>CM062815.1:337019408-337447114 GCA_031772625.1 Pinus tabuliformis | reverse complement strand
ACCAAGATTTTTCTCCAAGGGGACTGCCAATCCACCGCTGCTGCTGTCTGAACAAATGAATAAAAAAAATCGATTTTGGGTGTTTATAACTCGGTGTCCGTCGGCCCCACGATTAAAACACATCGAATTGCGATAATATCGTATTTATCGCGATTTTTGAAAACACGCGATTCTTTTAGAAAAAATCGCCAAAAAAAATTCGCGTAAAAATCGGGCGATTTTATCGTCGTTTTGGAAAAAAACGGCGATAAAACGATAAAATCGCAATTTTATCGCGAGTTTCGCATCACTGCATCAGTTGTTGTGTGGTTGTTTGATCCATTTTGTGGCAATCATTCATGTGAGGTGAATTAGTTTTAACAAAATCCTTGAATGAATTTTAATTGTTTAATAGGCTATTTGAAGTTCACTGCTCTACTCATCCAACATTTGGTCATATTTAATTTTTTAAAAAGGGTCCTGTTACAACAAAATTTAGCACCTCAAATGATGTAAACTCCCAAGCATCAAGGAGCTAGTCTTGTGCAACTCAAGAAGGTTACCAATTGTCACCAAAGTAGCTCTTCCTCTTACTTTTGGTTGGTTCTTCTTCAACTCAAAGGGGGCTTCTCTAATGATAGGATTGTTAAGTGTTGAAAAGTGTAGCTTGGGAGGTAATCCCACAAGCTTTGGCTAATAAGTTTGTGTGGAGAACCCACAAAAAAGGAATTTTGTGGGCAAAGTACCCAAGCTTAGGGTTTTGGACCCAAAGTGGTGGGTTTAGGACAAGAAATTGAATTTTATATAATATATTTGTGTTTGAGCATGTAGGCTCAGGTCGGGTAGGTGCCATGGACATGACCCTTGGGGTTAATTGGTCCCCATGAACACCTATATATTGGAGACCATGCGAGGTCCTTTAACCATCATAACATCTCATCCATTTGTGAATAGTACAACCAAGAGAGCAGGCCATAGACCTTCAAAGGAGCCGAGTTGTAACATATCTGAGGATGTATCTCTAGAATAAGGCCGAGTATATTTCTGTGTGTTTTTGAGCAGACCGAATCATAGGAAGTGCTGGCTGAGAGTCTTTTCTATTCAGTGAAGAAGGGCTGCAGCCCCGAGGAAGAGCCTGAGACCTCAGTCTGTTATAGTGGGCTAAAGGGCCTCATTCAAGCCGTAGAGGCCGCAAAGGGCTTCAATCTGTTACAGAGGAAGGCCAAGAGGGCCTCAGGCTAAGCACTGTAGGGTCGAAAGGCCTTAGATTGGAGTAGATCACCCTGTGGGTAGGTAGATCCCTAAGAAATCCTGGAATTGAGAGCAGAAGTAGTGGAAGTCTGTGGAAATGGTATACAAGGATGCTATTCTGTGTTGGAATGTTGCTGAGTGTGTTTCTTGAAGTCTGTTCATCAAGAAGGATTGGACAACAGTGTTTGAGGGATTATTTATTCTCTGGTTTGAAGGACAAAATTCACTGAGTAGCTGTTGTATTGGCGCTGATGTAGGTAGTGTATTTGAAAGATTCAGTGCATTGTGAGAAGCTTCTTGGAGGCAAAGGACTGCCAGGCACATCAAGGACAAGAGGACAGAAAGGGCAAGTAACGAGGGACATCTAAGCAAGTAAGTCAAGCATTTGTTCCTTGTTGTTTTGTTGGGAAGATTGAAGGCCAAAGGGAGTTGACCTCAAGCCCAACTAGTCTTGTATCACGGCTTTGTAAGGGCCATGATCTCTGGTACTAGAGCCCTATGTATTTCTTGTTGATGGATTAATAAGAAGTGTTTTGGGCCACATATTTGTCTTGTGTACTATTATTGATTCATTGCTGTTACATTTCCGCTATGCAAAGTTGTTTTGATTGAACATATCTAGTGTGTTTGTGTGCTTGGTAAGCCATAGACCAGACCTAGGGTGTAAGGAAAATTCAACATGGTATCAGAGCTACTTTGAAGGGACAACTGAATCAGAGTGTGAACAACAAGAAGCATAAGAGGGCGCTGATTGATTTATTGTTGAAGGACTAACAACATGGCAAAGTTGGTTGCTAGTCTGAGGTATGAGAATAGGGTGGATGGGTTGTGCAACTATAGTCCTTTGAAAGAAAGGATAATGCTGGTCTTGTTAGTGAACAAGATATGGGAGTTTGCTGACAAGGAGATTGCTAAGCCAACAAATCCTAAAGAGTTGGCTGAGTTTGAAGAGTTGGATGTGAAAGGCAAGTTGATCATCCTAGATGGTGTAAAGGATCACTTGATACCTCATCTTATTGGGAGAACACTGCACATTATATGTGGAAGGCTCTTCAGGACTTGTTCCAGAAATAAGAACGAGTAGTTGTTGGTATTGAGAAAGAAGCTCAAGAACACCAAGATGTTGGATGTTGAGGGTGTGACTTTATATCCGACGAGGGTTTCTAAAGTTCGTGATGAGCTAGCTACCATGGGTGATAATGTTCCAGATTCTGAATTAGTGAGGATTGCTTTGAAGGGCTTCATCGAAGAATGGAGGCCATTTATCAAAGGTATAGTTGCTTGATACAAGCTGCTAGATTGGAACATGTTATGGGAGGACTTCATCCAAGGGGAGCTGTAGGACAAGGATCTTCATAAGAAGAAGTCTAATGGAGAGAACTTGGCTCTCGCTAGTAAGATGAAGGGCAAAGCGAAGGAGGGCTTAAGCAAGGTGACTCATTTTAAGGGTTAAAATAAATGCCGTATCATAAAGAGTAGGATTTGATCCTTGAGTTATGCACCATTAAAGGGCATTATCAAAAGGAAATAAAACGTGCACCAGTGGGTTGGAAAAAGTAGGCTGAGAGTGGTAACTCATACATCCACGATTGCCCCCTCCATTGCATATATACACTTAGGATGTGGATTCTCATTAGCTAGTCCCTTGATCATGGCACTTGGCCATGAAGTCTTTGCCCTCCATTGCCACCTACTCTCACTAGCACTTATGGATTAAAGGGTTAACTTTGGAAATGCCTCCATCCCTTAGGGGTTGGAAGCACCTAATAGGGTTGATCACTTAGTCATCCCTACAAAGGTAGGGAACACTTTTAGGGGACCTGGTCTAGTTAGATATTTGAAGGTGATTCTGGTTTGAAGTATTAATATGCCCTTGACACTTAAGTATGGTCCACTTAGATGCATTTATGGTTTTAGTCTCTAATGAATGGTTGCTTTCACTTGAGTTTGGGTTGGTTTTTGCCAGGTGGTTTAGAGCAGTTGAGGCCTTGAGGGCACCCTTTTCCACTTCTACTCCACATGATGCCTAGGCCATACTACAATTCCAGAGAGCACGATGACTTTGCAGATGTAGTGTTGTCTCTATTCAGTAGAGTGCTGGACACTTAGATGATCTTAGCAGTTGATGGACACCCTAGAACACCCTCAGATGCCAAAATGTTGAGCTTCGCTTGCTTAGCATGAAGGATTCTTTTGTTGAAGAAAGTGTAACTAGGTTCGGTCTTCATAAATGTAATTTTGGTCTTTGTACTTGTAAAAGAAAAGAATTATTATTTTTGTAATCATCAAGAATGGGTTTCTTGCCCATTTGATAGCTCAAGCACATGTTTAATTGTTTCTAGGAAAGTCAAAGAGACAATGTAATTATTGAAGACCCATGTGGGCATGTTACACTATGTAAACATATGTATTTGAGTCAAAGAAATATGTTTAGAGTGATCCTCCAAAGCAAAGACAAGTCTTCTCTTTAAGTCGACTCAAGAAATGAATTTTTATGTACAAATGTCAAGTCGACCTAAAAGGAGGGACAAACTCCTATATATAGGGCAGTTCGACCTCACAAAAGGATAACTACTCATCTCTGAAATCAACAAAGAAGAGTGGACTAAAAAGAGGTACGAAAAGGAGCATTGAAGGGCTTCTAGGGCAGCGAAAAAGAGAAGAAAGAAATCTGACTTTTTGGGGCTGTTTTTAGGGCTCTTTTTTGTCACATGTGCGAAGGTAAGAGAGGACATTCTGCTGCTGAAACAAGTCAGGAATTGCAACTCTACTAGAAGTTTCAATTGGGTGGAAAAGAGGCTCCAAATATGCCACCATCTCAAGCGGAGGTCCCACACCTAGCGAAGGAAAGGATCAAGTGAAAGGGTTTTTTTCAGGCCCTAGATCAACCACACATGCGAAGAAATCAGAGCAGTAAGGGTTAAGAGGATCAACCTATACCCTCAAGGACATACCTTAAGAAGGCCTCATTCTCTAGCCTAAGTATTAAGGAGAATGATAATTGCCATGCGAGGTAGAGAAGGAAAGAAGGACGCCAAAGAAGAGGTCTCTAAGGAGACCTAAGGTTTCTGCAATTGCCGGAAAAAAGAGTTGCCAGTTGCCGGAAGAAGTGTGAAGGAAGAGATCAAGGTGCAACCCAGAAGAAGGCATCAATTGAAGGACAAAGAAAGAGAGACTGAGTCTTATGCTTGGAGGATCTACTTGTCAAGGGTCTAGGGTTTGGCATTTGTCAGTTGAAGCTTCAATAAGAGAAACTTGCAGAAGGCCTTTCCTCTCTAGGTGAGAGAGGTTTTTCCCTGAGTGAGAGCCAACATCTTGTGTTCTTGTCTCTTTTATTTTGGTAACTGTTTGATGAAGTAAGAAAACACACACTAATAATAATAAGAAAAGAAAAAGTGCTTCACAAATAGTTATCATTGTCAGAAGAATCTCACAATCCCAAATGGCCTAGATTGTTCAACATTTTGATGATGTACTAGTGGACCCAACATGCCCCCAGGCTGTCCTTAACACTACTTGATGGCTTGCCTTGATCTAGAGCTCCAATGCGGATGGTTATTTTGCAAGATGATTGAGGAGGGCTTATTGCACCCGATGGAGCCCCAAAGCTGGAGAGAGAGTACACTACATTGTGTACTTGGCACCCATAGAGATGACGTAGGGCACGTACAACTGGATTTTTGACACATGGAGATGCCTAGAAGCTTGATTTGAGGACATTTCCTCAAATTGAGGTTGATCATGATGCTTGGAGACTCTTTTAGCCCTTCTAGTGCACTGTTGGAGCATCTTGAGCCCTAAGAGGGCATGACATCATGCTTTCTAGCGGCTCATGACTACACTTATGGGCATTTATTGGCTTGCTTTATAGTTGAGCTAGTGGGTTGGCTTGTAACACAATTTTACTTTATGTCTACTCAAAATCAAACTTGTTTTAGGGGATTTTAGTAAATTATTAGAGGTGATAGATGTCATATAAAAAGAGGATCACCTCTTTTCATTTGTCATCATCACACTTGTGGATTTCGGCCTCTTTAGAAGAGCTCGACTTAGCCTTGTTGTACTTTGCTGCTTTAGGAGATGTAATCGTATGTGGATTTTGGCTATTGGAGAATGGTTTGTGTTGTGGACACATCTTTTTGGGATTGAAAGAAGGCATGCTATTGAATAATTTGCAAGTATTCTATTGCATATCTTTGATGGTTTACATGTAATGAAATATTGCTAGGGTTTCTATTTTGTTCCTTGTCTAAATGCAAATGTTTATTGGAAATTCTTGGTAATTTGTTGCATGTTAAATCTATTATCCTTGAACTCCTTAGAAAACCTCTTAGTGAGTCTTTTTCTAGTTAATTTCTTCCCTCATAAAAAGATAGCTAGGATTAGAAAGTGAAAACTAGGTTTTTCTCCCTTACTCCCCTCAAAAGTTTGACATCTCTATGGTTATAGTTCCTAAGATTGCATCACCCAAGTAGAGAAAAGGCATTTGGATCCCTCTTGCTAATAAAAGATTGAAAACTGCTAACTTTTTCCTCTCTCTTTTCTTATTCAGCCCTTCAAGGAAAGCTGCTAGGGCTTGTTGAAAATTTGTAGCTATGGTCGGTCTTCATAATTCATATTTTAGCCCTTGTCATGTATAAAGGATTTGTAAGACATGTTCTTCATGTCATTTTGATTATTTATCCAATGTTGCGAAAATCGCAATTTTTTGCCAGAATGATTAAATCGATGATTTTTTCATTTTGAAAAAATCGCGATTTAATCCTGATTTTTCCCAAAAAACTTGATTTTTGTATTTTTTTGGTTTAATTTTGCTATTTTTTGGCCTTTTTTTAACCTATTTTATCCTTTTTTTTTTTTTTTGTTATTTCTTTTGCTTCTTCGATTTCGGACCTTCGCTGATTTAATCCCGATCACGATGTTCGCAACATTGATTTATCCCTTGAAAGAATTATTGTAACATGTTCTTCATGTCAGATTTAAAAGTGAATTTTGAAATTTGAATTTTGAATTTTTGGCTCCAAAATAGTCAAGTCGGCCCCCCTCAAGTCAAGTTGGCCCTAGTGAAGAGACACACACATTCACAAAGGAAAAACACTATATAAAGGCATTCAACCTCCTCCTCAAAGGCACCATTCAACCTCACGACAAGAAAGACAAGTTCTGGGCATCTAAGTGAAGATCAAGAAGGACAAGAAGGATGAAGATCTCTCTTTCTCTAGCTTGCATTTTTCATTCACTGGTTCTTGCATGTGTAAATTTTGGGCAACAATTTCAGGGAAGATTGAAGTTGCAGGGCTGAAATTTCGGGTAGCGTATTCTAGGTAGGATGAAACTCTGGGCAGATCTGAGAAGGCCGAAGTTTTGACTTGACTTGACTTGAGGGTTGTGGTTCAAGTTTGACCATAGTTTGATCAGTTTGATGTCATAATTGACTAGCAACATTAGATGTATCTCTTATTGAATTCAAGAATTTCTCTAAGGAAAGGTTGCTGGGTTTTTCCCCCATGGTAAATCCTGTGTTCTCTATTGTGCAATGTGATCTCTACTGTCTTTATGGTTTATGGTTGAATTTCAGAAGTGTAATTGCTTAATGATAAACTAGAATTTTAAAAGAAGATCTATATAATTTGAAGTAATTACCAGTAGTTCAGAAATTGTGCTTGTATCTATTGCACTTGAAAAATCAACATGGTATCAGAGCCTTGGTGACGAAAAAAACATTGAGATCAGTGTCGAAGAAGTTTTTGTAAGATATCACTCTTGAAGTAGACCTATATCTACAATCTACTTGCTTATTTGTGATCATGGGTTCCTTTTTGAAGTCTGAGAACAAATTAGAAGGAGCGTTGTTAAATTTAGATAACAATGGTATGTTCTATGCTTGAAACAATTACTTCAATGTCCTTTTATTAGCCCAATGATAATTTCCACTTATTTATTAATAGCAATCACATTAACCATTAATCACATTGACAGTAACTATAGATAGAAAATAAAAAATAAATGTAGAAGACAAGCCAAGACAAGAGAACACAAGTATTTGGTGAATGCTAGGGAAAAAGCCCAAGATGGGGAAAACCCTTTGATTAATTCTTCTTATTATAAATATCAAATGTTCAGTAGAAAGCGAGAGTACAATAATACAAAGTCAAAGTCAAAATTGACCTGCCAAATCAGTGTCCAAAACAACCTTGTCAAATCTGCAATTCTGCTCTCAGTCAACAATAGTCAAATCAACCCTAACTAGAAAGTCAACAACAGTGAAAATATGGTCAAACTTCCCCAAAACAGCTCAGTCAAAGGAGAGAGGAACTCGACCTCTCTTGTTGGTCAAAGTCAGCCCAAAACAATCAACAAATCTATAGTTAAATTTGGTCAACCTAAAGTCAACCCTATGGTCAATGCAAGTCAAAGTGCCCAAATCACCTCGTTTTTTGTGCCAATAAATGCGGCATGGTGAGACAAAGATTCTCCCAAAAAATCAAAGTCAAACGCTGCCTAGAAAGTCAAAGTCAACGCTGGTCAAACCCTGGTCAAACTACAGAAAAACTTCATATTTTTCGACCCTGTAATTTTCATCCTCCTTTCTGCCACACGTGTGAGAAAAATCAGTTGCCCAATAGTTGTACGAACCAATCAGATGAGGAGAGAGAAGGATGTGTGAGTTGATGAGGTGCCAAATGAGGTTTGAGGTCATCCTTATTTATACAAGTTGTTGAGGGTCAAAAGACATGTCGCTTGGGCTTCATGAGCCTACATGATGATGTGGCCGACCTTGATAATTTGCACATGTGTGGGATTGACTTCAAAAACATATTTTTCCTTGTCCAAAATCAGTGATCTTTAGGTCGATTTTGGTCCTCTCGAAAAGAGGAATTCAATGCAATAATTATCTCCATCAAATGAGCTGTCCAAAGTGGAATTTGGCCCTAGTTGCCAATTTTAACTCCCTCTCAACTAGGGAGAATTCCACTTGCCAATATCTGACCATTGATCTGTTGAAAAGTGTAACTAGGTTCGGTCTTCATAGTGACATGTAAATATGATTTTATGTAATGAGATGTAAATAAGAAAAATAAAATTATTTCATTGGCTTGCTTCATGGGTTTCATGAGCAAGGGATTTTGTCTTTTGAGTCAAGACTTCCGTTGAGAGTCTTTAGGATTTGTTTTTCATCTAGTCATAAGATGTTAGAGTCATTGTCATGTAATGAAGTCATGTTACACTTTATAAAAGGTCAATCTTGTCTATGTAAAGTATCCTCCAAGAACTTGTCATCTATCCTCTTCAAGTCGGCCTACAACAATGAAGGAACTCTCTAGAAGAAGTCGACCTAACCTCCAGTAGTCATGTCGGCCTAAAGGACATGGTATGAGGTGTATATATAAGCACACTCGACCTCCATTTGAAGTAAGTAACTCAACTTGAATTCAATGAAGAAAAAGTGCGAAGAAAAGAGGAAGCAGAAGTGTGAAGAAGAGGAAAAAGAAGTGCGAAGAAAGGGCAGCGAAAGAGTTTCTTCTGGGGCAGCGAAAGACATTCTTTTGGGGCAGCGAAGAAGGGTTCTTTTCGACCAACGAAGAAGGTTTTTTCTGGGCAGCGAAGAAGAGATTCTTCTAGGGCAGCGAAGAGGAGGTTTCTTCTAGAGCAGCGAAGGAGAAGTTTCTCCTAGGGCAGCGAAGGGAGGATTCTTCTAGGAGACTGAGATATAGATCTAGAGACCGAGATTCTCTAGAGGTCAGTGATATCATAGAGATCGAGTTTCTCTAAAGGAAGTCAAGAAAAGGCAGTGTGAAGGATAGAGACCGAGTTTCTCTAGAAGGAGGAGAGGAGAGCAGTTCAAGATCAAGAAGAAAGGCGAGGAAGGGAAGAGGCAGAGCATCAAGGTTAGTGACAAGGTTCTTGGGAGGATACTAGAGTTAAGGGTCTGTGTCATGGTCTTGGTAATTATCAATTGAAGATCTAGAAGAAGAATTTTGATCAGGTTTTCCTCTCAAGAGGTCAGAGGTTTTGGCCTTGGCTGAGAAGCCTACATACTGTGTCACTTGTCTTATATTGTGCATATTGCTAATTGTCTTGATGAAAGGAACACAATAATAACATAACGAAGAAAATAATATAAATGAAGAAGTAAAAGTATATCACAAGCAATTATCAAGCATATAAATATTTTAACTATCCATGCCCTAGATTTTTCAACATGGTATTAGAGCTTAGGTGTTGAAGACAAGAAGGGGCATTCAAAGCAAGTAGACACACAAGGATTCAACTTCAAAGAAGGATCAAGCAAGAAATCAAGATCTACCAAAACCCTACTCCAAGCACGAGTCTTGAAATTATCTTGAAGAAAGACCAAAACCCTAGAAGCACTTCAGAGATCATCACTTATACATCATCAAAGGAGTGGAAGCTATTCAAGAATGAAGGAAGACTAGAACATTCAAGAAGGATTGTGAATCAAGTTCTCCCTCATCAATTACTCAAGAAGCAAATCCTCTATCAACATCGAGATTAAGGAGGAAGCAAGCAACAATCACTCAAGTAAGTCTATGACTATATCTGATAATATGAAAATGTCTTTTTGCAAGGAAAGCAATAAATTGGCTGGCCTGTAAATTACCTTGCATGGAAGAAAATGACGTACCTAATGAGGTCATGGATCACGTCAAGGGATTGGTAACCAAGCCTCCAAAGGAAGATACTCAAGCACATGCTAGATACATGAAGGGAGAAGTGAGAGCCCAAAGGATTCTTATAAAATCTATAAAGGACTCTCTAATCCCATATGTATCAAAGTTGGAGATTGCAAAAGCTATATATGACAAATTGGTAGAGTTGTTTTCCGTAAGTACTACAGGAGAAGTAATCTCATTAAGGCAAGAACTCTACAAACTAAAGATATCCAAGGAAGATGGAATAGTCTCATACTTCATGAGGATATCAAAAATTCGAGATCAGCTACATGAACTAGGAGAAGTTATGACTGATAGAGAGATGACCACAGTGGTACTAAATTCACTACCAGAGGAATGGGGTAACTTCACTTCAAGTTTATATGGAAAGAAAGAGACTACTCCATTTTCAAAATCTATGGTCACTCTGTAAGATCGAAGAAACTAGACTGAAGGCGAAGATTGATGTTGGACCAAATGAGCAGAATCAAGCATATGTTGCTATGCCAAGAAGAAAAGGGTAATTTGGAAAGTTCGGTCCTCAAGAAAAAGAGGAACATGGATAAAGTAAGATGCTATGGATGTCAAGAACTTGGGCACTATAGAAGAGATTGTCCTAAACGTAGCAAGGACAAGAGGAATAGGGAAGAAGCCCACATTACTAAAGAACTGAAAGAGCTTGAGTCAAAGAAATGTAAGAATGAAGAAGTAAAAGATCTCTACTATGACTGAGATGATCTTCTTCATTGAAAGGTACTTTTCACTTGTAAATTATAGATAAGAAGCAATGTATACAAAATAGGATGCACCAGATTAGAAAATGGCATCATGGTAAAATCATTTAAGAGCTCGGGACATGGGAAGCAAAAAATATGTCTGGTACAAATTCTATTGATTACAAAGAATGGGAGCTCTTGGAAACCTCATTGATACTTAGAAGCAGAAGTCATCATCGACTGGGATCATCATAATCAATAAGGAAACATCTTTTGGATGAGGATATGAAAGATCCTCAAGTTTCTCTAATGGAATCCTCGTCAAAGGATTCACCGATCTAGAAAAGGAAGCAAATATTTCATCAGGAATTCCAACTCATGGGATTCAAGGGATGATAGTATGATGATATAATAGGAAAGAAGGTCTAAAGGATAAAGTTATTTCGAATGAAGTTGCTACAGGAAGTCTAGATAACCGAAAGGAAGATGAGGATTATTATGAAAGTCATGTCATATGGTTGCAGATAATATGGATCACTTGGGAAATATGATCAAGAGAAGAAATAATCTCCTCCTCTGAATATCTTTGATCAATTCTTCTTATTATAAATATCAAATGTTCAATAGAGAGAGAGTACAAGTCAAAATCGACTTGCCAAATCACTGTCCAAAACAACCCTGTCAAATTTGCAATTCCGCTCTCAATCAACAATAGTCAAATCAGCCCTAAGTAGAAAGTCAACAACAATCAAAGTCTGGTCAAACTTCCACAAAATAGCTCGGTCAAAGGAGAGAGGAACTTGGCCTCTTGTTGGTCAAAGTCAACCCAAAACAATCAACAAATCTGTAGTCAAATTCAATCAACCTGAAGTCAACCTTGCCGTCAAACAGGCCTGTAATCAACGCAGGTCAAAGTGCCCAGTAAATGTGGCTTGCTGATACAACGATTCTCCTAGAAAATCGAAGTCAAAAGCTGGCCAAAAAGTTAAAGTCAATGTTGGTCAAACCCTGGTCAAACTATAGAAAAACTTTCGATTTTCGGCCTTGTAATTTTCGTCCTTTCTGCCACACGTGTGAGAAAAATCAACTGCCCAATAGTTGTACAAACTAATCAGGTGAGGAGAGAGAAGGATGTGTGAGTTGATGAGGTGCTAGATAAGGTTTGAGGTCATCCTTGTGTATACAAGTCATTGAGGGTCGAAAGACATGTCACTTGGGCTTCATGAGCCTACATGATGATGTGGCCGACCTTGATAATTTGCAAATGTGTGGGCTTGACCTCAAAAACATATTTCTCCTTGTCCAAAATTAGTGATCTTTAGGTTGATTTTGGTCCTCTCGAAAGGAGGAATTCAATGCAATAATTATCTCCATCAAATGAGCTGTCCAAAGTGGAATTTAGCCCTAGTTGCCAATCAAGCTTCAAACTTTAGGTCTTGGAAAACAAGGATTGATCTTCTTTTTGCAAAAGAAGGTATCTTGGGCGTAGTGAAAGGCAAGGTCACTGAACCAAAAAAAGATGAAAAGAATGCAAAGTTTGAGAAGGATGATATCACATCTATGAGCATCATTGTGGACTCTATCAAAGATAACTCGATTTCTTATGTTTCAAGCCTTTAATATTCAATGCATATGTATGATGCCCTAACTGGTTTGTTCACTATTAACAAGATTTGTCAAGCTAGGAGTTTGATGAATGAACTTCGTGATGTTCGATTGACAAGGAATGGTACAATAGCCTCATTTTTCATGTGGATATCTCAACTAAGAGATCAACTTCAAGTGATTGATGAAGTCATTTCTGATAAGGAATTAGTGACTACAACACTTAATGGTCTACTAGATTCACGAGACTCATTTGCAGCAAGTATATGTGCTAGAAAGGAAGTTCCAAAGTTTGAAGAGCTATGGAAAAATTGTACTCAAGAAGAATCAAGGCTCATATCAAAAGGAAAGATTCAAATACCAGATGAAGATGATTCTCAAGCATATGCAACACGTTTCAATAAGGGTGGAGGAAGAAATAAGTTTGGTTTCCAAAGAAGAAATGAAGGTAGAAGACCTGGTCCTCAAGGGAAGAGAGACATGTCAAATGTTCAATGCTATCAGTGTCACAAATATGGTCATTTTAGACAAGATTGGCTTGAAAGATCAAATGACAGAAAGAGAAAGGGGAAGCAACATGCTACCACGACAGACTTGGATGAACTTCCAATGAATTTATGAAACCGAAGAATGAAGATCCAAGTAATAAATAATTTTTCTATTTCTCTGCTCTTACTGGTTTTGTTGCAGATAGTGAAGACTTGTGGCTAGTAGATAGTGGTGCCTCAAGGCACATGATGGGAGATCGAGACAACCTCACAAATCTAGTGGAAAGAAGATTATCACAAAAGGTGGAACTTGGAGATAATAGCAATTATGTAGGCAAAGGCATTGTGAAGACATCCATTGAGTTAGAATCAAGTGATAATGCTCATCTTAGCAACATATTATATGTACTAGGTTTGAAGAAGAATTTGGTTTCTATTTCTTGCTTGGAAGACAAAGGAGATAGAGTAGCATTTGTTGATGGCAAAGTTCTTGTTTGGCCCAAAGGATATAGCATAGATTCTGCTAGAGTAATTGGAGTTCGTGAAGGAAGGTTGTATAAACTTTTGAAACAACTTACTCAAGCACTTGTACAAAATGATATTAATCCATGTGAACTTTGGCATAGAAGATATGCTCATCTCCACTATAAAGCTTTGCTTGCCTTAAAACAAATGGCTTCAGGTGTTCTAGATTTGCAGGAAGAACATGAAGGAGAGTATGTATTGGATGTGCGCTTGGGAAGAACGTAAAGAATCCTTTTCCAAGAAGTGAGAGTAGATCCAAGGAAGTTTTGGACCTAGTCCATTTTGATGTATGTGGTCCAATGCTAGTAAAGTCTCTTGGAGGCTCTTTGTACGATGTAACATTCATTGATGACTTCTCTTGTAACACATGGATCCACTTTACGAAAATGAAAGATGAAGTCTTTGACAAGTTCCAGGAATTCAAAGCTGAAGTTGAAAACTTGAAGGGAAAGATCTCGAGATCTGATAATGGAAGAGAATATACCTCCAAGGAGCTCATCGCCTTTTGCAAAGAAGCTGGGATTAAGAGGGAGTTGATAGTCCCTTATAATCGACAACAAAACAGAGTTGTTGAAATAAAGAATAGAACCATTGAAGAATCCGTCAAGGCAATGATGCATGATCATGACCTGCCTATGTTTATTTGGAGTGAAGCATCAATGACAACTGTCTACATTCAAAACAGAAGTCCTCATCGAATCTTGGAAGACAAGACTCCTGAAGAAGCATTCACTGGACAAAAACCCTAGGTTGGTCATTTAAGAATATTTGGTTGTCCTATTTATATTCATGTACCTAAGGATAAGAGAGAAAAGTTAGAGCCTTCAGAAAAGAGAAGAATATTCGTTGGCTATATTGAATCATCAAAGGCGTATTGAATATATATTCCAGGGCAAAAACAAGTTGGAGTTAGCAGGGATGTGACCTTTGATGAGAATATGGCTTATTAGAAGTCTAAAGAAGTGGACTTTGATGAGGAAGAAGAACATGAAGCTCCCAAGGAAGATGGATCTGGTCCATCAAATCCTTCTGAACATCCCATTGATCATCAAGAAGAGCCATAAGGGCCAAATGAACAAGCGGACTCAGTTGTAATTCTTGAAATCAAGAAAAGACCAGCTTGGTTTAGAGGAGCCGAAGGACATGCAATACCATGTGGCACCTTCAGGGAAAGAAAGAGGCTAAAGAGGTATTCTAGTTATGTGTTATGAATGTGACCTTTGATGAGAATATGGCTTATTAGCTAGCAGTCTAAAGAAGTGGACTTTGATGAGGAAGAACATGAAGCTCCCAAGGAAGATGGATCTGGTCCATCAAATCCTTCTGAACATCCCATTGATTATCAAGAAGAGCCATAAGGGCCAAATGAACAAGTGGACTCGGTTGTAGTTCTTGAAATCAAGAAAAGACCAGCTTGGTTTAGAGGAGCCGAAGGACATGCAATACCATGTGGCACCTTCAGGGAAAGTAAGAGGCTAAAGAGGTATTCTAGTTATGTGTTATGAATATAATATATATATAAATAGTAAGAGGCTAAAGAGGTATTCTAGTTATGTGTTATGAATATAATATATATATAAATAATATAAATATAAATAATAATAATGGTCATAATAATGATTAATCAAATAACAATTAGTATTGAAGAGGCATGTCTAAGGGGACATGACTATTCATGAAGGGGCACCAACCTAGGTATATAAGCAGGTACTTTCCTAGGTATTTAACAAAGAAAGTTCGTTTATGCTCTTATACCAATGTAACGAACATAGTTTGTACTTCACAATAATCTCAAAACACTTGGAATATGAAGACATCCATCGAGGATATAAATATATGTATATTGAATAGTTTATACAAGAATTGATATGAGATTGTTACAAATAAGGGTCCGCTTAGATACCTAGGCAGGTGCCCCTTCATGAACGGTCATGTTCCCTTAGACATGGATTTTTAGTACTAATTATTATTTAATTAATTATTATTATGATCATTATTATTATTTATACTAATATTATTTTTATATATATTATATTCATAACATTGCCTTCCTCTTTGGGAAAGCTTTGTCCTCAAAGCTTATTGTTGATAAGGCATGTCATCTGTTTCCTTGTTTTGTAATCTATTCACGCCCTCCATAATTCGTCGAGTTGTCATCTTCGATGATACAAGATGATAGGATCCTTTGAGTGATAAACAAAATTGTCGAACTGAGAAGGGATCTAACCATCCGAAGTTGACCTTTTGTGGAATCTTGTAGTTACTGGATATTTCAAATGACTTTTTATCATAAGATTGAATTGTGTTGACTTCGAATTTCTTTGGAACATATGTCTGTTTTTTCTGTTCTAAGTGATACAGATATGTAGACTGATTGAGATGTCTACTTATGTGATTCAAATGTCATGAAGGAGTTCTTGTGATTTGATTTCCCTTATCATGCGTGTGGCAATTTCTCGATTTACTTCAGGTATTGATGTTGTTGAGTTGGTTACTGAATCTTCACTTGGATTTTTCATTGTCTGAACTGCAACACCTGAATACGTTTTTACTTCAAACTAGCTGATCATCTTCTTGAGTTGTGATATTGACTGGATCGGTATACATTCCTTTTTCTTCAACTTGGACTATTACGTCTTTAGACGTCGATACTTCTTTCATGATAGGTTCTTCTAATTTGTTTTTGAATAGTTTTTTATCATCCTTGAGTTTCATAATTGAGTAAGCAAATTTTGGTTATGATTTTTTAAACGTGAAAGTTCTTCAACGTTTGATTCAACCTCATTTTGACACTCAATATTTTCATCTTTTAAATCTCTGATTTGTTCTAATAATTTTTTATTATGGTTTTTTAAGCACAAATTTTCTTCTTCTTTCTTTGATAGACTGTCGTTGAGTTTCTTCTTGGAACTTTCCTTTTCTTGTATTAGTTTTTGCTTCATTGTGGTTTTTGAGGTGAGAAACTTCTTTGTTTTTGTCTGTGATAATCTTGTCAACTTCTGTATATTTTGCATTGACTTTTGACTTTCTTGAACGATTAATTTTCAGATATCTTTTATGTCTTCTAGTGTTACTGAATTTTGTTTCATTGTAACATCTTCTAGTGTTATTTTTTTCTTTTTGTTGGAAAATGTTAGAAACTTTTTCTTTGCATTTAGGATGAAAGACCCTAGTGATTCCATCCAAGGTGAACCTAAAATTATGTCACCTTGATCACTTCATAGGGATTGAACAAAGAATTGCGATATAAATGTATAATCCCCAATGTTTAATTGTAAGTCAGTTATGTCATATTGTTTTTTGTTCGATAGGTCTAATTTTTCGACTATATTTAACTCGGGAATTACCAATTGCTTAGCAAATTCTGGGCTTATATAATTGTTACCTTTAGCAGGAGCGATAGAAATAGTAACATCTTTCCCTACAAGAGTTCCTTTAATTCTAAATAACGCTAACGTATAGTTAAATGAAGTTCCTGAAAATCGTCCTTCCTTCATTTCAAGATTATAATCCATTCTTATTTCTTCATAGATTGACTCCATTTTACGTTCTTCAACACTTTACACATTATTTTTTTCACTTTATTCCTTGATATATATATATATATATATATAAAATAATCTCTTTAACTCTTTTTTATTTGTTTAAATAATAGCTTTTGAAATTTTTAATACTTGAAGTTTAATACTTTTAGATTATAACCTTTATTTTGTCCTTGTATTTTCCTTGTCCTTTTTAAAAAGAAATCTTATCATATAATTTATATAATAAACCCTTTTAATGCAATAGGCGCGACCTCTCAGATTGATACTTGTATTGCGTCAAATTTATGTAGTGCTTCTTTTGAACAATCCGTATGTTAATTACCGATGGTTATTTATGCAATGATTAAATCCAAGAACCCAATCAATAGGTCCTTGACACAACTCACAATGTCGGTTACAATGGTGGCTGCTTGAACTACGACAATTGACAACTTGATGACGGTTGTCTGTATGGAAAAACATGCGGTATTGTGAGAGAGAAAAATCACGAGATTCAACGCCCACTATCACGATCAGGCAAAGGTAGTGGATAACAAAAGCATCTCTCCTCTCAAGAATTTTGATACAAAATGAAAGGCTAATGTTACTGCACGTTATTTCTCAATAAAAGGCAAATGATATTGCTTGAAATGATCGTACGACATGCACTGGAGGAGTTTCATGCACTGTTTGAATGCATTCACAATAGGAAGGGGCTCAAGGGCAAGGCTGGCTTTATTCAAGAGCGATCAAGCAACTATGTTGGTGGTGGTATGGACGAGGGATAACAGAGTTGATGTGACAAAACGAATAAAATTGGTGTGGTGACAATGGTTGACACATGATAGTGGTCGTTGCAATAGGAATGGTGGAAGAAAATTTGCAGCGACGATTGCAAGCTGGAATGGCAACAAAAAGTCCATGACGATGGGGATTCGCTAGAACAGATGGTAGGTTGAAGAATTCAATTCGCAGTTGATGACTCAACGTCTGTTTGTGCGGTGGGGTTGCGGTAGGTCTAATGGATGCAACCACTCTTTTTTTTGTTTTTTGTTTTTA
Source organism: Pinus tabuliformis (assembly GCA_031772625.1). Classification (NCBI taxonomy): domain Eukaryota; kingdom Viridiplantae; phylum Streptophyta; class Pinopsida; order Pinales; family Pinaceae; genus Pinus; species Pinus tabuliformis. Next base: position 337,429,292 of record CM062815.1, on the reverse strand, counting down.
ACTCTTTATTATTTATTATTATTATTTTTTGTCCTTTTTTATAACTTTATATTTTTTCTTTAATACATATTTATACTCTTTTTTTTGACTTTTTTTTTTCACTCCTTTTTTTGCTATAATTTTTTTTTTGTTATAAATATGTATATAATATTTTTTTCCTTTTCTATTTTTATTTTATTTAATTTTTAATGTCTAAAGGCCCGGGGTAAAAGATGGAGAACCTCAAAATGCTTCTAGTGGCTAAAAGCCTCAATCGAAAAGCAATGAATTCGATGAAGAGTTGATGGCCAAGGGCTAGATCAGACTGATTTGGTGCATTGGTTGAGCGACCAGAGCGTCGAATAACTCTGATACCAATGTAACAAACAAAGTTCGTTTACGCTCTAATACCAATGTAATTAACAAAGTTCGTACTTCACAATAACCTTCAGAACACTTGGAATATGAAGACATCCATTGAGGATAGCAATATATGTATGTTGAATAGTGCATAAAAGAATTGATATGAGATTAATACAAATGAGGGCCCACTTCTACACCTAGGCAGGTCCCTTCATGAATGGTCATGTCCCCTTAGACATGCCTCGTTAGTACCAATTATTATTTAATTAATTATTATAATGATCATTATTATTATTTATATATATACTATATTCATAACATTATGCAATATTGATGGCTAATCTTATTGATGTTGAATCTTCCACCTATGAAGAAACAACTAGCTAACAAGTTTGGAATGATGCGATGTTGGAAGAATACTAATCGGTTATGAAGAATGATGTATGGGAGATTGTGCCTAGATGTGAAGGAAAATCAATGGTGTCCTCCAAATGGGTATGCAAGATCAGACATGTAGTGGATGGCAATGTTGACAAATACAAGGTGAAATTTGTGGCTAGAGGTTTCTCCCAGAAAGAGGGAGAAAACTATGATGAGACTTTTGTTCTGGTTACTAGGTATGGAGCATCTGATTATTCACTATAAGGGGGAGCTAGCTTCTGAATTTGATAGGATTGATGCACTGTTATTTGTGGTAGTGTGGCAAAATCTTGGTGAAATATTTCTTAGTAAAGGAAAATATATTATCAAGATCTTGTAGTAGTTTGGTATGATATATTGCAAGTTGATGCCAACTCATGTGGTTACAAATTTGAGAAAGCTAAGAGACTATAAGTTTGATTTGATAGATCCATCCATGTACTGGAAGATGATTGGCTTGTTGATGTATTTGGTTAATACTAGGTTGGACATTTGCTTTGCAGTGAACATGCTAAGCCAGTTCCAGGTGGAACCAAGACACGATCATTGGATTGCAGTAAAGCACATATTGAGGTACTTGTGTCTTACGATTGACTTTGGTTTGAGATATGTCTCAAATAGTGATATTCAGTTGCAAGGTTATACAAATGCTGATTGGGTAGGGAGTGTTGAAGACACAAAGAGTGCATCCGAAGGTTGCTTCAGTTTGGGCTCCATTATGATTTCATGGATGAGCAAGATGGAGACATCTGTCACACTTAGTATTGCCGAGGTAGAATATATTGCAACTAGCTTGACGAGTTGTGAAGCAGTGTGGCTTTAGAAGTTACTCACAGGATTGTTTGATCATGTGTTCGAGCCGACCATGATATATTGTGATAATCAAAGTTGTGTGAAACTTATAGAGAATCCAATGTTCCATGACAGGTCAAAGCACAATGAGATCAAGTACCACTTCATCCGTGACATGGTGCAAAAGGGAGCAATATGTTAGTTTTTGTTGCATTGGATGGTGTTCTAGTCTCAAACTTTGTGGAGAGGCTAAAACACATGAGATCTCCAAAACCCAGAAATCGTTTCTGGAAATTCCACCTAGAGACAAATCAATTAAATTAATTGATTGACAATTAAAAAAATGCCTAAGTCTAACTTAAGGAAATCGATTAATTAATAGCAATTAATTGATAAATGTGAGAACTCTCTAGAAACTCACATGGATCGACTTAGATATGATCTCAGCCATCGATAAGGACTTAATCGTGGGCATTGGTGATCCAATTGGAGATTATAAAAGGAGGTTGATGGGGTTGAAGAAGAACACACAAGGAAGAGTGAGTTTCCTTGGTAGATTGATTCTCTAGAGAGTATCATTTAGCTAGAAGTAATCGAGCCAGAAGGAAGCAGGATCTAGAGGGAGATCAATAGCAGATTTCAGGTGGAGGATTCCATATCCGAAAGAGTTAGTTGAGAGGAGGACGAGTTTTCCTTTGGAAGTTGCGCAAGGTCTGTGTAGGAGGGCTTCAAAGGAGAGTTCGATTCAGCTAGAGGAGTTGATTTAGTTGCTGAGGGCCAGGATAAATTCCAGGAGGCTAAACAAGTCACTTCCTGGGGAAGAGACAGGCAGAGCTGCAGGATTCAACGTGTCCCAGGGGTAGTGCGAATTAGCCTTCGTAGAGGCAGTGCAGAGGCTGACGCAGGGGCATTTCGTGTGGCCCAGTTTGGCCAGATTTTGGAGCAGACTTAGTTGTGGTGCTAAGGTATGAGCCTCACAAATATTTTGCCAGTATTTCTCTTAGATTGGATTGCTAGATAAAGCATCAAAATTGTACTCAGAATTTCTGTTGCTGCATAATAATAAAACCCTCATCTGCGGCATCTTTTTTCCGGCATTGGGTTTTCTGGGGACATTTGTCCAAAAATAAATGTCATAATCATTGTGTTTTTGCTCTATATTTCTTAGTTTGCATTTTATATTCCGCAATGTTTTTTTATTTGTGAAGAAATTGCATTGTGAATTATTCGTTATTTTGCCAGTAACAAAATAAACAGAATAATAATTTTATCAATTAGAAGAATACTTTACAGTTGCGACATTTCAAGCGAATTTTCACATGGTATTAGAGCTAAATTGATTAGACAGACAACTTGGAAGCGAAAGAAGGAAATCGTTTAGGTTCTGAGGGATTCTGACAGCTCGATTTCTTGGTCTACGCAGGGTCTAGTAAGGCAGTGCAGATTGTTGGAAAGGGGTCAAATTTCTAGTTGCAGGGTGCAGGAATGGTCGATTTGTCCGGGTAGTGATTTCAGCAGGCAGAGGTGAGCAAATCAACATTTTCGTAGAGTAGATTATTGATCTGGGCACAAATAATTTGCAGCAGTAATTGCAGTGGCAGATTAGTGCCAGGTGGAATAGAAATAACACACGATTATAGTCAAGATGTCACCAATAATTTTTTCAGATTCCTCTAGTATGGCCATGGACAGATTTAATATTTAGGAAGCTACATAATTGTCTTCCAGATTGGAGGATGAGTTTGCTTGCTTAACCAGCTCAACTTCAGAGGGAGTTTAGTACATACATAGTGGAGCGTAAACTCATATGACATGAGTTAGAGAATATTTCTCCAACTATAACAAGGAGAAAATGGATTTCCAGATAACAATGGGAAACAGGATGAAATGTACTCCAGTAGGGAGGGGTACCATTGTCTTAGAGAGGGAGTTAGGAGCAAGCACCAATGTTACTAATGTATTGCATGTGCCAGGATTGGGTATGAACCTGATTTCAGTCCCAGTTACAGGATAGGGGATATGATGTCTTCTTTGTAAGGAAGAAGGTGTTCATCAAACACCATAACTGGAACAAGGTGAAACAGATCAAGGCACGAAGCAATAGGTTGTAGAAGTTGCAGTTCGACTCTCCAATGACACTAGTTAGCAGTAGCAGTGATAGTGGCAAAGACCTGAATGAATTACGGCATAGGAGGATGGGACATTTACACCATGGATCACTTAAGATGATCAGGGAGACAGTAACAAGTGTTCCAAAATTAGGCATGGAAGATGATGATGTGTGGAAGGGGTGCGTACTTGGGAAGTATGCTGAGGCAATGTTCCCAAGGAGTGACAACAAATCAGATGGTGTGTTACAACTCATACACTCAAACATTTTTGGTCCTATGTCCACTAGATCTCTTAGGTGGTATGGGTATTTTGTCGCCTTTATTGATGATCATTACTGGAAAACCTGTATCTATTTTTTGAAGACCAAGGATGAGTTCTTCGATTGCTTCAAGGAGTTTAAGGCTTTGGTTGAGAATGCGTTAGGAAAAAGATCAAGGTGCTTCGCTCAGATAATGGAGGTGAATACACAGATAGTGACTTCACAGATTTCTGTGCGAAGGAAGGTATCAAGAGGGAGTGGATAGCTCCAAAATGGGGTAGCAAAGCGGAAGAACATGCTTATAGTTGTGGCAGCAAAAGCAATGCTATATGACCAAGATTTGCCTAGGTTCTTATGGGCAGAGGCATGTAACAACGTTGTGTATATTTAGAACAGGGTTCCTCACAAGTGTTGATTTGTGTAGCTTGGGAGGTACTCCAAGCCCTTAGGTTCAGGGTTTGGAGGGCAAAGCACCAGAAGGGCAATTTGTGGGCTTCGAACCCAAGTGTGGGGTTTTTCACCCATAGTGATTTGGGCCAAAACCGTTATGGAGGTATGACATATGATGGATGAGGATAATAGTGGTCGACGATACAATTCCAATGCATCGAGAATCGTCTGAATCCGAGTTGTCGTTAGAGAGAAATGAATTTTTGAAGTTGACAAGGTAATTATTGGTTACCAAGTCATGTAGGCTTGGTGTAAAACACTCCAATAGACGCGTCTCTTCAAGATTCGTTGAAGCCTCATGTGTGTATAAAATTATAAATATGAGGTTAAGTGATGTGTTTTACAGCATCCAAGAGTGGGCAATACACACCAAAAGGAGCTTTGAAAGTTCGTGAGGGTTGACGCAACAAGGGAGCCAATAAGGGACAACGTGGAGGAGCCAAGGACAGCGTAAGGGTTTTTGTTTGCTGTAGGTAACAACGTGGAGGTCTAAGGGCTATTTGAGGCAAGATTAAGGACTGTCTTGGGTGCAGATTGCTGGGTAGGGAAGGACGCAGATCTGGAGGAGAAAACAATGTTATTTAAGGACTGATATAAGGGAGCTGCAACTACAACTAGTTGCTCGGCTAGGCCGTAGGCCATAGCCAGAAGTTAGAGGCCACCTAGGTGCTGTGTTTGAGGTTAATTCAAGCAGATAGGGGCAACGTAGGAATGGAGGCATCTTCCCTTGGAGAACCACAGTCTTTAGAGGGTTGTCTTGCTGAATTGCGTGGAGGAGTAGGGTTGTAGGTGATGCCCTAACCAGTGGTGCAACATTGTAGCAAGGTGAAACAACAGTGTTTGGAGATGTGTATTGGGTCAAGTTCGTGACTAGATTGGATCATGTTTATTGCAGCCTGTTGATGACATGTGTATGACATTCCGAGGTGGTGAATTGTCATACTAGGAGCAGATTCAGCAGTGAGTGGATTAGGTACCTTAGAGCTGATTGGAGGGTAGCGTGTTGGCTACCCAAAGTAGCCCTAGAGCAGCAAACAAGAAGGACGTTGTTGGTGCGTGATTGGGTGAAGTATTGCAACCTTATGTGCAGCTCTTTGATTGACGAAAGAGGCTACTAGAAGGTAGATTGGAGCTCGGGTATTGGCCAGCCTAGGGAGTAGTTTGATGAGCCTGTGTTCATTGTAGCACACGTGACTTGTAGTAGTGATAGGAGGCAACCCTCTTGGAGTCTCGATGTGTAGATTCCTTAATGGACAAAGGCACTACTAGTGAGCAGTACGAGAGCGAAGGATTGGCAGGACAAGATAGAACATAGAAGCTGCAACGACGTTTGTCATTGTATCTTGTATACATAGACTGTTGTATTATCCAGATTTGGTTTAATATAACGAAGATTGGTGATTGTACAATTTTGTTTAGAACTGTGTACATTGCGCATACGTGATTTACAGTTTTATATTTCCGCTATGCAAAGTAGTTTATGGTTGAGATTCTTGGTTTGGTACCGTCAGTGATTTTCAGACTCTAACCTAGACCCAAGGTCGTGGAAATTCAACATGGTATCTGAGCGTGTCAGCGCTACTTTGGAAGTAAATCAGAGTTTTGCGCGACGAAGTAGAGCGTGAGAGGGAGTTGGTCACATTGTGAGTGAAGGATTCATTACAATGTTGAAGTTGTAGGCAGGTCTCCGGTATGAGGACATGTTGGAGGGGTTGTCCAAATATTGTCCTTGGAAAGAAAGGATCAAGTTGGTCTTATAGGTCAACAAGCTCTCGAAGTTCGCCGAGAAAGAGATCAAGAAGCCAATCGACCATAAGGAGCTGGAAGTATATGAAGATTTGGATGCGAGGACGAGATTGATCATCCTAGATGGTGTGAGGGATGCCCTAATACCTCATTTTTCTAGGAATAACAATGCACATGAGATGTGGATGGCTCTTCATAATTTGTTCCAGAATAAGAACGAGAACCGGGTATGGTATTGGAGGATAAATTGAAGTCCACCAAGATGATAAAGGGTGAAAGCGTGATCTCGTACCTGACGAGATTGTCTCAGGTCAAAGACGAGTTTGCTGCCATCAGTGTGTCTACCTCAGATGAAGATATGGTAAGGATTGCCTTGAAAGGGTTCACCGAGGATTGGAAGCCCTTCATCAAAGGGATCGTTGCCAGGGAGAAGATGCCAGACTAGGATAGGCTGTGGGATGGCTTCATTCAGGAAGAGTTGCGAGACGAGGATCTTCATCTGAAGCAAAGGGCTTCTGATGATGACATGGCACTTCCATCACGACTGAAGGGTAAGCAAAAGAAGGACTTGAGTAAAGTCAAGTGTTTCAACTGTGGCGAGATGGGTCATTTTTGTTGAGATGTCTGATGAAGAAGAAGGGAAATGATGAGAAGAAAAAGGAAAGCAGACTGCTGGTGTTGCCACTTTAGCAGAGATAGATGATCTCTCCAGGAGATTGGAAGAGGAGTACTTTGCTATGATTTCTCATTTCTTGCAGAGTACTGTCACTAAGGATGGATGGTACGTGGACAATGGTGCGACGAAGCATATGACAGGGTCATAGGAGGTTTTTGAGACTCTAGCTGGATGAGACTCGAAGTTGCACATGGTGTTGGGCGACAAGAGTCAGTTGGAGGTCCGAGGATTGAGTGTTGTGCCATTCAGGATGGAGACAAGACATATGATGCGGGTCTAGGATGTATTGTTTGTACCATGACTTAGATATAGCGTGATTTCCGTCTTGATGATCGAGAGGAAAGGGTTTGAAGTCTTGTTCCAAGATGGGAAGGCAAGACTCAAGCTCAGAGGCTCTAAGTCCGATGGGATTGTACTCGGAGTTAGAGAGCATGGTCTCTAAAGGTTGATTGCCAATCCTGTGGATCATGGAAAGAAGCAGGAGCAGGTGCAGGTACAGATGCAGGCTTCAGAGGAGCAGGTGCAGGTACAGATGCAGAATTCAGAGGAGCAGGTATAGGTTCCCAAGAAGAATGTACACCTTCCCGAGAAGGTCCAGGTTCTAGAGATTTAGAGGTAGTCTTGTTTGAGAGGGAGTTTGCAGATTCAGAGGGAGACTTTGCAACCCAAGAAGGGCGCGTGGTTAGTGGTGGGCAAGGGTGCCCCTACAACTACCAAGAAGGAATCATGGAGAGAGTGGAAGATCTTATAGGATAAGAAGAAGGAGCAGGTTGCTTCTAGCAGTGACAACGACACTTCCGAGAAGGGCATAGTTCACTGTACAGGGATTGCTGCAATTGTGAGCGCCACGAGTTGGGCAAGTGTCGCGAGCAGTGATGATGACGACGAGGGACTTCCTAGTATTGGAAGTACCTTCCTCGCTAAGAGGAAGTGTTGATTTGTGTAGCTTGGGAGGTACTCCAAGCCGTAGGGTTCAGGGTTTGTAGGGAAAAGCACCATAAGGGTAGCTTGTGGGCTTGGAGCCCAAGTGTGGGGTTTTGCATCCATCGTGATTTGGGCCAAAACCGTGATGGAGGTATGACATGTGATGGATGAAGATGATAGTGCTTGACGATACGATTCCAACACATCGAGAATCGTCCGAATCCAAGTTGTTGTTAGAAAGAAATGAATTTTTGAAGTTGATTATTGGTTACCAAGTCATGTAGGCTTGGTTTAAAACACTCCAATAGATGTGTCTCTTCAATATTTGTTGAAGCGTCATGTGTGTATAAATATGAGGTGATGTGATATGTTTTAGAGCATCCAAGAGTGGGCAATCACCAATAGGAGCTCTGAATTTTCATGAGGCTTAGCTGCAACATGGGAGCCAAGAAGGGACATCGTGGAGGAGCCAAGGACAACATAAGGGTTTCTGTTTGCTGTAGGTAACATTGTGGAGGTCTAAGGGTTGTTTGAGGAAAGATTAAGGACCGTCTTGGGTGCGGATTGCTAGGTAGGGAAGGCCGCAAATTTGGAGGAGAAAACAATGTTGTTTAAGGACTGTTTGAGTGGTATATAAGGGAGACACAGCTACAACTAGATGTTGGGCTAGGCCGCAGGCCATAGCGAATAGCTAGAGGCCACCTAGGTGTTGCGTTTGAGGTTAATACAAGCAAACAGGGGCATCGTAGGAGTGGAGGCATCTTCCCTTGGAGAATCACAATCTTTAGAGGGTTGTCTTGCTGAATTTCGCGGAGGAGTAGTGCTGTAGGTGATGCCCTAATCATTGGTGCAACAATGCAGCAGTGTGAAACAACAATGTTTGGAGATGTGCATTGGGTCAAGTTTGTGACTAGATTGGATCATGTTTATTGCATCCTGTTGACGACATGTGTATGACATTCCGAGGTGGTGAATTGTCATACTAGGAGCAGATTCAACAGTGAGTGGATTGGGTGCCTTAGTGTTGATTGGAGGGCAGCGTATTGGCTACCCAAAGTAGCCCTAGAGCAACAAACAAGAATGATGTTGTTGGTGCGTGATTGGGTGAAGTATTGCAGCCTTATGTGTAGCTCTTTGATGGACGAAAGAGGCTACTAGAAGGCAGATTGGAGCTCGGGTATTGGCCAACCTAGGGAGCAGTTTGGTGAGCCTGTGTTCATTGTAGCAGACGTGACTTGCAGTGGTGATAAGAGGCAACCCTTTTGGAGTCTCGATGTGTAGATGCCTTAATGGACTAAGGCACTACTAGTGAGCAGTACGGGAGCGAAGGACTAGCGGGACAAGATACAACATAGACGTTGCAACGACGTTTGTCATTGTATCTTGTATACCATAAACTATTGTATTATTTAGATTTTGTTTAATATAACGAAGGTTGGTGATTGTACATTATTGTACAATTTTGTTTAAAATTGTGTATATCGTGCATATGTGATTTACTGCTTTATATTTCTGTTGTGCAAAGTAGTTTATGGTTGAGATTCTTGGTTTGGTAATGTCAATGATTTTAAGACTTTAACCTAGACCCAAGGTTGTGGAAATTCAACAATAAGGCATTGGGGAAGATAACACCAGAAGAAGTCTTTTTAGGGAAGAAGCTAGGGGTTAGTCACTTCAAGATCTTTGGTAGCATAGCTTATTGCCATGTACCAGATGAGGAGTGCACCAAGTTGGATTAGATTGCAGAGGGAGGTTATTTCATTGGGTATAGCAAAACCTCTTAGGCATACAAGATCTATGTTCTTAGCAGCAGGAAGATCATAGTGAGATGAGACATGAAGTTTATGGAGGATAAAGCCTTCAAGAAGTCTCGTGAGATGCTAACAGATGATCAGAGTGAGCCAGCAGAAACTCCATTGGTCCATTAACAGGGACAACCATAGGGGCCATCGTTAGAACCACCGCAAGGACAGTCTGAGGGATCTAGTATTGTTACTAGTACCAACATATCCTCAGTTGCAATGTGAAAATTTCTAAACTGAAGTTCTACTACTTCAGCAATTGATTTATTTCACCTATTTATTATTCACAATAAGTTATTTACGAAATCGCTTAAGCAAATATTAAAATAAATTATACTGCAGTTATCACAAAATTACCTGGAGAAAAATACATGCACAAGAACCAATCACATCAACACAATTTTTTTTGGACAATTATCCCCGAAAAAATCCAATGTGGAAAAACCGGTGCAACAAATGAGGGTTTTATTAATCTTCAACATCAATTGCTTTTACAAGGAATGATTTTACAGAGAAACTGAAAGAAAACACCTAAGACTTTCCCTGTGAGACTTTCTGACACTTTGGAGATCCTGCTCACTCTGAGTGGCTCTGCGTCCCTCTACGTCAGCCTGCGTGAGCTCTGCGTCTCTCTGTGTGCTGTCTCCCACTGTCCTTGCGTCACCTCCTCCTCAATCACTCCCTGTTGTCGATGCCCTCCTCTTCCTCCACTGCAATTCTCCCTCTGAAATTGATCTCCTCTACTTGAGAATCGATTTTCCTTGAGATGATGAGTATCTGTCGGTGTGTCTCCAAGTGATCCTCAAGTCTTCTCTTATACTTTTCTTGTTGACGAATCAACGCCCGAGATCAAGTCCCTAATTAACCGCTAAGATTAAAACAGACTTGATCCTTGTCTCTTAGAAGCTTCTCACCGTTATCTTTATTAATACCCATTAATATTTTTATTTTCCTAAGTTTAGACTTAGGAACACATTAAAAATATTAATTATTTTAATAACTCCTTATCAGGGTGAAATTTCTCAAAATGATTTCTGGGTCTTGGAGATCTCATGTGCCTTAGCCTCTCCTCCAAATTTCAAGGCTAGTGCACATCTGATGCTATCAAAAATCAACATGTAGGAGATCCAATGAGTTCTTAGTAGACGGAGCAACAAAGGCTAGATGAGGAGCTGGTTGAGATTCCCACCGCTAGTGGTCGAACCATTAGGGAAGTTCATCAGACATTGAGAGATGTAGAGGAGTTAATTAGAGCTCCTAGGACGAACAAAAGAGAACACAAATAGCCAAACAGGTACCAAGCTTTGGTGGCACAGGTTGAAGAACCTTCCAGCGATCAGGAGGCTGCACAACATCAGTTGTTGATAGATGCTATGGTAGAAGAATATAGCTCTATCAATATGAATGATGTTTGGGAGGTAGTGCTGAGGCTTGAGGACAAGTCAGTGGTGGGCTCTCGTTGTATCTATAAGATCAAATATGATGTAGATGAAAACGTGGAGAAGTACAAGGCTAGGTTTGTGGCAAAGGGGTATGTGCAGAAGGAAGGTATAGATTACGATGAGACCTTCACCCTAGTTGCCAGATACACTTCTATCCAGTTAGTTATATCCCCAGCAACATAGATGGGATGGCAGATTCACCAGATGGACGTCAAGAAAACCTTCTTGAACAGGGTGATAGAGAAGGAGGTGTACATAGAACAACCAAAGGGCTTCGAGACACATGAGAGGCGCACACATGTGTGCAAGCTAGAAAAAGCTCTATACGGGCCTAAGCAGGCTCCTAGGGCGTAGTATGGTCTGATTGATAGCTACTTGCAGCAAATGGGATTCACAAGAGTGGCGCAGATCCCAATCTTTACTACTTGATCGTAGAGGATGAGCCACTCATCCTAATGTTGTATGTGGATGAGCTCTTCTTGACAAGGTCATCAGGGCTCATAGAGGACTACAAGAGGAACTTGGCATCAAAGTTTGACATGAAGGATTTGGGATTGATGCACTATTTCCTAGGCTTGGAAGTGGCAGAAGGACGAAGAGATCTTCCTTGGTCAAGGGAGTTATGCTACAGAGATTTTGAAGAGATTCAGGATGCAGGATTGTAGACCCATGTCTACGCCCATGATCACCAATTGGAGGAAGATAGATGCATCAAAGGCAAATATGTTGAGCCCACCATATATATACAAATTATTGGTTCTCAGGTATTTGGTCAACACTAGGCCAATATATCTGTTTCGCGGTCAACACTCTCAGTCAGTTTATGGTGGAATCAAAGAGAGTACATTGAACAACAATGAGACAAATTTTGAGGTATTTGTGTGGCACAATAGAATATGGGTTGAAATATACTCGAGGGGATGATGTCAGACTATGTGGATTCTCAGATGCAGATTGGGCAAGCAGTTCAATGGATAAGAAAAGTACCTTTGGGTACTGTTTTAATGTTGGATTAGGGATGGTTTCTTGGTGAAACGGGAGCAAAAGTCAGTAGCCTTGAGCTTTGCAGAAGCATAATATATGGCAGCTAGCACAACCATGTGCAAAGCTATATGGCTTCAGAAGTTGTTAGTGAGCTTGTTCAGGCAGGGGATGGAGGAGACCAATGTTTACTGCGATAATCAAAGTTGCATCAAGCTCTCTGAAAATCTAGTGTTTCATGACAAGTCGAAACATATTGATATTTGGTGTGATTTCATCAGAGATTGTGTGTAGTGTGGAGCAGTCCAGCTAAAGTATGTACCCACAAAAGAGCAAGTTGCAGATATACTCACGAAAGCTTTAGGAAGAGCCAAAATCATCTATTTTAGAGAGTAGATGGGTATAATGGAGAACCCATTTCAATAGCAGTGACAAAGTACTTAGGATTTTAGTTGCAGTAGTTGCGGCAACAACAACAATATGAGATCAGTTGCAGCGCAGTGCAGAGTTGGCAGCAGTACAATGGTACAATGTAGTGGCAGCAGCAACACAAATGCAGGGTGATTCAACTACGAAGTGGCAGATGAATCAGAGTTGCGTAGTAGTTGGTGGATTGTGACAAGTTGCCATAGTTGTCAGACATCAACAACGTGTATGAAGGATGTTACAAGAGAGAACACCTTCCTTGCTAAGAGGGAATGTTAGTTTTTGTAGCATCAAATGGTGTTTTAGTCTCAAACTTTGTGGAGAGTCTAAAACACATGAGATCTCCAGAACCCAAAAATCGTTTATGGAAATTCCACCTAGAGACAACTCAATTAAATTAATTGATCGACATTTAAAAAAATGCCCAAGTCTAACTTTTAGGGAAATCGATTAATTAATAGGAACTAATTGAGAAAGGTGAGAATTCTCTAGAAACTCACATGGATCGACTTAGAGATGATCTCAACCATTGATAATGACTTAATCGTGGCCGTTGGTGATCCAACTGGAGATTATAAGAGGAGGTCGATGGGGTTGGAGAAGAACACACAAGGAAGAGCGAGTTTCCTTGGCAGATCGATTCTCCAGGGAGCAACATTTAGTTGGAAGTAATCGAGCCAGGAGGACGATTCCATATCTGAAAGAGTTAGTTGAGAGGAGGACGAGTTTTCCTTTGGAAGCTGTGCAAAGTCTGTGCAGGAGGGCTTCAGTGGAGAGTTCCATTCAACTAGAGGAGGAGTTGATTTAGTTGCCGAGGACTAGGATAAATTCCAGGAGGCTAAACAAGTCACTTCTCGGGGCAGAGACAGGCAGAGCGACAGGATTCAACGTGTTCCAGAGGTAGTGTGAATTAGCCTTCGCAACGACAGCATAGAGGCTGATGCAGGGGCATTTTGTGTGGCCTAGTTTTGCCAGATTTTGGAGCAGAATTAGTTGTGGTGCTAAGGTATTAGCCTCACAAATATTTTTCCAGTATGTCTCTTAGATTGAATTTCTAGATTAAGCATCCAAATTGTACTCAAAATTTCTGTTGTTGCATGATAATAAAACCTTCATCTGCTGCATTGGTTTTCCCACGTTGGGTTTTTTTGGGGTACATTTGTCAAAAAATATCTGTCATAATTTTTGTGTGTGTTCTATATCTCCAAATTTCCATTTTATTTTCCGCGATGTTTTTTATTTGTGAAGAAATTGCAGTGTGAATTATTCGTTATTTTTCCAGTATCACAATAAACTAATTAATAATTTTATTAGTTTGAAGAATAAGTTCAGTTGCTACATTTCAAGCGAATTTTCACGCAGTAAAGCTCCAGTATGCCTCCACTGACGAGCAAATTGCAGATATTTTGACAAGGCCTCTGTCTTGAGTGAAGCTTGTATACTTCAGAGACAAGCTTGGACTTGTGAAGAATAACTCTCTCATTGAGAAGGAGTGCTGATGAGATAGCATCGTGGATTAACATTCTCCTTGTGTCAAGTACTGTGACCCGAATTAAGGATATTATCTCTGTTTTAAGTACTTTGCCCTGAGTTAGGGAGAATGGTTCGGTAGAGGATTGACATTCTTCCTATGTCATGTAAGACCCAAATTAGGATGAATGGACTTGGAGCATCATGATCATTTAGCATTAGGCCCTAAATTACTCTGATACGAGTGTTGCCTTTGGCGATTCACCGTGTTAAGACGTTGACTTGAATTATGGTGAACCGAGGCTAGTTTGGATGCCATGTGTCAAGTATTGACCCGAATCATGGCAACTAGTTGATGCTAAATGATGTACCATGTGTTTGAAGTACCAACCCAAAGTATGGTGAGGATATACCATAGGTCTGAGCCTTGAGGTATTGACCCGAATGATGGTACTGTGATGATGATGTTGATTTACCATGTGTCAAAGATGTTTGACTCGGTTATGGTATTTGATTGATGCTATTGGTTTACCGTGTGTCACATTTGTGATCCGATTATGCTAATGATTTATTATAACTCTTTCTTAAATTTGTTCACATGAAGAATGTCTATCTAGTCATTATGAATACCTCTCTAGCTAAGAGGGAGTGTTGAATTTTTGTAGCTATGTTTGGTCTTCATAATTTGTAAGATATGTTCTTCATGGCATTTTGATTATTTAGCCCTTAAAAGAATTGTTGTAAGATATGTTCTTCATGTTGGATTTAAAAGATATTTTCTATATTTGCATCTTGAATTTTTTGCTCCAAAGTAGTCAAGTTGGCCCCAGTGAAGAGACACACCCATTTGTGAAGGTAGAACACGATATAAAGGCATTTGACCTCCTCCTCAATGGCACCAGTCGACCTCACACAATAAAGACAAATTCTCGGGATCCAAATGAAGATCAAGAAGGACATGAAGGACGAAGAAGAAGGATGAAGATCTCTCTCTCTCTGGTTCACATTTGTCTCTCTCTAGACTTCACACATGTGAATTCTAAGCAGATCGAAGTTGCAAGGCCAAAATTCTAGGTAGCGTCTGGGCAAGATGAAATTCTGGGCAGATCTGAGAAGGCCAAAGCTTTGAATTGACTTGACTTGAGGGTTGTGGACCAGGTTTGACAATATCTTGATCAATTTGATGTCATAGTTGACTAGAAGCATTAGATGTATCTCTTGTTGAATTGAATATTTTCTCTAAGGAAAAGGTTGCTGGGTTTTCCCCCAAGTGGGTTTTCCTAGGGTAAGTCTTGAGTTCTCTATTATGCATTGTGATATCTACTGTCTTTATGGTTTATGGTTGAATGTCTGAAGTGTAATTGCTTAATGATAAACTGGAATTGTTAAAAGAAGATTGATATCATTCGAAGTAATTTTCAGTAGTTTAGAAATTGTGCTTGTATCTATTGCACTTGAAAAATCAACAGGGCTAGGGCAAGGGCTGAATTCAACATTGGAGCTAATTTGTCATAGTTCCACCTTGTTTGACCTTACCGTCTCAAATCTACTTTTTCCCTTGGTGGAGATTGCCTAATTAGGGCTTACATCATGAACCTTAGGGAATTTGGGCCTTTCGAAACTCTTCAAAAAGACTTCAACTTAGGGATTATTGAGGGTTTCTCATTCCATATTGTTGATCATATCCTTCAAGCAAACCTTTTCCCTGTGCTTGTATGCCTAGATGCATTATTATTGAATCATATCTTGAATCCCTCGGCTTAAAGTGCTATTCTCTAGGCTTCCTCATTTGTACATTGTTCCTTTACATAAAGAATTGTGCCCTAATCCAAGTGAGAAGTAACTTGATCAATCCTCTTCTACATCACCTTGATCCAATTGACTTTGAAAACCTTAGGTGATATATGTTGGGAAGCTTCTCATGTTGTGAAATACCATTAAATAACAAGAGGTGGGGTGTTAAGGTGGCAATGTTAGCCACCTCATTGTTGTGTCTAGTTCTTGCCTTGTTAGGTCTTTTACAAGACCTGTTAGATTTTTAGGCAATAGGGAGCACTAGAAATAAAATTGTGATCCTTTGAGTATTATTTGGCTTGGGGGGTGGCCAAAGCAATAAGATCTAAATCTAAAGGCCTTTTCCATTGATGACACTAGGCATCTTTGATTTGGAGATTGAAAAAAAGTAGATGGAATTATGAAACTCTTTGGACAACCAATGGACCAAAACTCAACTCATAATATTGAGGAATTTGGATATAAAGTGATCCTTTGTCTTTATCTCGTGCTTATGTTAGAGCTTGTATAATGTGCTTTCTTGTGGGGTCTGGTGCTTAGCTTTTACTCAATGTTGATGAGAGATCACTTGGTATTGGTCTAAGGCGATCTTCAGCCCATGCATCTAATGTTAAAGTGTGTAATGGGGTTGAACTATGAGGTTGTCCGTGAGCTTCATGAAGTGCTATGCATAAAAGGCCACCTTGGCCCTCAATTGATAGCTCATAATATCAAAGAATTTGGACTTGAACTCATAGCTCATAATATTGAGGAATTTGGATATAAAGTGATCTTTTGTCTTTATCTCATGCTTATGGAAAAGCTTGTATAATTTGCTCTCTGGTGGGATTTGGTGGTTCGCTTTTACTCAATGTTGATGAGGGCCCACTTGGAATTTGTCTAAAGGGATCTTGAGCCCATGCATCTAATGTCAAAGTAAGGGGGTTGAACTGAGGCTGCCCCTGAGCTTCATGAAGTGCTATACATAAAAGGTCACCTTGGCCCTCAACACCTTCATGTGGGTTAATCCAAAGGACCAACATGTATTGCTTATAATGATGCTCCATAATAATCTCATTCATCATTTTCTTATTAGTCATTAGGTGGCTAGGAGCATATAAAGAGTACGTGAATGGGGAAAGGTAGTTTATCAATATTCTAGTTGAAGGTATGAAATAAGATACCTTTGAGACTATCATCGCACCTTCCTTGGGTTGGGGTCAATGGTAGTAAGCAAGATATGGATATCTATCCTTGCTGATTATTGAGTTAGCAAATATCCAAAGATGATCCATTGACTCTACTAGTATGAAGACTATCTCAATTTGGATGGGGTGTGCAACAAACAATGCTTGAACAATGGGTTGGGGAGCTCTCCTCTTGCATTTGATAATGTAATATGAAGCATGTGGGTCTAAACTTGCTTGGCCTGAGCCCAATTCAACTCAAGTAGGATAACCCCCAACTCCTTTGAACAATACAAAAAATGTGGGTCTTATGAGCTCTAATTTGGTCAAGTTTTTATGAAAAGAGTGTCGAAAAAACTCTCTAAAAGGGTGAGCATCCATATCCCTTGTTAATCTAGGGTTGTATAGCCCACCCTAACTTAAATTTGGGCCTTGAAAATTGAATCCCTAGATAGGTGTATGCTATGCTAAACTTGACCTCCTACCCTCAAAGTAGAAGTGAATATTTGAGAGGGTTGTCTTTGAGCAATTGAAGATCGTAACCTTGGTTTTACCAAGGTTGATTGTCAGTTGATGATGGTTGCAAAATATTGAAAGAGCATCCAACTGTTTTTGTAGATCCTTAGGGATGGAGGCTAAATGGATCACATTGTTAGCAAAAAGGAGCATGGAGATTAGGACATGGTGGAGGAGACAATTGTTGCCTAGCTGGATGTGCTCATATGAGAACGAATCTAGTTTTTCTATCTAGATCCCAACGAAGGTGGGCAAAGAAGGCACTCTTGCTTAGTTCCAATGATGCCCCTAATGAAGTTTTATAATCCTTGCACTATAATGTGGTCACTGTTGCACCCATTTTTTCAACATTCCAAGGAAACAGGATGTGAAGACTTGAAGGAATTTTTTCGAAGTCAGAATCATTTGCCAGCTGTTTATTATATCATTGCAAACCCATTTTGCAAAATTGTAATGTAGATGCTAGTACAACCGTTAATTATGTAACAACCTAGGTAAGTCTATGATTTTGGCGACGAATTTCATCCTAGGAAGATTTTCATCTCGCTGATTATCTGTGTTTCTAAACACGGATGATCGACAAAGTTTTTACCTCCAGCCTCACTTCAAAGCTAGGGTGGAATTTATTGTCAAGGTCTTAGGTGAGTCCTAGTGTTTTAATCTCACTGATTATCTGTGTTTTTAAACACAGAGGATTGACAAAGTTTTTCCCTCCAACATCACCCTAAAGTTAGGGTGGAATTTATTGTAAAGGTCTTAGTTGAGTCCTAGTGTTTTAGTTGAGTCTTTTGTAAAAGTGATTTGAGAATAATTTAAGCTAATTGGCTAAATTATTTTATTACAGATCACTTGGTATACTAGATCATGTTGTGTCGCAAAATTGGGTATGTATTTTGAGGGTCCATTAACGAACGGGTATTCTCCCTTTGAGGGTTGAATTTGTGAAATCTTATGTAAAAAATATCTTAGTGCATGGTCGCTCATACTTGGACGCCATGGCTAAAATATTTGAGGGTGGAAAATAATTAATCACCTCATGTGTCAATTATTATTTTTTTTTCTGGCAAAATTAAAATCAAATCCTAAGCCAGTAAATGATTTAATTTGAAGACAAAAATTAAAACGTTAGAGAAATTAAATTCCCTAAGTGAAAAAATTCGTGGGTTTTTTGGAGGTCCCCCACATATTGGATATTTCAAGAAAAATTGGACTCTTAAACCTTGGTGGTTAAGTCAAAGTCAAAATTTTGAGGAAATGAGCTCAAAATAATTATTTTTGAGCTAATAAAAAATGGTTTTAATGAGAAATTCGAAAATTCCTCAAAATTAAATATTTTCGACGACAAAGATTAAAAGATCATCAAATATTTATCGATGGTCGAGATTATTTTGACAGGGATCAAGCCAACTAGCCATTATTTTCTTCTTGGAGGAATTGTTCTATAAATAGAAGGCATTTTGCTTCTATTATGATCTGGATCGTGAGCTTTGCTCTGATGTAATTTTTTAAAAGATGATGTAAAGCACTGCCTTGCTAGGAACATTTTGATGAGCATAATAAAAGAACTTTAGGGTGCAGTTCATGGTGTCTTTGTCTCGCTGCTTTGTGGTATGTTCATTCCTATATTGTGCTTAAAATATTAATTTATTCGTTATTTCGTTGTAGATGATAGGCCCATTCTATTGGTAAGTTTTGGGCTTATCTTAGGTGATCCTATTCACTGTATGTTCTAACGGTTTCTTCTTGCGAAAATGTATAGAGTTTGCAAGTTCCCTAGTCCTCGGACTCCAAGTTCACAAACTATGGGCATAGACTGAGTATGTCTGGATTCTGAATATTTTATCTGATTTTCTAACTTTGCTAAGACTGTGGTTTAACATTTATTTTTCAAAATACATCTAGCTATTGTCAAGATCTATAAAAATTCTATTCTTCAAAATTTCTGTAAGCATTGTACATTTGTATATTTTATAAATATATTTTGTATAATAATTCTTGTAAATTATTTTATTTTCTAACCTTTGTTTTGCAGCTGGGGTTTTTTGGGGTTTTGAGAATTTTGAATTTTTGATATATTGGGGTTTTGGGCAATTGTAAATTTACAAGGTGAGATCAAAGAAAATTTGCTGGATTAGAGTTAGATCTAGGCCCTTGAGGGTAAGGTCTAGCCTCTACAATTTTTGCAGGACCAACAACTGAAGAATTTTGCAGTAAAATTGAAGATCTAAGGCAAATTTGATTTTTGACGAGGGTTTGCAAATTTTTTAGGGCCTCCAGGCCCAACGTCCTCCTCGAGGCTAGTCGTCTAGCTCCCCTTGCCTCTGCGTCAGCCCTTTTCTAGTCTCAAAGGCTAGCTGCCGGCCTAATTAGGCCTCTGCTTGCCCTTATTCCCCTTGCCGTGATCATTTGAGGCTTGTTTAGGCCTGGCCGTAAGCCTATAAGGCCTCAACCTCCTTCCCACCCTTCGTTGCATAAATTGGGTAGCTTTTAATTGACTAGTTCTCATTGATGTATTGTTGACTGTCATAACATAATCGAATCTGATCTTAACAGTGACATAAGTAAATTTTCATGGTTTACATTTTCATTTGAAGTGTTCTTAAGGAAGTAAGTGATTTGGGATTGTTTAATGCATTTGGCATAAGAAAAAACTCATTGGTTGCTCACTATTTTCATGATTATCTCACTGCTGTTATAATTGCTCATCTATGTCACTAAATATCATAAGATCATAAGTAACTTGAAGTGTTTTCAATAATTCATGCCTTGTTGTGAGAAAAAAATTGTTTTCATTATCTATTGTGCTTGTTAACATTGATAATATTGGATAAGACAACTAACACTTGTTGTCCTTTGTGAGTTACTGATAATCTTGTCAATTTTGCACTAATTGGTTCACTCTGTGAAGCACATAATTAAGCAATCCAGGTTGTCTAAGTGAATGAATCTGAGAGCTCATTGAACTTTGGTATCTAATTGTGAATGGTTATCTTATATTAGCATATCTTGAATGATTGAGTATGATTCACATTTCTCTTTGAAGTATCTTGAAAGCTTCGAATTGGAGCAAGGGCATTTTGTTGAGCGTTGATCAAATTATTCTAAATGCTCCAATTATCATTGAACAAGTTATTATGGGATTTGAGCACATCCCGTAACTGTTGAATAATTGTTGGCGTTGTTGTATATTGTTGGCACATATTAAATTGGCACATTCTTCTTGTGGTTAAAAGATTGCCTCTTGATTTTCATCAATAAGTACTCATTGTCATAATTGAAGGCTAATCATAACTAAAGTACTTAAACATTAAGCAATCTTAACCTAAGAATCACTCATATCCCTTGCACAAGCATTCTAAGTCTAGTTGCATTAATAACTCACCTCCAAGCATAAGCTTGGTTGATAGATATTTAGGGCCACCCTTTCTCAATTTAGCTTGAGGAACTTAGACCCTCTTTAGTGGTTAACACGGTGACCTTGCAATTGTCAGAGCCATAGTCTCTGTAGTGTTGGAGGCATTAGGTGGAACACAGGGGGATGTATCGTTAATCAAGTCTTTGCTTGCTTCTCGTTGGCTTCCACCCCACAACCTACTGTAGAGACTAGTTCCAAAATAGTTAAGAGTAAGGTTACACTTAGAATAGGCATTTAACTTAAAAGTAACCAAAATTTTGCATTTCACCTAGCTTGTAGGAATTGCACTTCATATAGGATAGTCATTCATCCAAGTAGTGATTTTCCATCCTATCACTTGGCATTTAATTGGTAATAAGCAAGAAGTTGACTCCATAAGGTACTAATCTCACAATTCAATTTAATATAATCTTTAAGTCTTGCCTAAAATTAACCAAGTAGCTATGCCACTCAGTGGTGTCTCTCGGACGCGTTGGTTGTCAACTTGTCCTTCGTCTTCACATTTCCATAGGGACTACCCCCCATAGCCCGATGTTGGGAGACAACTAGAATGAAGAGGCCGGGGATCAGAGTGACAACCCTCGACCTGAGTTGTTGTCGCAGTGCCTGTACAATCTGAGCGACAAAAATGACAAAGGAAGATCTCATATAAGTGCATAATAATAGCAGTGAGAATTTTTGAAAATACCAATGTATTTAAGCCTTTAGAACATGAATTCCCTCAGAAAAGTCAAAGGATTTTCGAAAGTCTACAAAGCAACATAACACATTTGAGGAGTGTTGTATTGCTTCCTCATAGGGTGAGAGTATAATCCATAGTTTAATGGCGTGGTCTCACTCCTCCCTGGCCCCTCCCTTTGAAGGTCTTTGCTTTAGAGCTCTTCAGATAGCTGCCAATGAAGGGTAGTGGTTTATTGCTTTGAGAATGTGTGCCCCACCATAATTGTCTTGTAATTGTTTGGATTTGCGCTAGAAACCGATTTATGAATTTGGTGGATAGTATGGTGGAACAATGCTAGTGGATTTAGAGTTTGACATGGGGTTTCCTAGTAGTGGTTGGCAAGTGCAACCAAGGTGGAGACAAAGAATATGGGTGTTCCTCTTCCCACTCCATTACTGCATGAGTGTGAACAAGTCCTCGAAGGACTACATGAGGGGTGGATTCACATAATTAGGGAGGCTCAAGAGATATGCCAATCATATTAGGGGCTTGTATGCCCTTTCTTCACAAATGAGGTTGAGGGATTGTGGTCAAGTTTCCAATATTTATTGAAGTGAAACTTACAAAGATGACTAGAGCACACACACAATAAATTTTACGGCTTTTCGATTAGACAGGGTGAATCATTTATGGAAGTAGAACGTTTAGTTGTCTCATTCAAGAGTTTGTTCATGACTTTGTGATAATTAAAAGACATCCAACATTATTGGAGAGCATGAGAATTATTCAAGTATATAGATATGCTGTTTTGATCCTTTAATTGGATTTTATTCATGACATTCTTGGATAGGATGCTATAAATCAAGTGCCAAAAGGGAAGGCACAGTAAGGCAGGGAGTTGGGGAATCTCAGACTATGAGTTCGAACAAGAATTGCAACATATCAACAAACGACAGAACCTAATGTCGATGAAATTGTTTGAATGGATGTTTTGACGAGTTTAAACATTAGACATCTTGCATCTCGAGAAGAATGGCAACAAGTAGGAGGTTTTCTGCCTAACTTGAAAGACTTGCATATGCAAAGCAAAGGCTGATGAATTGGCATTGTCTATGAGGGGAGGAAATAAAGTTCAGTTCTGCATGGAGGAACTTGTTAAGGACCATATAGGGAATACCCATCAAGACCAAATAAGTCAAGGAGGGGACATTTGAGGAGGCCAAAAGAACGAGGGGATGTCTAAGGTAGCCAAGGAAGAAGTCAAGGAGGGGGCATTTAAAGACATAATCCTAGTTGTAAGATCATGAAGCTTATAATGAAGAGGTAGCACGATGAATTTATATCTTGGAAACAAAGTTAACAACAAAGGTTATATAATTTACAACCTAAAATTGTCATTGAGAGAGGATTAAGAATCAACTTGATAGAAGGCAAGTTTGCAATATAACTTGGAACTGCTTCTACTCAAATTGGTTGAATGACTATTGGTGTTGCCTGAAGTGTACACCCAAGGCGCAATGCTTAAAGTAGGGGCTGTCTCTTTGATCCCTACTCACTCCGTTTAGGCTATCTCCTTAAGTAGGCTAAGGGGGGTAGTCCCTAAAGGTGAAATGGATGAGGAACTTGTTGAGGATCAACAAGTCTAGGAGATACAAATGAATATCTTAGGAACTTGAGTTAAAATTATATGGCAAGCAAGATTATTGAGCACAACCAAAGAGATTCAATTAGATCCTTAAAATATATTAGTGAGAGACTAGTGCCTTAGATGCTCAAATGGAATTAAGATACTTGCATAACAATGATTAATGCGTCAAGTTACCAGATAAACAATTGCTGCAAAGATGATATGCAAGACCTATCCTAGATGAAATGCAGGATCTAGTCTAATGTGAAATGCAAGATCTTGGTTATTTTTAGTTATATGCCTAGTCTAGGTGAGAGCCTTCTCCTCAATTATTTTGAAGCAGGTCTCACACATGGTTGTATAATGAAGTCCGGGGGAAGGAGGCTAAGGCCTCATTAACGACGCCTACCCTGGAGTTCTAACAACCCAGATGCCTCCGTTGCTACAAGGGATTGTCCGCAAGAGAACTGCAAGGTCACCCATTTTAACCTCTATGCAAGGGTCAACGGTCGCAAATTGGGAGAGAAGCTGGCCCTAAAGTTATACCAACCAAGTTTATGCATGGAGGTAAATTTTTACCATGCAAGTCTAATCTAGGATAGGAATGCAAGATGACCAATTTATGTTAAATTTTAGGTATGTTTTATGCTTAGAGCTATTTATATCAATTTTCACAGTTAGCTCAATATCTTTTCCAGATTAGCAATCACATCAACTTTAAAGTAAACTGCAGATAGAACATAAACGTAAATCGCAGAAGACGAGCCAAGACAAGAGGACACAAGATGTGGCACTAGCCAAAGACAAACCCCAATGTGGGGAAACCCTTGATCAATTCTTCTTATATGTTCTTCAATAGTTCAACACAGAGAGAGAGAGAGAGAGAGAGAGAGAGAGAGAGAGAGCTAGTACATTTACAATAGAAGTCAACACTTTGACTTATCTAGATAAGAGCATAGATCATCTCTAAGAAGATGATACATGAGATCCGTTGAAGACATGCTGCTTCAACTGATTCTCGAAGGTGACTCCACCTATCATTGTGCTGCATCTCACCATCATGTTGCACCTCAACATGCTGCACCATGCTGCACCCATCGTCGCAATGTTGGACCTCATGAACATGTTGTACACATCATACCGCTGCACTGCTGTCCCATGTGTCATAACCATGTTGTCATCCAACATGTCTCATGTGCTTGCAGCACCATGCTTGCCACTGCTATCTGACCATGCTTGTCATGCTGCATCATGCTTGCCATGCTGTCCATGCTTCACCATGCTTGCTGCTGTCCATGCTTCACCATGCTTGCTGCTGTCCATGTGCCTTTGCTGCCATGTCACAGCTGTCCCATGTATCTATACAACGATATGTACCTTGCTGTCCTATGCATCTTGGCAGCACCATGTAGCCCAACTGTCCTATAGCCCAGCTGTCCCATATGTTGTACTAGTTGCCTTGCTGTCCCATGCATGTTAGCAACACTATGTCACCTTGTTGCCCCATGCATCTTAGCTCCACCAAGCTCCTAGCTGTTCCATTTACTAGCACTGTTGTCCACAACACTGCTGTTCCAATGCTGCCCTCACTGCTGCTTATATGGTGACTGGTTAGGGCATCTGGCAGCCCTTACACACCCAACTATCAGTCCACAAATAGCAGCGTATTGCTCCTATTCTCCTTGGCTTGGCTGCTGCCTTTCCTGCTCTTAATCATGCCTAGAAACAACCCTAAACTAGCCCTTAATAGATCCGTTGTCACCTACAGTAGGTGCTCCCATACAAGATCCCCTAGGTGTAACTACTTTCATTATGGCGGAAACCCTAACATGATTTAGTTTTTAATATTAAAGTTTTTAATGATGATGTCTAGGGTATGTGATAAAACCCTAGCTAAGGTTGTTATAAGAATCTAGGGCATGAAAGTGAAACCCTAGTTGATCGATATGATTGTTATCCTAACTAGGTTTAGGCTTTGGATATTTAAAGTTTAATTTCTTATTCAAAGTTATAACCAATGTTCGACCAAGGTTCCGGGACGAGGGGGCGAGGGAGCGAGGATACGCGGGAGCGGCCTATGCAAAAGCTCCCCACCAATTTTTAGGAAACGTGGGGGAGCATCAGGGTCTTAAAAACTTATAAATATAAAATATAATTTATTAATTGAGTCCACTATGACAATTGGGTTTGAATTGAAAAGCTGCAAAGCATGATCATTGATATGAATATCATTATCTAATATCATATAAATTTAAAGATTAAAGATAACATATAACGTTGAGGGTATGTGTCTTCAAATATCATTAAATTTTATGATCAACAAGGAGGAAATTTACTATGAGATTGAAAGGTCTTTAACCGCAAAGATCTTTTACCATGAACCACACAAAATACGGTTTCAATACCAACCAATTTGCTTTGACTTATCAATAGAACTTGACACAACAATGTGATGATCCCTAAGGGCAAGTTTCTATTCTAGACTTTAGCTGAAGTTTTCTCTTCCACTTATTTGTGGTGTGATTTGAAGTAACTAATGTGTGTATTAGTGTGTGTCTGTGTAAGAAGATGTAAATCAGTCAGTAATATGAATTCATAGGAGCTCATAGATGTATATTCTATAGACACATTAATAGATCACACATTAGTCATCTGTTGCACCCAGAAGAACCACAAGAGATAGCATTCAGTTCTAAGTAATTTCTAATCTAACAGAGATAATATTGCTTGGAGAAAAAACAAGGTCTTCTGGAGCAAAAAGTTAACACAGTAGATTGGGTCCAAACCAGCAGAAAATCCTGGCAAGTTTGGCTCAGACTCGAGAGTCAAATTCGGCCCAGCTGCTGAAACAAGCCATTATGAAACAACTATAGGCTAGACTAGCTAACAGTGAGTCTAACTTACCAGCAAGAAAATACACATGCGAGCACTTGTAGGTTATCTAACTGGTGAGTATCGCAAAGTTTTTCACAGCTTAGCAATTCAGACTCACAAGCCCAATGAAAAACTCTAGATGTTTTTCTATATAAAACCAACAACAAAAAATATCTTCATTGCACTCATTATTTTGTGTAGATTTCTGCCCAATTCAGCTCCCACAAGTGAACACAGCTTTACCAACGTACAGTGCTAGGGTTTCTAGTGTTCATTAACTTCATTGACATAAAAAAAAGAACTTTTAGTCGTCCAAAATTCAAATCACCAAATTCTCAGCATACACAGCTTGTAGCAGCAGTGCAGTAGTCAGTTCCAGTGTTCCAGGAAGCAGTTTCAATCATTTACAAGCTGGATGGCATCTCTCTTCTCCAAGTTCGCATCTCGATCTAACGTCAAGCATAGATGTCCTACGCGTTATAACTTAAAACCCTACGTGTCTATTAAATTAATTAAATATTAGTTATAAATTAATTAAAGTTGAACTTTAGTTTAGTTTTAAAATTGTTAATTTAAACAATTTTTTTTTAAAGCGTGCTCTCGTCCCCTCTCATCCCCCCTCGTCCCCCCACGACCCCTCACGACCCCCCTCATCCCCCTTTTCGGAAATGTCCCTTCAGGACAGGGAAACGACCCCCTGGCACGTCCCCCTGCGTACCTTGATTTTTGGGAGCGCGGGGAAACGTCCCCTACTCGTCCCCAAGTCCCCGGAGCGCGGGGGAGCGAGGAAACTAGACCCCTGGGGGGGCGAGTCTCCGTGGAACATTGGTTATAACCCTAGATGCTCTCTTTGTGCTAACATGATAATCTTGGATTGATGAAGTTAATTTCATGCTCTCGTGTATATATATATATATATATATATATATATATATATATATATATATATATATATATATATATATTTGTGTGCTTGGTTGTACTTGTTAATGAGATTTGCAGGTACATAGTTTTCAAGAGATTATAAAGAGGTATGCCTACCTCATACTTGATGATGACTTTATGATGATGTTGAGCATGATGGAAAGATAAAGCTGTAAGAATCCTATTGACATTGAAGTTTACTTGATGACCTTGTTGCCATATGAAGATAAAAGGAATGATGTTTTGGAAGGTCGAAGTTCTTCGATAATATGATGATGCAAAAGAAAGAGCCTATGTAGCTGGAAGAATCAAATTGTTGATAATGAACTTATCACTAGTTAAGAGGGAGCTTGGATGAAGGAAAGTGTACATCTTCCACAATTGAGAAAGATGACATGATCTTGGAAGCTTAAAGAAGATTGATAAAGAAAGAATGAGACCGGAGAATGGCTAAAACACTACTGATGGTTTCCCTTATTTGATGAAGTTGTTTTGAGAAGTGCTGAAGCAAAGTTAGTTGCTGCTAAAGAAATTGGAAAAGGAAGCTTCTATCAAGATTTTATTTGGAGACTATGATAACTTGAGTAGCATCATAATGGTTTAGGACCTTGTGCTAGCATATTGATAATAAGAACCTATATATTGAAGTGATTGAGACTACAATATGTTCACTAGATGATGTGTTGATCTCTCCCTGAAAAGTTTGAAGCATGTTTTGATTGGTGGATATCTCTGATTGGGTTGAGAGGGAGAGATGAGTACCATAAACTGCCTGTATGATGGTACTTAAGAGGACATCGTGGCCTGGTTAGTATTGTGATCTCAGTTGTTGTTTTGCCTTGATGATGTCTTCATCTCGGTGTGGGAGGGTATCTTGGTCACGTGGAGCTTTGTTGTTGTGTTTGACCTTGATGATACTTGGATCCCTAAGGGTTGGTGTATTGGCATAAAGGCCTAAATGATATCTATATCCAGATGGATTAATACCAGGGTTGTAGCTTGATGGTACCTATAGTGGCATGTTTCCTTGATGACACCTTGGTCCTTGACAATGTCGTAGATCCTTGTATTAGTGTCTTGGAAATGACACTTGGATCCTTAAATTGATGGATCCTAGAAGTAGTGTCATTGACAGTTGGATCTTTGATGTTTTGGATACCTTGGCAGTTCAAGTATCCCTAACATTGTGTATGTTGTTGTACTCTTCATGGAACATTTAAAATTGGGCTCAACCTTGTACCAGTTGAACAATTATGAATACCTGCCTAGTTAAGAGGGAGTGTTGAGAAATGTAACTAGTATCAATCTTCATAATTGTATTAGGGTCATGATGTAATATATTTATCAAAATGGAAGAAAAGAAAATTACTGTAAAAGAAAAAATATTTAGAAGCATGGGTTTCATGCTTTATTTATTTTGTTTCTAGGTCTAAACACCCATTGTGTATTTCTAGGGTTTTTATCATGAGTCATTGTCCTTGTCATCATGTGATAGTCCCTTATTGGGCATTTTGTGTCAAAGTAGAAAATTTATTTTTATGTAAATTGGTCTAATATGGCTCCTCCACCAAGTCGGCCTGCCCTCCACTGAAGTTGGCCTTATAAAGGGAATCCGACCATACACAAGGCTATATATAGAAGTGCAACTCGACCTCATTAGTACACTCACCAAACAAGTTTCGGTCTGCAGTTGTAAGAGGAAGAAAGAAGTGCACAATACCTAGAAAAGAAGGAGAATCATAGCGAAGAAGGAGACACTTGTCAAGCAAGAAGAAGCCAGAAATTCTCTCTTTTCTATCACTTGTGCGAGATTTTGGGTCACAGCAAGCCGAAAATTCTCTCTTTTCTATCACATTGTGTATGTTGTTGCACTCTTCGTGGAACATTTCAAATTGAGCTCAACCTTGTACCAGTTGAACAATTATGAATACCTCCCTAGTTAAGAGGGAGTGTTGAGAAATGTAACTAGGATCAATCTTCATAATTGTATTAGGGTCATGATGTAATATATTTATCAAAATGGAAGAAAGAAAATTACTGTAAAAGAAAAAATATTTAGAAGCATGGGTTTCATGCTTTATTTATTTTGTTTCTAGGTCTAAACAACCATTGTGTATTTCTAGGGTTTGTATCATGAGTTGTTGTCCTTGTCATCATGTAATAGTCCCTTATTGGGCATTTTGTGTCAAAGAAGAAAATTTATTTTTATGTAAATTGGTCTAATATGGCTCCTCCACCAAGTCGGCCTGCCCTCCATTCAAGTCGGCCTTATAAAGGGAATCCAACCATACACAAGGCTATATATAGAAGTGCAACTCGACCTCATTAGTACACTCACCAAGCAAGTTTGATTTGCAGTTGTAAGAGGAAGAAAGAAGTGCACAATACCTAGAAAAGAAGGAGAATCATAGTGAAGAAGGAGACACTTGTCAAGCAAGAAGAAGACAAAAATTCTCTCTTTTCTATCACATGTGCGAGATTTTGGGTTGCAGGAAGCTGGAAATTCTCTCTTTTCTATCACATTGTGTATGTTGTTGTACTCTTCATGGAACATTTCAAATTGAGCTCAACCTTTTACTAGTTGAACAATTATGAATACCTCCCTAGTTAAGAGGGAGTGTTGAGAAATGTAACTAGTATCAATCTTCATAATTGTATTAGGGTCATGATGTAATATATTTATCAAAATGGAAGAAAAGAAAATTACTGTAAAAGAAAAAATATTTAGAAGCATGGGTTTCATGCTTTATTTATTTTGTTTCTAGGTCTAAACACCCATTGTGTATTTCTAGGGTTTGTATCATGAGTCGTTGTCCTTGTCATCATGTAATAGTCCCTTATTGGGCATTTTGTGTCAAAGAAGAAAATTTATTTCTATGTAAATTGGTCTAATATGGCTCCTCCACCAAGTCAGCCTGCCCTCCATCCAAGTCGGCCTTATAAAGGGAATCCGACCACACATAAGGCTATATATAGAAGTGCAACTCGACCCCATTAGTACACTCACCAATCAAGTTTCGATCTGCAATTGTAAGAGGAAGAAAGAAGTGCACAATACCTAGAAAAGAAGGAGAATCATAACGAAGAAGGAGACACTTGTCAAGCAAGAAGAAGCTGGAAATTCTCTCTTTTCTATCACATGTGCGATATTTTGGGTCGCAAGAAGGGACTGAAATTGTAGGACTGCAGTGAGGCTGAATTTCTGATGCAGTAGGGCGAAAATTTTTGGTTGATGTAGTATTGAAGAAGCTGATTGGAAGGTCTATCTTGGGAGGCTGACCATTGGAGGAGGCCTTTGTCTTGGTTGTCTCATTTGATTTGGTTCTAAAGGAAGAGAAGATAACCTTTGGATTTTCCCCTAGAAGAGGGGTTTTGCCCTGGATGAGAGCCTATATCCTCTGTCCTTGTTGTTTGGTCTTCATACACTTATGTTTTGGTAGTTGCTTATGATAAGAAGATAAAAGAAGACATAAAAGAAGTTAATAAGACTTGCTAAGAAATCACAAGTAATTATCAATATAGGAAAATCTTTCTGCCTTTTTGATTTTCTAACAGATTCTTGTTCTGATCTTTGAGGAAAAAATTGATCACCCTTGAAGATGGTGCTGGATTGACCAAAACATTTGATCCTGGTCCAAAAAATATTTTTTCCAAATTATTCTCCTCGAAATCTTCTCATTTAACTTAACCTCCTTGGACCAAAAATTTGATTTTCTCTGGAAATTAATTCTTTTTTGGACCAACTAATTTTCTGAGATTTTTCCTTGTTTGATTTGTGGAGATTCTCTTCTTGGGAAAGTGCACAACCTTTTCTAACATTTTTCACTTGGAGAGAATTTTATTTTTCTCTCATTTTAATTTTCTGACCAATTTCCGGCTAATTATTTTGCCTTTTTTTTGCCGGAAAATAAAAATAATGACTCTAGAGGTGTTTAAACTTATTTTTCTACCCTCAAAGTGTGTCTAGATAGAAAATTTAGAGTTGAGGTGTAATTTTAAGTACTTATACCCCTTACAACTTCTATAGACAACACTTTTTTCCATCTTTATGTCAAATATTACATAAGAAACCCATTTAGAGGGGGAATTTTGAGAATTAAAAATTGACCTCTAGACAACCAAATTCTGCGAAACTTTAGACATGATAATTTACATTGACTCTTTACACTAGGACTCACCTAAGACTTCACCATCAATTCTCACTCTAGCTTTGGGGGATGTGTGGGAGAAAAACTAAGTCAATTATTTAGTGTTGAGAAACACAAATAATTAGGTAAGGAAAAAAAACTCCCTAGAGTGAAAACTCACTAGCAAAAATCTTAGGCTACCTAGATGTGTTACATGGCTTTATAAACATACTAGAACCATTTTTACATAATGGTCCACAGGGCTGCAGAATTTGAGTTACAATTGAAGACCAGAAGCTGCATGATGATGATGAAGTCTGAAGTTTCTTTTACTGCTCTGAAATGTACTCTGCTCTGCTCATGGGGTAGTTGACACTTGAGTGGTCATCAGGTTGCAAACAAGCTACCCATCTCCCGGCTCTCCCCAGATATCCTCTAGCTGACCCATCGACATTCTTTCATAAGATTAATAACAAATTTGTCAGAGTTATCATTGATTTTCTTTAAGAATCTAAAATTGAAAAGACTATTTTTCTTAGCTGTTCCTGAGGTTGAATATGTCCGATATGAGTTAATTACAAAATCTTTTAGCTAAATTGAATCATGATCAATAATTTGATAGATCAATATGCAATTGAATTACCATACAATGTTGCTTGAAATACTTCTACATTTGTTTAATCTATTTCCGTGATGATATTTATCCCAAATGTTTGAAGATTTCAAGACTTTTCATCTCAGTTTGAAGAAAGCAGTGAACATATATCTTTTTTTTTTTTTTTTTTCTCTCTCTGAGAAAAGGTATAATCTTATATTTCATAGGTTGAAAAACAATTACGTTCGGAACGATCCTTAGAGCTCTCTGATCACCATGGGCTGTAGTGGAAGTAGTGGGCATATAGCTTTTATATTGATAAGAGATGACTATAGTTCTTAATTTAGCATTTTGTCTTCCTTGACTAGTTGTTAGAGTTAAAGCAGCGGGCATCCGGAAGTATGGATGAACCATTTTCAAACCCTGGCATGTCAGAGAAACATCCTCTTCATGTAGTTATGGTAAGCATCCCCCTCTCACCCATTTCTGTCACAAGGTTTATTTCCTATAATTTTTCCACCGCCAATTTACTCTGCTTCTTTTTAAATTTCATTGAATTAATTCAAGGTAACTATATTTGTCTTTACAACAGGTGGATCCTAAAGAAGCAAATAAATCGATGCGTTTTGCTCAGGAGCTTATTTCGACCATCTTATTTATGATTGTTTTTAGTTTGATGTGGTATGTATCCATTTGTCTGTAAGAAAGTGCTGAGAAACTAATGTGCAACATGATTCAATACAAAATTAGTACTATTTGCCTATAGTTTTGCTTTGAAACCTCAAAGTTTCTTTTAGATTTCTTAGACCTCATTACAATTTAATGTATTCTGGTGATGATGCTTTTGCAAAGAATGCATAGTTATGCGTACAGAGTTGAAGAGTGGCACTTTAACATGATGTACTGGTATACTAATTTTAGTCTCATAAAATCTTTGGTTATAATGAAGTGATTTCATTGTATGGGTTATATGTTACAAGAAAATGAATGACATAAGTAACAGTATTCCCACACTCGGTTATTTATTCCAGCCTGACAGTTCATAACTTCATATACACACATGCTTTTGGAACTCCATCAATGGTTGTTACTGGGTTCATCATTTTTGCAAAGCTGTTTACCCTCTGCCTTATTCATTGTCTAACCCAATTCTTTACAACCCACACCTTTAGCCCACGAGGGGAAGCTAGGACATTGGTGAACCTGCTGATTAACTAAAGTTCTGCTGGGGTCAAGATTTTTCTCTTTCAACTGTTTGGACTGATGTTCAAGCTGGTAATTGTATCCAACCTCTCTTGGTAGCTTCCTCGGCAGCATCTAACACCTCATGCAATAAATGCCTAAGCAATTGAAATCTGTCCTCTTCAACTCTTGTAGAGAGATAATTAAGGAAGGGCTATGAAAGGGAATCCGAGAAGTCTTATTGAATGATATTGTGTAACAGCAAAACTAGTGGTTTTAGTGCTTCAGTTAGGAGCCCCATCCTTATATTACTTTGATCCTAGACTATTTCTTTAAACCTGCAGGTGTTAGTCAACGATCGCATTGCCAGAGATAAGGATCCACGAGAGACGGTTAGTCCATGTCACAAAACACACAGGGAGTGTTGGTTTATCCAATGTGCAATAACCCCCCTCCCCCCCACGCGAGCCTGGTGTGTATCGAACTTGTGACCTAAGCTCTAATACCACTTGTTGGGAATCACAACTGCCGTTAGACCAAAACCCGCAGGTGTTAGTCAACGATTGCATCACTAGAGATAAGGATCCATGAGAGGCGGTTAGTCCATGTCACGAAGCACATGGGGAGCGTTGGTTTATCCATGCCCAACATATTACATTGGGTATTCTAGATACAACAAGAGACTATTGGACTCTAAATTCTATAAACTTGGTCTGTAACCTAAATTAGATAGAGGCCTTAAAGTTGACTACCTGTATCTTTTTGATTCACTTGAAACCTCTTAGTTTGAGATGAAAGTTTGTACCTAATTCTACCACCTTTTGCCCAAGAGTCTGCAGGGCTTCATTTTTTTGATTTTCATCCAATTCAATCCTGTCACCGCACTGTTTGGAGTTAGTTTTTCTGCTAGTCCAAATGGTTCAAGTACTGGAAACTCTTCTTTGCTTCTAGATTCCTCCTCTCTCTGCTTCTTTGATGGATTGGCTCTGGACTTTTAGCAAACTTCCCTCTTTCTACCACCAGTTTCCTGTCATGTGTTGGTTGATTAATGTTTTCTTAGGCTTTCCCTTCCAATATGAACACAATATTCATTGACAGGTAGGTGCTTCTTTGAGAGTGTGCCTACTAGTAAACCTGGAGAACATGTCTTTGCCCGGAGATATTTCTGCGCCTTACCTCAACAGCTTCTTGCTATTTCTCTGATTCTGGGTGAGCTTGGTGACCTGATTTTCCTTCCTCCATCTGAGCTTCTTCTTTGCCTTTGTTTACTTTCATTTTGAATCCCCTGCTTCCACTCAGCCTTTTTGGTTTCTTTCCCTGTTATCCCATCATTTTTCCTCTCCTCTTTCCCCCACAGATTTCATTTTTTTGGCAAAGAAAAAATTCTTATATTTGATTATTTCCAAGAAAGAAATCAACCTATACATTGGTCTGTCGAAAAAGGACTCAGAAGCTTTCCCCACAGATTTATGTAATCATTTGATGTTCTTTTTGTTGTTGTAGCTATGTGTAGGATCTTGTGATATTATTCAACGGTAGATTTGATATTCCATTATGTCTATTGACTGACCAACTTAGCTTAGGACAATTATCTCATGCGATTTAAGCAATAACCATACCAAAGAGAAGATAAGGGGCCAAAAATAAGATTTACAAGGAGCCAAGGTGAATTAAGCTGACATGAGAAAGTCAAGAAGGGGTGAAGATGAACAGCATGTCATAAATAAATTTCTTTTGGAAATGCTGCCTATAGTAACTTACAGCTGTCCTACAGCCAAGCTTCCACATTATGAAGTGATCCGGACCAATGTTTTTAAAACCGGAACCGGTGACCGGACGGGTCCACCTAATGAACCGGTTTACCGACCGGAACTGGTCTAACTGGGACTGGTTTGGTCTAAACGAACCGGTTTTAGAAAAATACATTAAATAATTAATTTTTAATGAAAAAACTATTTTTAAGATTTAAAACCATGATTCCAAGCCAATAGAGACAAAATATGCAAAGATTGCTCATTTATATACCATGTAAAGGTGAATATATCAAAATGGCACCAAGTGCAATACATATCATCGACAAAATACATAAGCAATGAGGCTCTAAATGGCCTCTAGAGTGCAAAAACAAAGCCTACAAACTATGGGGCCAGTGGCCTACTACAAGACTTCAGTCTAGACTCTACATATATGATAATAGTAAATACTATAATAGTGATCAACATTATCACTTGAAGTTGAAACTTCTCATGAGTCTCAGTCATCATGATCAAACTCAGTTGGTTGAGTCTCGACTCCCAAACTTTGCAGTCACAAACTTCTCTATTGGTTCAGTGACTTGAGTCTCAAACTTCT
Source organism: Pinus tabuliformis (assembly GCA_031772625.1). Taxonomy (NCBI): domain Eukaryota; kingdom Viridiplantae; phylum Streptophyta; class Pinopsida; order Pinales; family Pinaceae; genus Pinus; species Pinus tabuliformis. The sequence goes on along the minus strand of CM062815.1, from coordinate 337,394,217 downwards.
GAAGGTATTCTGCCCTAATATGCCCTATTATTTCATTTGGTGTTTACATGGCTTTACATGGCCTCCTATCCCAGCCAAGTGTTGCTTGAACCTGTTAATACCCCCTCCTTGAATGGATTTTTGGCAATATTTGCAGATCATTTTGCCATCAATCATATCACAATGAGCCCATGCAGTATCTCTGGCTTTTGGAGGCATGATGACTCCCTGGATGGTAGATCATAGAAGTGAGAAGCTTATAACACATAAAAAAATTAATTCATGGACAACAGTCAAATAAGGAATTTTCAAGTGCAAATCCTTACCTGGAAATGCAAACTAGCTTCCTTAGCCTCCTCTTGAAGATGGCAACTCCACTGACAGCTACACACTATCTCCAAAATAGCTCCAACTCCAACTCCAAGATGACTACTTCAGCAAAAACTCAACACTCTCCAAGCTCACAAACAAACTCACAAACACTCACAAGCACTCACAAGCACTCCAAATCAGTTGTGTGAGACAAATGAGAGTGAGAGGGGCCTCTTATAGCTCGGAGAGGGTGTTTTTGGAGGGAAAACACCCTTAGTTCGCCCCCAAAACCCCAAAACCACAGTTAGAAATCCGCTTTTTGCAAGTTATGGTGGGCATGCCTAAAACCGGCCGGTTCCGTCCTACACCGGCCGGTTTTCACCGGTTAGGGCCAAAAATTGGAGAAACTGCCTTCCAAACCGGGTTTTTTGGCCGGTTCGGACCGGCCAGCGTGCTAACCGGCTGGTTTGACCGGTAATCGGTTTTTGAAAACGGTTTTTAAAACACTGATCCAGACTAGATCATTATATTGTTTGTGATCCATCTCGATGTTTTCAGAGTGGTAAAAGTGGAGGAATCAACTCACAAGACCATTTTTACCAGTGGGACCTAGTGTGGCAAATTGGAGTCTGAAACCTTCTAGGAGTATTATGAGGCATGAAATGAAGTTTTTTGTGGGTAAAACTTTGCTGCTTTAGCGCTGCACCTTTATTTCATATTCTACATACAGAGACCTTTCCAATGGCAAAGGAATTGTGTTGGGAGTTTGTATGCAAAAGTTATGCCACTTAGAAGTTGACCTTCTTGTTTTCACCACCATAATTCGAGAGGATGCCACATCAACCCCCATTATTCATGGAAAAGGGGTTAGCCACATGATTATGATGAAGAAGACTCTAGAAGAGTCCATGTTCTAACTTTCGTTAAGAGTTGAGGTAGTGAAACCTAACCACTAGTAGACTATCAGGTTGTGTTATAATTGGGCCACTAGGAGGAAAAGGGTTTCCATTTTTTTGAGTGTATTTGTTCCATAGATGAGCAAAAATAATCGAGAGGGATAGGAGATAGAACACACGGAGAGGATTTGTGCACTGTAGTAGCCCATGGGCCACAGACCATACTTCTTTGCACTCGCAACCATTTTCTATTCAGAGAAAGAGAGCAGAACGACCTCACCTTTTAGTTGGGTTTTCTCTTGAAAGGGTTTCTTAGGTAATATTTTTTGTCAAATCGTGGTTTGTAAGATTTTATTTCACCATTCTATATTTTCTCCATAATTTTAATTTGCATGCATACACAATTAACAATAATCTACAGATCCAAAAATCTAAAGAGAAATAAAACCCTAATAGTGCAAAATATAGATTGTTTAAATATAATTTTATCAAATATGTTGTGATGAACTGCCCTGTAGAATATCCACGATAGTTTATGGATTATATTGGTATCATAACAAGGATTATTTGGGTATATGGTGGACATATGTAGGGGATCTAGATTGGCTAGGCCAAAAGTCGCAAAACCCTAATCATAGCTGACGAATCTGTGAATGGCCCTCGTGATCCCTCAAAGAAGAGGTTTCACGGCTGGAAGTACAAGTTGTTGTTCAATACCAGATCGATAGACGAGGCTTGTCTATAGGCATTGTACCTGGAGAACATAGGCCTTAAGAAAGGGCAATCAAGTGGATCGAAGCAGAAGGAGTAGCAAAACACTTCTAAGGAGGGGAAGAAGAATTGGAAAGGGGGAAAGATAAAAAGACGACAACCACAACACACCAGTGCAAAGATCCGAACAACCACCACAACCACTTCAACATTGACGACCATACAAAGGAGAAGTGCTGAAAGTTGCATCTAGAGCTTAACCTGACGAAGAAAAAGAAAGACAATAAGAAGAAGAAACTCATGGCCACCGATTCAAGTTGTTGGAGAATGCATTAGGGCAACTATTAATTCAATTTCTCCTTCACCTTAATAATTGCTTGTGAACCTAAAAAATTTCTTGTCTTCTAAGTTCTTATAGAATTTGCTTCAAATGAGAAAACCAAGCCCCAAAACCCTAGACCAAGTCCTCCAACCACCAAGTGTTCCCTCCAAGGAGACCCTTCTAAGTAGTCAAAAGTGCATTTAAGTAAACAAAAGTCAACCTTCCCAAAGTCTGCTTGAATTTTAGATTTCGACTTGCAACTTCAAGGTTTCAGACCTACAGTAGCTTCAGAATTTCAACCTGCAACTTTTGGCCTCCTGCAACAGATCATAAACCCTAATCCTTGTGCACGTGTAACCAAAAATACCAAGATTTCACCTCTTCTCCTTCACTAGGGTTTTCCTCTTTTACTCTTGTCCTTTGTTCTCTTTTTCTTCTTGTTTTTATTGTAGATCGAACTTGTTGATCGGTATATCAAATGAGGTCGAGCTCCTCTTATTTATAACCTTCTCATGAGGTCGAATACCCCTCTTTAGGACAACTTGTCTCTGCTAGGGCCGACTTGTGCTAGGGGGCTTGAAGGACTTTCTAGACTCATAATTAATGTCATTTACATGTTACAACTTGCCCAATAGGGTCTTTGTACAAATAATAAGGATTTTCTTGACTCGAGAAAAATTTTCTTTTCACATGACAAACTCTAGAAGCATGAAGAACATGCTTGACCTAGATGACCATAAAAATGGAGCATGAAATCCATGCTCAAAATAATTATTTTCTTTCTTCTTTTTCTTGTAACATAAAATATACATAATGACATGAGTACAATGAGCCTTATAAAGACTGAAACTAGTTACATTTCCCAACACAAGCAACCAGGTTGAAAGCAGTTCAGATGTGTATGAGAAGATTGTCTATACGTCAGTGCAGAAGGAGGTGAATTTGAGTAGCCTTCAACAACAAGAAGAGAAAGAAATGATCAAACTCTTCCACATAAAGATATAGGTCAAGAAGACAAAGGTTGATGCTTTGTTTGACCTAGGATAGTAGTCGAATCTCATTGCAGAAGAGCTAGTCAATAAATTGGGATTGGAAGTTTGTGATCATCTAAAGCCCATATCCATTGGGATGGGTGAATAAGGATGTAGAGTTAAAGGTAACAAAACAACAAAAAAATATATTTGCTATTAATGCTGATTTTATTGATGAAGTAGAACTACATGTGGTTCTCTTTGATGTATGCGAAGTGGTATTTGGAAGTCCTGAGATGTACATGTGAGATGCAATATTAATGCGGATAACTAACCAGTACCCACTCGTCAAGGATGGAAAATCGTTTACCATCAACGCGCATAAAGGCAAGTCAAAAATTTCACTAGTAAGTGCCAACCAAGCCAAGAAATTGATCAGTTCCAGCAAGAAGTATGTTTTATTGTTTTTAAGAGAAAATCAGTGTGCAGAAGAGTCTGTAAGAGGCAAGACATCTCTGGAAGAGTGTACTAAGAATCATAAACAACAACTGGAAGAGTTGCTATAGGCATATAAGGATGTGTTCCTGGAGCCTAAAGGGTTACCACCCAAGAGGGAAGCGGAGCACGAGATCTAACTATTGCCAAAATCCCCTTTGCAAAATATTGCTCTCTATAGGTAGTCTGTTATAGAAACAAGCGAAGTGAAGAAACAGTGACGAAAACTGCTGGAACAGGGTGTCATTCAACCGAGTACATCACCATGTGGGTAACCCATCGTCATTGTGCCACAGAAGGATGGGACTTGGCAGATGTGTATTGTTTACAAGCCATTGAACAAATTCAAGCTCAAGAACAGATACCTCCTGCCCGGGATAGATGATCTGCTGGATCAGTGGCAGCAAGCAAAGTACTTCACCAAGTTGGACTTAAAGTCTGGATATCACTAGGTTTGATTCAAAGAAGAAGATACTTAGAAAAGCGCCTTCAAAACCAAGCATCGTTTGTATGAGTGGTTAGTCATGCCATTCGGCCTATTTAATTAACCAACTACATTTATGAGGTTAATGAATGATATACTGCGCCCTTTTATAGATTCATTTGTTATTGCTTATTCAGATGATATACTTGTATATAGTGCTCCTTGGGAGGAGCACATCTCACATTTGACGTAGGTGCTGGAGACATTAAAGAAGCACCAACTACTAGCTAATATCAAGAAATGTCAGTTTGCACAACAATTTTTGGTGTATCTGGGGTATGTGATAGGTGGAGGAGCGCTGAAGATAGATCTTGCCAAGATGGAGGCCATCATGAAATGACCAGAGCCTACCAATGTTTCTGAGGCGAGGAGTTTCGTTGGCGCAACACAATATTTGAGGAAGTTCATAGCCTTGTTTTCAGTGGTAGCAGTGCCACTCCATGCCATAACAACACGTGGCAAGAGTTTCCAGTCGGGAAAGGGTCAACAAAGGGCCTTTGAGGAGCTAAAGAAAAAGACTAGTCGAAGACTAGTTTTGGCATTACCAAATTTGCAACAACCCTTTGAAGTGGAGATAAGTGCGAGTGGGTATGCTATGGGAGTAGTATTGATGCAGGGAGGAAGGCTTGTACGCTACTATTATGAAGTATTTCATTTGTCAGTTCTCAACTACCCTACCTACGACAAGGAGCTCTATGCTCTATCGCAAGCTATGAACAAGTGGAAGCACTATCTGATTGGAAATGAGACAATAATCCACACATATCAACAACCATTATAGTACTTGTAGGCCCAAAGGAAGCTACAACAGACTGGGCATTACAAGTGGATGGGGTTTCTACAACAGTTTTATTTAGTGATCGCGTATAAGAAGGGAAACACAAACAAGTTGGCTGATATGTTTTCAAGGCCATTCACATCAAAGATCACAACTTCGGGAACTCCAATGCACATGGAGCCATTCACCAATGATGCATGTTGAGCATGTACATGTCAAAAGTTCCGAGAAGCATACAACAAAAGTGTGGATTAAAGTTTTTCAGTCACAATTATCATTGTAATCCCAAATTCTGCTTTGTATTGTGAAAATGATTCTAGTATGATTATTAAGCTATGTAACAAAACCCAGATAAGCCTATTATTCTTCTCAAAGGGTTTCATTGTAGGCAGTTTTTTAACCTAAGCAAATTACCTGTATTTGTTAACACAGATAATTGGCAGAGTTCTTCTCCTAGATATATCCCAAAGCTAGGGTGGAACTCATTGATGAGGTCTTCGGTGAGTCCTAGTGTTATAGAGTTGATGTATTTTTATCATACTAGATCATGTGTCTTGAGTTGCAGAATTTGGTTGTCTTAAGGGGTCTGTGTCTATTGTAACGTTCCTCTTCTAAGGGTTGAATTATTGTGATAACTTTGATGTAAAAGTGCATCTAGAAATATTTTTGGTGAATGGTTCCTCATAATTAGAACACCATTACCAAAATATTTTTTAAATCCATTTAGAGGTTGGAAAATGTGTAATTCCTCTCTAGAGTCTTTTAATTAATTTTTCTGACAAAAATAAAAGAAAATAATTAGCCAAAAAATTAATTAAATTATGTCAAAAGTTAATTTGAGAGAAATTAAATTCTCTCCAAGCGGAAAATGATCAAAAGTTCCTCAAAAATTCGTGGGTTGAGAAGAAATTAGTTTTATGAGGTCCTCCATCAAAGGAAAAGTCAATTTTTCAAGAAAAATTAAATATTTGGACCATGGTGGTTGAGTCAAGGATCATTTTTCAAGGAAAAAAGGTTGGAAAAAAATATTTTTTTGGACCAGGATCAAGGCCTTCATCAACAAATTCGATTTTTTTTCCAGATCAAGGGACATGATTTAATTTTGGCAATGGATCAAGCAACAACTAGATGTTATTTTCCACTTGGAGGGGTTTGATCCTCTCATTATCTATATAAGGAAGCTATTGATCTCCTCATTGTATCATGCACTAATTAGAAAATCATTTGATGTACTAATCAGAAAATAATTTGGTTGTGTCTTAAGGGGTCTGTGTCTATTGTAAAGTTCCTCTTCTAAGGGTTGAATTATTGTGATAACTTTGATGTAAAAGTGCGTCTAGAAATATTTTTGGTGAATGGTTCCTCATAATTAGAACACCATTACCAAAATATTTTTTAGACCCATTTAGAGGGTGGAAAATGTGTAATTCCCCTCTAGAGTCTTTTAATTAATTTTTTTGGCAAAAATAAAAGAAAATAATTAGCCAGAAAATTAATTAAATTATGTCAAAAGTTAATTTGAGAGAAATTAAATTCTCTCCAAGTGGAAAATGATCAAAAGTCCCTAAAAAATTCGTGGGTTGAGAGGAAATTAGTTTTATGAGGTCCTCCATCAAAGGAAAAGTCAATTTTTCAAGAAAATTCAAACCTTTGGACCATGGTGGTTGAGTCAAGGATCATTTTTCAAGGAAAAAAGGTTGGAAAAAATATTTTTTGGACCGGGATCAAGGCCTTCATCAACAAATTCGATTTTTTTCCAGATCAAGGGACATGATTTAATTTTGGCATGGATCAAGCAACAACTAGCTGTAATTTTCCACTTGGAGGGGTTTGATCCTCTCATTATCTATATAAGGAAGCTATTGAGCTCCTCATTGTATCATGCACTAATTAGAAAATCATTCGATGTATTGAGCTAAACTCACCTGGAATATTTTTAATAAAAAGTCTTTGGGGTTTCAATTCAAGTTGTCTCTCACTTGATGATTCATGGTATGTGCTGAATGGGTTTAATGCTCTAATTTTATACCTTAACTGAAGATTATTGTTTCATAGCCGTGGTTGGACTATCTATTAGCAAAGGTATCTTTCTTTAGGTTTTGGGCTAGAGTAAATACCTTGAAGCTGGTAGATCTAGCAGGTATCTCTAGATCTCTAGTTTATTTGTGTGAATTGAACCTCTATGAAGCTGATGATCTATCTTTCAAGTGTGTAGAGATGTTTAGGTGATTCAACTCTTGGTGATAACCCAAGTTCATTGACTTTGAGGTGACCGCACCTTGTTTGGACTCTGAGCTTATCTAACGATTTATTGTGTAGAGTTTGGATTGGTATATCAAAATACAAATTATTTCTCACTTATTTCCAAAATTTATTTGGGCTATAATGATTTATTAATTTTATTTTCTAACTAGAGCTTGATTTCAATTGTAAATAGTGTAAATAATTTTGTAAATTATTTCTAACCCTTGTATATTATTTATTGTATTTTGTATATAACATTGCGGGGTTTTTATTTCCATTCTTTTTTCTAGAAGGCGAGATTGGCTCTATTTATTTAGCTTGCAGGTGTGAAGGCTCAAGGATTTCAAGGATAAATTTGATTGTGAAGAGCCTTAGTCCTCTCCTAGCCTAGATGGCTAGGGTTTCAGGGCATAGAGGCGTAAGGAGGAGTCGTACAAGGAGAAGATCAAGGTCGTTTTGGGTTTGAGGCTTCATCTAGGGGCCTAGAGGCCTAGATCTAGCATACCCACCTATCCAAGCTTCAACGCCTAGCCTAGAAAAAGAGGCCACTAGCCTTAGGAGGGTTTTTTCATTGAAAATTTATGGTTTTTGTGTCATTTGCTAACATCCATAACTTATTGCAGGTGTCTCTTGTGGGTTTCCATTATTGATTTGGGCTTTAAAGATTATTTTTATACTTATTTGAGGCAACCACAGGGTTCAAAGGGCTAATCTACCCTAGTCGCAGGGATTTATAGCCCTTGAGGCTTAGCTGCAAACCTAATCAGCCAAGAAACCCTAGTTGCAAACCTAACTGAGCCTTGGAGACTAGGCCACAAGGGATTTTAGGGTGTTACACTTGCTCATTTTTTTTCCTAATCTCTCTTTTGTTGCAGATCTAAAGGCATTGATCTCAAGGGTTTTCAAGTGATGTTCATTGTTATTTTGCCATTGTGAATTTTCTAGGTCATTAGGGCTTGAAGTAAATTTATCTTTGCGGCTAACTTTTTGTGTTTGCAAGCCCTAATTCACTTCGAAGAAGGGTTAAAGGGCTGATCTCATCATATCTTAACCATCTAATGCCATCTAGCCTTAGCCGTGAGGCCTAGTGTCTCTTGCTCACTAGGCCGCAAGCCTCATTGGGCTTCCTAGCTCTAGCTGCAATCCTTGGAGGGCTAGATCCATCACACACATTTGTTTTAAGGCTGATCCATTATTTGCATATTTGTTTGGGCTATAACAATTTGTGGTTGCATTGGTCCAAAAGATTTTTTGCTTGTGTTTCAAGCTAACCCTTTGTAAGTGCAGGCATTGGAGGAGGGACTTCTCTGTTTGGTATCCCCAACCTTGGCATAGGCCACTAGGCCTAAGGGTTTGCATCTCTTGTCCCCATCTCTCTCTTTTCACTATTAGAATTTGCGTCAGATCTGAAGTATTAACAACGGTGGCATAAGTGACATAAGTGGTGGCACACAATCATTTAGAAAAGGGTCCTAAATCTAATCTAAACAACCTCAAGGTCCTAAAAGTCATTCCATAATTGTTTAAAGTTTTGCCATTGGAATAGTGACTGAATTCAAGTGGATTTTGGGACTGATATTGTGCAATTTGTGGGCTGATCTTTAACAATGATATAGTGCAAAAGGAACTCTTGGATATCCTAAGTTACATTGGTGTCTTAACAAGAGCCTTTCTTTGCATCTCTTACGTTTCTTCTTGCATCATTAAAAAACATTAGAGTCTCTCTCTCATTTCAAATTGTTAAAGTGCTAGTTGCATTTTGCATATTGCATCTCTGCATTATCATTTCACTTTGCATAACATATCTTAACTATTCTCTTTGGCATACCAACCCTTGCATTTTCATTGTATCTTATTGCATTCTTGGCATCCCACTTTTTGTGATTGCATTAGTTTTATTAAATATCATTGTTAGCAATCTCATATTTCATTGTGCTTAAGAAAAATTGCATCTCTCTCTTGTATCTAATTGATTCATAATATAGGTAATGAAAAAATATTGTTTCTAATTGCTAAGTAACATAAGAATACATTGCTCTCATTATTGTGCTCCAAGTTTATCTTACATGAAGAATCTAATAAGCATCCTGGATAATTGGAATTGCTCATATGGTTTCATTGAGATACATTGTTTTCTAAAGTGCTCTTTTAATTTCTCTTGTCATCTCGTGTTAAATATCATTGTGAGCATCTAAATTTCAAGCAATTTAATCTTGATTGGAGCATTTAACATATCTCCAATCTCATTGAAACAATCACTCATACCTTGCACTTTCATTTTAGGACTAGGAGTGCATTTCTAAAATTTACCTTTAAGCATAAGCTTGGTTGAAATAAAGATAGGAACACCTTCTTCACAGAATTTGAGGAGTCTAGATCCTCATTCACAGTTAACATAGGTGACCTTGTAGTTCTCTTGTGGGCAATCCCTTGTAGGAACAGAGGCACCTAGGTGGTTAGAACTCCACTGGAGGTATCATTAATGAGGCCTTAGTCTCCTTCCTTTGGGCTTCGCTCTACAACTTGTGTTCGAGACTAGTTTCAAAAGAATTGAGAGGAAGGATTCACCTAGACTGGGCATCTAATTAAAATTAAACAAGATCTTGCATCACATATTAGGTGTAGGTCTTGCAATTCATTTAGAATAGAATTAAATCTCGCTGCAATTGATTAGCTAGTGACTTGGAATATTAATCTATATTGAGCAAGAAATTAACTTAAAGACACTGGTCTCTAAGTCTAATCTTGAAGAATCTAATCAAATTGTGCTTAATAATCTCACTTGCCATTTAATTTTAACCTAAGTCGCTAGGCCATTTAGTTGTGTCTCCTTGACTTATTGGTTCCCAACAAGTTTCTCATCATCTCATCGATAAGGACTACCCCCCTTAGCTTGCATTTAGGAGACAACTTAAACGGAGAGGGCAGGGATTAGAGTGACAACCCCTCGCCTGAGCGTTGTCGCATTTTAGTTTTCAATTTGAGTGACAACATTTTCTGGCACGGTTGCTGGGGACAAGTTTCTTGTTCTTGGTGCCTCGAAATCATTTCATCCTCACCTTTTCCTTAATCCGACACTGTCACAACATTTTCTGGCGCCGTTGTTAGGGATAGAATTTTTCGTTCTTGGTTTTCACGACTAACATTTTTATTTTTGCATTTTGGATTTTGGAGTTTGTTTCCTATTCAAGTGGTGACTCCACTTATTTCATTTCTTTTGCAAGGATTTCTGCATGAAGCTTTCTTCTTGTAAAGTTCTTGCTAATCTTGTACAGGGAGCTCACTCTAATATCCAGTTGCTCGTGAACAAGACATCATGGACTTGCTCGTCGCTTGTGATTTTACTAACATTCAAGGTTATCCTGATGATATTCTGGACGAAGTCATCGAAAACATCGATGAGGTCCCTCTTTTTCAAGATAACAATGCCTTTAGTACCAAGATGCACCTTAAGGATTTGAACCTCTGTATGAGCAAGTGTCGCTCGTGAGGAAGACATCATGGACTTGCCCGCCCCTTGTGATTTTACTATCATTCAGGTTTATCCTGATGATGTTCCGGATGAAGTCATCGAAGCCATTGATGAGGTCCCTCTTTTTAAGTATAAGAATGCCTTTATTACCAAGATGCACCTTAAGAATTTCAAACTCTGTATGAGCAAGTGTCGCCTATATTCTGACCATGAAGATATATGTGTTGTAAAATGTAACTAGGTTCGGTCTTCATAATGACATGTAATTGTGACTTTTGTAAATGATGAAAAGAAGAGAATAAAATTATTTTTGTAAAGATTGCTTCATGGGTTTCATGAGCAAGAAATTTTGTTTATTAGTAGCTCCCATTGAGAGCCTTAGGAGTTATCATTAGAGTCAAAGAGTCTATGTCATGTTTGAAGCACCCTTCTTGGGGATATATCAATGTATACGAGTCTACAAAATGTCTAGATAGCCCTCCAACGACAAGTACTAGCCATCCTCTTCAAGTCAACCTCCGAATGAATAAATTAAACTCATTACGGCTCACCATTAAAGGGGCACATCCCTTCGATAGATTATGCCGGCTTATTTATGGAGACAAACTACTATATATACACATCTAGGCTCTTCGCATTTACACAAAAATTTCGGATCTCCTTTAGGTTTTCGAATGGGTATATCATAGACAAGTTCGATGGAAAGGACAACGGTGAATTCATATACATCTCTGTAATTTCGGATGATAATTACAGTGAAGAAGTCCAGAGGACAATGATGATATGTTTAAGGGTAATCATAGTTCAGGAACCCAGATTCTCTGAGATTCGGATCACAGAAAGAAGGTACTGAAAGGGAAGCGAAGGTCTCTCATGATAAAGGGAATGTAAGGACTTTTCAAGGAATAATAAGGAGTCAAGGAGCTCGGATATAATCACAGTCAAGGAGTTCGGTAACAGGGAGTTCGGACTTCTGGAAACCACATATCAGCATTCTAATGAAGCGGTATGGTGTTATGATAGTGATGAGTTTCCATGTCACTACAGTTCGATAGGAGATGATCTCAGTTCATGGTGATAAGCGAAGAAAGCCGAAGTGGAAGAGGAGTCAAGCAGAAGGCTGACTATCAAGAGAGCTGGTGTCTTGGTCTTGGAGTGGCTAATAGGTCAAGGGTCTTGGTCTTGGTATTCATCGATCGAAATCTCTATAAGAAGAAATTGTGCGGGTTTTCCTCTCAAAGAGTGAGAGGTTTTGGCCCCGGCTCATAACCTAGATGTTGTGCCTCTTTTATATTTATGTTCATGCATTGGTTATTGTTTGATGAAGAAGAACACTAATAATCTAACAAGAAGAAGATCCTAATCTAATGAAGAAAAATTCATTCACAAACAGTTATTAATCAAAGAGAAATCACCTAATGCTAATGTCCTAGATTTCTCAACAGTATGGATGAAGCTTTTTGTTACCATCTTAATTGTAGATGCTTTGAATTGGTTCTTAGAATTCCTTGATAACACCTTTGACTCTTTACAATCAATTATTGATGCCTTTGAAGATAAATATGGAGATAAGGAAAAGGTCAAAGCGAAAGTTGAAGTAAAGGAAATTAAAGGGCCTGAAAATGATCTCATCAAGGAATTAACTTAGATGATACAAGATATGCAACTCAACCAAGCTCAACTCGTTAAGAACATGGAAGCAAATCATGAGAAGGAAATGAGTTCCATGCAGAAAAGGTTGCAAATCATGGAAATTAATCACTCTAGTCAGATGACCACCATGCAAAATCATTTGATGAAAACCATGGAACTCAATCAAGAGAAATTAATAATAGATCATGCTAAGCAAATGAGTACCATGGAAAATAGGTTAATGGCTATGAAATTGCTCATTATAATCATATGATCACTTTTCAAGACATGATAGATACCACGGAGGTTAATCACACACAATGAATGAAAACTATGGAAGCTAATCAGAGGACTCTACAAAAGAGGCTCGAGGAAATGGAAAGATCACAAGTGCGGGATTTCAACATATAGAGCAGATGAAAAGTGTAAAAGGAACAAAGAACTTTTGACAGATCATAAGCCTCCTAGTCTGCTGAAGTAGGATCCATTGTTATGAAGAGGTCATTAATTCCATTGAAAGGTGTCCAAGTGATGGCGACTTGGATAGAAAGGAAGCTGAGGGGAATCATATTGATGTGTGCAAGATTGATCCATCATCCTTGACAGAGTAGGTTCAGGAAAAAGAAGAGGAGCATGTCACAAAAGTCTTGGATGCTTCAAATTTTCCATATGAGAATTTTCAAGATCAAGTAGAAAGTTTTACATCGATCACATCAACATCAACGTCACTGTTTGTCAACTTAATTGTCTTAAATTGATTACATAAATTATTGACCGGAGTTGGTAAACTTGTGAAGTGCACAATATATGCTAGAAGCCTTTTTATTGAGTTGGATTTATTAATTGATTGAGTTATTGGAAATGTGTTTTTAAGTTTTGTATTCCTATTTCAAAATGAAATTAACATTGCTATCTAGTGAGAATAAATCGATTATGAATTTAAAGCAATATTTCTTACTTGAAAAAAATGAAACCATAAAGAAATCACACTTGCCGAATGAAAACTATATTAACTCACACTTGCAGAAAGAAAACTATTAACTCACACTTGCTGAATGAAAACTAGATTAACTCACACTTGCTTCAAGATTGAAAGTTCAAGAAAGTAACTACAATGAAACCACTCTTCTTCTGAAATTAAACTAAGAGTACTTTCAAATAACAATGCTTTGAACATAAAGCTAAAAGAAATCTATATACCTAAATCTATAGAGAGAAACATCTTATGCTATCAAGTTGAAATGCTTTTTGATGAAATTCCAAAGAAATCACAAGGAAACTACTGGTATTTTTATGAGTCGAATCAAGTGCATAAACTGTAAAACTACCATAAGAAGATCAAAATTATAAATGGCTAGGATTAATATTTCTATTTGATGATCCAAAAACAACTAATAAAGAATTTTGCTATTGCTTTTTTTATCAAAAGAAATATCAATGCTACTATCTAATCTAAAATCAAACTAAGAATTATGAAATGAACATATGCAAAAATACTACAACAAATAATAACATAAAGGGAAATCTACTAGTTAAAAACCCTCACTGTTTGCAGGGGCCCTCCACAAACAGACGGTCTCAAGCTTCAACGAACAGTTAACTGTGCATCAAGTCTTCGAGGGAGCTTCCACTAAATAAAAACACAGGTTTCGTAACAATTACAATCACAAAATATTCATTCATGTCGTCCCCTGTTTTGTCTTGCCTTACGGTATTTATAAAAGCCATTTAATAAATGTTTGAGGCTTTCATGCCTACTTTCGGCTAACAGAGTTCTAATTCAATTATCAAACTGAGAAGTGGATAACGATTCGCTCACGATTTGCTATTCGACAAAGCAAATCGTGAGGCGTTTTCATATCGGACTCTCACTCGCTTGCTCCAGCTACGTGTTGACTTTTGCCTTTGACCACGTGTTTTAGGCTTTCTTCTAACGATTTGGTGCAGATGGATAGGAGGAGATCGTTGAGCGGAACCTCTTTTTGCCCATATCTCTCTTTCCTTGAATGGTGCCTCGGACCCTGTTCAACAATGGAGTTGGCTACATAAACGGATGTTAGTTGCAAAATTGGACGAATCCGGTAGTCAATGCAAAATTTAATTTAATAATAAGGAACATTTATGAAATATGAAAAATAGGATAATTAATACCTTACCTATGTCAAAAACTTGAAATTTGATGCATATCAAGTTAAAAGTAGTGGTCAAGGAGAAGGAAAATGAGTGAAGAAGAGTGTCAAGATGAAGCATTCATGAGGCTCTACAGTGACAAATTGCTAGAAACAAAAGTAAAAAGTAGAAAAGAAAAAGGAAGAAGTTTGATGCATCTGATGATCGGGAACAACATGATATTCAGATAAGTCAAAGTCCTAGCATCTTCAGAATTCAACATGGCACACCAGAGAAGCAACCCATGGATCTGCTTGAAAGTTTGCAGATGCTCAACATGAACTTCATTGAAGACATATGATGCCACATGACATATCTGTATTGTATTTCTAACCTTATTCTTTTAGATTAATTTTCATATCTGTCATTAGAATACGATTTTATTCCTGTCATTAGGATAACTTTCATTTCAGTATTTGTATCTAATATTTCTAGATCTCATTGTTAGACATGATTTCTATCACGACAATTGATTATATGATGATTTTGATTTATATTAGAATGGATATCTACTTGATGTTTCTTTGTTTTCTTGGACACAAGATTCTGGATTCTCACATTCCTTAGATGAAGCAATGTGTCTCCAAGAAGAGCTAGATGTTGACCATGTACATGTCAATAGTTCCGAGAAGTAGAGGACAAAAGTGTGGATTAATTTTTTTTAGTCATTAACATCATTGTAATCCCAAATTCTGCTTTGTATTGTAAACGTGATTATAGTATGACTATTAAGCCATGTGATAACACTTAGGTAAGCCTATGATTCTTGTCAAAGGGTTTCATTGTAGGGAGTTGTTTAATCTCATCAAATTATTTGTATTTGTAAACACAGATAATTGGCAGAGTTTTTCTCCCAGATATACCCCAAAGCTAGGGTGGAACTCATTGATGAGGTCTTAGGTGAGTCCTAGTGTTATTGAGTCAATGTTTTTTTATCATACTAGATCATGTGTCTTGAGTCCCAGAATTTGGTTGTGTCTTAAGGGGTCTGTGTTTATTGTAA
Source organism: Pinus tabuliformis (assembly GCA_031772625.1). Classification (NCBI taxonomy): domain Eukaryota; kingdom Viridiplantae; phylum Streptophyta; class Pinopsida; order Pinales; family Pinaceae; genus Pinus; species Pinus tabuliformis. The sequence continues at coordinate 337,378,749 of CM062815.1, read as the reverse complement.
AATTCCCCTTCTAAGGGTTGAATTATTGTAACAACTTTGATGTAAAAGTGTGTTTAGAAATATTTTTGGTGAATGGTTCCTCATAATTAGAACACCATTACCAAAATATTTTTTAGACTCACTTAGAAGGTGGAAAATGTGTAATTCCTCTCTAGAGTATTTTAATTAAATTTTTTGGCAAAAGTAAAAAAAGCCAGAAAATTAATTAAATTATTTCAAAAATTAATTTGAGAGAAATTAAATTCTCTCCAAGTCGAAAATTATCAAAAGTCCCTCAAAAATTCGTGGGTCCAGAAGAAATTGGTTTTATGAGGTCCTCCATCAAAGGAAAAGTTAAATTTTCAAGAAAAAGTAAACCTTTGGACAATGGTTGTTGAGTCAAGGAGCATTTTTCAAGGAAAAAAGGTTGGGAAACATATTTTTTGGACCAAGATCAAGGCCTTAATCAACAAATTCGAATTTTTTCCAGATCAAAGGACAAGATTTAATTTTTTCATGGATTAAGCAACAACTAGCCATTATTTTCCACTTGGAGGGGTTTGATTCTCTCATTATCTATATAAGGAAGCTATTGAGCTCTTCATTGTATCGTGTACTCATTAGAAAATCATTCGATGTACTGAGCTAAGCTCCGCTGGAATAGTTTTAATAAAAAGTCACTGGGGTTTCAATTCAAGGTGTCTCTCGCTATATGATTCATGTCATGTGCTGAATGTTAATTTTATGTTTTAACTGAACATTATTGTTTCATAGCTAGTGGTTGGACTATCTATTACATGTATCTTGCTTTAGGTTTTGGGCTAGAGTAAACACATTAAAGCGGTAGATCTAGCAGGTATTTCTAGATCTCTAGTCTATTTGTGTGAATTGAATCCCTATGAAGCTCATGATCTATAGTTCGAGTGTGTAGATATTTTCAGGTGATTCAACCCTTGGGGAAAACCCAAGTTCATGGACTTCGAATTGACCACACGTTGTTTGGACTCACAACTTATCCTATCGATTAATTGTGAAGAGTTTGGATTGATATATCAAAATACAAATTATTTCTCTTACTTATTTCCAAAATTTTCTTGGTCTATAATGATTTATTTGCTAAATAGAGCTTGATTTCAATTGTAAACAATGTTTTAAAAACCGGAACCAGTGACCGGACCGGTCCACATAATGAACCGGGTTCGAACTGGAAAGGTCAGGTCTAAACGAACCGGTTTAAAAAAAATACATTAAATAATTATTTTTAATGAAAAAAACTATTTTTAAGATTTAAAACCATGATTCCAAGCGAATAGAAACAAAATATGCAAGGTTTGCTCATCTATATACCGTGTAAAGGTGAATATATCAAAATTGCATCGAGTGCAATACATATCTGCAACAAATACATAATCAATGAGGCTCTAAATGGCCTCTAGAGTTCGAAAACGATGCTCTAAGCTATGGGGTCACTGAACTACTACAAGTCTACGTATCAGTGATCAACAACATGATCAGTCCTCATCATGCTCAAACTCATCACCACTACTAGACAAGAGATCATCAACATGAGCTACATAAATAATATGGCTCCGAGTTTGAGGACTCCTAAAACTCCTCTACAACTTTAGTAATAGTAGCAAAAATAGACATCAAAACTACAAATCACTGATCAACATGGTCACTTATGAAACTTATCATTGATTCAATGCTACTAGAAATACATAAACATCATCAACAAGAGATACATAAACATCATCTAGCTAAAAGTCTTCAGAGTTGGATTGCTCAACCTTATAACATGATAGAAATTGAAAAGGTTTAACATGCCTGACCAATGATTTTGGTTCGAGTGAAGGGTTCATCTCCTCAACCTTATCATGTGGTAGAAAAAGATTAACAAGCCTAACCAATTGTTTTCCTTTGAGTGCAGGATACATTCTTGTTAAGGCCATGGTAGAGGAGTTCAATAATCAATACCACCAACATCAACAAAGTTCAACAATCAATGCCACCACGATCAAGGTTCTTAAAGGGCTTCATGCTCTTGATCAAATGCCAATCTCATAACCTCACACATGATATAATCAAATGGAAATTGCAAACACCCAAACCATGAAATCCTGAAAACCATTAAGTTTGCTGAATTTTGAGTGAAATCTAAAATTCTAGTTTCTCCATATGAAATCCAATGAGGTCGAAACCACTCTCAAACATCCTGAGTCATTTCATGGTAATGTTAAAAATTTAACAATACCATTAATTGCCAACATTGTTAGGGTTGAGATGTGTCAGGAAAATGAGAGGGTAGGCATGTTTTTCTTGGAGGGACTATTGTTTCTTTCTAGAAGGCAAAATTGGCTCTATTTATTTAGCTTATAGCGGTGAAGGCTCAAGGATTTCAAGGATAAATTTGATTGTGAAGAGCCTTAGTCTTCTCCTAGCCTAGGCAACTAGGGTTTTAGGGCATAGAGACCTAAGGACGAGTTGTACAAGGAGAAGATCAAGGTTGTTCAGGGTTTGAGGCTTGATCTAGGGCCTAAAGGCCTAGATCTGGCATACCCACCTGTCCAAGCTTCAACGCCTAACCTAGAAGAGGAGGTTGCTAGCCCTTGGAGGGCTTCTTTATTGAAAATTTATGGTTTTTGTGTGATTTGCTAACATCTGAAATTTATTGTAGGTGTCTCTTGTGGGTTTCCATTATTGATTTGGGCTTTAAAGATGATTTTTGTGCTTATTTGAGGCAGCCGCAGGGTTCAAAGGGCTAATCTTCCCCAGCCACAGGGATTTCTAGCCATTGAGGGCTTGGTCGCAGACCTAATCAGCCAAGGAACCCTAGCCACATGCCTAACTAGGCGTTTAAGACTACGACACAAGGGTTTTTAGGGTGTTACACTAGCTCAATTTTTTTTCCCTAATCTCTCTTTCATTGCAGACCTAAAGGCATTGATCTCAAGGGTTTTCAAGTGATTTTCATTGCCAATTTGCCATTGTGAATTTTCTAAGTCATTAGGGCTTCAAGTAAATTTATTTTTGTGACTAGCTTTTTGTGTTTTCAAGCCCTAATTCGCTTGGAGGAAGGGTTAGAGGGTTGATCCTAGCCGTGAGCCCTAGAGACTCTTGCTGACTAGGCCGCAAGCCTCGTTGGGCTTCCTAGACCTAGACGCAACCCTTAGAGGGGTAGATCCATCAGACACATTTGTTTTGAGGCTGATCCATTATTTGCATGTGCTTGGGCTAACCAATTGTGGTTGCAGTGGTCCAAAAGGTTTGCTCCTTGTGTTTCAAGCTAACCCTTTGTAAGTGCAGGCATTGGAGGAGTGACTTCTCTCTTGGGTATCCCCAAACTTGGCATAGGCCACCAAGCTTAAGGGTTTGCATGTCTTATCCCCATCCCTCTCTTTTCATTGTTAGAACTTGCATCAGATCTGAAGTATTAACAATAGTGGCATAAGTGACATAAGTGATGGCACACTATCATTTAGAAAAGGGTTCTAAATCTAATCTAAACAACCTCAAGGTCCTAAAAGTCATTCCATAATTGTTTAAAGTTTTTCCATTGGAATATGTTGATTTTTGAGTAGCTTGGGAGGTACTCCAAGCCCCCCAGGGTTTGGGATTTGGAGGGTGAAACGTCACAAAAGTATTTTTGTGGGCTTGGAACCCAGGGTTGGGATTTTGCACCCATCGATGTTTGGGTCAAAATCATGAGGCATTTTCTACATGTGATGTCTAGAGATGATAAAGGGTGTTGAGGAGAATGAAATGCAATAAGAATTGTCGAAATCCGATTTGTAGAAGATGAGATATGAATTTTTGAAGTTAATAATTGATTTTTGGTCTTTCAAGTCTTGTAGGCTAGAATATAGTTATGCCAAAAGTCATGTCTCTTGGGCAATTCAGTGGAGCCCTCTTGTTTGGTATAAATTGTTGTATTATGTAACTAGGTTCGGTCTTCATAAATGTATTTGAGTCACAATGAAATGTACTTATCAAAAGAATGAAGAAAATATTATTATTATTATTATTATGACTTATTAAAGCATGGGTTTCATGCTTGGGTCATCTTGTTTTAGGTCAAAGTCCCCATTGAGGACTTCTAGGATTTATTCTGAGTCATTAGAGTCATTGTCCATTAAAAGAGACCCTTCTTGGGCTTTTGAATCATGTAAAAAGAATTATTTTTGAGTCAAAAATGAATTTAGTCTCCTCCACATGAAGTGGACCTCAAGAAGATCAAGTCGACCTTAGGAAGGGTAATTCGACCTCACTGGAAGGCTATATATACAAGGCAGTTCAAATTCATTGGGAGAAATTAACACTCTCTCATAGAGTTCAATATCTAGAAGCTAGAAGCTGGAAAGTGCGAAGTTGGAAAAGAGTTGTAAAGAGGCTAAAAAAAGTGCGAGTTTTTGGAGGAAGATAGAAAACACCAAGATCGAAATTTTGGGCCATATCTCTCTCACTTTTGAGGAGTATCTCGAGAGATCGAAGTTTTCTTTGTCTAGTCGAAGTTGTTGCTACTGCTGCTGGGTCGAAGTTGCTACTGCAAGTTGATGCTGCTAGGTCGAAGTTGCTTTTGAAGGGTTATCATCTACAAGACAAATTGAGGGTTGACTTGGTGTGGAGGAATTCTTTTATAGGTCGAGAGTCTTGGATTATCTCAAGAAACTATAGAAGGAAGAATTGTTCATTGGGTTTCCCCTAGATAGGGGTTTTGCCCTAGTTGTTTTCCTACATCTGTTGTTCTTGTGCTATTGTTTTGGCAATTGCTTGATGAACTAAAAGATAAAAGAAGAACATAAAGATAAAGAATCACAAGTAATATAAGAAAATCTTTCTGCCTTTTTGATTTTCTAATATGGTATCAGAGCTAAGGTGAAGAAGAGAAAAAAGGGCAGTTTTGAGTATCTACTAAAAGGAGTCTATAGGATTGATCAAGGGATCATATAAGGAGCTCTTATGAGAAAAGAAGCTCACTATCTTCAAGGACAATGTCTAACAAGATAGAGAGTGAGAACAAATTGGAAGGAGCATCATACTATGGGTCACGAAAGAAGAGAATTGATCTCATTCTTGAAAATAACAAGGTCTTCGATTTTGTCAAAGGAAAGGTGAAGAAACCTACCGAAGAATCCAGTGATGCAGACAAAGTGAAGTATAGAGAGTCATAAATATTGGCTATGACATTGATGGTAGAAAACATAAAGGACAATCTTGTCCCATACATTTCCAATATAGATCATGCTCAAGAAATATATGAAGCTTTATCAAAATTGTTCACTATCAAGAATATCGACCAAGTAGCAAGTTTGAAGAATGAATTAAGGACTACAAAAATGACAAAGGATGACACTGTGACTTCCTTATTTGTAAGGATTTCTAGAATTAGAGACGAACTTCAAGCCACAGATGAAATTGTACCTGGAAAAGGAGCTAGTAATTACTCCATTGTTGGGATTGCCACCTACATGGAGTTCTTTTGCTTTAGGTCTCAACAACTAGAAAGGAGCTCCTACCTTCGAGCAGTTATGGAATGCTTGCACCCAAGAAGAAATGAGAATCTCATTAGTATCGAACAATCAAGAAGAAAAGGTTTCAAATGCAAACTCTGCTTCTCACAAGAAAGGAAACTCCAAGAAGTCAAGAGGGCCAAGAAGGAAGGTCGATATGTCGAAGATAGAATGCCACTAATGTCACAAAATGGGTCACTATAGAAGTGACTATCCTGACAATCCGAAGAACAAGAAAAGAAACAAAGACCCAACCAATGTTGCTAAAGAAGGGTCTCCAAAGAAGAATAAGCCCAAAGAACTGGATATAAGGGACTTACACTACTAAGTCCTTTGATCTAAGCTTTAGTTATTTCATTTTTGATTTCTAGTTTTTGTAGGTTTAACATATTTTGGATAAACATTTTTGATTTGTTTTATAAGGTTGTAGGTTTCCCTCAAGCTTAGAGGGAGCTCTCACCAGCCTCCAAAGATAAGTATCTTGTTACCTTTCTTTATTTTTAGTTCCTTACTTTTCTAGTTTTGCTTGCATTTAATACTAATCACATTTCTATTCATATTTTCCTTGTTTAGGAAAAACTTGCTGAAGACTCAAGGAAGGCGGCCTCACAAGACAAAGCATTGGAATTACAAGGTTTGTTAAGAAACAAGAGGTATGTTTTGAACTACAAGTTTTGGCTCTCTTCATATTCATTCTTGATATACTATTACTAACATCATTGTGTCCAGCGTTCTTGAATCTTAAAGATTCTTGATTGGGTGATTCGCCATTAGATAAATTTACCCTCCTCATATCTTTGATTACTTGTGGAACCCTAGAAAAGGTCTTTGTGAAAACGCTAACTTAAGGGTATGTTGATGATTATGTGTGAAACCCTAACCTACTTAGGGTTATTGTTGAACAAAAATGCTTGATGCTTTGATAATGTCATGTTTGGTGTTTTGGTATGGTTATGAAAACCCTAACTTGTTAGGGTTGAATGGTGATGTCTGAAATCCCAAACCTTTCAAGTATTGATAAATTAGGATTTTCTATGTTTAGTATTGAAACCCTAGATCATTAGGGTTTGGTAGGGTGTATAAGCAAGACCCTTATAATGTCCTAGAAATGAAATCCTTGGAATGTGTGTTGGTCCGATCAAACCCTAGTCTGATCAAGTTTGTTATATGTCTAACTTTTATTGATATTTGTGTATTTGGGTTTGACTAACACATGTTATGATATGCTTGTGCATGGTGATGAAGTCCTAGATATATGTGTTGACCTAATTGTTGATGGTCATGGGTCCTAGGGTTTGGAACTAAGCCGTAGTCGAAGTTTGATTCTCTAGGATGATAGTATTTGTGAATTCTAGGGGTTTGTAACTAAACCTTAGTAGAAGTTAAAATCCCTGATATATGACGACAATGTGATAATCTGGGATTTATGGCATTGTAGGTGTTGAGAATTAGTAAAATATAGGGTTTACAACAAACCCTAGTGGAAGCTAGTCATGTTGTTAAAGCTCATGCATGAAATCTAGGGTTTTGCACTAAATCCTAGTAGGAAGTCTAACATATGAATTCTAAAGTTAGATTCTTTGTAGATCTATATTTGTTTGAATTTCTTCTAGGGTTTGCAATAGTTTGTAGTAGGGTATGTCATTATCTCTCGAAGAAACATTGAAACCCTAGATGTAATGAAGGTTGTTATGAAATGCCAAAGTCTTGCTGATATAGTCTAGGGTTTATAACAAAAACCATAGCAAAAAGTTGGAAAGTATGTCTCTTTTTTGTAACTAAGTTTGGTTATTTGATGTCTAAAGTTGAATGCTTCCATTGTATGATATGGTTAACTTCATGCTTCTAAGTTCCAATGCGTCTCTTCATCCTCCAATACAATGATTCATTTGTGCAATTGAGTAAATAAGCTTGCTAATCAAGGGAATAAATGGACACTTCATATTGTGTTTCCTTGCCAAATTTGGGGCATTGAACATGTCCTAGTGCTACCTTCCTGGGTAGGAGAGGTTAATGAAGGACCTTATTTGGTGGTTTCAACCTCTAAGAGAGTGACAAGTCCAAGGTGCACCCTTCAAATGGTAGATGTCACGTGAAATTATGATGGAACAAAGTGGGGAGAAAGGGAAGGCTCCAAGCCACATGCCATGGAATAAGGGTAGCTATGAGGAGGAAAGCCCACCTCTTAGGTGTATGAATGTAAGAGGGAGCAATCATGGTACATGAGTTACCCTGACCTATTTTTTTTCACCCTTCTTCATTTGCCTTTGCTTTTTATTGATTTTTGTTCATTTTATTGCTCAGGGCTTAAGGGGATGAGAGCATCATGTGTAAGATATAATAGTTATTACCCCCTTAAAGTGAGGTAGTTCATTGCCCACCAGGTAGGGACATTCATGGGTTCCTTAATGATGTAAGGGGCACTCATAGGGGCCCTAGGAACCAGGGTGATGGCCATAATGATAGGGGTAGAACTCATGGTTGGCTTTTTCCCACGTGCTAAATTTTATTGTCCGGGCCATCTTTTGCATTTTGTGGTACAATTTAATGTTGTATGTGGCCATATTATGCTTTTATATTTCATTTTAGCTGCATTAACCTCTGGGGACCCAATGGACAAATGTGGTCCCAAATTGGGAAAATGTGAATTAGTGCTTGTAATGAGTGGAGGGGAGTAAAATATATGGTGTCGGGAAGCGGGACCACGCAACCAAAGTCAAGGTTTCCCATGTAATGCCATTCCTAAAGCTAATAGCCAATAAAGGAGATCCCACGGGACTGGGATTCATGATTGACCCTTCAGTTGAGGTAAGGGAACAAGAGTACAATCAAACCCCTTCTTTCTTCCCATTAGCCCAATAATCCATGGCAATGTTTGGCCCAAGAAAACAAGCATAACACCCAATTACATAATGAAAAATCATACTTTTGGGGTTGGATGGCCCACCTTCAAACATACGATCATGATAGATGAGCGAGGGTACACAATGGCGGAGAAAAGTAGAACATCAAAGCTATCAATTGGCTGCAAGGGGTTGCCTACTGAGGACAAATCTAGGAGAAAATTTCTCCTATGGGGTTAGCCACTGGTGGTGGGTAATAGGCCTTATTTTTAGTAGGTAAAACAGAAGGGTTGATCACTTTGGTTGTGATTAGTTAATCCTTGTAGCAAACATTTGTACCTTGACAAAAGTTGGAGGTGCCTGCTCCCACATTTGTTGCATAATTGCAGGATGAAATGTTGGCGCTAAATGAATCATTTTGATTTTTGAGGTATACCAACACTTGAGTGTAACAATACATGGTATATACGAAACTGAGCTACTATCTCAAGTTGTTTTCTCAAGTGATCACAATCATGTTACTGCAGATTGGTCAATGTTAGTGTTACCCTGTGATGGAGCATCGTCATGGTGAAATGCTGTAATATTGTCCAATTTTCCTGAAAGAAATTTAGAGAGTTGTGAATACCTGAACGCTAAATGTGTTAGAAAATCAGAAAGGTTGAAAGATTTTCTTATGTTGATAATTACTTGTGATATTCTTATGTTTTTATTATCTTATGTTCTTCTTTTATCTTTGTTTCATCAAGCAAATATCAAAAGCAAAAACATGAAAATCAGGGACACCAGGTATAGGTGGACAACCAGGGCTAAAACCCTTATATAGGGAAAAACCCTGTGAACGAACTCTTCCTTCAGTAATTCAAAATGAGATGGACCAAGACCCTATACCAACAAACCTCTCTCCTCCACCAAGTCTGCCTTTCAATAAGATACAACAACCTTCAATAGTCTCATCTTGTTCAGCAACTTCAGCGCAACACCAACCTAGAAATTTCGACCCCAACTATTGCAATTGCTACAGAATTTCGGCCTCCCAGTGACTGTAGATTTTTGGCCCTCTTGCAATACTCCAGAACTTCACACGTGTGTACTAAGAGAGAAATTTCGACTTCTATTGCTTGTGAGAGAGCTCGTTCTCCTTCGCCATCCTTTTCCTCTTCTTCCTTAGGAGCTTGCACTTCTGTAGATCGAACTTATTGAGTGTGTGTGACAAATGAGGTCGAGTTGCTGCCTTTATATAGTGATTTTGCTAATGAGTTTAGGCCGACTTGTCCAGTTTTGAGGCCTACTAGGTGGAGGAGGCCTAATTGACATATTTTACAATAAAATAAATTTCTTCTTTGACAAATAAATCCCAAGAAGGGTTCTTTAGATTATGATATGGACAAGGACACTTGACATAAACCATAGAAGCTTGCAATGGAGGCTTTGACCTAAAATACTTGACCCAAGCATGGAACCCATGCTTTAATAAGTCAATTTATTTAATAATAAATTTTTTTTTTTTCATTTAATAAATGCATTACATCATGACTTAAGTACAATTATGAAGGCCGACACTAGATGCATTCTTCAACACTCCCTCTTGATTAGGGAGGTATTCATAATTGCCTATATTTATAGAGGTACATCGAAGATCTCCAAAATGAACTACAAAGAGTTTTGGCACACTCAGTGCCTTGGACTAGATAACCAACCAGTGTTATCTATTTGGGTGGGACTAAGATAGACTCAAGCTTTGAGCCAGTCTAGGTACCATCGGGCTTACTTACTAACCATCAACCCAAGGATCTAGGTGTGTATCCAAGATTAGAGCTCCATGAACAATGCCACTCTCCCTCTTCGGGATCTAGACATCAACCCACAGGCTGGCCAAATGTCCTCCCAAGCATCCATCATTATATGCTTCAACTTTCTCTAATAAACTAGATATACCTATTTGTTCGAGCATGCTCCTAAAGTGTTCAACCTTCTCGTGGAGAGATTTTCCTGTGCAAACACAAAACCCCAATCAACCATAAACTTTCAAATATATATGCAAGTAAACACAAACCTTCGGGGTCCTCATTCATTCAGATGTTGCTTATATCATCAAGTTATATAAAATTTTGTTGGAAGCTTTCTCCTTCTTCTTTTAGTACCAAATATATACTTAGTAATTTCTCAATTCATCTAAACTTCTTTCATTGTCATAATGTGCCCTTCCTCTCTGCTGGGGAGACATACCCTTTCTTCTATCCAGGCTCCCTCTCAGCTTAGGGAGATTAACCACTTCTTCCATAACATTGGAGAATCTCTCATGGCTCCATTTCTTCTTATGACATCAAGTTCATCTTAATCATCATAACTTCCTTCATCATGCTCATATGAACATCTTCATCATCTTGAAGATTATGTACCTGCAAATATTCAAAAGAAAGTACAACCAAATACAAATCGAAGCATGAAGTTAACAATATCAAAATTGTGTCAATAGAATGGAAGCATTTAGACTCTAGACATAAAATACGTAGTTAGGTTCATAATTGACAAAAGACACATTTATTTGCATACTAGACTTTAACTTCTTACTAGGGTTTTGTCACAAACTCTAGATTCCATTTCGAGATACATGACCTTAGATAAATCAAATAATAATCCAATCACAGTACTATGCATCTAATGTTTCACTAATATATTCTATGACAGACTCTACGAGGGTTTGTTCCAAATCCTAGATTTTTGTCATCAAAACTATAACATGTCAATAATATCATCAAGTCCTAGAATATCAAACTTTGCTAGGGCATTGTTACAAACTCTACAATTCATAAACTGAAACATGAGCGATAGCAAATAGGTCAACATACTCGCATATGCATATCCAAGATTTTATAATCATGTAGTAGCATATCATAACAATATCTACTAGGTAAAGCCAAGACACAAACATTAATACATTAAAGTTAGATATATAAGAATTTTGACAAGACCAGATTTTCGATTAGGTAGACGAATACACACCTAAGGTTTCATCCCTAGAATCTTACTATGACTATTACCCTGGTCCTAATTTACCAGACCCTAAAATTCATAACTTAGACATTAACAACAAATCCTAAATAATCAAGGTTTCTATCATAACAATACCAAAAATCTAAACATCAAGAGAATAGGATCTATAGACTTCATCATCAACCCTAAGTAGACTAGGGTATCATAATCAATATTAATACCCTTAGGTTAGGGATTTATAGAGAACCTTTTAGGGTTCCATAAGAATGATCAAAATATGATGAGGGTAGATTCAATCTAATGATAATCACCCAAACAAGAATCTTTATGATTCAAAATCCTAGACATAATGATGTTAGTAATGTAGAGCAAAAATTAAAATAACAATGATCATACATTTTATATGAAGAGAACTTTGTAACAAAGCTTATAGTCTAAGACATACTTTGAGATGTTCTTTAACAAACCTTGTAGGACATCAACTCTTAAAAGGCAGAGCTTCTTCCATGCTTCTATCCTTTGAAGTTTCCTTCATAGCCTTTGTGCATTCTGCTAGATTTTTGTTAATTTTAGATAACAATGGTATGTTCTATGCTTTAGTACAATTTATTTCAATGTTCCTTATCAGCCCATTGGAAATTTCCAATTATATCCAATAGCAATCACATTAACTTAAACACATTGACAGTAAATGTAGATAGAACATAAAAACATGTGCAAAAGACAGGCCAAGACAAGAGGACACAAGATGTGGCAGATGCTAGGGAAAAACCCCAATGTGGGGAAACCCTTTGATCAAATCTTCTTATTATTCTTCAATAGTTCAGCAGAGAGAGAGTACAAATATCAAATTAACTTGCCCAAAACAGTCCTGTCAAATCAGCAGTCAACAACAACCAACTACAACCCTAACCAGAAAGCCAATGTTGGTCAAAGCAACTCCAAAATGTCTTCCATGCAGCTCGGTTAACAACAGATAAATTCAGCTTTCCAAGACGGTCAAAGTCAGCCCAAAACAGTTCGGTCAAACCAATCAAAGTTATTAGCATATAATACAAACAAACCTTAATGTGAGGAAGAAACTAAAGATGAAAAGATGAAACAAGGAACAAGATACTTATATTTTGGTAAAATGGTGAAGGCTCCCTCTTAATCCAATCTTTGAGGGATAGTATTCCCTAAGAGTCCTTGGCAAATAGATCTTTGATTTTGGATTCTTTAGTCTTGTTCTTCTTTGGAGGACCTTCATTAAGAACATTCACATATTCTCTTTCTCTTTTCTTATTCCTTGGACTCTTTGGACAATGACTTTTGTAGTGACCCATCTTGTGACAATTGTAACATTCGACTCTGGAGAGGTCCATTTTCTACTTTGGTCCTTTGAACTTCTTGAAGGTTCCCTTCTTGTGAGCAACATAATAGGCATTCAAGGTGTTTTCTTCTTCATTCTCCTTCTTGTTGTTTAGTAATGATATTTTGGCTTCTTCCTAACTACTTGCATTCCACATTTGTTCAAATGTTGGAGTATCCTTCCAACTGTTAAGTCCTGATGCAAAGACACTCCAAGATTTTGGTAGTCCTAGAAGGGCAGTAATTGCGAGCTCCTTTTCCGGGACAACTTCATCTATTGCTTGGAGTTCATATCTGATTCTAGATATGCTTATCAAGTATGATGAAATGGTATCATCATTTGTCATATTAATAGTTCTTAGTTCATTCTTGAGGCTTGCCATTTGACTAGTGTTTTTGATTGTGAATAACTTGGAGAGAGCCTCATACATTTCTTGAGCGGAATTTATGTTGGATATGTATGGAATTAGGTTATCCTTAACTCCATCCACTATTAGGTTCATAGCCACGATTTTGATTTCTCTAAACTTTGCTTTCTCTGCATCACTTGATTCATTGGTAGGCTTCTTGACTTTTCCTTTAATGAGATCCAAAACTTTGTTCCTTTTGAGAATGAGGTCTATACTCTTTTCCCAGGCCCTGTAGTTGGAGGCTCCTTCTAGTTTGTTTCTCCTTTCATTGAGTTTGTCATAGTTCCTGCAGATAGTAGGCTTGTCTCCTTATGTGATCCCCTTTTAATAATCTTTTTCTTGATCTCATTTTTCCTCAGTAGATCCTTTGACCTACCTTTTTCCTTGTTCTTCACCTTAGCTTTGATACCATGTAAGAAAATTAGAAAGGAAAAAATATTTTCTTGTGTTGATAATTACTTGTGATGTTCTTATGTTCTTATTAACTTTCTTATGTTCTTCTTTTATCCTTGTTTCATCAAGCAATTATCAAAAGCAAAAACATGAAGATTAGGGACACTAGATGTAGGTGGACAGCCATGGCTAAAACCCCTATGTTTAGGTGATCTCAATTGATATTGTTTCTGATCTTGGTTTCTGCTTATGCATGTATTTTCCATTAGTTGTTTTTGGCAATCTGTTTTCAAAGTTTTTATGCCAACAAAAAGTAAAAAATGGGGTAATGGTTCATTATTTTCATCCATTTATTTCGTACCAACAATTTGACCATGTAAACTTGAATCTTTGATTTTCCATAAATTTTCTTAGTGAATAAGATGTATATGAGAAATAATGATGTTACAGTGAGATTTGCTGCTTGTTCTCTACAAATACTGATCATTCCTCTATTTGTGACCATGATCATATTATTTTGGAAAGGTAGTTCTATTGGAAAGCCTTGAAGTTATCAGAGAATGAAGAATAATTTTAGGAAGAGCAAAGTCTTTCAGTTGTTGCACCTCCATTAGGAAGTTCTCATTCTTATACTTGCTCAATGAAATTGAAGGCATAAATTCCAACAGAATGCATTGCAGGGTTTTGGGTTAATCATCTTTCCTTGTACACTAACATGAGAATCAATTGATCAAAATGTATTATTTTGGAAAGGTAGTTCTATTGGAAAGCCTTGAAGTTATCAGAGAATGATGAATAATTTTAGGAAAAGCAAGGTCTTTCAGTTATTGCACCTCCATAGGAAGTTCTCATTCTAATACTTGCTCAATGAAATTGAAGGCATAAATTCCAACAGAATGCATTGTAGGGTTTTGGGTTAATCATCTTTCTTTGTACACTAACATGAGAACAATTGATCAAAATGAAAATTCTCTAATGTTAAAGATTGTTGTTTCTCTTGAATGGACAATTCTCAACTGTAAAACAGTGAAGGCACCTATTTAAGTACACAGGTGCCAATTTAAGAGAGTTAGGTTAGGACATATCAAGGAGAATGACAGAGTAGCAAAGAACTAAAAGGTCAGGCATGGGTTTAACAAAGGAAAACATGATAATGTAACATCAGTGGACATGATGGGAGGAGAGACACTTGCTAAAGCATGGGGAAGGTGAATGAGATGATTCTATGGTGATAGATTCTTTGAGTGGCGTAGTGTAGCTTCACAGCAAGTGTTTGAAAACCTTCAACCCTATTTTTTCAGTCTACTGATATACAATGAAATTTCTGAGTATTAGACTAGTAGTAACCCTAGCTAAGTTACTTTGTTGTTGACATATCTGATGATTCTATGATTTAGTTTTTGTGTCTTCTTAAGAACATTCATATCAGGCAGCATATAGCACCCCATTTATTTTTCTGACTTTAGTTATTCTGTCTTTCATGAAGAGTCCTAAATTTTTTACTTTATATGTTTTGTTAATTGGTTGTAATAGAAATATTTTGTGCATGACTTTAAATTTGGTTCCTTGAAGGGTCATGGGTGCAGCTGCACTCCGTAAGTATGTTAGCAGCTTAGGAGGAATTGGTTCATCTCCTGGTATAAGCACAGGTGCTTCATACACTCCCAAGGAGTACAATAAAGAAGTTCTGCCAGAGAAGGTGTGAGTCCTGAACATTCTTTTTGTCAATGAAAGTGAAAGCTTATATGAACTCTTATATAGTAAGTTTCTTGAGCCATAATTACTTGAAGAAATAATACTTTTAGTGGCTATGTTTGTCTTAGTCCAAGATTATGTACTTTTGGTGTTTTACAATTTAGCCTTCCGAACATATGGAAAGCATAAGTTTTACTGGAATAAATTTGGAACACACACATGATATATCACTCTTTGTAATTGCAATTCTTGTGTGCTATTTATCCTGTCTACAAATTTCTGATGTGCCTTCTTATTTGTTTTGTGTCTTTGTGAAATGTTTTTTTTTCTATTCACACAAGAATTGTGAGAAGATGAACAATGTTGTAGGATCACCGGCCAACTTGTCTGTGTCTTTTCTGCTTTTACCCACTTCTTTGCTGTGTTTGTTTCCCTTGACCGTAAAGTTCAGTTCTGAAATATCTTACAATATATTATATGATCAGGGTATACAAATTGTAATAGAGATCAAAGTGTTCAATCTTCAGATTGACAATGTGCTTATTGGTTGCAAGCTCTTTCTGTGTCATTGTGGCCAACCTATGGTATGTTAAATTCTGAAGAATCTGAACCCAGTAACCTGGATAACTTATTTTCTAACAGATTATCTCAGATCTACGAATAAAGCATGACTGGGATCTTAACATAAACAAAAATATTTAGCAGAAGCAAATAACACAACCAATCTCAATCACATAAGAACACAAATATTCTGCCCAATCAACAGTTCTTCATTAAAAATAACTTCAGAACCTACTTGGGCTCCCTTGCTAGGAAAATGGCCCTATGAGGAAATTACATACAATACTGTTCTTAGATCTGATCCAGCCGATCAAGTCCTATATCTGTCCTGGCTGTTCTAGATCTCCCTTGCTGCTCCTTGCACCTTTCTTGGACCTGGCACATTTGAATGGAAGTCCTCCACCCAACCACTGATATCTCCCTCTCACTGTGTTGTTCTCAAGATGTCTTGTGTGTCTTCTCCCTTGGCCTATCCTTTCGTTTATAAACTTGAGTTGTGACTGAATCCACAACCCTAATCTCCAAAGTGATTTACGGTTGAGATTAGATCTCACCTTACTTGAGATTGACAATTGAGATTCATCTAATTCACTAATGCAAAAACCTTTGCATTTGATTAGACAACTCAATTTATTTTATAAAATGAAATTACTTTAATCACTAAAGTAATTGCTAAGGTTAAGGGTGTATTAGGCGAATTCTGCACGCCTAGACACTTAATCTTGTGTAGAAGTACTTGCTCGAGCTACAAATGTCAACATGGTATGCCATCCTTTGGCAGACCTACAAACCCCCTTCTCACTTTTGTAGTAGGATCCTCCACATGAAACTCATATGCATCTTCTGCTTCTACATCCTAGAACTGTGTCTACGATGTATATAGTTGAAAGTCTCTATGCATATATACTTTATCTGATCTACTCTTTTAGTGGTACGTCTGCTAATTTCTATGGAGTGGATGAAGCTATAAATAAACCATTGATTTCCAATAGCTTAGCAAGGGCAACATATGGCACTACGAAATCAGACAAATTGATACATGGGATATGCTATGCCTGCATGCTGAACAAGTGTCCGGACACATGACACGTGACGGCTTGTGTCCAACCAGTGAGTATTTTCTGTCCCAACATGTTGGGCATGAATCCATGGGAGAGAAAATCTCTCTAGAAAATGATTATCTCCCTCCTTTATTCATTCACACCTCCAGGAATTGCTCAAATATTCTGCAAGTAGAGAATGAAATTTGAAAAGATTGCAGGAGATTGGTGCATTTAATCTGTGCCATTTTCTCCCTGAGTTTGTAATTTCTCCTACAACATTGTTCATCTTCATTCATACAGCTAAATTCATGGCTCAATCATAAGAAGGGCTGTTGCTAGAGGTCAGAGGAAAGGAAAAAGTGTTGGTATTGGTGCTACCCCTCCTCCTGCAAGTCCATCCATTGACGTCACTGCTGCATCTATTGGAAATGGAGCTTCCTTTTCTTCAAATAACCCTACATACAATGAGAAAGTAAACTCAAGAAAGCAAATACTCAAGAAAACAAGGGTATGAGGGAAAGCTTGTTGACAGAGGAGCTTTTATTTGGACAAGTAATTTCTACAATGTTGAATTCAAGAGCACCTACTTCTAAGTTAAGGGCCAATTGAAAACAAGGGCACGAGGGAAAGCTTGTTGACAGGGGAGCTTTTATTTGGACAAGTAATTTCTACAATGTTGAATTCAAGAGAACCTACTTCTAAGTTAAGGGCCAATTGTTGGCTCTCAATGATAGAGGAGGTGGAGCATGTCCAAGCGTGTCTCTGATCCAATGGAAAGGTATGACATGTAGGATTCTATTGGCTTGGGGAAGGTGGCAACATGTGGGACACACAATGATCATGATCTTCTTCCATTCTTGAGGAAGCCATCCAATAGAAGTTGGAATGGGGCTGAGTTTTATATTGGACCAAGAATAGTAGCAGGGAAGAGGCATGTTGCTAGTGGTGGTACAATGGGCCAGATCTCTGAACAAGCCCTGTGAGAGGAGGTTGATCTTGCCACTGAGCTCTTTTTCGATTTCATTTTCCTTTCATTTAATGTTGCATAGTCTCCTTTTCTTTGAGATGTGATGAGCTCTATTTGAATGGGCTCCAATCATGTATCTGGTTCCTAGTTCAGAGAAGCTTAGAACTGGATTGTTGGTTAAGGAAAGGAAGGAAGTGGATAAACTCCTGGTATCTCATTAGGTGTCAGTATTGTTGTTGATGAATGGATAGATCCAATGTGTTGTCCACTAATCAATTTTCATGGTATCATCAAAGAATGGACCATTTTTCTGTGACAACTGTAGATGCTCTTGGAAAATACAAGGATGCACATTATATGGATGAGCTATTCATTAAAGTCATTTATGAAGTAGTCTTGTTTCATGTATGCAAATTGTCATAGATAATGCACCTATTTGTAAGGCTGTTGACATGATTGTGGAAATTAAATATCCAAAGATGTTTTGTACAACTTTCATTGTTTATTTTTTGAATTTAGCATTCAAATCTATTACTTTGGATGTGAGAATTAATCGATGATGCACACAGTGTCCACACCTTCGTCCAAAGCCATACCAATACTCTCACGATCTATATGGAGCACACAAATCTATTGTTGAAGATTGCAGATACTCTGCTTACCTTCTCATTAACCATGCTTATGAGGTTGAGGGAGTTCAAGGCCACTTTGTTATATACCTAGGAGGGATAACATGGGGTACAAAGGGAGGTATCCAAGGGAATAATGTAATAATGGGATGGGCCATAGTAATAAATAAGGTGGTTAACCCATGTCATGTAAGGGACCACAAGTAGTTAGTAATAATGTAATGGGCCCATGGTATTAGATAGATGGTATTGAAGGAACTATGGTAATGACCCATGGTATTGTATGTATGAGGCCTATAAAGAGGCTAGAGACTCCACATTGAGGGATGCGAAGGATTATTGTATGAACAAGCATATGGCTTGTGGAGTGTTTTCTTTCCTTAAGGAGTGAATATATGGTGTTGCCCTACCTTAAGGGTTTGATCAATAAAGAATCATTTCATATTATTTTTGGGTTTATTTGCATTATCTTACATTTTCATATCAGATCTATAGTATTTCCGGGTTAGATACCACTTGTTATAGATCTGATATGAAAATATAAGACAATGAAAATAAACCCAAGAAATAACAAGATCTGAATATAGATAGAAATGATTCACTTTATTGATCAAACCCTTAAGGTAGGGCAACACCATATATTCACTCCTTAAGGAAGGAGAACACCCCACAAGCCATATGCTTGTTCATACAATAATCCTTCACATCCCTCAATGTGGAGTCTTTAGCCTCTTTATAGGCCTCATACATACAATACCATGGGTCATTAGCATGGTTCCCTCAATACCATCTATCTAATACCATGGGCCCATTACATTATTACTAACTATTTGTGGTCCCTTACATGATATGGGTTAACCACCTTATTTATTACTATGGCCCATCCCATTATTACATTATTCCCTTGGATACCTCCCTTTGTACCCCATGTTATCCCCCCTAGGTATATAACACACTCTTTGATCTATGGTTATGTATTGGTCTTCTTGAAGAAATTGAGTGAAAATGCTTCAAAAAAGGCAAAGGATGTAGTGCTAGACTATGGTTGGTGGGAGAGGGTAAATCTTACCATGAAGGTCATGGACCCTATCATTTATTTGTTGCAGTTTACAAAGATTGACCAACCCATTGTAGAAGATTTTTTTTTCTTTTATTGCGGTGTCTCCATGATTGAGTTTGTGAAGGCCATTATTTTAGAGTACAAGTGTTCTAAGGATAAGACACATCATTAGAGGACTTATTTGACAACATATGATAATTCTTGTTTAGCAGGTGGGAGTCAAATTGTACAACTTTGCATTGCTCGTCTCACTCATTAAGTCCCAAGTACTACAATGGTGAGTGACTAAATTTTGGGCCTTCATGTTGATTCCCTTTAAACATGGACAAAAATATTCCAGAGGGGAGGAAGATTGCATTGAGTGGGATATATGTGTTGTGAGAAAAATCATCAACAAAGATTATATAATACAAGTAGCCACCAAGAGAAGTTACATGCATAGGCCCACATAAATCATAATGTAGAAGATGAAGTACTTGACTGGTTTTGCTTTTGCTTGAAGGGAATGGTCCCTTTACATGCTTTCCACTTGCGCACCCTTGGAAAACTCCATCATGATCCACTCTAATCTTCGACATTCCAGAAGCCATCTTTCTCACATGAGGCAATGCTTTATAGTGCAGATGAGCGAACCTTCAGTGCCAAAGTTCACGTTGATGATCGCTGTCATGCATCAATGTGTGGATTAGTCTTCCGTTGACTTTATAAATACTTTCAAATCTTGATCCCAGAGTGAAGGCATCTCTTATGCTAGATCTCATTGGCCAAGTGAGAACTTTTCCATTTATGAAAGAAACTTTCACTCCTTTGTCTTGTAAGGCAAATATAGATCCCATATCTATATTTGCCAGAATCAGAGCCCTTTATAGGATATGTAGAGTTATCTCCAAGTATGATTTTTAGATCCATCTCCCTCTCAACTAGATTTGAGAGAACTTCTTTATAACCAGTAAAGTGTCTTGAAGCACCACTATCAACCAACCAACTATCACAAGAATCTGCAGGAGAGGAACTAGAAAGAGCAGAAACGAGAAAGTATTGTGATTGTGTTTTAGCTACATTATTATCATACCTTGGGTTCCTTGAAGTCTTGGAAGAACGATAACTTTCTTTACGAACAACAAGAGTTTCTCTTCTTCTTTTATAATCAGATCTGAAGTTGTTGCTATGATTGTTGTAGTTGGATCTTGGTGCACTTCTATTTTCTGGACAGTCACAAGCATAGTGGCCATGCTTATGGCAGTTGTAGCATTGAACTTTTGATAAGTCCCTGTTCCATTTATAGGAACTGTTGGATCTAGGAGTAGGCTTTCTTGAGAAATGATGTCCTCTTTTTCCTTTTTGTTTCTTGCCTTGGATAACAAAGGCAGTATGTTCTCCCTCTTCATGCTTGGGAATTCTTGTGGAAATCATTCTGGCCTCTTCTTGACTGCACTTTCCCAAGAGCTCATCAAATATGGGAAACTTATCATTGTTGCTGATGGTAGTAATAAAAGTTTCCCGAGTTGGAGAAAGACCTCCAAGCGTAATCAACCCCAACTCTTTGTCAGATACAATTTCACCAACTGTTGAGAACTGGTTCTTGATTTTTGATATCCTCATGAAATATGCTTGAATGGTCTTGTTACCGCTCAAACTAGCAGGGATCCTAGGAGGGGATCCGAAAGGGAAACTACAATGTCAAGGGCAACAATGAAGCGATAGCCCATTGACATCTCAACTGAGGCTCCCTACTCTTTACAGACTTTCACCGATGGGAGACCCAATATAAAAGTGAATCACTAGATGAGTAGGTCAATAAGAGGGTAAGGAGTGATTCCTAAGGCCTATTCACAAGAGGAACTCAATTGTATGGCTTTCTTGCTCGGGAAGCAAGGTGATAAGCTCTCTGGGAAGGGCTAAAAGGATTCTCGAGGCTAGGGTTTGGGAATATATCTTGTAAAGATGATTCCTAGGCCTAGAAATCCTTATGGAGAATTGGTCTTTGTATGATCTTTGTGGAATTGGAGTTGTTAGGTTGCGGGACCACACAAGACCAAGTGGACCCAGAATTAGGTCAAGGAAGTGGAATTGATAAATTAAGAAGGGGTTTGTCCTAATTAGGGAAGAGAAGAGGATCAAAGGACAAATTTCTTTTGATATTTAGATGCAATGATCCTAATGAGGTCACTAACCCAAAATCAACCTAGGGAAAGAAATGGTCTTGTGGCTAGGGCTTGTTATATCTCGGGATTCCAATGTCAGAATTGCTTGAAATTTGGAAGACCTGTAGAGCAAGCTACAATGCAATAGTGGACCAATTTTCAAGGGTTTTGGATGGCTACAAATGATTTCGTGTGATGCCCTAGGAGACCTTCTAGGGTTAGGCCTAGAATTGGAAGAAACTAAGAAAAAATGTTATTTTGACCACCAAAGGGATACGAGGATCAATGCCTTATTGCTTGGGCTTAATGGAGTCAAGATACACGTAGACCATGAAATTTCTTGAGCTAAGGAACCTAATTGATCTTCGCTTACTTCTCCAAGGGCAACAATAGAGATTTATACTTCAAATTTGCAAAAGAGACAAATTTTTGAGGTTTTTAACCTAAGAGGTGCCTCTAGGAACATTCATCCAATCCCTCAAAGGTCAACACATGCATTTAATCACTTATTCAAGGCCCTAGAAGAATTTCACATTATATTTAACCCATACAATAATAAAGATAACAACATACATGCAGTTAACTTGTAAGATAACAAGAAAAACATCAAAATTTCGACTTACATGAGAGAGAGGGTATATCCATTTATCAACTTCGCATCAGAGAAGCTCCAAAGACAATAGTGAAATCCAAACATCATAGTGCATCAAGAAAATCTCCAAAAATTCATCCCAGCAAAAAGTGCGAAAATCTCATAAGAGATACTAATCCAATCCAATTGATGATGAGAGAAATGAATCATCCTCTCATCTATTTATATAATGCAATGGGGGTTTCAAATAGCCTAATATGTCTTACTTAGCCCCAAATAATAAATAATGCTCAATAATGACATGACGTGGTGACAAGCCCACCAAGATGGCTCAATAACATAAAAAGAAGCCTCTCAAGAGGGACAAAATAATCAATATAATGAGTCGTTGGCCATTGTGAAGGCCTAATGAAGTCCCGAGTGTGCCATGATGTGAGAATGGATCTCGAACATAGTGGACAAGGGGTTGGCCCTTGTTTCCAAACAAATCCCTTTAGCCCCCAAGTGGGTGTGAGGGGCACAAGGACATCCTCATGGGTTTCCAAGTGGATTGAAACTTCTTGTAAACAACTTGTAAAGGCTAGGAGGATGTCATAAGCCCTCATTTGGACCCCAGATCATCTACCGAGTGTATGGTGCAAGTGTGGAGCTGGCTGGGCATGGTAAGCCATGTGCATCATTCTTATCCAAATGGATGGAACCCAAGAAATCAATGAGTACCCTCTGCTATGGTGGAGGCCCATGGCTCTCAACGGTCACTCTACAAGTGCTAATGTGGCCCTTTGGAGGGCTAGGACCCAATATAGGGAGACCAAGCCCCAAATGGAGTAGCACCTGCAATCCTGCATAAGATCCAATGTGTCCCTTTGCCCTCCAATACAATAAATAAGTAGAATAATCAAGTAAAAGGGCTTACAAGTCATGGAATCAATAGGGTACTTCATGGTGGCATGCCCTTCCATAGTGGCCTTTGGCATGTACAAGTGTCTCCAGACTCAATAAGGGGGTTAATCAAGGACACTATTAAGTGGTTTCAACCTTTAAAGGGGGGGGCATGTTCATGGTACATCCCCCGATGGCAGGTGGCAAATGATATGGTAGTGGAATAGAATGGGGTTCATGGGAATCATCTAGACCACATGTCATGGTACAAGGGTAGCTATTATAAGGGAAGCCGACACCTGGGTATATGAGTGTAGGAGGCAACAAATCGTGGTACATG
This sequence comes from Pinus tabuliformis, assembly GCA_031772625.1. Lineage (NCBI taxonomy): Eukaryota > Viridiplantae > Streptophyta > Pinopsida > Pinales > Pinaceae > Pinus > Pinus tabuliformis. Next base: position 337,355,354 of record CM062815.1, on the reverse strand, counting down.
AGTTACCCCGACCTTTGTTTTTCCACCCTTCTTCATATGCCTTTTGCCTTTGATTAATTTTTCTTGATAACTGCTCGGGGCTCCAAGGGATGAGAGCATGTTGTGTAATATATAGTAGTAGATACCCCCTTAAGGTGGGGCAGTGTATCGCCCACTAGGGGTTGGGACAATCACAGGTTCCGTAATGATAGAGGGGACTCATCTTAGGGCTTGTTTTCGCCCAGGTTGTACAAGCACCATGACAACGCTTAGGACGAGGGCTGTCATTCTGATCCCCGCCCACTCTGTTCTAGATGTCTCCCAACAACAGGCTATGGGGGTAGTCCCTATGGAATGAGATGAAGGGAAAAGAGTTGGAAACCAACTTGTTTGGGAGACACGAATGAGTGGCCTAACCAATTGGTTAAATTCGAGCAAGATTATTGATTATATTAAATTTTAAAGTATGAGACCAGTGCTGTAATGTAGTCACAAATTCTTGCTTATAGTAAAATGGAAGCAAATGAACGGATGGACACCTGCTGCTTAAGATGATTGGCTATCTTGAATGATATGCAAACCTATGACCTATGTGTGATGCAAAGATCTTGGTTATTTTTAACTAAATGCCTAATCTAGATGTAACCTTCCTTTAACTATTTTGAAGTTGGGCTCCAAGGTAGGTTGTGGGAACGAGGCCAACAGGAAGCAAGCTAGGGCCTGATTAATGATACCTTCTGTTATTCTCCTATCACCCGATGCCTTTGGCACTACAGAGATTGTGGCTCTGACGACTGCAAGGTCACTGTGTTAACTATCGAAGAGTTTTTGAGGCCCCACAAGCTAAGTGAGAAGGGTTTCCCTATATCTCTATCAACCTAGCTTATGCTCTGAGGTAATTATTAATGCAATCTAAATCTAGTATGCTTATGCAAGAGATTATGGGTGAGAATATCTTGAGTTAAGATTGTTTAAGTTATTTAAGTACTTTATTTGAGATTTATCTTAATCCAAGAGTACTTAACAATATTGTGATGCGATCTTAAACAAGATTAGTGCTAAGAGATACAAGTGTAAATTTCAAGTAACCAACTTTATCCACCAATGATTATTAACAAAAGATATTATGCCAAAATTTAGAAGCCCAAATCAACTCTATCTATCAACAAGATTAAACTCAGATTTTGAGTACAAAGTTAAACAATCTCTAAGAGCAAGATAAGATAAGCCAATTTCAGATTTATGACAATTTATATCAACAATAATAACTCAGAAAATTTAGACCTTACCAATGCTATAACAATAGTGAGAAAAACACTTCAAATGATTAAATTTGCCCAACACAGAACATAAAATTTCCAATTTGACCAGCAATGTAAATTAGTTTTTTTTAGCATACTTTATAACGATGTATTAAGTGATATTTCAGATCTGATTTTAAAATTAATGCAGTGAACAATCATAGATCAGCGAGCTAAATATGCTAAAAATAGATGGTGGTCAATATGCCCAAAAATAGAAAAATGCATTAGAACTCAAAGTTTCAATTTTTAGGGCTTTTAGGATATGTGATTAAAAAATTTCAGAACTGAAATTTATTACAACAGTAAATTAGTCACAGATCAACAAGCTAAAAACACTGAATATGCTGCCCAAAATGTCTAAAAATAGTAAGTTTTTGCCAGAAATTGAAAATTCAATTTTTTTGAACATTATCAAGTATATGATTAATAAACATTTCAGACTTGAATTTCACAGTTATGCAGTAAATTTCAGCAAAGCTAAAATGTTAGATGTAGGTCAAATCAGAGAATGCCCAAGTTTCCAAAACTAGTGAAAATTTAGATCTTGCAATTTTAATCGATTTTGACCAATTAAAATATTGTTTTAGGGCTTAGATATTAATGATTTGACTGCTGTAATAAAACTGAAGCAAAACAAGGGTTTATAGGTCAAACCCTAGGCCCAAGACCTTGAAGATCCCACTGTTGAAAATCGTTGAAACTTTGGGATCACGTTGCTGCTTACAAAATATGAATTTTGAGACCTTAAGCCTGCAAAACCGCCAAGTATTTAGCGTTAAGACTTCAGATTAGGGTTTCAGGTCAATTCTAAGGCAAAAGAGACCAAGAAAAGAAGAAAATGCTAAGGGAGATGAATTTGTGGGCATAAAAGGGCTGAAATGATAGAGCGGGGGCTAAAATGGCAAGAGGAGGCCAAAAACTGAAAACCATGTCTCAATTTTTTTTTTCTCTTCTAGATCCGAATTTTGCTGTCAAATCTTTAGTAAATGTCTCTGCAAAATTGTCTAGAGACTAGACCTTACCCTGAAGGGCCTAGATCTAACTCTTCTCTCACTTGATCCCTTGATCCAACCTGCAAAAATGAAAATAAAAACACCCAAACCTCAAATATATACAAAATAGATTTAAACCCCAACCCAAGATAGAAAAATAATTTATACTTAAAATTACAAAATTATTTTACAAATTGTACATGGGTTATTAAATAAATTTTGAGAAAATAATTTTTATAATATTTTTTTCTTGAAAGAATGGCTAAAATGCTTCAAAAATTATTGCTCACTATAGCCCTAGCGAAATTTAATCCACCATATAAAACCTAGGAATCCATGTAAAATGATCCTTGCTCATGTCATAGACTTCGGAGGTCAAGAAAGCACTGTTCTCAAATTTGAATTGAAGTTTCAGCAGGATCAAATTGATAGTCTGAAGGAGCTGTTAGAAGAATATACTAAGAGTCTTTGAACTTGGAGACCAAGGATTGAGGACCTGCAAACACTATATTATCTCAAAATATATCAAGTAAAGCACCCATTAGGAAGCCTGTAGTCAATACATACCATAGATCAACGAACAAGAACACCTCAAGTTGCACCCCAAAGTCGTTTATTATTGTAGAAAAAATAGTTCCCAATGGGACAATAATTTACAAAATACTTCAATAGCAATTCTAGCCAGAGATCAAGATGACTAGAGACTCAACTAACTCTCTAATTTATAGATAAATCCTCCAAATGGAAAAATAACAGTTAGTTTCTTTGATCCTTGTGAAAATAATCTTGGTCGTTGATAAACACTTCAAGATCTTTTAATCTTGACCCTTGATTTTTTATTTTTGAGGAATTTTCGAATTTATCATTTAATTTCATTTTAATTAGCTCAAAATTAATTATTTTGAGCTAATTTCCTAAAAAAATTGACTTTGACTTAACCACCAAGGTCCAAGGGTCCGAATTTTCTTGAAAAATACAATATTCCCTTGGTAGAGGATTTTTAAAAATTGACTCTTTTAAGACCCACGAATTTTTCCACTTGAAGAATTTATTTACCCAAGACAATTTAATTTCACTTTAATTAATTAATTTTCTGGCTTAGAATTTAATTTTATTTCGCTAGAAAAATTAATTAATTTACTCATGAGGGGATCAATTATTTTTCCAACCCTCTAATACATATGATTTTTCATTTACAAGACTCAAAGAGGGAATGCACATTCGTCTTAGACCCTCAAGACACAACCCATCTGCGACACAATATGTTCTAGTAAACCAAGTGATTTGTAATGAAATAATTAAGCCAATTAGCTTAAATTATTACCAAACCACTTTTACATTAGACTTGATTAAAACACTAGGACTCACTTGATAATTCGACAATAAATTTCACCTTAGCTTTGGGGTTTTAAGCTGGAGGGATAAAACTCTTCTGATTAGCCGTGTCGAAAAACATAGGTAATCAGTGAGGTTAAAAAAACTCCTAGGATGGAATTCATAATCAAATTATAGGCTTACCTAGGTTGTTGCATAGAGTCAAGGTTTTACTAAGATCATTTATAATATATAACTTCTATAATGGGATGACCATGACATATGGACTGTTGAGATGTGATCCTTGATGAAAAAGTTGGTACTTCTGCTTCCCTGGAATTTTGACAATTTGAGTGCAACAAAGTCCATAGGAACTAGGGTGATGGCCATGAGTAAGGGGTAGAGCTCATGTTTGGCTTTTTATCACATATTAAATTTGTATGTCCCGACCATCTCTTACATTTTGTGGTACATTTCTTGTTGAGAGTGGCCAAATTATGATTTTTCATTTTTTTTAGCTGCATCAACCTTCAGGCATCGTTCTAGGCCTGACCGAAGGTGTGGACAAGGGGAGGGTGAGGCCAACCCTATGTGGACACAGTGGAAACATGTGGAGCCGAATGGGAAATATGATGAATGGGGTTAAAATGAGTGGAAGGGGGTGATGTATATGGTGTTGGGAGGCGGGACCACACAACCAAAATCAGGAATTCCCATGTATTGCCAACCCTAAAGCCAATGGCCAGTAAAGGAGATCCCATGACACTAGGATACAAGTATAACCACAAAATCTGGCAATGGAGACAAGAGTACAAATGTAGCCCACTATTTCTGCCAAACCCCCTACCAATCCATGCCCAAAAGCGCTCACGACAAGTAAGGAAAATTACTCAACTATACCAATGAAAAGCCATACCTTTGGGGTCAGGAGGCCCACCTTCAAAAATTCAATCATAACAAGTGGGCGAGGGACCACATGGCTAGCTCAAGTGGCAAAGATAATGGCACATTGAGTTATCTGGTGGCTGCAAGGGGCTGTTGGTTGTCGGTTGATGACCATTTAGGAGAAATTTTTTCTCCTATATACATTAGCTACATGTGGTGTGTAACACTTGGTTGCAATTGGGAAATGAGCTCTTGGGGAGGTGAGCGAAGCTACTCGAATGGGAGGTCATGAGAGCACCAACAATCTCATGGTACCTAGACATGTTACATGCACATATCAAAGACCAAGCACCCGGGGTAGCATGTTTTTGTGTTGTCTTATTAGCACCCATGTTTAGTATTAGGGCATAAAAATCAACTAATAAATAAAAGAAAATTTAAATAAATTTTCAAATGCAATTTTAATCTGAATGCAGCTAATCTAACATGAAAATATCATACGATGTTAGTTCTAATGAGAAAATTCAGCATGCAATGCATCCTACCTAACATGCATATATATATATATATATTTTAACAAGATCGACTATTGTGTTTTCTATTCCAAAAGAAAATTGGAGCAAGCTCCCATTACATATAGAATATTGGAGATTGTCTCACTATTGGTGGAAGTAGAGGGAGCACAGTCCCGATTACCCCGGGCATTGAAGCCAAAATAGCCCGAGCTTCCAACTACATTCTGATTGTACTGTCTAACAAACTGATTAAGCAAAAATATACATTTACATAACATGAGTAAAGCTTAAGATAAATGCTGAGAATGCTGCTTTAGGATCACTGTTGTGGTCTTTTAGAACTGGTTGACTGAAGGTTCTTGCCGAGACTTGATCTTGCTGCCTTGTAAGTTTGAGTTTTTGCCAGTTTGGTTGATAATGAGACCCTTGAGATAGTTGACTGATTCGTCAAGATGGGAGCATTTATCTTTGAGCGAATCAATTTCAGAGTTCTGATGATTAAGTTTCTTTTTAGGAGAGAGTTCTCTTACTTTGCTTGTTGCCTTATTTCCTTCACTGTGTCACGGAGATTGTCTATCATGAATTTTTTTACTCTGCACACATCACACTTGTTGTTTTGGGAAGCTCAATCTAGTGGATTCGTTTGCATTGCTGCGCCGAAAGGAGGACAAACACTTCTCTATTGTCTAGAGGTAAGAGGGAGTTGAGAGAACAACAAGAAGGAGAAATGATGATCCGTGAAGGGTACTCCCCGATGGAGGAAATCAAAAGGGAAGACAGATGTTGATATATAATGCAGAGAGCAGCTAGTTGGGCGAGAGGCCAACAGATGAGAGTGGGAAAAGCTGAAAGGAGAGAATACAAGCCAGCAGAAGAGGGGGAGGGAGGCGATTCGATGCGCAATGGAAGGATGCGCAGAGGGAGACACAACAAGAAGGAGGAAATCAGGACTGCAGGGAGAACAGGAGATGAAAACGAGAGCGGGATAGAGGCAGATATAAGGGTGAAGCCATAGGGGAGACAAAGGGGAGGATAAGAACGAAGAGCAGTCACGAGAAGCATGAGGGGACATGTCAGACTTGGAATTCAGGCATGAGCAGGGGAGGAATACGATAAGGATATGAGGGAGATATGGGATCAGAGGAGGATGGATAAAATTGCAATTGGTCAAACTCCTATCCATTTTTCGAAGAGACAAGGACAAGATCAATCTGCAAGAGATTTCATGGGATTGGAAAAAGTGCAACATCATGCTAAATACAAGATTCACCAGGAGGCCGTGCCATTGCCAAGTTGGCCTGGATGTTAGCTGAGCTATTATTTTCTCTCAAAATGTGTTTGAAAGAGACTTGGCCTAGATCTATTAGATTTTGCGTGATTCTTATTATGGATTTTATGAATTGACTCAGAGCAGCATTTGCCGGATTGATTCTTTTAACCATTGCTTGAATGATTATTGCCGAGTCCCCCAATATGATTGGATTCTGAATATTTCTTTTTTTGAGGATCATCGTGCCCAACAAAAGACCATAGGCATTTGCCTTGTTATTTGTGATTTTTCCAAGACCCCATTCATAGGTGGTAGGGTTGATTCCACCTGGTTCTAGGAGGATGCCACCCACTCCTGCTTTGCCCGGATTTGCCTTTGAAGCACCATAAAATAAAAGGCAGGGTCTGTTCAAAATTTTCATCCATAGGATGAATTCTTCATATTTTAGCCTTATTTCCAGTTCTGAAGGGCCGACTTTAACTTGGGGGTGCAAGGCCAATTAGGCCTGCTAATTGCATAGCTGATCCAATTTCTCTCCTCTTGCTGGAGCTGATTTGTATCAATTGGTTTCATTCCTTTTGAGGAGAGGAATTCAGATGTAAGACCCCACGTCCTAGACATTATTTTTCTGATGACTGGAGGGCGGTCATTGAAGATTTGTTGGTTTCTTGCTAACCACAACTGCGAGCATAGGAAGGCAGGGAGACTAGTCTAATACCTTCTGATGGAGAGTTTTTTTTAAGATAATCTGGATATTCATTTTTCGAAGCTGTGAAGAAGTCATTGAATGGTTGGGTTAGATTCAGATTGATCTCCAGGGGATTGACTAGGAGGTTCCAACATTCATTTGCTAAGGGATAGTCGAGGAAAAGGTGCTGAATTCTTTCTTAGCCCATTAAGCACACAAGGCACCTGGAGGGCCCTAAAATTCCCTTTTTTTGAGGTTATCTACAATTAGGACTTTGCCTTTTAGAAGAGTCCAAATGAAAATTTTTACCTTTGGCAAACTTTCAGTTTTCCACACCGTTCTCCAAGGTGCCCACTCCTGTTTATCTTGTTGAGCTTGAATGGTCAAATATCTTGACTTCACCGTGTACTCTCCTCCATTAGGGTCCCATATAAATGAATCTTGGGAATCTTGATTAGTTGGAGCAATGCCCTTGAGAAGGATGATTAAAGAGTCCCATTGCTTTTTGAGATATTGAGGGAGGATGGGGATCTTCCAATCTTCCCAATTACTGTTTTTCCAAAGAGAGATTGCTTCTAGTGTGCTTATTCCCTTTGAGCTCATCCATCTTCTTAAATTTAGGAGATGAGAATGAGAGGCTAGGGGAGGATTCCCCATTATTCTATCTTCCCATAAGTTTGTACATTTTCCATTCCTCGGGAGTTTAGAAGTGTGCTCCTTGATGAGTGGGAGGACTTTTTTAACTAGTTTCCAAACTTGAGAGCATGGCCTGATCGGGATTCCTTCTGCGAGGAGGAGAGATCGAGCATGATTCATATACTTAGATTCCAAGACTTGCTTCCACCAACAATCCTTCCCTGTGATAAGCCTCCATGCTATTTTTGCCCCAGGGGCCAAATTCAAATGAGCTGGGAGTCTTATGGATAGACCTCCTTTTTCATATGGTAAGGTAACTTGATCCCATTTTACTAAACTGAACTTTTTTGATTCAAATTTCCCTCCTTGCCATAGAAATCCCCTTATTATTAACTCGATTTGCTTGTGGATGCTAGCAGGAGCTAAAATTGCTGCAAACTGGTAGATTGGGAGAGTTGTGAGCATTGACTTAATTAAGATCACTCTGCCTGCTAAATTGAGCCAATTCATCCCCCAATTTTGTACCTTTTTCTTCATTTTCTCTATGTTATTGTTCCACAGATCAGTTTTCAGGCTTTCTTTAGATATAGGGAGGCCTAGATAGAGAAAATGACTCCATTTTGCTTGTAAGGGAATGTCCAGAATCTGAGAAATTCGTTGAAGAGTACGAGGAGGCGAATTCCAACCATATATTCTACATTTTTTGTTGTTTAGGAGTCCTCCTGAGACCTCCATGAAATTGTTCAACACTTTTTTAATCCTTTGGGCTACTATGCAAGAAGCCCCTCCCATCATTAGTGTATCATTTGCAAACAAAGAGTGGTTGATGCTTTTGACTTCAGAGGTTATGGAGAGGCTTGTTAACATGCGATCTCTTCTGCTCTTTTCTAGGGATCTGCTCAAAGATTCTGCCATTATTATATAAAGAAAAGGGGATAAGGGGCATCCTTGTCTCAAACCCCGTGAACTTTGGAAGAACTCACTTGGCCTTCCATTGATCAGAGTGGCAACTTCTATTATCTCACTTGAGAATCCAAATTTCCTGAGGACTGCTGATAAGAAGGATAGGTTAACTCTATTGAATGCATTTGCCATATCTAATTTTACAATGATGCCCTGCTCTTTCCTTAACACACTTGAGTGCAGAGCTTCTTGGACTATCATAACATTGTCAAGAATCTGTCTATTAGGTACGAATCCTCCTTGATTCTCTGAGTTCAAATCAGGGAGGAGGGACTTTGTTCTATTGGCTAGGATTTTTGTGATAATTTTATAAGAGGAGTTACATAAGGAGATTGGTCGAAATCGAATGAAGGTGTAGGGCCTTGCTTCTTTTGGGACAAGAACAAGGTAAGAAGAGTTGGTGAAACCTCTTAACTTCTTTTTCTTAAAAACATTTCTGATCATTCTTATAAAGTCCTTTTTGATAATGTGCCAATTGAACCGATAAAATGCAATAGAAAATCCATTTGGTCTAGGTGCTTTGTCCAGATGAAGGTCCCACATTGCTGATTGAATCTCATTCTCATCGACTTCTTTAGTGAGATCCAAGTTGTTTTCTTCACTTATTTTTTTGGGGATATGCTGAGTGAAGGTTCCGAAATCTAAATTTGCTATTTCTGCTGTTAGAAGCTTTTTAAAGTGGCTGTAAGCTTCCTTTTTTAATGCTTCTTGACCTCTGATTTCTTTGTCTTATTCCACCTTTATACTATCGATCTGGTTTATGATTCTACGCATCTTTGTTGAGTTGTGGAAGAAGGCTGTATTTTTGTCTCCCGCCTTCAGCTAGAGGTTGCGAGATTTTAATCTCCATTCCTCTTCCTCTGCTCTATTTTCTCTATATATTTCCCAATAAAGTTTCTTTTCCTGAAATTGACTTTCTTTTGTTTCTTCCTGATCTTCTTTTGTTTCTTGAGCTGATTCCATTTTTTTTAATTAATTCTGCCTTCCTTTTTTGAGATTTTTTATGGTTATTCTTGGCCCAAATTTTCAATTCCTTCCTCAAGGTTTTTAATTTGGTTTCCCAAACAAAATTTGGAGAACCTGTGATCTTTTGGGACCAGACCACTACTGTTATTTTTTTTACTTCCTCATTGCTATTCCACGAAGGGCATAATCGAAATGGGATTGGTCCCAGATTCCCCATAGTCCCTAGGGAGATTACCACTGGCTTGTGGTCCAATGCTGTTGTGTGGACTATTCTAGAAGAGATTGAACTGAAGTTTGTTAATATGGTGTCTTGGATTAGAATTTTGTCCAACCTTTCTTTTATATTGCTTTTGCTGATTCTCTAATTGCTCCATGTATATTTTCCGTTATTGGGAGGAATATCCAATAGGTTGAAGGATTCCATAATGTTTTCAATTGAATCCCTTGAAGGGTCAGCATGAAAGGAACCACCAAACTTCTCATCAACATTCAAGACCAGATTGAGGTCTCCTCCAACAATGATGCTTCTGTTTTGAACCTGAGATAAGATATCTTTGAGAGAGTTCCAACATACTTCTTTCTCTCTATAATGATTTGGCGCATAGATATTAATCATACAATATTGCTCATCAAGTGATTTTGTTTCTTAGGTCAGTTTTTATCCAATGCTGATCTTTTAGTTGATGAACTAATTCCCATTTTCCTTTCCTCCACAGAGTGTAGATACCTCCCGAGGCCCCTGTTGCTTGAAGAGCTACTCCTTCATAGTTCCTTATTTTTTGGATCATTTTCTCAGAATCATGTTCATTTATTTTAGTCTCCTGAATCATGAGGATGTCTAGATTTTCCATTGCTAATAAGTCTTTGAGTGCATTGAATTTAAGGGGATTCCCATTCCTCGACAGTTCCAGGAGACTAGATTCATTATTTATTTTGATTGGAAGCAGAGGGTCCTTTCCCTCTGGAAGGATGGGGGTTTTTCTCCTTATTTCCTGTGTTCTTATCGAGGAAGGTATCCATAGGCTGTTGTGTACCCATAACCATCTCCTTTGCTGCAACTTCATCTCTTAGATCTCTGTTTGACTTTTTGCCTGGTTTTTTGTGATTGTCTAGAGAGGATAATGATTGATTCCTTGTTAGGATTCGATCAAAAGAGGGGGGGAGGGGGCTAAGGGGGAGGATGGGAGAGGAGGGGGTGGGGAAGGGAGGGAAAGGGAGAAGCAGGGAGGAGGGGGGAGGAGAGGAGGGAATGGAAGGCTCTTCGAGAGGGCCAAAGGGGTTAGAGACTAGAATGTTGGAGGAAGGGAGGGAAGGGATGGAAGAAGGCAAAGGAGAAGAGGGGGCAAGGAGGGGATCTGAGAGAATAGGGGCTGAGAGAGGGGGAGCTTGAGGGAATGAAGAGGGCTGAGAAGGATGTTTACTGACTGTCTTTTTCTTTTTTACTTGTTCCCATTTTGGATCCTGAGCATCTACATCTTTGTTTTCTTGTTTTTTTGGACATCTATTAGCTAAATCACTGTATTCATGACATACCTTGCACTTGAATGGGATTTGTTCGTAGTCCAGCTGCTGAATGTGCATCCAACTGCCGACTTTGATCTTCACTGCTTCCGGGAGGCCTTTTCCTAGGTCTACTTCAACACATATCCTAGCACACGCGTGCATGTTCTCCTTTGGCTCGCTTCTATCGATGTATTTTCCCACTGCATTTCCTATTGCTTTGATTGATTCGTCTCCCTAGTAGTGGAGGGGGAGGTGAGGGAGGTGCACCCATACTGGCACAACATTTGGCACATCCAACTCTGGATCGAAATTTAGTGTCCACCTGTTTAAATATAGGCCCCTAGTGTCCATGAAATATGGGCCATTTCTGAATATCAAGTCCTTGTCTTCTTTTGTTTCAAAATGGAATGTGTAATAGCCTCTTCCACAAAACCTAATCGAGATTTTCCCACTGATTGAAGAGGACTAGTTCCGTTCAACCCACTTCTGCACCGAATGAGGAGAAGGCCAAAGACCTGTAAATTGTCCCACCAATCTGCGTTCAGAGAGGGAGAGCACTGCACGACAAGGAAGGGAAGGAGGAAGATTGATTTCCGGGATATCATCTAGCTTTTTAACAAACTTGGAAACAAAAGGTCTGGATCTAGGAGGGCGAAGAGAAGTTAATAGAGAAGCAAAGGCAACAACATTTTCTTCAGGGAGCTGAGCCATCTGAGGGGCAGGAGGGAGGACACCATCCGGAGAAGGCTCCAGAGGGTTCATAGGCTATAGCAGTGGCAAGAGGCCAAGGCGGCCAGGAGCAGGGGAGCATAGAGGCCAGAAGGTCGCGTGCACATCCAGTTCAAAAAATCAGGAGCTGAAAAACCTTCCTCGTGTCACCTAACATGCATATTACATCGTCCATGTACTAAGTGTAATCATAGAGCCAATGCAACCAATAATCACTAGATCAATATAGAAACTTTCTGCCCAATGATTACTTATGCAACAAATCAAACAACAAGGATAGGAACAATCATATGGATGGTCACCAGGGCGGGAGGTGGGAAAACAGAATGCTCGTACATGGAGGATTACGGGAGAAGAGGGAACAAAGGGATGTAATTTAGTCCATGAGATCCTCTCTTCTAACGAAAAGACAAAGATGTCAACAATTAGCCTCATAATTTTTTTTTATGGATGGAAACCTCGGGCATATCATCCCCGTCATGGTCCTTATCATTAATATCATGCTTCATGGCTGTCGTAAGGTCATGATTGGGAGGAAAGGGAGATTGATGACGTGGGATGACACAAGAGACAGGTTGCTCATGATGATCATATTCACAATCTTGAAGGTATGAGGGGGAAGGAAGGGTACAACTAATGGATAAATCCTCCTTAGAATCATGCCTAGGAGAGGGAAAGGGATCATCAATAGTTGTGACAATGTGAGAGTGGCTAGGGTGAGAGTTCGTCGATAATGTAGCTATGCTATCGAGATCCTGGAGAAGGCATGGGAAAGCAAGACCTTTGTCAGTGGCATCATCCATATCATAAATGGGTCCCGCTATTTCCAATAAACCTTCTTCATGCATGCGAAAACAATGACCTTCCCTTTCAGTGGTGTGAGTAGTCATATCATTATGAGTAATGTCCGGGAGAAAAGGAGTCAATTTCAACCTCATTTTCCGTTTTAGTATCATAAATAGGGTCACTGTCAAAATGATGGCTGCCTATATCCCATATTCCCTCATTATTGCACAAGAAATTAGAAATGTCTTCTTCGCAAGGAGCTACAATATTCATATATTGAAACCCTCTTTCTTGAATGAAGGTCTTGTTGCGCTTATTTTTGTCAAAGTTTCGAGGAATCAAATGTACCCATTTTTTCAAAAAATCAAGATCGTCAGGCCATCAGTTTATGGAGTCTTTGTAAACCCATTTTGCAAATTTGTAATGTAAATAATCTTTATAAGGCCATGTATGTATGTAATAACCTAGGTAAGCCTATTATTTTGGCGAAAATTTCATCCTAGGAAGTTTTTCGCCTAACTGACTCATATGTGTTTATAAACACGGATGGTCGGCAAAGTTTTCTCTTCCAACCTCACCCCAAATCTAGGGTGGAATTTGTCATCAAAATCTTAGGTAAGTCCTAGTGTTTTAGTCGAGTTTTATGTAAAGGTGCTTTGGGAATAGTTTAAGCTAATTAGCTAAATTATTTTTTTACAAATCACTTAGTCTATTAAATCATGTTGTGTCATTTAATTGGGTGTGTAATTTGAGGGTCTATGCTGAATAGGTGTTGCCCCTTTGAGGGTTGAAAATGTAATCATCTTTTGTAAAAAAATATTTTAGTGCATTTCCCCTCATACTTAAACCCCATGGCTAAAATATTAAAGAGTAGAAAAAATTATTAATCCCCTCAAGTGTCAATTAATTAAATTTTCTGGCAAAAAATTAAATTAATCCTAAGGCAGAAAATTAATTAATTAGAGTTAAAATTAAATGTCTAGAGAAATTAAATTCTCCAAGTCGAAAAATTCGTGGGTCTCAAAGGAATTAATTTTTGGAGGTTCTCCACCAAGGGAATATTGGAAATTTCAAGAAAAATTGGACTCTTGGACCTTGGTGGTTAAGTCAAAGTCAATTTTTTAAGGAAATAAGGTCAAAATAATTAATTTTGAGCTAATAAAAATGGGTTAAATGATAAATTCGAAAATTCCTCAAAAATAAATATTTTCAATGATGGAGATTAAAAGATGATCAAAGATTTTTCGACGATCGAGATTACTTTGACAAGGATCTAGCCAAATAGCTGTTATTTTTCCACTTGGAGGATTTATCTATAAATTAGGAGTCATTTGAGTCTGAAGCCATCTGATTTTGGTTAAGAAAATTCTGCAGAAAAGTTGATGTAACGCTATTGTACTGCTGGGAATGTTTTTTGAATCTATTAAAGAGTTTGGGGTGCAATTCATGGTGTTCTGTTTTCATTGATTTGTGGTATGTGCTGGGTATGAACTTTCTTATATTGTGCTTAATTATTTCTAAAAGTTTGTTTTTCACTGGATGGGGATAAGAACATTCTATTGATAGATTTTGGGTCTATTTTACGTGATCTGATTCGCCATATGTCTAACAAGCTTGCTTGAGAAAATACATAGTGTTTGTAGGTTCCCTAGTGCTTGGGCGCCAAGTTCACAAATTGTGGGCATGGACCGACCTTGTTTGGACTTCAGATATTTGTTTTGGTTTATCTAACTTCGCTAAAGCTGTAGCTTGCATCTAATTTCAAGAGTTTTATTATCCATTTATCAAAGAGAAATTCCAAAATATTTTATTCCTCAAAATTTATTTTAAAACCTTCTATATTTGTAAATTTTGTAAGTTATTTTTTCTAATTGGGGTTTTAAGAATTTTGTATATATTGGGGTTTTGGGTATTTGTAAATCTATTTTTGCAAGTGAGACCAAGTGGAGAAAGTTGGAATAGAGCTAGTCCCCAAATTTTTTTGCAGGGTTAGTAATTAAAGAAATTGAGCAAAATTGCAAATTTGAAGCAAATTAAATTTTTTAAACCAGAGGTTTCATTTTTCAGATCTCTTGGGCTCGGATACAGCCTCTCTAAGGCCAACGTCAGCCTCTAATCCCTCTGCGTCAACCATTAGCCTCTTGTGTCATCTTTTTAGGCCTCCAAGAGGCCAACGTTAGCCTTTTGAGGCCTCGACCTCCTTTCGGCCTTGCATCAAGGGTTTTTGGCCATTTTAGGCTTGGCCGTGGGCCTAGGAGGCCTCGACCCCCCTTCCTTGCCCTAAACGATAGTCCTAGAGGGTTTTTCGTGGGTTTCTAAGTCCCCCTTAGGACCTAGCGCAACCCTTTTAGGGATTTTTCTTCTCCTCTCTTCAGCCCCAATGTTGACCTCTTTGGCCTCTTTTCCCTAGCTGTTGGCTTTTTGAGCTCTTTTTTCTTGCCCTTAGCCCTCTTCAAGCCCTAATTTGACCTCTGTCCATTTCTGAAATTTTTGGGGATTGAAACTTGGTGTATTTTGCAGAAATTTGGCTCAAAAGCTTGTGTTTTCAGGTGGCAGCTTTATTGGAAAATTTTGGCAAAGTGATCTACAAGGCCTTGGGCTTAGTGTTTTCTCTCTAAACTCTTATCTCCTCGCTGTTTTGTTACAGCTGTAATATCTAATTTATAATAGTGAACTTAAGGATTTAAAAACGCCTAATTGGTCAAAATACTTCAAAAACTATATGGTAAATTTTTTCTAAATTTTTGGCCACTTGGGCATTCATATCTAGCCTAGATATAATTTTTAGCTTGCTGGAATATCTCTGCATAACTGTGAAATCAGATCTGATATTTTCTGAATATCATATCTTAAAAGCCCTAAAAATCTAATTTTTTAGTTTGGCAAGCTTATTCTAAGTTTTGGGCATATTTTGGCACTTGTTAAAGCACTAATAACTCACTGTTCATACATTTATTTACTGCTGTAATAAGTGTTTCAGATCTGATATAACAGATAGTAACTGATTATAAGTGGGCTAAAATTCACTAATTTACATTGACAAGTCATTAAATTACTCCTTGGTCATCTTGTGATTCTTGTTTTGAAGTTAGATATTTACTGGTGTCCCATATTGCATCATAAATAGCTTTTCATCATTTACTTGGTTAAACTCTGACGATATTTTGACTAGTGACAGATTTTGAGAATTTGTTAACT
The DNA here is from genome assembly GCA_031772625.1 of Pinus tabuliformis. NCBI lineage: Eukaryota > Viridiplantae > Streptophyta > Pinopsida > Pinales > Pinaceae > Pinus > Pinus tabuliformis. The sequence continues at coordinate 337,339,626 of CM062815.1, read as the reverse complement.
TAGCACTTAAATCACTCACACATCTAAAATTCTAATAGCTTTGGGCATTTGAAATCTAATTAGCATCTTGTGTTGATAACCATTGGCTAATAAGTGTTCTAAGCTCCTTTCATTTTTGTCATTGGTTAAATATCTTGCGGATTGATCTATTGTTGGTACAAAGTAAATTGGCACTTTCTTGGTTGTGAGATTGGACATAACTCGTTAATAAGTACTCTTTTCATTAAGGATTCATCATAACTTAAGATACTTAAAATATTAAGCCAATCTTAAACTAAGAATTTCACTCATCATCATTGCATAAACATTCTAGGCTTAGCTTGCATTAAAAGCCTACCTTCAAACATAAGCTTGGTTGATAGGCTCTTAGGAAAACCCTTTCTCATCTAGCTTGAGGGATTCAACCCTTCTTAGTGGTTAACACAGTGACCTTGTAGTTGTCAGAGCCACAGTCTCTGCAATGCCAGAGGCACTGGGTGGTTGTAACACAGGGGGAGGTATTGTTAATCAAGCCTTTGCTTGCTTGTTGTTGGCTTCCATCCCACAACCTATTCTGAAGACTGATCTCAAAATAGTTAAGGGAGAGGTTTCATTTAGACTAGGCATATAATCTAAAATCAACCAAAATCCTTGCATCACACTGAGATTTTAGGTCTTTCATTTCATATAGGTTAGTTATTCATCTAAGCTGCAGTTTTCCATCCTGTTACTTAGTCATAATTTATAATAAGCAAGAATTTTGTCTCCATAAGGCACTAGGCTCAATTTCAAATCTAATTAGATCATGAAGTCTTGCTTAATTTTTATCAAGTAGCTAGGCCACTCAACTGTGTCTCCCAGGCAAGTTGGTTCACAACTTGGTTTCCATCATCTCACTTCCATAGGGACTACCCCCCATAGCCTGCTCTTGGGAAATAACTAGAACAGAGTGGGCGGGGATCAGAGTGATAGCCTCGCCTCGAGCTGTTGTTGCGGTGCCTATACAATCCGAGCGACAACATGTCCCTACTTGATTGTGTTCATCCTCGTAGACTTCAATATGGCTTTCACTCATGACATGGACATTCTCAATCCTTAAATTTGCATTCTGAAGTCCCTCTACAATCTTATGGTCATCACGATTTTCTTTAGATGGATCCCATTCTTCTATATATTCCTCATTTTCATGATCATCTTCCACATCTGAATTTTCTTCAAGGTTACCCTGATCATCTAACTGATTACATTCTATGGGTCTTTGTGATTGACTATAATATTTCTCATTAATAAGGTCAGTCAAAATGTTAAAGGCACAGGTTCATCTAGTAAATTCAAACAAGCAACTAGGATCCTTCTCATAGGCACACATTATTATGTAGAGTTGTTTTTGTGTTGTCCCATGAAACCTGAGCATGAAAATTTCTTATCCATGTTTTCCAATAAATCTTCATAAAACTCAACACATTTGTCCACATTCTTTTGTAGTTCTTGAAGATCTTGGTCATTGAGTTTTGCAAGTGGAGAGCCAAGGGTAATTTCTCTTTGACCATAGTCAATTTTTCATGATCTTGCATAGTAGGATCAAAATGGAGTTGCCAGGGTGAATTAAAATGTCTTGATAGGTGTTTGCTTCAGCCTACAAACTTTAACTTTGAAGTTCAATGAAGAACTAGCCAGTGGAGTTGCCAAGAATGATTGTCAATGATGTCGTAAGGGAAATAAGACATGTGTCGTGTCCTTGAAAACGACACCAAAATGTTTTCACTCAAACTAGCAGGAGTCCAAGGAGGGGATCCTATAGAGCAACTACTATGTCAAGGGGGAACAATGGAGCGATAACCCAATGTCACCTCAGCTAAGGCTCCATGCTTTTTACAGACTTTCACTGATGGGAGGAGACTTGGTATAAGAGGAATCACAATGATGAATGGGTCAATGATCGGATGAGGAGTGATTCCTAAAGCCTATTCACAAGAGAGACTCAATTAAATAGCTTACTTGCTTGAGAAGCAAGGTGATTGGCTCTCTAAGAAGGGCTATGAGGACCATAGAGAACCCAGGTGGACCCAAACTAGGTCAAAGGTATGGAGTTGATTGGCCAAAGAGGGGCTTGACCTAATTAGGGAAGAGAATAGGATCAAAGGACAAATTTTCTTTTGAGATTTAGATGCAATGATCCTAATGAGTTCACTAACCCAAAATCAACCTACAACAAGAAATGGTCTTGTGGCTAGGGCTTGCTATATCTCGGGATTTCACCATAAAAATTGCTTGAATTTGGAGGACCTCTTGAGCAAAATACAACATAGTAGTGGACCAATTTTCAAGGAATTTGGATGGCTACAAATGATTTCATGTGATGCCCTAGGAGACCTTCTGGGGTAAGGCCTAAAATTGGACGAAATGAAGAAACAAAATGTTATTTTGACCACCAAAGGGATGTGACGATTAGTGCCTTATTGCCTAGGCTTAACAGAGTCAAGATACACATAGATCACGAAATTTCGTGAGCTAAGGAGCACTAATTGATCTTTGCTAGCCTCTCCAAGGGCAACAACTAGACGAATAGAGATTTGTACTTCAAATTTGCGAAAGAGACAAAGTTTCAAGGTTTTTAACTTGAGAGTTGCCTCTAGGAACATTCACCCAATCCCTCAAAGGTCAATGCATGCATTTAATCACTTGTTCAAGGTCCCAAAAGAATTTCACATTACATTTAACCCATACAAGAATAAAGATAACAACATACATGTAGTTAACCTGTAAGATAACAAGAATAACATCAAAATTTTGACTTTATGAGAGAGAGAGTATATCCATTTATCAACTTCGCATTAGAAAAGCTCCAAAAACAATAGCGAAATCCAAACATCATAGTGCATCAAGAAAAGCCCCAAAAATTCATCCTAGCAAAAAGTGCAAAAATCTCATAAGAGATACTAATCCAATCCAAGTAATGATGAGAGAAATGAATCATCCTCTCATCTATTTATACAATCCAATAGGGGATTTGAATAGCCTAATTTGTCTTACTTAGCCCCAACTAATAAAATAATGCTCCATTATGACATGACTTGGTGACAAGCCGATTAAGATAACCCAATAACATAAAAAGAAGCCTCTCAAGAGGGTAGAATAATCAATATAATGAGTCGTTGGGCCGTTGATAAGGCCTAACAAAGTCTTGAGTGTGCCATGATGTGAGAATGGACCTCGAACATAGTGGACAAGGGATTGGCCCCTTGTTTCCAAGCAAATCCCTGTGGCCCCCAAGTGGGTGTGAGGGGCACAAGGACATCCTCATGGGTCTCCAAGTGGATCGAAACTGCTTGTAAACCATCTGTAAGGGCTAGGAGGATGTCGTAAGCCCTCATCTGGACCCCGGATCATCTGCCAAGTGTATGGTGCAAGTTTGGAGTTGGTGGGCACAGTGAACCAGGTGCATCATCCTCTTCCGAAAAGGTGGAACACAAACAATCAATGAGTGGCGTTGGGGATCCATGAAGTACTTTCTGCTAATGTGGAGGCCCATGGCACTCAACACTCACCCTACAAGTGCCAATGTGGCCCTCTGGAGGGCTAGGACCCTATATACGGAGACCAAACCCCAAATTGAGACCCACCTGCAATCCTACATAAGATCCAATGCATCCCCTTGCTCTCTAATACAACAAATCATTAGAATAATCAAGTAAAAGAGCTTACAAGTCATGGAATCAATAGGGCACTTCATGGTGGCATGCCCTTCCATAGTGGGATTTGGCATGTACAAGTGTCTCCAAGCTCAACAAGGGGGTTAATCAAGAACACTATTAAGTGGTTTCAACATTTAAAGGGGGTGACATGTTCATGGTACATCCCTTAAGTGGCAGGTGGCAAATGATATGGTATTGGAACAGAGTGGGGATCAGGGGAATCATTTAGACCACATGTCGTGGTACAAGGGTAGCTATAATAAGGGAAGCCTACACTTGGGTATATGAGTGTAGGAGGGAGAAAATCGTGGTACATGAGTTACCCTGACCTTTGTTTCTCGACCCTTCATCATATGCCTTTTGCCTTTGATTGATTTTTCTTGATAACTAATCGGGGCTCCAGGGGATGAGAGCATGTTGTGTAATATATAGCAATGGATACTCCCTTAAGGTGAGGTAGTTCATTGCCTATTAGGGTTGGGACAATGATGGGTTCTTTAATGATAGAGGGGGCTCATCTTAGGGCCCATAGGAAACAGGGTGATGGCCATGAGTAAAGGGTAGAGCTCATGTTTGGCTTTTGCCCACGTGCTAAATTTGTATGTCCTGACCATCTTTTGCATTTTGTGGTACGTTTCCTGTTGAGAGTAGCCAATTATGTTTTTTCTTTTCTTTTTAGCTGCATCAACCTCTTAGCATCATTTTAGGCCCGACCCAAGGTGTGGACAACGGGAGGGGTAGGCCAACCCTATGTGGACCCATGTGGACCCAAATGGGAAATATGATGAATGGGGTTAAAATGAGTGGAAGGGGGTGATGTATATGGTGTCGGGTGGCGGGACGTTCCAAGCAAAATTGGGATCACGCAACCAAAATCATGATTTCCCATGTAGTTCCAACCCTAAAGCCAATGGCCAGTAAAGGAGATCCCACGGGACTAGGATACAGTGCTAACTATAAAATCCGTTAATGGAGAGAACAGTACAAACCTAGCCCACTCTTTTCGTCGAATCCCCCCACCAATCCATGCCCAAAAGCGTCCATGACAAGTAAGAAAAATCACTCAACCATACCAATGAAAAGCCATACCTTCGGGGTCGGGAGGCCCACCTTCAAACATACAATGAGAACAAGTGGGCCAGGGACCACATGGATGGCTTAGGTGGCAGAGATAATGGCACATCGAGCTATCTAGTGGCTGCATGAGGCTTTGGTTGTCGGCTGAGAACAATCTAGGATAAAATTTTTCTCCTATATACACTACCCACAGGTGCTGGGTAACAATTCTCTCCTCTATTCATCTTAATATCCTTGAGTTGATTCTTCAATGCCAGGATTTGACTCAAGTTGTTTACTTGATACATTCCAATCAACTTGTTATATATTTCCTCATAATTCTTTAACTTGGAGACATAAGTGATGAGATGGTCTCCAAGAGAATCAAGGATACTCTATTAGCCTTGAATTCTTTGTTCTTGAATTTGGCCTTGACAACAACATTCAAATTTTCTGGTGGTTACGTTTCCTCACCTTCCACATGTTCCAATACATCATGTTCTTCAAGAGTAATATCTAATCTTGCCTTCCATGGACCAGAATTCGAAGCATCATTCAACTGCTCTCCATTCTTGAGGTAAGAAGAAGACATCTTCGTCAAGTCAAACAAATTTCAGCAACAAGTAAGATCTCTTTGAAGTAAAATTTCTGGAAAGAAGTGACAACTCTTATCTTCTTGGGCAACAAATTTGAGCAGCAAGTAAGATCTCTTTGAATTGAAATTTCTGCAAAGAAGTGACAACACTTATCTTCTTGAGCAACAAATTTCAGCAGCAAGCAAGATCTCTTTGAAGTAAAATTTCTGCAAAGAAGTGATAGCTCTTATCTTCTTGGGCAACAAGTTTCAACAAGAAGTAAGATCTTGTTGAAGTAAAATTTCTGCAAAGAATTGACAACTTGTATCTTTTTGGGTTTGTTTTCACCAAAGCTCTGATACCATGTTAAAACTTTGATGTTCTATGCCATAACAATCACTTATTCCAAAACTTCTTTCTGCTACAATATTAGTTAACCAATTGTAGATGGAACATAAACCAAATGCACAATAGAAGATAGCCAAGGACAAAATGGGACATGAAGATTTTAGGTTCAATGACCAGGGAAAAACCCACAAGGGGAAAACCCAACTAGATTCTTCTTCTATTAGATATCAATTTTTCAACAGAGATCAAGAGAATGAGTAAGCTCATCCAAATCTGAACAAGTTGTAGCATGAAGATCACTGGTAGCAGCATTAGATGTAGACACTGAATCATCCTTTCCTTCATCTGAATCAACACTGAAACACTGAATCAACCTTGGCTCACCAAGTTCTTCTCTTACTCTCCAAGTCTCTCTCTCTCACAATCTTCTTCAAGTTTCTTTAACTCTCTCTCGATATCAAATTCTTCTTTCACAATGCACAAGTAGTAAGAAGATGAGATGATATGAGATACAAATATAGGAGCATCATCAAATTCTTGTCATAAAGGACGAGAAATACAAATGCCTTGAGGAAGAGTAACATATGCCATTTAGGAAAGTGTATTTCATGCCATTAAGGAGAGAAATGCATGCCGTAGTAACTTATGCCATTAAGGAAAGGTACACATGCCTTAGTAACTTATGCTATTAAGGATAGGTATGCATGCGTTAGTTAAGAAGAGTGTAACATATGCATTAAAGAGAGTGTAAGAGGAATCTTTTATGACATGCCTTTAATGAGTGTAAGAGGAATATGCCATTTCTTTAATGAGTGCATGAGAGAGAGAGAGATAGAGATACGTAGTGCTATATGAGACATCATGTTGAGGTGTGAGGTGATGAAGGTAAGGTGACCTGTAATTCTCTTTAATAATAGTATCATAATAACATTAAGGAAAATAATAATAATATTGATGATTAAGTCGAGATTGAACTGTTAAGATTGGTTAATGATAATTTAATTGATTTTCTATCAACTATACTTGATTACCAATTGATGCAAGGTGATTTACTATTTTTGGAAAGTCATACTTGAGATTCTAGACATGACTTTCTAATTTTAGAAAGTCGCTCCAAAATTGTCAGAAATGAGTTTTTATTTAAGGAAATTCATTCCCTAGCTTGCAAATTTCAACATTTTTTCAATTGCTAAAACCTGTTGCTTTCTGTTTTAACCATACTGCTTCAATTCTAGGGCACGTCAGGACCAAATATCTGTAGCTCATAACGGGGATATATTAGTGACACTCAAGAATGTGTAATGTCCCCAATTTTGGATTACCTTGTGATGTGGTTAGGGGAGATTTCTAGAGCTTGTGTTAGATAGGTCATAGGAGTGGGATTACACCATTGGTGGCCTCAGAGGGTTTTGGAGGAGTTTTATGGGCTCCGATTGGGATCACTTGCCATATTTAATCATTAGGATCCGTTCTGCATAGTTGATTTTGGTTCAGTTGCATTTTGACAACTCCCTTATAACAAGGTTATTATCAGGGATAATTTAATTTTTTGTGCTTGAGTTGCTATTTGGGGTTTGATTATTTGGAGGAACACCCTAGTGTAATAGCTTGTTGGAATCATAACAAAAAGAGTTCGAAGGCAAGATGATAAAAAAGGGTCTTTGGAGTGCTAGAGTGATCATGGTGGCGAATTATGTTGAAGGAAATGTAACTAGGTTCGGTCTTCATAAATGTACTTTTGATATTTGTATTTATTCAAGAAAATAAATATTATTTTTATGATATATGTCAATGAGTTTCTTGCTCATTGAAATAGGTTTAGCACTAGTTAAAGTGCTATAGGTGAGTCAAATAGTCAAAAGAAAAAGGTTAAAGACTTTAAGGGCATGTTACACCTTGTATAAATATGTATTAAAGTCAAGATAATACCTCCAAGAAAAGTCAAGTCTCCTCCTATGCCAAGGCACCATCAAGAAGCTCCTTCAAGCATGCAATACCTCCAAAGAAACCATCTTCAAGTTAGCCTGCAAACAGGTGACAAGTCGACCTAAATGGAGGGACAATCCTCTATATATAGAGGTTGTCCACTCCTCTATAATGCATTCAATCAGCTCTGAAATATGTAAAGGAAAGGAGGCAAAAGAGGAATGAAGGAAGATGAAGTAAAGGGTCTACAAGGGCAACGAAGTAAGGAGGAAAGAACAGTGAAAGTAGGGGATTGTTTCTAGGGCTAGAAACAGTTACACGTGCGAGGAGGAGGAGGAAAAATCTGCGGATATGACAGCAGGGACAAACAATCCATAATATTGTGTTGTTTGGGTTTGAAAGAAGGCCTGCACACGAAGGAATCTATCTAGCGAGGGAAAATGACCCTAATTCCATAGGGTACCTCCCACACGTGCGAGAATTAGGGCTGCACTATTGTCATAAAAACACTCCCTTGACAGTCATAAAAGTTCATTGGTTGGCTAAGAAAGTGAAGGGATCATCATAAGGGAAGGGTCTCATCAAAGGCATGTCTTTTAAAGCAAGTATAATAAGAATTACCAACAATTGGAAGAAGAACGAAGTGCTGGAAGAAGGAAGACAAAGTGTCGGAAAACAAAGTGTCAGAAGAAGTGCTGGAGAACGAAGTGCCAAAAGAAGTGTCGGAAAACAAGGTGTAGAAAGAGGAAAGGACTGTTGTTCTTGGAGGATATTCTTGTCAAGGGTCTAGGGTTTGGCATTGATCAATAGAAGCTTCAATAAGAGAAATTCACTTAAGGGTTTTCCTCTCAAGAGAAGAGACGTTTTAGCCCTGGCAGAGAGCCAACATCTTGTGTTCTTGTTATTATGTTTTGGTAGTAGTTTGATGAAGCGCACACACATGCATTAATAATAAGACGAAGAAATATTAAACCAACAAGAAAAGTAAAAAGAGTCCACAAATTGTTATCAAGTAACGAAGAATCACACTACACCCATTTGCCCTAGATTCTTCAACATGGTATCAGAGCTAAGGTGACACATCAAGGAAAGGGCATATCAAGAACACTCATCAAGGGAGAAGCATCTACAAGGTTGAAGCATCAAGCCTAGAAGTCTCAATCACTTCAAGGACAAGAAGGGTCTACAATCCATCATTCATCAAGAAGGTCTACAATGCTAGAAGAAGAGCCTTACATAAAGGCACCTACAAAGAAGAGCAGATTGAAGTAGGACCTACATCAAGCTACAATTCATCAAGCAAATCTCGTCATCTAGCAAGTCCACTTGGAGAAGGCAACTTGAAGAACATCAAAATCCAAGGAAGGCAAGGCATCAAGTCTTCAAGGATTGAGCAAATCCATTACATCTCAAAAATGTATCAAGTAAATACATGTCTCCTTCTGAATATACATCAATGTCTTTTTGTAAGGAAAGCAATAAATTGGTAGGTACCAATAACTTTCTTGCATGGAAGAAGAGGACTGATCTACTTCTCAAGCAGAATGAACTCTTAGAACATGTCAAAGGGAATATCGCTATCCCTGCTAAGGAACAAACTCAAGCCTTAGCCAAGTACAATAAGGATGAGACAAGAGCTCAGAGGATTATGATAGAATCAATCAAAAACTCTCTCATTCCTTATGTCTCCAAATTTGAGACATCAAAAGAAATTTATGATAAGCTAGTAGAGCTATTCTCGGTATCCACAATTGGAGAAGTAATTGTTGATTTGGGGTATCATCGGATGCACCCTAGCCACGAAAATTGGTAGAGAGGCTAAGGCACATGAGATCTCCAATATCCAAAAAAGGTTTGTGCAGATTCTAAAGAGTTTGGGAGATATTAAAATAATTAATATTTTTAATGGAGTCCCTAAGTCTAAACTTAGGGAAAATAAAATATTAATGTGTATTAATATAAAATTGTGTTAGAATGGTCCAAAGTCATGGATCAAGCCAAATCTAATCTTAGCCGTTGATTAGGGACTTAATCTTGGCCGTTCATTTGTCAATGAGAAAAGTATAAGAGGAGGCTTGAGGGTCACTTGGAGAATACATTGAGGGAGACCAGTCAGTTCAATTTCTAGAGCGGGGTTAGCTGAGAAATTGAATTAGTGGTCTGTTGAGCAGTCAGGAGGCAGCAAGTACGGAGCAGAGAGGCGGGATCAACCATTGGAGATCAGCGCTGAGGCAGGAGAGGCAGACGCTAAGGCAGCAGAAGAGTGCGTAGTCACTTGTTGGGGCTGCGTGAGTGACGTAGAGAGGCCCAGGGCTGACACAGTCAAGTAGGGGTTGACGTAGAGGGTTTGAAAGCCATGCAAAGGTTAGCTGGGCTGATGCTGGGATTGGGAGAAGAAGTGGAGAATTATTTCTCTTTGTGGGTAGGCCAATTTGGCACCTTGTTGTACAAAAAAATTGCTGAATAATAAAATCCTCCCTTGCTGCACCGATTTTCCCACATTGGGTTTTTCTGGGGACTATTGTCCAAAATATCTGTGTCAATGTGTTAATGCTTGTGCATATGTTTGTTTTCGTATTACAGTGTGATGTCTGCAACAATATTTATTTTAATGTTTATTGAAGTAATTTCATAAATAAACTTACTGTGGAATAAGTAGGAAAAATAAATCAGTTGCTGCAGTGATAGAATTTTCACATGGTATCAGAGCAAGTAATTAGAGACAGAAAGGGAAAATCAGTTATGGGTCGAGACCATGATGCAAAGGCCTCCACGTCAGGGAACTCACATAGATTTTCAGAAGATTGCACAAGAGAAAGAGATTTTGATTTCTCTATGTTGGTTTCCAGGCTGGAAGAAGTGGCGTGTATGACTAGTGTTGCATCATTAGAAGTATGGTATATAGACAGTGGAGCTTCGTAGCATATGACGGGAATCAGGGAGTGTTTCTCAGAATATCGAGAAGAGAAGATGAACTTTCAGATCACCATGGGGAACAAGGCAAAGTGTACTCCAGTAGGGAAGGGTACCATATTTTTTCAAACAGAATCAGGAGAATGGTTCCGTGCTACAAATGTACTGCATGTACCAGGATTGGGGATGAACTTACTTTCCATGTCGCAACTACAAGGCAAGGGCTATGATGTCTACTTCATCAAGGAGAAGGTATATGTCAAACAACCGAGTTGGAAAAGGAAGGTGCAGATCGGGATCAAAAGTAATCGGTTGTATAGATTGCAACTAGAATCACCAATGGCACTAATAAGCAATCATGGAGACAAGGACTTGAACGGAGTATGGCACAAAAGAATGGGTCACTTGCAGCATGGAGCCCTGAGAATTCTCAAGAGCACTGTAATAGGAGTTCCGGATCTGAGTATGGAATGAGATGATGTATGCAGGGGATGTGTTCTAGGAAAGTATGCCAAGGAAACATTTGCTAGGAGCAAACACATGGCCAAGAGTGTATTAGGATTGATACACTCTGATATCTGCGGACCTATGTCTGTCAAAGCTCTCATTGGTGCTGAGTATTTCCTTACCTTCATTGATGACCACTCAAGGAAAACCGAGATTTATTTTCTGAAAACCAAGGATGAGGTTTTATGTCAATTCAAGAAGTTCAAGTCTCTAGTGGAGAATCTGACTGGGAAGAAAATGAAAGTTTTGCGCTCAGATAATGGTGGAGAATATGTCGATAAGGACTTTACTGATTTTTGCGCTAAGGAGGGCATCAAAAGAGAGTGGACAACTCCATATATTCCAGAGCAGAATGGGGTAGCAGAAAGAAAGAACACGACTATTGTAGAAGCAATTAGGGCTATGATGTATGATCAGGATATGCCAAAATTCCTGTGGGCAGAAGCATGCAACACAGCAGTCTATGTTTAGAACAGGACTACTCATCGGGGGCAAGATTACTCCAGAGAAAGTCTTCACAGGGAAGACACCTGAAGTTAGTTATTTCAAGATATTTGGGAGTTTGGCATATTGTCGCATACCCGAAGAAAAGAGGAAGAAGCTGGATTATATTGCAGAAAAGGGGTATCTGGCAGGATATAGTGAGAACGCTATGGCATACAGAATCTATCTTCCAGGGAGCAGGAAGGTAGTAGTATGACGAGATGTAAAGTTTATGGTGGACAGGGCTTTCAGAAGATCTCGCGAGATGCCTTCTGAGGAGCAGTTGAAAGAGGAGCCGTTTGTTAAGCCTCTTCAACCAACATAATTAAAGAATTCTTCCTCAGGACAGGGAGATTCTCAGGATGAGGAGGAGCGAACAGAAGCACTTGCTGGCAGAACTAGCAGGGAACTTTGTCAGATTCTGCGAGATGCAGAGGACTTCATCGGTGCGCGAAGAAACAATAAGAAGGAGCGAAAATAGCTAGATAGATATCAGGCATTAGTAGCTCAGGATGGAGACGCTGCCAGTTTCAAAGAGGCAGCTCAACATCAGGTTTGGCTAGATGCGATGGTAGAGGAATACAACTCCATAATGGTAAATGGTGTCTGGGAGGTGGTGCCAAGACCTAAAGACAGATCAGTGGTAGGTTCAAGATGGATCTACAAGATCAAATACGTTGAAGACGGTAGTGTTGAGAAATACAAGGCCAGGTTTGTCGCTAAGGGGTATGCTCAAAAGCAAGGGATTGACTATGAGGAGACCTTCGCCCCGGTAACTAGGTATACATCTATTAGGACCGTGATATCTCTTGCAGCCCAGATGGGATGGGAGATCCATCAAATGGATGTCAAAACAACATTTCTGAATGGGGTAATAGAAGAGGAGGTATACATTGAACAACCAGAGGGCTTTGAAACTCATGAGAAGAAGTCTCATGTATGCAGATTGAAGAAAGCCTTGCATGGGTTGAAATAGGCACTAAGAGCATGGTATGGTCGAATAGATGGCTACTTGCAAAACATGGAGTTTGTCAAGAGTGCCGCGGATCCGAATCTCTACTATGTGGTTGTAGATCTTAGTATTGTATGTGGATGATCTCTTTCTAACAGGGTCATCCAGACTCATTGGGGACTGCAAGAAGAATCTAGCCACATAATTCGATATGAAGGATTTGGGATGAATGCACTACTTCCTAAGGTTGGAAGTTTGTCAGCAGAAGGGAGAAATCTTCCTTGGGCAAGGGAGGTATGTTACAAAAATCCTGAAAAGATTCGGGATGGAGGACTGTAGACCTATGGCTATGCCAATGATCACCAATTGGAAGAAGATTGATGCATCAGAAGACAAGGATGTCGATTCCACCCTATACAGGTAACTCATAGGGTCGCTGATGTATTTGGTCAATACCAGGCCAGACATTTGCTACTCTGTCAACACCTTCAGTCAGTTCATGGTGGAACCAAAGAGGGCGCACTGGGCAGCAACCAAACATGTTCTCAAGTATGTACAGGGAACAGTCGATTATGGACTCTTGTACACCAGGAGTAAGGATATCAGATTGAGTGGATTTACTGATGCTGATTGGGCAATAAGTTCAGTGGATCGAAAAAGTACCTCTGGGTACTGTTTCAACATTGGGTCAGGAATGACCTCCTGGTGCAGTAGGAAACAAAAGTTTGTGGCTCTGAGCTCATCTGAGGCAGAATATATGGTAGCGAGCACAACTTTGTGTGAGGCCATATGGCTTAGAAAATTTCTTGTGAACCTATTTAGAAGGAATATGGAGGCGACGAGGATCATGTGTGATAATCATAGTTGCATCAAACTCTCTGAGAATCCAGTGTTTCATGATAGGGCGAAGCATATTGATATCCGGTGTCACTTTGTCAGGGACTATGTCCAACGAGGAGCTGTACTGTTGAGCTACACTCCTACAGGAGAACAGGTGGTGGACATCCTCACCAAGGCCCTTGGAAGGACAAAAGTTGACTACTTCAGGGAAAAGATGGGGATGGTAAAGAACCCGTTTCAGTAGCAGAAATGGGAGTGATAACTGCAAGGATGCAGAGGGAGTTGCAGTGCGGATGTAGTGTTGGGAGAAAGGACCAACAACAGCATGGATGTAGAGGGAGTTGTCGTACAGATGCAATAGTGGCAGTAGTAGAGCCATGGGTAGCAGTATATAGGATGCAGTAGTGCAGAGGATGTTGGGCAGGGAGGCTTAGCATCAGCACAGGGACTGATGCCGGATGATCAGGGTGATACTTAGTGAGGAGTATTACTAGAGCACAATCCTCGCTAAGAGGGAGTGTTGATTTGGGGTAACATCGGATGTGCTCTAGCCACGAATATTGGTGGAGAGGCTAAGGCACATGAGATCTCCAATACTCAGAAAGGGTTTGGGCAGATGCTAAACAGTTTGGGAGATATTAAAATAATTAATATTTTTAGTGGAGTCCCTAAGTCTAAACTTAGGGAAAATAAAATATTAATGTGTATTAATATAAAATTTTGTTAGAATGGTCCAAAAGTCATGGATCAAGCCAGATCTAATCTTAGCCATTGATTAGGGACTTAATCTCGACCGTTGATTTGTCAACGAGAAAAGTATAAGAGGAGGCTTGAGGGTCACTTAGAAAATACATTGAGGGAGAGCAGTCAGTTCAATTTCTTGAGCGGGTTTAGCTGAGAAATTAAACTAGTGGTCTGGTGAGCAGTCAGGAAGCAGCGAGTACGGAGTAGAGAGGCGGGATTAGCCACTGGAGATCAGCGCTGAGGCAGAAGAGGCAGACGTAGGGCTTTTCAGGCAGATGCAGAGGCAGCAGAAGACTGCACAATCACTTGTTGGGCATGCATGAGTGACGTAGAGAGGCCCAGGGCTGACGCAGAGGGTTTGAGAGCCACGCAGGGGCCAATCGGGATGACGCTGGGATTGGGAGAAGAACTGGAGAATTATTTCTCTTTGTGGGTAAGCCAGTTTGGCACCCTGTTGTACAGAAAACTTGCTGAACAATAAAATCTTCCCTTGATGCACTAGTTTTCCCACATTGGGTTTTTCCAGGGACTGTTGTCTAAAATATCTGTGTCAATGTGTTAATGCTTGTGCATATGTTTGTTTTTGTATTACGGTGTGATGTCTGCAACAATATTTATTTTAATGTTTATTGAAGTAATTTCATAAATAAACTTATTGTGGAATAAGTAGGAAAAATAAATCAGTTGTTGTAGTGATAGAATTTTCACAGTAATATCTCTGGGAAATGAATGTACAAGATGAAGATAACAAATGAAGGAATAGCTCCCTACTTCATGAAAATATCTGAAATGAGAGATCAACTTTAAGAGATTGGGGAAGTCATGTCTGACAGAGATATGACAAATGTGGTACTCAATGCTCTACTTGAGGGATCAGGGACAAGCAATCCATAATCTTGTGATGTCTGGGTTTGAAAGTAGGCCTACAAGGCCTCCCAAGACAAGAGAAGAAGCCTATCTATCTAACGAAGGAAAAGGACCCTAATTCTCGAGGGTACCTCTCACACGTGCGAGAATTAGGGCTGCATTGCTGTCATAACATGCCTCCCTTGACAGTCATGAAATTTCATTGGTTGGCTAAGAAAGAGAACCTAGTTATATATTTCAATAGTCCAACTGTCGTCTAAGTCACCTCCAAATTCAAAAGTCAACAAAGGTCACATATGCCTTCCTGAAATTTCGGCCCATGAAGTTTCAAGCCTCCTTGAAATTTTTCTCCTGAAATTTTGGGCCTGCAATGATCTCTGAAATTCGTCCTTTTCTTCACAGAAATTCCTCCACTTGTGCGAGCTCTTTCTCTCCTACTTTTTTGTCCTTTTATGCATTGGTTAGGTGTGGAAGATATGCATGAATGATGATGAATGTATGTCCTTCAAAGTGATCGAATTGTCAGTTGAAAAGTGTAAATACTAGATAGGTTTAGTCATGATTACAAATAGGTCATTATGAAGAACGAACCTAGTTACAATTTCCAACAAGATTTCCACAAAAGAATAAGTAGCCGATGAATGAGACAAGCTGAAGCCTATGATTATCTATCCTTGGTTGAGAGGGAGTAAGGATCTCCTGCCTGGTTGAGAGTGAGTGATGATGGACACCATATTCTCCATGTTTCATGCACTAGGCCAAGACTAACAACCATAAGTATAGTGAAGGAACTAGTAGGGAGAATGGAGGATTGGATAAGCATCTGGGGACAATACTCCTTCAGGATCAGGAATCCAATATAGGAGTAGTCCCGAGGACTGATACTCCTTGAGGATTGGGAATCCGAGATAGGAGTAGTCTCGAGGACTGATACTCTTTGAGGATAGGGCAGGGTATCCAAGATATGAATACTCTGTAAGGACATACCTGATGAGCATCCGGATGGGGTATGTTCTTTGAGAGGCGATGGTGGTGGTGTCCAAATGTATGCTTCCCAGCATTGTGCTCTAATCTAGTGGAGAGTTAGAGCTTGTCAGTCAAGGCCTTGTTATTTTTGTAATTGACAACGCGAGTTATGATGTTGATGCTTGATGATGCTTATCATCCGAACTCTTGTAATGAGAATATTTCAATTTGAGAGGTATCCTTGTATTATGTTGTGTAGTTATCAATGCCTTCCTAGTTAAGAGGGAGTGATGAAAAGTGTAACTAGTTTTGGTCTTCATAATTATCATTGTACTTGTATCATTATGTATTTTATGTAAACAACAAAAAAAGAAGAAAAAGAGGAAAAATTCTTTATTATTATTGTTTCATTATTTAGGCATGTTCTTCATGCTTCTAGGATTTGTTGAGTCAAAGTCCTATTTGGACTTGCTGTAGAGGAAAGGAGAAAATGATTTTCAAAATTTATTTTGGGTCTATTCACCTCACACTGCCAAGTTTGCCCTCTAGGATGATAAGTTGGCTCACTCAAAAGATGTCTTTTCGCATGTTAGAAAAACCATATATTGGCATACGTCCTCCACCAAATGTGCAAGCAGTTCAATGCTTTTTGTGGTGAGTTCTGAGGCAAGGAGATGCGAATTTCAGAGGATTCATTCTTGAGAAGAAGTGTGAGTTCCTGAGGTTATACTTCTACAAAGAAATGCGAATTTCTTGGTTATATATATGAGATAATGTGAGCTTTTTGTGATGATCTGAAACGATGCGAGTTTTCTGTGGGAGATAATCTGAAATAAAGCGAGGATGATTTGAAATAAATACAAGTTTTTTGTGATAGATGATCGAAGATAAAAGCGATTTTCTTGAGGCATATGAGATGAAATTGTTGTTATCTCTTGTGATCGATATTGATGAATTCTACCATGATGATGCAAAATTTGGAGGGCTTGACTTGGTATCTGGGAGGCTAGATTCTTGTGTTAATCTTGGCTTTTGGATTTCTCACTTTGATCTGATTCTATTAGAAGAGAAGTTGGTTGGGTTTCCCCCTTGTGGGGTTTTCCCTTGCTTGGAGCCTATATTTTGTAGTCATTGTCTTTTGTGATCTTCATGTTTATGTTTTGGTAATTGTTTGATGAAAAAGAACATAATAAAAATAATAAGAAGCCAAAAAACATTCACAAGGAATGATCAAGTATGAGAAATCTAACCTATTATGCAAGCAACATGATTTCTCAACACTGTCCTATATATATCTACCTAGGAGGTCGAATAGGTAGCTCTTGGAGCCCAGGTCAACTTGAGAATTTTGGTGGACTTTGACTGAATAAAATTTTCTTTTCTTTTCTTAAAAAAGTGTCCAAATGGGAACTGACTCAAATAAATTTCTTTTGACTGACAAAATATTATTTTTGACTCAATTAACCCTATAAGCATGAAGAATATGCTTTGACTAGAAATAAAATAGTAATAGTAATGAATATAATCAATGATAAAATTAACATTTCATTACATTATGAAGACCGACACTAGTTACATTTTTCAACACATAAATATAACTCACTCTCATTTGTGAGAGATCATCATCATCACTTGGATTCTTCTCTTGTAAAGGAACTCACAGTTTTTATTTGGAAGAAGCTATTGGAGTTTCTTTGATGCATTTTGACATTTGGGGCTGAAATTTTCAATCTTCTTTGGAGCTATCTCAAGATTTGTGGTTAGATATATCATATTGTCATCTTGTAAGTGCTTCTTGTTGAATATTTTCTTGAAATGATGTCTAATATATGGAATTGTTGCAACTAGGTTAACGCTATTGTGCCCTAATTATTGAAAATCATTTTTGGAAAGTTATTTGGTTGGCAATTGTATATGTTACTCATTGTATTACAAATGTTGAATGCTCCTAGTGGATGAAATTTTTTCTTTTGTCCATAAAACTCCATAAATCTTGAGTGGGTAAATGCTAAAGGTTGATTACTAGGGTATGAATCATTAGCCTCCTTAAGGATGATTTTAGCCACTTTATAATTATCTAAGACTACATAGCCCAAATGACTGGGCACTAGTCCGAGAAACTTGGTGATCAACTCCTCTATTCTCCATATTTTCTCCTTGAATTTTCAGCCCCTTTTTCAAGGACGGTTAATTTAAAGCATCAAGTGAATTCCTATAGAGAGTGAATTTTGGGATTCTGTGAGGACAAGACTCTTTCTCAGTGTCTTGCATAGAGGATCTCCGATTTTGGTGGATTTCTCGTGGTTCCTCATCCGTAAATTTTGTGCCCTAGAAGGGAAACCTTACCTTGTTTCTCCTAGACTAAGGGACTTTCTTGAGGGTGTATGAGCATAGTATTTGTTGGAATAAATCGTAAGAAATACTTTCTCCCTTTCCTTGAGCTATTGAGAATCTTGGAAGTATTTCTTCCCACATTTATTCATAAAAGCCTAGGTCTATTGCAAGTATCTCCTAGGTCTCTCAAAGGGAGCGAAGCGCCTCTTTGAAGTGTTAAAACATCACAAAGAGCTTCCTTAAGGGATCCTTCCTCATCACCTAGAGTCTTGACCTTAGGAATACCTATTATTATCATCATATCTAAAACCGTAAGCCTTGATCACTTTGTCTTAAGGCTTTTCTTGGAGAGTATGTTAGCTTCCTTGAAGCATTGAGCCATTGTTGTGTCTCGCCTTGAATGGGCCTAGTGGAATCAATTCATATCGAAACCATTGATCTATTCATTCTAAGTGATTTCCTTCCTACCTGAACTCCTCCCATCGGTGAAAGTCCATAAAGAGGAAGGAACCTTCACTGAGGTGACAACGGGTCATTGTCCCATTGTTGTCACTTAGTCTATTGGTTGTCCCTTAGGTTTTCCCTTCTTTAGGGCCCTGCTAGATTGTGTGGTAACAAATCCAACAAATCTTTAAAAAGGGAGAGGGAGTCACTTCTCAATCATTCTATTTTATTTATATTTTTGGAGAATTGATTTGGCTCAAGTGAGTCTGGTGCAAGGGTTTCGTGTGTGACACTTCAGTTTATTTCAATGGACCTAGAGTGCCACCCTAGTTGGCTCGTGGGGAAGTCACTCATTTGTGTCTAAAGTTTGGAGGTGATTTTGGAGCAGTTTCTAGAGGGTCGAATTTATTTTTATTTTCTGGAGGTTGAATTGATGTTGCTGGGCCGAGTTTTATTTGCCATCATTTTTAGAAGCCCGAATTTATTATTGGCAGTCGAGTTCATTTATTGGAAGTTGAGATCAATTGCCAAGTTCATTTCCCTAAGGTTTGATCAGTTGCTGGAGTCGAATCCCATTTGCCGGAGTTCAGTATAATTGCTAGTGGCCGAGTCTATTTGCTGTAGAAAGGCTGAGTCATTCTTGAAGGCTGAATACATCATTTGTGGAGGTCGATTATTGAAGGCCGAATTGCTCATTATCCTTGGAGGCCGAGTTCATCATTATTGGAGGCCGAATTACTCATTATTCTTGGAGGCTAATTTCACCTATTGGAGAAGGTTGAGTTCCATTGATAGGTCGAGTATTTGCTGGAGAAGGCCGAATTATTTGCTGAGGGCTGTGTTATTTCTCTGAGGCTGAGTTATCTTGTTTCTAGGCGGAATTTGCTTGTTGGGGCCAAGTTATTTTCAGAGGGTCAAGTTATTGTAGCTATTTGGCGTCGCTGTACTACAGGTTCACAAGTCGATATTTGGCATGTAAATGCCTTGATCAAGTTAATAAAATTCTGGTTGTGCCTTAAAATATCTTTGTTGTAAGTGTGTGTTTATTTTGCATACAAAGTGTTCAAAGAAAATCTTGCCCACAAAGTGTTTGTCAAAATTCCTAAAAGAGAAATTTCATGTTTTGGCAAGTTGTGCTAGCGTATTTTAGCTAGTAATATTACAGTGGTATCAAAGCTATTTTTGTGGAGTTGTGTTGCATTTTACCAGTGTTTTTGGAAACAAATTATGTTGTAATATTTTATGGGTATTTTCGGCTAAATAAATAAAAAGGAATATTACAGAATGATAACAACTTTGGGGGAAATCTGCAGGTTTTGAAAACTGCATATGCAAACAGAAAGAAGAAAGAAGATAACTAACTATACAATAGTCCAATGCTTGGATGTATTGCAGATCATGGTCAGGTTGGATTTTGTTTTTGGGTCAATGGAAAATCAAATTATTTGAGCAAAAGATCTTATGAAATATTTCTAAATATTGTGATCACTGGTCACATTTATTAAAGATGAAGTTATTGTTGGAAATATGGTAGCCATGGTCAGTATTTTCATCATGTGGAAAATGCAAATTTTGAATTTAAATTTTTGCCTCCAAATAATTCAAGTCGACCTCCTATTATTGTAATTCGGCTGGTCCCCAAGAGTCACCCATTCAACCCCCCTTCAAGTCTATACAAAGGAGACCCCTACACAAAACCTTGAAAATAAATGGGTGTAAACATTCTACATTTTTAACCTTTTTCTTTGCACATTTTCCCCACCAGTTTTGCCCAAGATCTGGCTAGAAATTTAGAAGGATTGTTGGAATTTGAGGATTCAGTTGTTGAGATTGCATAATCTAAATGTTCAGGGGTTTCTTAGTGCGCTTTGTGAAATTTCTGCTACGTAGAAGCTGCTATTAACTCAATTAACTATTCTTATTACTTATACACAACAAAGTAATTTATCTGCTGACAGTAATGAATAAAAACATAAATAACACCATTCATCAAGTAAAATTTGCATTGGAATACACGAAAAACCAGTCACACAATAACGAACAAAGTTCGTATATGCAACAAAATACTCAGAAGATCTGGTATATGTAAATATCCATTGTAGGACGAGTAATATATATTATATAAGAATTGTTGAATGTACAGAGATGTTTGATTGTTACAAACGAGTCCCGCTTATATACTTAGGCAGGTGTCTCTTCCTTGAAGGTCATGTCCCATTAGACATGCCTCTTCCGTCTTAATCACTAATTAATGTTCACTAATTAATCATGACTATATTTATATTATTTTTATAAAAGTATATTGATAACATTGCCTTCCTCTTCAAAAAGCATTGTCCTCAAAGCTTATTGCTTACAAGGCGTGTCATTTGTATTTTTGTCTTGCATCTTTCAAAATTCTTCGAGTTGTCATCTTCGTTGATACAAGATGATGAGATCATTGGAGTGCTAAATAAAATTGTTGAAGTAAGAAATGATCTAACCATCCTAAATTAATCTTCTGTGGAGCCTTGTGGTTACTGGAAACTTGTGATGAATTGTTATCACATAATTGGATTGCATAAACTTTAGTATTCCTTGGAACATAAGTTTGTTGTTTATAGTCTGAGTGATATAGATACACATATTAATTGAGATGTTTGTTCTTGTGATTTGGATGTCAATAAGGAGTTCTTCTGGCTTGAGTTTCCCTATCATGAGTGTGGCAATTTCCTAATTTTCTTAAGGTACCGATGTTGTTGAGTTGGCTATTGAGTCATCACTTGGAATTTCCATCGTTTGCACTGCAACCTCCGAGTATGTCCTCATTTCAATGGGATTTGGCTTTGTCTGAATTGTGAGATTAATGGGATCTATGTTTGTTTCCTTTTTTTCGACTTGGACTGAAGATTTCGATACTTCTTTCGTGAAAAATTCTACTTTGTTTTTCATTGAAAGAATGGCTAAAACGCTTCAGAAAAATTAATGCTCACTATAACCTAATCGAAGATTCAATCCACCATATAAAAACTAGAGATCCAAGCAAAGTAACCCTTGCCTACAATCTATGAACTTGGAGACCAAGAATTGAGTACTTGCACACACTATGCATTATCTCAAAATAACAATATAAAGGACCACATAGGAAGCCGATAGTCAATACATATGACAGATCAACGACAAGAACACCTTGAGTTGGACCCCAAAGTCTTTTATTATCGTAAAAAGAATAGTTCCCAGTGGGACAATAGTTTACAAAATGCTTCAGCAACAATTCTAGCTAGAGATCAAGATGACTAGAGGCTCAACTGACTCTCTAATTTATAGATAAATCCTCCAAATGGAAAAATAATGGCTAATTTCTTTGATCCTTGTTAAAATAGTCTTGGTCGTTGATAAACACTAAGATCTTTTATTCTTGGCCCTTGATTTGTTATTTTTGAGGAATTTTTGAATTTATTATTTAGTTCTAAAAAAATTGACTTTGATTTAACCACCAAGGTCCAAGGGTCTAAATTTTCTTGAAAAATACAATATTCCCTAGGTGGAGGACCTTTAAAAATTGACTCTTTTAAGACCCATGAATTTTCTATTTGGAGAATTTATTTTCCTAAGACAATTTAACTTGACTCTAATTAATTAATTTTCTGGCTTAAGATTTAATTTTATTTTGCTCGAAAAATTAATTAATTTACACATGAGGGGATCAATTATTTTTCCAACCCTCTAATACATATGATTTTTCATTTACAAGACTCAAAGAGGGAATATACATTTGTCTTAGACCCTCAAGACAAATAACCCATCTGCGACACAATATGATCTAGTAAACCAAGTGATTTGTAATAAAATAATTTAGCCAATTAGCTTAAATTATTCTCAACTACTTTTACATCAGACTCGACTAAAATATTAGGACTCACCTAATAATTCGACGATAAATTTCACCCTAGATTTGGGGGTTTAAGTTGGAGGGAAAAAATTCTTTTGATTAGCGGTGTCGAAAAACACAGGTAATCAGTGAGATTAAAAAACCTCCTAGGATGGAATTCGTCATCAAATTATAGGATTACCTGGATTGTTACATAGACTCAAGGTTTACTAAAATCATTTACAATATATAACTTGCAAAATGGGATGACCATGACACATGGACTGCTGATATGTGTTCTGATCGTTGTTGAAAAATTTGGTACTTCTGCTTCCCCGGAAATTTGACAATTTGATTGCAACAGGCTTAATTCTTAAAGCATGAGCAAATATGTTGAAGTTTACCCCATTGATCTGTTGAAACCAGTAAAGTCTTCTAGTTTTCAATTTAGCAACTCATGTAACTGTCTAGAGAAGGGGTTCTGAAGAAAAGGATGTATAGTTGATTTTTTGGTTAGAGAAGTCCAACCAAACAATACCTTCAAATGAAAAGGGTGATGGCAATTTGATAGACGTGGGAGATTGTGTTAGGGGTGTTTGTTGGATATGTACCTTCAGAGTGAGGGTTATGACAATCAGATGGAGCATGGAGAAAATCCCTAGAATTGAAGCAATGTTGCATTGGTGAAGACATGCTAGGAAAGTTATTCATATTTTGCAATAATCTTTTAGTACACAAAATTAGAGTTGTATTCAATTTTGTAGTAATCTTGTTATACTCGTAAAATTAGAGTGGTAAAGTTTTGAACATTATGTATTGATAAAGGTTAAAATGCAATAATCAGTTCTATTTCATGTGCGAACTGTGGTTGTTAGAGTGGTAACACTCAATAGGTGCTGTTAGGAGTAACTAATGGCTTTTTCACTTTGCATGTTAAATTTGGCTAATATAAATTTATTGTAATTGGTGGTTAGGTAGTTGTACCACCTAAATGACTAAGGTGCTATAAATTTCCCACCTATGGTGATTTATGGTGTGAGAGAAGCATCCTTGGGACATTAACGATAAAGTCATTTATTTATTCTTTTCCTAGTTTTCTCTGTATGTGCACTGTAATTTTGTCACAAATTTCAGGCTTGTTTTGATTCTGTTCTAGCTACATCAATGACATAAACATAATGATATTTTCCCTCAAGAGTATCATCAGATGTTGCTTAGAAGTACAGAGTATATTCTGTGCTTATCTCCAACAATAGATTCTTTTCTTTTGAAATTTTTCGTATTTGCCATTTGCTTGCTACTTAAGTAAGCCAAGTACAAGAAGCTCAAGGAAAAGAACCATTACGAGAAAGTTGTTTGGAAGATTGTGCTAAATATATCTGGCACATTTCATCTTCATTTGGGTATACTAGTGTCATATTCTATTGGATGCAGCATAGCTTAATGTTTTTTGTTGAAAATTCCCACCCTTGGGATAGTCAAAGCACAAAGATACACTTAAAGCTTATGATTACATTTCTTTGCTGAATTGAAGTAATTTCTTGTAACTTATATTTGAGTAAAAAGATTATTGCCAGTATTATGTGACTTTTATATTTCCCTCCAACAAAGTCTTTGGCACTTTGCTTATATAAGTTGAAATTTGGAGGCTTCATGTTTGTTTGTTTCTATTGGAAATTTTTGTTCGTGTGGAGTCATTATGAATATGAAAATGCAAATGGTGCTTATTTTGATGTCATCCAGATTATTTGTTGGTGTTCACTTTTAACGTGTACTTGTTTCAGAACTCCAAAACGTTTAAGGATGTCAAAGGATGTGATGAAGCAAAGCAAGAACTTGAAGAGGTTGTTGAGTATTTGAAGAACCCCTCAAAGTTTACACGTTTGGGTGGGAAGTTACCGAAGGTTGGTATTTTGCTACAAACTAGAGTGCAAATAGCTAAATAGGGAATTTTATCTCTCACTTTGTTACTATTTATTTTTTTTGTTTTGTAATAATAAAATTATAGGTCCTATTTATTTAATACAAGCTTTCTAAGGCATGAGCACAAGCTGCTGCTGGGAGAATCTCCAGCTTGGTGAAAGTAATTGCTCATCAATTATTATATTGCATCTTTTTGGTTAAATTCTTCCTTTAACTATTAATATGAACAATAGATGTATATATCATTTTATACAAAAAATGGGCTGCTTAAGCAGCAACCCCAAATATGGTCAAATCAGATGGGTTTGCAACAAAAAATACCTCACAACAAATCTTAACTTTTAGGGCACATAACAATCCATAACACTATCCATGATAACATAAAGATTAACAAAGTCCTGGTCGTTAGAACTAAATCCCAAATATATCATACATCTAGAACATCAATCAACTAGTAGTTGACAAAAGTCCATACCTTGGGGTGGGCTTTGTTGATGATTGTAGCAACGGACAAATATTCTGCATTGGCTAAGTGTCAAGCATTGTATTCTTAGCATACTTTCTCAATTTATTTAGTTGCTTTTGTAATTTAGCCTATGTTGAACTTAGGAAAAACACATAATTAATTATGTTGGCTGTTGAGCTAAAGAAACTAAGGAAAGGGAAATTATTTACTTTAGTGAATTTGTTTTATTCTCAATCACTAATTTCAAGTGGGTTAGGATTTAATCCTAACCACCCATCACTTTGGAGATTTGGGTTAGGGATTTAGGTCAATTAGAAATTATAAAAGCAAGGCTAAGGAGAGGAGAAAGACATAACAAGAGTGAGTGTAATACCCAGGGCTGAAGAGAAAAGAAGTGTTGTAGCAATGATAGAAAATTCTAGAAGGAAAATTTAGTGGAGGGTAATGTTGAATTGATTTTTAGAGCTCTAGAAATTGCTAAAGATTGCATGTGTAAATGAATTGAGCTATAGAGAGGCCCCACATGTGGGGAGAATAATTTATGGGCCACTCACGTGGAGGGTGTGTGTGAGATTGGCTACATTTGCGAGGTTTTCGAGAGCTGTAGAGGTAGCATGAGTGGAGGAAAATTCACCTCCGTGCAGATCAGGGTTATTAGGGGCATATTTTACAGGCTCTAATTTTGCTATATAAATTTTATATCTCACTATGGGCCATTTGTTGAGTTTTTCTCGCTGCGGTTGGTATTCAAGTCAACCAAATTAAAAGAAAGAAAAATACTATTTTTTGAGTCCATGTCGGCTCCAGTCTGACAGGTCGGCCCCACCATACAAATGGATTTGACCCTTGGTCAAAACCCTCCTACTTTGACCTCTATACATTGACATTTGACCTCTCTCATTTGGAAAGTGATTCAGGTCATCAATTCTTCTGTTTTCTGTCCACATGCGTGGAGGAGAGGGAGACAAGACCAACGAAGTTTGACTTGCATTGAATGAACCTTCTGATCTATTTGACCGCAGTTTAATTGAGGCAGTTGATCGAAAGTCTGGGCAGTTCGTTGAACCTGTTATGAGTGGTTTGACCGTCGTTGATCGAATCTTTACTGGGTAGGTTGACTGGTTTTTTTGAGGTAGTTGCAGAGGCCGAATTTTAGTCTGTTTGACCTGAGTTGACTATCTGTAGTAGAAGGCCGAATTTCTCAGTCTTTGATCAAATTTGGCCTATGTGAATTATGTGGTCAGTTTGACCAAGTTAGATTGGGAAAAAATAGATTGTACATTTGTTGAATTGAACCATTTCTCCTAAGAAAATATTGCTGGGTTTTTCCTAAGGTTGGGTTTTCCCAAGGTAAACTTTTTGTGTCTCTTGTGCATGCTTATTTTACTGTGATCTCTATTGCCCTACTTCATTTATGGTTGAAATTTTCTGAAGTATAAATGTCTAATGATTTGGAATGTGCTAAAGTAAGAACAATATCATCGGAAGTAATTATCTGTAGCAAAAAATTGTGCTTGTCTATATTGCACTTGAAAAATTAACACCATTTTCCCAGCAAGTGAGCTCTAGTTATTTAGATAATAAAAGTGAAGAGTAATTGGAAGGTTATTTGCTGTATGAAAGATTTCCTGTGTGTGCTTCCACTATTTCTTTTTTTGTTAAAATTTCCAGCGTGTTTTAACTTTTATATTCTGTGATTGTAGAAATAATTTTATGGGTATAAAAGTTGCAAGGAAATTAAAACCAAATTTGAAATTAGGAAATTAATAGGCCCATCATGATCTTTCGGGTTCAGTTTGCATCCATCAACAACCCACTAGTAAATAGAAATATACGGCTCTTAGCCACCGTTACCAAATTTGGGCTCAGGGTACTTTTCATCCTTAGATATGGTAAGAATGAGCACTGGAAACTTGTCATTTCGGTAAGTAGGATTTGTCCAATTATGGTGTTGTTCCTTAATAGCAAAACAAGGCTAATGGTGTCACCTTCCAACTTGGCACTAGGATTCTCTAGATCGAATTGAGTGGGTAGTAGAGGTTCGAGTTCTCCTTGCTCATGGTGCATGGGGTGCCCACCACTAAAGTAGAGAAACTAGCATAGGTGGGTCATGCCTAACTCAATTTTCGAAACCTGAATGGAAATCTGTGTATAGTTTTATATGAATTAATGAGTTGTCCTATCATAAGAAGTTCTAGTTGTAACGACCAAAAGTCGTATACGCAACGGAATATTTAAAATACTTCGTAGACAAAGACATCCATCGTAGGGTAGTAATTGTAATTGTATATTGAATAAAAGAATTGATGTATGATGATACAAATGAGAATGAGGGTCCTGTATATATAGCTAGGTAAGTACCCTTTCACTAACGGTTATGTCCTTAGGGACATACCTTTTCATTAATTGCTAACTAATTAATCATTAATCTTATTTGTTGTCTTTTACATTATTTGTGTTTATTTTTATATAAATTTAGTTTGTTAGGTTGCCTTCCCCTTCAAAAAAGCTTTGTCCTTAAAGCTTACTGATCAAGGATCGATTCTCTTCTGTTGATCGACATGAAGAAATTTCAACCCCCACTCCGGTTATCAGTTTTCCGTATCACTCCATGCATTTAGTTTTAAATCCAAGCATGAAAAAAATTCTAAAATCTGGAAATGACAATATTTTTTCTGAAAACACAAATTTAGAGATTTCACAACTGCTGAAATTGCAGAAATAAAACACAACAAAATTATGACAGCCACACAGAAAATAACAGTGATTTTTGGTCAATGTGACCTTGGCAAAACCCCCTACAACTCTTGGGGAAAACCAGTTTGAGAGCTCTTCTTTATTCTGAAAATGCTTTTACAAAGAAACTGAAATACACAGTGAAAATTCCAGCAACCACAAATTACAACTTATCTCGATTTTCATGCTTGAACTCCACCTCGAAAATTGTGCCAATCAATAAACAACCAAAACAAAAATTTTCCAGCAATAAAACAACATTAAATGCTATATGGTCTGCCTCGAAAATCATGCCCAGAACTTCTTGTACAAACTGTACGGACAATACGAGTTTCAACAATACAGCTGCCTCGAAATTCGTGCCCAAATTTGCTTTGAAATTCGTGCCGTTGCTGCTGTCCCTCTTCCTCGATTTTTGTGCTGTACCTCTTCCTCAATTTTTGTGCCTTTCTCCTGTTGTACGGTTTTGCCTTGAGATGGGTGCCAATAAATGTTGTTGTCCAGATTTGTTGAAATGTATTCTTGTTGCTCTCCTTCACTTCCTCACTGCTTAGAAATTTTCTCCTTGCTCTCTCTTCTCTTTCTCTCAAATGCTCATGAAAGAATGAATGATCTTTTCCTCTTCTCTTCTCCTTTTATACTCTAAATGACCTTTTAGGTTACCCTAAGATCTAATGGCTAAGATTCATTTAGATCTAGGTATGAGAATAAATGTGCATTTAATTCTCACTTTCTACTTTTTAACTCACCCACTTAAATAAAGACCCACTTAGCCTTTTATTTCCATAGTCACTTTTTTACTTTCTAATTCTTCGTTGACTTTAATAAAGTCACCTTTAAATTAGAATGTAACTTTACCACTTATAAAATCACTTTTTAAATTAGAATGTAACTTTACCACTTATAAAGTCACTTTTAAATTAGAATGTAACTTTATCACTTATAAAGTTACTTTTAAATTAAATTGACTTTACCACTTAGTCACTTTAGGAGAAAAGTAAAAAATAAATTTGGACACTTTTCCCTAGGCCAAAGATCAAAGCCTTAGGGAATCACTTGTTCTCTGGTACCCAAATTTTAACACTCCCTCTTACCTAGGAAAGTGTTCCTCACCACTCCCATCTTGTCTCTGAAGTAGACATGCTTGCTCCGTGGTAAGGCTTTGGTGAAAATGTCTGCTACCTGCTCATTTGTGGAAATGCACTCAAGCTTGACAACTCCCTTTTGGACATAGTCTCTAATGAAGTGATACTTGATCTCAATATCCTTTGACCTGTCATGAAAAACTGGATTTTTCGTGAGTTTTATGCAACTCTGGTTATCACAGTGAATTACTGAAGGTCTCAATGCCTGACCAAATATACCAAACAACATCTTGCGAAGCCATATGGCCTCACAACTAGCCAAGTAGCAGCCATATACTCTACCTCAGCTGAGCTCAATGCAACTAACTGTTGTTTCTGGCTGATCCACGACACAACTGCCAAACCCAACCCAAAACAGCAACCAGAAGTACTCTTCCTATCTGAAGCACAATCTGCCCAATCTGAATCTGTGTACCCTACCAGTCTCCCTCCATCACCCTGTCTATAATCCAGACCAAAATCCACTGCCCCCTGCAAGTAACGAAGAATGTGCTTTGTAGTGACCCAGTGCACTCTGCTGGGCTCACACATGAACTGACTCATAGTGTTAACTGCAAAACATATATCTCGTCGAGTGTTGACCAAATGCGTCAAACAATTAATCAACTATTTGTATAGAGTAGGATCCACCAACTCGGAATCAGAAGCATGAAGCTTCTTCCGGTTAGTTATCATAAGTGTAGACATGGGTTTGCAGTCCTCCATGTGAAATCTGCTAAGAATATCCACAATGTACTTCCCTTGTTCCAGGAAGAAATTCCCCTCCTCCAGCCACACCTCTAATCCCAGAAAATAATGCATCAAGTTGATATCCTTCATCTCAAACTCTGAAGCAAGATCTCTCTTACCGCCCTCAATGAGTCTCTTTGCACTAGTGATGATCAAGTCATCAACATACAACACCAGAAAAAGAGGCTCCTCACCCACCGCAATGAAGAATAGGTTTGGATCAACCTCACTCTTTATGAAACCCAACTACTGCAAGTATGTATCAATCCTAGAGTACCAAGCTCTAAGAGCTTGCTTCAGGCCATAGAGTGCCTTTTTCAATCTGCATACATGGGACTCCTTCCCATGCACCTCAAAGCCCTTCGGCTGCTCAATATAAACCTCCTCCTGAATGAAGCCATTGAGAAATGCGGTCTTCAGATCCATTTGGTGGATCTTCCAACCCATCTCTGCTGCAATCGATAATGGAGCGAATAGATGTATACTGAGCTACGGGAGTGAAGGTCTCCTCATAGTCAACTCCCTCTACCTTTGAGAACGCTCTCGCCACAAATCGAGCCTTGAACTTCTCGATGTTGCCATTTACAACATGCTTTATCTTGTAGAGCCATCTCGAAGTTACAACTGATTTACCTTCAGGCCTTGACACTACCTCCCAAACATTGTTCTTCATAATAGAAGAATACTCCTCCATCATGGCCTCTCTCTAGACCTGCCGGCAGGCTGGCTCCTCATAACTAGAAGGCTCGAAGCCAACAATGCTTGTTACCAATGCCATGTAACTACAAAACCGCTCAGGTGGTTTACTCTCTCTAAGTGTCTCTTTGGCCCAAAAACTGATGTGGCCTCACGCAAGGTATCTTGAAGCCACTTGGGTTTCCTCTTCCTTGAGCATACTTCTCCCACCGGAGTGAAAGAATCCTCATCATCATCAGAAGCCTGAACTCTTGAAGGCTTGCCAACTGACCTCATGCCTGAATCTGTGCCTGTAGATGTTGAAGTACCGTGCAAATTGTCCATTAGTGGACTACCCTGTGAATTGCTTTGTGGATTGCCTGCATGCTGCCTGAAGAACCACCCACCTGACTCTGAGAGCCACTGCTCACTGATGGACTTGACACTGTAATCGATGTACCTCCTAATCCCTGACCACTGGATCCCTGTGACTGACTCAAATGCTCTTGAGGGTTTGGTGACTCTGGATACTCTAACTCCCTTGACCTCTTGAAAGTTCTCCTCCTCGAACTTCACATCCCGCCTAACAACCACTTTTTTTTGCGCAGGAATATAAATTCGATAAGCTTTCGAGGTCTCGCTATAACCCACAAAGCTTCCCTTGTGTACAATGGGCTCTAGCTTGGTCCTGTTTTCCTTGGGGAGATAGGAATATGTAAGGCACCCAAAGATATGAAAGTGCCCAACATCAGGCTTCTTCCCAGAAAAAGCCTCCTCCAGAGTCACATTCCCCAAGGCACGATGTGGACTCCTGTTCTACAAGTACACAACAGTGTTGCAGGCCTCTGCCCACAAAAATAAAGGTAATTCCTGATCATGAAGCATGGCTTTGGCAGCCCCTGCAATGGATCTGTTCTTCCTCTTTGCAACCCCATTCTGCTGGGGGTTACTATGGAACTGTGAACTCCCTCCTAATGCTGCCTCAGCACAAAAATAACAAACTCACCAAGGGTATACTCCCCTCTGTTGTTTGACCTGAGGCCCTTGATCTTCCTACCTGTCTGGGTCTCCACAAGAGCTTTGAACTCTTGAAACCGCTTGAAGACCTCACTCTTGGTCTTCAAGAAATAAATTCAGGTCTTCCTGGAGTGGTCATCAATGAATAAAACTTAGTACTCATAGCCACTCAAGATACATAAGACATTCGACCACTCACATCGGTATGAATCAAGTCAAGGAACCCGGTTGCTCTGTTGTCACTACTGGAAAAGGGGATCTAGAAAACTTCCCAATAGCACATCCTCTGCATACATCAGGGTGATCAGAAATTAAATTTGGCACACCAGTGGTGATCTCCTAAAATGTACTCAAGGCCCCATGATACATGTGCCCCATCTTGCGGTGCCAAACCTCACACAACTTTGAACTGCTAGATCTGCTGGCGGTCTTGTCTTGGGTGCTGCTACTCATGCCATCAGGGGCTGGAATGAGAACTTGTACACCTTGGCATGGCACACACCAATCTCTCTAGCTGAAGAAGCTGGAGTTCCCCTAGGATATATAAGCACCTGCATCTCCTGAACAACACATCATACCCTCTGTCCTCAAGTGCTGAGACGGATATCAGGTTCTTCTTCATTCTAAGCACATATAGAACATCTGACACTTTCAAGGGAGGTTTGGGTCCCTTATCAAATGTCAATGTCCCCACACCGACTGCTCTAACAATGCTGTCATCACCAAGTACTATCTCTATATCAGTATCACCCTCTGAAAGCTCTGAGAAGTACTCATTGACTCCTGTCATGTGGCAGGAAGTGCCACTGTCAACATACGAAATACTAGAAGATGCTCTGCTAGTAGTGGGGAATGCACACTCCCTCTGAACTTGTATGGCAGGTGATCCTGCACTAGTGGCTTCACAAGCTATGAACCCACACTCATGATCAAAGCTTTCTATCTCTGCAGAAGCTGCCATGGGTTTGTCTTTCCCTTTCTTGTTTTTCTTCTTCAGACACAAAACAACAGAGTGTCCCAACTTTTGAGAATTCCAACATTTGACTTTGGAATAGTCCTTCTCCTTGTTTTGTTGCTTGCCTTTACCGTTGTCTTTCCCTCCACTATTTGAAGCTTGCTTCTTTGCTCTGCTCTTCTTGCCTCTTGCTAACAATGCCACATTGTCATCCTCCTCCACCTGTTTGGCTGCCCCAAGATGGTTCTTTCTGATCTCATTCTGAATGCAATCATCCCACAACCTCTCCCAATCCAGAAGGTTTTCCCGTGCAACAATGCCATCCACAAAATTCTCCCAAGTCTTGGGAAGACCATTCAAAGAAATCCTCACCAACTCAGTGGGGGAAATGATCTCACCTACGGATGCCAACTCATCTCTCACTGAAGTGATCTTTGTGAGGTATGCTGTAACACTGTCAGTTTTAGCCATTTCAATGGCCTTCAGTTTCTCCTTTAGGACCATTTTTTTGTTTTCATTTGAGCTTTGGTAAAGACTGGTCAAGGCTGTCCACATCTCATGTGCATAAGTCTTTCTTCTCACATGATGAATGACATGGTTTTTGATTCCTTCCATAATTAATCATTTTACCTTAGCATTCTTTTTGTTAAACTTTGACAACTGTACAGGGTCAACAGGTACTACTACTGGGTTCTGTGTGGTATTTACCATAATGCCCCAGACTTCTGCTTCCTCAAAGATGCTCTGGATTCTTTCCTTCCATGTATTGTAGTTGTTCTGCCCATCCAACCTATCTTCAACTCTCAAACCCAAAGACATGTTTCACTATCCTATCAAACTAAAATTTTCAAATCTATGGTAAAGGTTTCTGTTTTCTGTGTAAAAATCAGCTTGCTGTAATTTTCACTTTGTTGTCCCAAATTGCACTTTTCAACCAACCAAGCTCTGATACCATGAAAAAATTTAAACCCCCACTCCGATTATCAGTTTTCCTTATCACTCCATGCATTTAGTTTTAAATCCAAGCATGATAAAAATTGTAAAATCTGGAAATGACAATATTGTTAAATTATGGTATGTTGTATGCTTAGAGCAGTGTACTTCAAATCTTTTTATTATCCACTGTTTAGCAATCTCATAAACATAAAGTAAAGAGCAGATAGAACATTAAACGATCGACAAAAAACAAGCTAAGACAAGAGACACAAGATGTGGCGGCTAGCCAGGGACAAACCCCAATGCGGGGAAACCCTTTGATCAATTCTTCTTTAATCTTAAATAGTTCAATAGAGAGATAGTACAATTCAGAATTCTGTAATTTTATAACAATAGCAGCAATCCCTAAATCAACAAAATCAAACTTGGTCAAAACAACCTTGGATTAACTTCTAGTCAACTTGAAGAACTCGGTCTTCAACAACTATCTTTAGTAGCCCAAAACAATCCACAATACTCAGTCAAACATCAATCAAAGTTCAACAATCTATGGTTAGCCCTAACCAGTGAATGCTGGTCAACTCTCAGGTCAACACAACCCGCAAAAAGTTAGTGCAGTTCAACCCTTGGTTAATGCTCCATAAAACAGCCCAACATTGGTCAACGCGATCGTGGAAAAGTCAATGCTGCACAAAAAGTCAGCGCTGCCCTAAATCAGTCAACGCTGCCCTAACTCAGTCAATGCTGCCCTAATTTGTCCTTCTTGCACGTGTGAGAGAAGCTGCTCCTTTGCTTGCCCAATAAGATGAGGAGAGAGAGATGAGTTGGGATGAGATGAGTTGATAATGAATCAACCTCACTTGTACTTATATGATTTGTTGGACATGTGTGCCACACATTTAATTGTTGGCTGACCTTGACAATTTTTCAAGTAAATACAAATAAATCCATATCTCCATAAATACTTGTCGGAATCGGATGATATTTAGATCAATCCTACACCTCTCGACAAGGGGAATCTAGGAAAAATATCAACTGCCATAAATAAGGTGACCCACATGGAGTTTGGCCCTAGTTGCCAATTTTAACACTCCCTCTCAACTAGGGAGAATTCCATTTGCTAATCTGTTAGACCGTCGGTACTATCTCTACCATCAAATGCATTGCCCTGCACTGCTTGGCTATGCTCTGCTGAACTATGAAGAAGAAGAAATGATCGAGGATGTATCATACCATCATCCATTGACTCGAAGTCTGTCTCAGAGTGTGTCATACCAGTCTCACTGATCCCAGATCAGTATCATTGATCCCAGATCAATGGAGGTCATCCTAGCATAGGGAGTACAGTAGATACAACGATGCGTCCATCGATAGTACTACTAGTGTTCCCTAACCCCATTTCCCTACTCATTGATTAGATGAGAGGTACTTCCCATGAGTCCCAGACTGCATGGGTAGGATGCCTCGACAGGAGAACTAATCATCCTGGCCCACAGGAGAACTAATCATCTTGTCCCACAGTCGCCACGGGGTGTCACAGGGGAAGTGTTGGCTTATAGGGGCCTGACCCAGGTTCAGAAATGTTTAGCCAAACAAATCCCGAAACTACTGGCCCTTTTGGCAAATTCAGTTGGAGCGCGGATTGAGGTCTCACCCAAGGTAGTATGGGAGGGTGGTGGAACCAGGTTTCCGCACCCTAGGGATGTCTTGATTAGGTCTAGAAGTTTGCGAACTGATCCTACGCGCTGCGCTACTTCCTCGCATCCGTTTGTTCAAAGTATCTACCTTCGCGCGGTTTGGAAGACGAATGCAAGTGCAATTTACCTTTTCTGTGTTTAATATTATTATAGATCTTGAATTACTTAAGAAGGCACAATGCTTTCAGTTACCCTTTAACATGACAGACATACGCGTAATCATAAACCATAAATAGATGCATAAACTAGAATATAGAATGGATATGCAATATTCCAAAACCAACTTATCTTTATTAATGCCTTTTCCAGTTACAATCCAAATCCTACCCTGTGCACACAGCGGCAGGGGTCCGCGCACACAGCTGCGGACTCTACCAGGCCTCCGCGCACACAGCTGTGGAGCCTCTATTTCCTACTACAACCCAAACTCGGACTTACAGACCCAGATCTAATACCGCATTCAGACACCCATATTACTTCTTACATCTCAAAAAGTTGCCTTTTACACTTAGAGCCTCGTTCTTGTTTATACATTCCCATGGTCCGCGGACCATGGTTAGGCTGACACATTCTAGATTAATCTACAATATTTTAGGGTGGATTACCCTTAGACTTGACCCATTACAATTTGCGCTCTGCGCACCTCGCGAAGCTTTTACAATACCAATACCTAAAAATGTGGGCTTTAAGCCCCAAAACTGTTACGTGGGAGATTTGCTGCCCAATAGGGCCCCAACACAATCATAGTGACTCGTCCCGAGTCACTTGTCGGTGCTGCGAGACGCGTTGCCAAGGCTTCGCGGTCCACCATCCCTGTGAGTGACGCACTACGCTTTGTTGCTCCATCCTTGTCTCCTGCAACACTTCTTCAAGCTCCTGCTCCATTGCCCCTACTAATTCGCGTATTTGATGATGCTCATTGTGCTCTGCTCGGTTAACACAAAGCAACCCCTCATAGGATTTTAGCTCTAGCTGAGATGCCAAAATCGTGAACTCTTTGTGCAAGAGCAGCAATTTGCGATCTTTGGTCCCGTATACTCCATGTCTGCTGAAGCTTGTGTTGCATTTTTGCAAGAGAGATGTTGTTGTCTGCGAGGTCCCAATCTTCAAGTTTCGTCGTGGACACACGACCCAGGGATGCACTTTTCAACGGAATTTCTGTCTTTTATCCCAAGATTCATCATCTCGCCCTTATCTTTCATAGATCGCTGACCAGACCACAGGTTTTGTGGCGACATCCGGACCAGTCCTGCTATCTGTCTGGGATTTTGCGGTATATCTCACACCACTGGCTTTGGGCTCGGCACGGTGACCTCAGCTGTCGGCATTATGCTGTTCCGAAGGTCATCAATGTACAACACCAGTATGAGAGGTTTGTCATCTTCAACCTTAAAGTAAAGGTTAGGGTCGGCTTCACTCCTAGTGAATCCCAACTTCATCAAGTAGCTATCAATCCTCTTATACCACGCTCGGGGTGCTTGCTTCAGCCCTTAGAGGGATTTCTTGAACCCGCACACATGAGATTATCGATCATGAATATCAAATCCTTCGGGTTGCCCAAGATAGACTTCCTCTTTGATTGAACCATGCAAGAATGCGGTCTTGACATCCATCTGATGTAGGTTCCATCCTTGCGAAGCATCAAGGGCTATGATCAAGCGAATGGTGGTATATCGGGCAACAGGTGCAAATATCTCGTCATAGCCTATACCTTCCTTTTGAGAGAAGCCACGAGCGACAAAATGAGCCTTATACTTTTCAGCACTTCCATCAGCTCCATGCTTTATTTTGTAAAGCCATTTCAAAGTGACAATGGCTTTGTCCTGGGGTCTGGGGACCACATCTCAGACATTGTTTTTCATGATGGACTCATATTCCTTAGTCATAGCATCCTTCCAGACTTGATGCTTGACGGCTTCTGCAAATGATGAAGGCTCATTTTGGATGATCATGCTCCTGATGGTCAAGTATCCCGGAAAGTCCCTCTGGGTGCATTGTGTCCTTCAGCATCATCAAGTGTCCCCCTGAGCCATGAAGGCCTCTTCCTAGAAGAGGAAGGCTCTTGCGGAGGGGGATCAATAGGATCCATATGTTCTTCCACATAGGGCATCGTCTCATCTTCCTTTTCCTCCAGTTTCTTGGTGTCGACTTCTTTAGATTCCCTTAGAGTAGGAAGATTGTCAACTTTGCTAAGAGACATATCTTCATCAAAGGTGACATCATGGATAATCTCGACTTCCCTTTGACCAGCCACATAGATTCTATAGCCCTTAGTATTTTCACTATAGCCCACGAAGATTCCTTTCTTTCCAAATGCACCCAATTTATTCCTTTTCTGTTTCAGCACATGAAAATATACAGGACTTCCAAAAATTCTAAAATGAGATACGTCAGGTTTCTTACCAGTGAACATCTCTTCGGGAGTCTTGGAATTCAATGCTTGATGAGGGCATCCGTTTTGTACATATATGACGGTATTCACAACTTCGACCCATAGAAACTTTAGAAGTCTTTGATCATGGAGCATAGCACGGACAACTTCCACAATCGTACGATTCTTCCTTTCCGCCACACCTTTTTGCTTAGGAGTATATGGTGTTGTAGTCTCCCTCTTAATGCCAACCTCTTTGCAAAAGTCATGGAACTCATTGGATTCATACTCAGTCCCATTATCAGTCCTTAAGGTCTTGATCTTCTTTTCGGTTTGATTCTCGATCAAGGCTTTGAAGTGACAAAACCAAGAGAATTCTTCATCCTTCTTTTTCAAGAAGTATATCCAAGTCTTGCGGGAATAATTATCTGTAAAAGTGAGGTAATATAAATATCCTCCCAAGGAGTTGACAGGCATCATACCAGATATGTCTGAGTGAACCAACTGCAATATATCGAAGGTCTTGCTTTGGCTTGAGGGGAATGGTCCCCTTTTGAGCCTTCCTTCAGCACATCCCAGACATACACCTTCTTGCTCTAATTTGAACTAGGGCATCCCAATCACCATTTTTCTCACATCGGGTAGAGCTTTATAATGAAGGTGAGCAAACCTCCGATGCCATAGTTCGGATTGAAGAGATGTGTCACAAGACATGACACCCAACGAACTTCCTCCGACCTGATATAATGAATCAACTCGAAACCCAAGAGTGAAAGCATCTTTAAAGTTCTTTTTCCATACACGTACCTTGCCATCGATGAAGGCCACCTTGTAGCCTTTGTCTTCCATTGCTGAAATGGACACTAAGTTCTTTTTGAGATCAGGTACATATAGGACTTCTTGTAAATGAATTGTATTTCCCTGATTCAATTGAAGAGTGACATTCCCTACACCTTTCATGGGATATTTTGAGTTGTCCCCAAGAACAATTTCTAGGTTGGTCTCCTTTTCTATTAGATTAGAGAGAGCTTCTTTGTAACTAGTGAAGTGCCTTGAGGCACCACTATCAATAAGCCAATTTCCCAGCGAGTCCGGGGGAGCAGTAGTAGAGAGGGCCGCTGGTAGATAATATTCATCTTGCTTATTGTTAACAAGTTTAGATTCATGCCTGGAGTTTCTTGCCTTCTTGAAGGGTTGACCTCTTCCTTGATTTCCAACTTTCCTTTTACCTCTACCATTGAACCTGCCATTCCTTTGATTGCCTTGAGAGTCATTTTGATCATCGTCATGGTGTGAGTCCCTTTTATCAGGGCACTCCCTCACATAGTGGCCCATTTTGTTGCAATTGTAACATCGTCCTTTTCTTCCACCTTTCGGTCCGACCTTTCCTTTGGATTTAGCCCGGAATAGTTTCTTCTTTTAGCATGAGAATAAAAGGCAGAGGGATTGCCTTTAAGTGCGGGCAGTTCTTGCTCTTCCATCATTGTTTCTTCTTGAATGCATCTTGCCATCAATTCCTCAAATCCAGGAATTACATTATTGTTGAGAAGAGTAGTCTTGAATGTATTCCATTAAGGTGGCAGCCCTCCGACAGTTGTGATAGTCATTTCCCTGTCAGGAACTACTTCCCCAATAGATAGGAGATCATTCTTGATTCGGTGATCCTTAAGAAATATGCTTGCATACTCTCATCTTTGCCCTTCTTAATTTCCTTAGCTTATTTCTAAGGAACAAAACTTGATTTGCATCATTAACTTTAAATAAACTCATCAGTCTATGGTAGATTTCCTTGGAGGTGGTCAACACGGAAACATAGGCCACCAGGTGCTTGTCGATAGAGTCTCGGATGATCTTCTTTGCTTTGACTTCTCCCCTGGTCCACTTGTTCCTTGCAACAGCGGATGCATTTGATGGAGGTTCAACAATTCTGCCTCTCACATGGTCCAACACTTCCTGTTCTTCTAATGTCAGATCGAGAGACATCTTCCATCCATGATAATCAGACTTCTCATGGAGTTTGTCTTTAGTGGGGAAGTGTCCTAAGGACCCCATGACTTCTTTAAGATTGCTTCAACAGCCTTCAGTGATTGCTCTAGCTCTTTCTTGGGCTTTGTCTTTTTACTTGAAATCTTTTTATTAGCCATCATTTAGCAATCACATAAACATAAAGTAAAGTGCAGATAGAACATTAACCGATCGACAAAAAACAAGCCAAGACAAGAGACACAAGATGTGGCGGCTAGCCAAGGACAAACCCCAATGCGGGGAAACCCTTTGATCAATTCTTCTTTAAATAGAGAGAAATAATAGAATTTAGAATTCTGTAATTTTATAACAACAGCAACAAAGCCTAAATCAGCAAAGTCAAACTTGGTCAAAACAACCCCAGGTTGACTTCTAGTCAACTTGAAGAACTCGGTCTTCAACAGTTATCTTTAGCAGCCCAAAACAATCCACAATACTCAGTGAAACATCAACCAAAGTTCAACAATCTGCAGTCAGCCCTAACTAGTCAACGCTGGTCAACTTTTAGGTCAATTCAGCCCCCAAAAAGTCAGCGCAAGTTAGCCCTTGGTCAATGCTCCATAAAACAGCCCAACACTTGGCCAATGCAGCCTTAGAAAGTCAATGCTGCCCTAAATCAGTGAACGTTACCCTAATTCAGTCAACGCTGCCCTAATTTGTCCTATATCTTGCACGTGTGAGAGACGCTGCTGCTTTGCTTGCCTAATAAGATGAGGAGAGAGAAGATGAGTTGAGGTGAGATGAGTTGATAATGAATCAACCTCACTTGTATTTATATGATTTGCTGGGCATGTGTGCCACACATTTAGTTGCTGACCGACCTTGACAATTTGTCAAGTAAATACAAATAAATCCTTATCTCCATAAATGCTTGTCGGAATCGGATGATCTTTAAATCAATCCTATGCCTCTCGACAAGAGGAATCTAGGAAAAATATCAGCTGCAATAAATAAGGTGACTCACATGGAGTTTGGCCCCATTTACCAATTTTAACAAATATTATTTATGAAAACACAAATTTAGAGATTTCACAATTGTCGAAATTGCAGAAATAAAACATAGCAAAATTATGACAGCCACACCCAGAAAATAACACAGTGATTTTTGGTGAATGTGACCCTGGAAAAACCCCCTACAACTCTTGGGGAAAACCAGTTTGAGAGCTCTTCTTTATTTCCGAAAATGCTTTTACAGAGAAATTGAAATACACAATAAAAATTTCAACAACCACAAATTACAACTTATCTCGATTTTCATGCTTGAACTCCACCTCAAAAATCGTGCTAATCAACAAACAACCAAAACATAATTTTTTCAGCAATAAAACAACATTAAATGCTGTATGCCTTGCCTCGAAAATCGTGCCTAGAACTTGTTGTATCGATTGTATGGACCGTACAAATTTCGACAGTACGATTGCCTCGAAATTCGTGCCCAAATCTGCCTCGAAATTCATGCCCTTGCTGCTATCCCTATTTCTCGATTTTTGTACCTTTCTCTTGCTATACAGTTTTGCCTTGGGATGCGTGCCAATAAATGCTGCTGTCCAGATTTGCTGAAATGTATTCTTGCTACTCTCCTTCACTTCCTCACTGCTCAAAAATTTTCTCCTTGCTCTCTTTTTTCTTTCTCTCAAATGTTGAAAGAATGAGTGATCTTTTCCTCTTCTCTTCTCCTTTTATTCTCTAAATGACATTTTGGGTTACCCTAAGATCTAATGGCTGAGATTCATTTAGATCTAGGGATGAGAATAAATGTGCATTTAATTCTCACTTTCTATTTTTTTAACTCATCCACTTAAATAAAGACCCACTTATCCTTTTATTTCCATAGTCACTTTTTCACTTTCTAATTCTTCATTGACTTTAATAAAGTCACCTTTAAATTAGAATGTAACTTTACCACTTATAAAGTCAATTTTTAAATTAGAATGTAACTTTACCACTTATAAAGTCACTTTTAAATTAGAATGTAACTTTATCACTTATAAAGTTACTTTTAAATTAAATTGAATTTACCACTTATAAAGTCACTTTAGGAGAAAAGTAAAAAATAAATTTGGACACTTTTCCCTAGGCCAAAGATCAAAGCCTTAGGGAACCACTTGTCCCCTGGTACCCAAATTTTAACACGACATATCTTCTTATTTCCGAGCTTTCATATTTGTTGATACAAGATGATATGATGTTTTGAGCGATAGACAAAATTGTCATATTGAAAATAGATCAGACCATCCTAGATTAATCTTCTGGGAAATCTTCTGACCTTGGAGCTATGTGGTGAATAGTTATCATATGACTATATTGAGCTCACTTCAATATTCTTCAGAACATAAGTTTGTTGTTTATGTTTTGCGTGGTATAGATTTGTAGATTTACTAAGGCGTCCACTCTTGTGATTTGGATGTAGATAAGGAATTGTTCTTGTTTGAATTTCCTTAAACATTTTTATGGCAGTTTCCTGATTTCCATCAAGCATTGTTGTTGTTGACTTAACCACTGAATCTTTTTTTGGGGTGTCCTTTGTTTGAACGACAACCTCTGAGTATGTTTTTATTTCAATAGGATTGGTTTGGATTTGCTTGAACTACGAGATTAGTGGTCTTGATGTTTGTTTTTTCAGTTTGGATTTCTACATCTGGAGATTTTGATGCTTCCTTTGCGACAAGGTTTTTGAGCCTATTTGTCAATGATTTCTTTTCGTCCTTACGTTTTTTAATCTGTTTGAGTAGATTTTGATTATGATTTTTGAGACGTAAGCATTCCTCATTCTCTGAGTCAACTTTATTTTGGCCTTCACGTTTCTCGTCTTTTAAACACTTGATTTGTTTTACTAATGTTTGGTTAAGGTTCTTTAAATGTAAATTTTCTTTTTCTTGTTCTAATAAATGCTCCTTTAGTTCTTCTTTGATGCTTTAGCTTTCTTGACTTGTTCGAGTAGTTTTTCTGGGTGATCTCTGAGGCGTGCAATTTCTTTGTCTTTGCTGTAGATGATTTCTTCAAGCTCTTTTTGCTTCTTTGATATAGTTTTTTTGTTATTTTGAAACATCAGGTTTGAGATATCCTTAAGGTCTTCTAATGAAGATTTGATTGATTTTGATTTACTTGTTATGTCTCGAAACGTGACCATCTTCCCTTTATAAGGAAACGTCAAAACTTGTTTCTCTATGTTTAACATGAATGTACCCAAATCCTAATGAAGATTTAATTGATTTTGATTTACTTGTTATGTCTCAAAACGTGACCATCTTCCCTTTATAAAGAAATGTCAAAACTTGTTTCTCTATGTTTAACAGGAATGTACCCAAATCCTGAAACCAGGGTTGACCGAGTATGATGTTAGTCTTTTTATCCGTCCTTACAACATGAACTTGAAATATGTACTCATAATGACCTATTGTCACTTGTAGATCACTAATTTTATACTCTTTTGGTCAAAAATATTTTTCTTTACACCAATGCTTAGATCTGGAATTAATAGCTGATTTGCCAAGTTGATGTTGATATAATTTTTATCGTTACTTGGGCTGATGGCGACATTAACTTCTCTTCCTTGGATACTTCCTTTTGATGTACTTACTCCATGATCTGTAAGTGAAAGACCATTATAGGAAAACCTTTCTTCCTTCATCATTTTAGAATTGA
The DNA here is from genome assembly GCA_031772625.1 of Pinus tabuliformis. Taxonomy (NCBI): domain Eukaryota; kingdom Viridiplantae; phylum Streptophyta; class Pinopsida; order Pinales; family Pinaceae; genus Pinus; species Pinus tabuliformis. Next base: position 337,296,827 of record CM062815.1, on the reverse strand, counting down.
GCTCCATCATTTTTTTTTCAATGATTGATCCCATTTTGTTTTGTAGAGATGACTTTAGGTATTATGTAGTCGTCTTTTTTTGTCTTTCATAATATAAACCACTTTTTCTTTTATTTTTTATAATTTTTTTAATCATATATATATATTTAATTAATTATATAATTTCAAATATATAATATGTATATATGTTAATTATATAACCATATAATTAATTAACAATATATATTTCAAATATATATAATTTAATATATATATATATATATATATATATATATATATATATGTATATCAAACTTTACGTTGTAATTAATTAACTGAAGTTACGAAGAGGCAGGGAGATGGCGGCCTGTCTTGGAGCACGACGTTACGTGAAAAGAAAAAGACGGATTTGATTAGGGAAATGGTCAGAGCTCCGACACGTTCACGACAGGGATAGATAACTATGGAAACAAAAATAGTGCGGGATCGTTAGAGAGCAATTGCAGAACATAATGACAAGGTTGCCAGTTTTGTTGTTTAGATCACAGTGGGGCACTGTAGTGGAGGTGGTTGTCGATGGGGTTGCAGTGAACGAGCGGGACCTGTAGCGGAGGTGGCAACAACTGTGACAGAGTGTGGCTAGTGGGAGTCGACGCAAGGAATGGATGCAACTAGCAAGACAACGAACGGAAGATGATGATGGTGTCGGGGGGCGCAGGCAGCATGCAAGAGTAGTGAAGGGCACAGGGTTAGTGGAACTGTGTTTATGGCTGCGTTGACTGCTTTTTTTTTTAATATTATTTTCAACAACGATTGTGGCGGAGTTTGTGGTGGCTGGTCGGCGGCAACGGTGCTGCTTGGCGGCGTCTGCAGAGGCTTCAACGACGACATACAAAACACGTAAATGTAGCGTTGGCGTGGTTATGGGTAATGTCTACCACGACGGTGATGACAAAATGACTGAGACCATCTGGTGGTAGCATGCAGCTGCTCGATAATGGTCTAAACCGTTGTAGTGGGCGGTCTGGGCTGTCGACTGTTGCAAGTTCGAGTGGTGGCTACAATGGCGACCGTTTTTTTTGTTTTTAATTTGATTTTGATTTATTTATTTACTTGTTTATATATATGTTTATTATTATTATTATATATATATTTTTTTTTTATATAAGGTTTCAAATATTTTTTTGTGTGTGGCAATGTAATTTTTTATATTTTAATCATATATATATATATATATATCCTATATTGACTGTTTTTTTTATATATATATTTTTTCCATTTTTTATGATTATTTTTTAACTCCTCTTAAGGTCAATGGCTTTTACATTAACCTTGGAGAACCCCTAAGGGCTTCTTAAACGCCTGAATGACGAACTAGCGGAACGGAGAATGTCCAATAGCGAAATACTTCACTCGCGACGACAACAAGGTTGACGATGACTTAATGGCCAAAGGCCGTATTAGACGTGGCTCTGATACCAATGTAAAGACCAAAAGTTGTATACGCAATGGAAATATTTAAAATACTTCGTAGACAAAGACATCCATCGTAGGACAGTAATTGTAATTGTATATTGAATAAAAGAATTGATTTAGGATGATCCAAATGAGAATAAGGGTCTTGTATATATAGCCAAGTAAGTACCCTTTCCCTAACGGTTATTTCCTTAGGGACATACCTTTTCATTAATTGCTAACTAATTAATCATTAATCTTATTTGTTGTCTTTTACATTATTTGTGTTTATTTTTATATAAATTTAGTTTGTTACACTAGTTGGTTGAGTGATTAAAATTCACGATATTCCATTTTTCGATATGAAGAGGAGCATTTCCACTCTAATTAATTTGCATGTTGCTTCAGGAATTGAAACTTGACAACTTGGGCGATTTTTTTTACACAACATGGTTGCTTTTTAGGCAATTGAAGTGGGAGGGAATTGGCAACAAAAAGTGGAGACCCAACCTCAGATAAACTTAGCGAAGTGATAAAACTAGAAAAAATGCTTTGGAGTTTTAGTTCTTCCACACAAAGTTCATTTGGACCTAGGGATGCTTAGGTGAGCCAATTTATTTCCAATAGCCAAGAACCCCATTACGTGGGATCAGACGAAGACTGTTTTTTGTGGTTCTATTGATGGATTCCAATGTCCATAGACTGTGGAGCCAAAAGAGCCATGTCTGTTGTTTCAATTTAAGGCTCCATAACTAGTTCAGATAACTTTCCAAGGTCAGACGAAGATTGTTTTTTGTGGTTCTATTGATGGATTCCATAGACTATGGAGCCAAAAGAGCCATGTCTATTGTTTCAATTTAAGGCTCCATAACTGGTTCAGATAACTGTCCAAGGTGGACTTCTGGGATAGCAACTTCTATTGATCAACAAGCTTATATTTGGTAAAAGCATTTGACTTATTCTACTGCACTCTAAACCCAAGGCCTAGGGTGACTACAGGTCGCACTTTATATATAAAGAGTTAGGATTGAGATCTTGTTAAACTCTAAATTTTCCACTTGCAAATTTGTACGGTTAAAGACCAACACATTTCATTTGGATGGAGTTTTTGATATAGATGCATATACAAGATGGGTGTTGGCTAGTAGGGGGACTAATTATAGGATTGATTCAGCGATGATTCAAAGACATTTTTGCATAAATAGGAGAGAGTTGCTATTTTTAGTAGTGTTGTCGTTGCGACAAACACACTCCAAAATTTGCCTACACTTGAATTTTGGAGCCTACTGAGGATCTTGCGATCTGTCGTCCCATGGTCACTTCGTGGTTGGTCAATGTTCTGGAAAGTGTTTAAGTCGTCTTCTCGGGTTCTAAGTGTCAAAGTCACCTGCTCACACATGCTCAGTCCTTGGTGAATCCACAAATGCACCTCTCTTTTGCAAACTTAGATAGACGTTGCACAACTCCTGAAAGTAATGCTTGCATAGTCTCTAGCAATACAGCTTGCGCAATGCCCAGTGACAGTGCTTGCATAGTTATTGTTGTTAGAGACTGCGCAGTCCATGAGAACAGTGCCTGCTCAACCCATGCTGATAGTTAGTGCACACTCTCCATTGACAGTGCCTCTCACTTTGGTTGCAGTTGTACTTTTATTTCAGTGAGTTTTCCTAACTGTCGCTTTTGCACACCTTTGTTTTCATTAGTGTCACTTTCACTTTCACGACTGTCATTTTCGCTTGCTTTCACTTTAACAAGTGTTGTTTTCATGTTTTCTTTGCTCTGACATGTGTCACTTTCAGTTTCTTTAGCTTTTGCAAGTGTCGTTTTCAGGTTTTCTTATTGTCGCAAGTGTCGCTTTTAACTTCCTTCACTCCTGTATGTGCTACACCTTCGCACATCACTATAGGCATCTCCATTGTATTATTTTGCATTAGATGGACCTATATTGTTGATAAATCTAGGGTGACATATAGGTAGGGTTTTCTTTTGAGATTTTTCTTAAACTTTGACAAATTGTTGTGATCTTATATTAGTATTTTTCATCATTATTATCATATTTTTTTTCATCGTCAAGAAAAATGCCAAATAAGAAGATCACAAAGACAAGGAGAACACCAAAGATAGGCTCCAAGCCAGGAAAAATCCCTCAACTGGGGAAAACCCAGAGAACTTCTTCTTATAGAATCTTTTTCAAAGGAGACTTCCAAGACCCAAAACTTAAGACCAATTCACCAAGATCAGGTCAACCACCCAACAAGAGATCAACTTCTTCCACGAAGTCTGCCACTGTCTTCTATAGAACACAGGTCTGTGAAAACCCTAGGTACCACAGAAAATTCGTATGGGAGAGCAAGACAACCAAAACTTCAAAGGTCTAACAATCCGTCTTTCCTCCTTTGCTCACTGATCATCTAGTCCTTTTCTAGGACTCTCACATTCTTCTTTAACCGCAAATAACACCACAAAATGTATGCCAAGTGCATGTCCTTAAAGAGGTCGAAGTCCTCCTCTTTATATAGGATTTTGTTGGGTAGGAAGGGTCTCTTTTGAGCCGATTTGAAGGGCTGACCAACTTGATCTTTTGTTGGTTCTAGATACTTCTTTACATGAAATAATATTTCGTTTTTCTTGATACAAATGCCCAATTGGTCTTGTTACATCATTACATTGACTTTGACTCAAGACTAAGTCCCTAGAGCACTCAATGAGTTCTGGACCTAGGACATATGATCGTGGGCAAGAAACCCATTCTAAAACTAAGTAATTTTTCTTTTACAAAAAATATTTTCTTTTTCTTTCTTTTGCAATAACAATATATCATGAGCCAAATACAATTATGAAGACCGAAACTAGTTACAACTTTCAACACTCCCTCTTAACTAGGGAGGTATTCATAATTGACTACTGGTACATGGACAATACTTCCTTTGAAAAGTTCTCATAAGAAGAGTCAGATTGGTAACCCATCTGTTTTAGCATCATACCAACCAACATTGTCACATAGCAAGGCCTTGACTAACAACTCTATCTCTCCATAAGATTAGAGCACAATGCTGGCGAGATGAATGACTGATAGACACCATCATCATTGTCTCTCAAGGTAGATACCCCACCTGAGTGTTCACAGGTTATATCCTCCCAGGACTATTCTTATCTTGGATTCCTAGTACTCAAAGATTATCGGTCCTTTACGATTACTCTTATCTTGGATGCCCTACCTCATCCTCAAAGAGTATTAGATGCCAGATGTTTACCCAATCCTCCATTCTTTCTTCCAAAGTGAAGACATGAATAATGTGTCTATCTCTCCTCATGGCCTTCACTAAGACTTAAGGCTGTTAGTCCTGGTCTAGTGCATGACACATGAAGTAGTGAACCAAATTTGTCACTCCCTCTTAACCAGGGATGACCAACCCATTCCTATAAAGGAAATGTACCCAAGCTCCCTCCTAACCAGGGACTTTTCCAAGATCCCTCTTAACTAGGGACTTGTTTTCAACGACTCATTTGTTCTTCGGTGGAGATCATGGTACCTTCAGTTGCTTGAAGAGATCCTCCTTTCAATGTCATGAATTTCATCTTTATCCTTGCGGATCCTTCTTCTTTTTAGGACTTCTTCATAGGGCATTGACCATTCATCACTTTCCTTCACGAACCACATTAGTCATGTCATCCTTCTCCTTATCGGAAAGTGATCGTCTAATCCACATCTGGTTTTTCTTCATACTACTACCTTTTCCAAGTCATGTTTCCCTTAGGTTATTTCATCCAACCACATGAGTGCTAGTTCTAGGTGACATCTACAACCCTCTTTCGGTAGCCCTGTATCAACCTATCCAGATGTTGTTCAAAAAAAATAAAAAAAATCAAATCATAGTTACCTTTTGTGATGGTCTTTCATCATGAACTCTTGCTTGCCTGCAACATCCTGGTAAACGCATCTCCAAGACTTCATATGTCAAGGGTCTCCTTTCTTTACAGACTTCATCAGAGTCTTCATACCTTTTCCATGGAGATGTCCTAGCCAATTCTTTTAATCGTCGGATGTTGATTACGTTTTCTTATGTAAACATAGTTGCATCGTTCACGATCTCTTTCTTCTTTCTTGAAATATTGTTCCCTAGGAACTTTCATTCATGGTTCCTTTATCTTTATCAACCAATTCCATATGAGGACATATTATGTTGATTTCGTCTTGTCAATATGTGAACCATACCTTCATGCATCTTTTGAAAGAAGAGATCCCCTTTTCTTTGATCATGCTCATGACGTAGAGCATTTACTTATACTATCTGCAACTATGCGATGACATGACTTATTATATCAAATACATGCATACATGCCTCTTTTTCCTTTTTGGTCATCCAGACTTCTTTCGACAGCTTTCTTTCCTTGATTTATAGTGCTTCAGTCATCTTGACATGCTACATTCCTTTGTCACCATACCATCATCCTTAAACAATGAATCTCATACAAGGTGGAATTCTTAGCGAGACACTTCTTTTAAGAGAGGTGAACCTTCTAATGAAGATTCCAATGGAGGATCTTGATTATCCTCATTCTGCAAATGTTCCTGCCTAATGATGGCGATACATGATGAACTCCTTTTATCCTTTATCATGATAGATGACTTTTCTTCTACCCATAAGTACTACTTATGCTTTTAATGAGGTTACCAAGAGCTACTTCTTTTCTATAATGATAGCTATATTCATGTTGACTTCTACCTTAGCTATTCTTTCAAGCTTCTATAATGATGTTATGAGCTCTTGCTTCATTCGCATGTTTCTAATGTGATGCCATCTTTCTCCTTTTCCTTTCTATGTATTAGGCATCCATAATTTCATAATTATATCATGAATCTTTCTAACAATCAAAGGTCTTCACAGTTCCCTCCTCCCATCATGCTTCCCAAAGTAGCGGATCAATCCATCCTCCTTCCTTTACTTCTTGTACCTGCAACATTTATTGACAAGTACTTCCAAGCAAAACATGTGATAACTAAAGCATGATGTAAAAATTTCATGGATCTTATAGGATGAAATCCTAGGGTTTTCAAGTACAAACCCTAGTTCTAGGGCCATGATGACAAATTTCAATTACCATCCATATTTGTCCATACTGAGGTTTGTCTATACAAGCCCTAAAAGCCACAAGATGGAGTTTCTATGAGGGAACAAGCCAGTTAGGATTAGGGTTTCTCATTACCAGGATTTCTCATGAACTTATCTAGGGTTCATAATTCTAGGCATCAAAAAATGGAAAACAACAGACCCTAGAACCGTATAAGAAACTAAACCTAAACCATTTCTTGATAGATTTTTAACAAATAGATATACCATACATACCTCTGTAATTTATGATCATGGAGGTAGCTACAAGGTCTGTTGCTGGATGCCATACTTTTCCACTGTTCTCCAAACGTCATGCTAAAGTTGTAGCTTCACTGCTTCTAGAACTACGCTGATTCTTTTCTGCTACAGGTCTTCAGTATGCTGAGGCTTCTCTTTATCACTGTGTAGATGACTTAAAGGAACTGCTCCTTCTCAGAGATGCCTTTCTTATTACTAATAAGAATCACTGGAAGATGCCTGAAGATTCTCCTAGATGAATAAACTATATAAAACTTGTTCTGAGGTTAGGATTCTCCTCAAAACATTGGTGTACACTAGGTTTGCTTCAGAATATCTTCAGAAGTCTTGCACTTCAGTGTAAATTCTTCATGAATACTCATATGCCTTACTCAATTTCTGAAGAGTCTTCTTGACATATAGTTCAGTCCTTGGAAAATATATATGCTACGACTTTCTCTTTCTGTAACGTGACCAGGTTATATACTTCACAAGTTGACTTCTCCTCTTACTGTTCTGTTTTGCATAGAATATATATATATAAACTCCTGAATAGTGCTTTCTTCTCACAAAATCAAGATTCCATACCATAGGACGGCGATATTTTTCTTCAAGATTGATGATTATAGAGGAGAGACAGGTCCACCAAAACTACTCGATCTTGGGTAGATCGTATAGCATGTACAGGACTGCTATTATCTTCCTTAAGAAGCATATCTTAAACAATTCGTTCTTCAGTTTCTTTTAATGTACAGATCTGGGAAGGGTCTCGGTTCTTTCATAAGATGACTATGGTTATGCTTAAGCCTTTCAACAATACACCTGGTCTTGGTTCAGATCCTTTTGAAGCCATCCGAAATTTATCATAGAACTTCAATATAGGAAACTCGGTTCCTGTTTTGCAAAGTGCCTGAGATAGTGATAGATTTTATGCTCAGAGCTTTCAATCTTGTGATGATGCTTAACACATTTTATACTCCTTTGTTGGCCACTAGAACTGAAATTTTTCCACAAATATATACTTAGAAATTCGGCTCTGAGGCACTATAGAGAATGCGAACTTCTTATGACAGTGTTTTCAGATCTTTTAGAAAATTCTCTATTACATTTTGATAGCCACCTGGTCAACTGTATAATCCACAGCCCCTGCCAGCCACCATTAGTTGATGATACACCATATGCTCTACCACTTGCATCAGCTATGTGCTTCTTACCCACCCGGCATTAGCACCTGGACAAAGGTGGGCTGCCATTCAAAAGGTGCTTTGATCATTTTGTAATTGGGTGCTTATACTTGTTTGTTATTGGGAATTTAGTATGGACTATGGGGTGATCTGGAAGATTGACAAACCTTGATTGTATTCTTGTTGTCTCACCTTACCAAGGCGGTTAATCTTTGACCGTAGTCCAGTGGGACCTCCCATAAGACCCTTTGGGTTATAGGAGGGGCACTACCTCGAAAGCCATGGTTGTGATAGCATATTTACATTTTCCTTATGCCATACTTATTACCTTCCATATCACATTACAAGCCCTCTTTGTCACCTCCATTGTTCAGGTACAACTTTTCATTAGTTGTTGGGGATTTGGCACTCATATGTTCACATACCTTGAGTAGGGCTCAAAAACTTTGCCCTGGGAAGTTGATGTAGTTGAAAGAAAAAGAAAGAGAATAATCATGGCCACAACAAAATAAAAGGAAGAAAAGTCAAAATGCAAAAGATGGTCGGGACATAAGAATTAGCACATGGCCTAAAGCCTAGCGTGAGCTCTACCTACCTCATATGACCATCACCCGGTTCCCGAGCACATGATGCTCCATTACATCAAAGAAGGAACCCTTACATGTCCAACCTCGATGAGCGATAAATTGACTCATCTTAAAAGGATAATAAAACTGCTACTTCTTAGAAAGTAAGCTCTAACCGTTGAGGTACATTGGCCCAGAGAGGGGAAGCATTGAGAGTTCGAAGTCTCCTAGCAGTGTTATCGGATGGCACATTTTCTAGACCACCTCCAACACCCAAGACGTTGGTGACTTGACCTAGATTTGAGGATTCTTTAGAATGACACAACTAAGCCCAACATGTCGCTAGGATGGCCTTGACACAACTGTTGATTTTTAAGTAGCATTGGATGTGCTTTAGCTCCAAAATTTTGTGGAGGGGCTAGAACACATGAGATCTCGAAGACCCATAAATCGTTTGGAAAAATTCCACCTGGATTGTATTTTATTAAATTAATTAATATTTTTAATGGGGTTCCTAAGTCTAAACTTAGGAAAATTAAAATATTAATGGGTATTAATGAAAATATGGGTGAGAAGCTTCTAAGAGACAAGGATCAAGTCTAATTTAATCTTAACCGTTGATTAGAGATTAGATCACGACCGTTGATTTCTCAACAGGAAAAGTATAAAGTAAGGCTTGGGTTTAGTTGGAGAATACACATAGGGAGAACAACACTTGAGCTAGATCGAAATTCTGGGGCATGGTTTGCTGAGAATTTCAGAGTGAGCTTCTAACGTAGAGAGGGGTAGTTCGGCAGTGGGAATTTCGTCCAAGGCCGAGAATACATAGTAGAGAGGCAGCACAGCATTAGGGAGAGACAACGCGACTCCAGGAGGGTGACGCAGAGGCCGGAGGGCTGACGCAGTCACATAGAGGCAGTGTGTTGGGTTTTTCCAGGGATGTTTAGTCCAAAAATAAGTGTGTCCTTTGTGTGGTTGTCTTAGTTATTTTTCAGTACTTGATCTGTATATTGGTGTAGGCTGCAATGTATTTGCTTTAATATTTTTTGAATAATTATGAAAATAACTTGTTAAAATGAAGAACACAAATAGGTAATGCAAATCAGTTTATTGTAGTAGGATTTCTGGTTTGTTAGATCTTAAATTTTCACAACTTAATGGATAACAATGGACTCAAAGTATAGTTGAGGATGGTCTGACACTAAGATACTAGGGAGGGCTTGTTGTACTAGAGGAAACACTAACGTTGGAACAAGGAGGCCTCCTTTAGCAATTGGAGGCCCATGGAGACCAATTTGTGGCATCCCAGCTGGATCTTGGGACCCATCAGGGGGTAATGGGATGAATTTGAGTGCCAAACCTCAAATCTTGGACTTCACAAGCATCTATACTTTCTTAGACGCCTCATCACCCTTGGACATGGCATTTGGAACATCTTTGATGGATGACATCAACATTAGTGAGGTTACAACTCACACGTGGGAATATTAGGGAATATTTTGATAAAGCTAGTGGGTTGGCTTGTAACCCAAGTACATTTTAGTTCTTTTAGGGGCTTTGTTAGGCTTAGTCCTAATCCTCATATAAATAGAGGATAGGCTCATTGTATTGGATCATCATCACTTGTGACTTATTTTGGCCCTCTTAGAGATTTTTGGCCTTGTATCTTGTGGAGATGTGACTCTATGGTGTATTCTTGCTATTTGGAGCTATTTCTTTGGTCTTGGAGATGTCATTTTGGAGCAATAAAGACTTGTTCATGCATTCTATCTAATAAGTGCACGCTAGATTTGGTAAATATCTATTTTGTGTCTAGTGTATGGAATGGTTGACTATCTAGGGTTCCTATTGTGCTAGTTATTGTTGGAAATGATTGTATGGAATCTAGATGATATCATTGTATGCATTACTCACTTATAGAATGTGAACGACAATTCCATTGGTGAATCTTTAAACTAGCTCTACCAATTGATTTTGCTTCCTCATAAAAGTGATAGTTTATGGAATCTAGATGATATCATTGTATGCATTACTCACTTATAGAATGTGAATGGAAATTCCATTTGTGAATCTTTAAACTAGCTCTCCCAATTGATTTTGCTTCCTCACAAAGGTGATAGTTAGGGTTTTGAGACATAAGGTTTCCTTATTCCTTTACTCCTTCTCAAGATTTCACAACTTTTCAATCCCATAGACTCCATCATTCCAAGGACTAGGCACTGGCCTTGGTTACATTGTCATCACTTACAAAACTTCACTTAAACTTCATTTTATCTCTCTAAATATGATATTCGACCCCTCAAGGATAAGCCACCAGCTAGGCTGAGGCACCATTTTCAACTAGGGCACAACTTGTTGACTTGAGGGATGATTCAACATTGGAAGGAAAGTTGATTGGCTCAAAGTAATCTCCTTTTGAGTGGACAATCCATCCGTTTTAAGGCTAGATTTTTCTTTCCCTAGGTAGATTTTTGCCTTGGGAAAAAACCCTAGTTTGCCCTAGGCTTCTGGTTCCATAAATTTAAGGTATTCATTGTTTAGAAGCCTTTACTTGGCCTTGTGATTATAGGAGAGTTCTTTTGGCTTGCTATTTATCAAGCCCTAGATCATGTTGTGCCCTAATAAGGCATGTTGGTGTATGCAAATTGCCCTATTGTGCTTGCTAAGCCTTCTTCTTAGGTAGTGTTTTCCTTCATATGCCTTGCTTGTGACCTTATCCCTTACATTTAGCATACCTATCTACATCACCTACTAAAGTGAAGCTTCCCTGGTGGTGAAAGTCCACAAAAGAGCAAGAGGTAGTGGCTGTGGTGATAGTGGGCCACACGTCATATTGTTGTCCCTTGGTCTAGTTTTTTCCTTGTGAGCTCCCCTCACAAGACTTGCTATATTTTGAGGCAACATGCCACATGCTCTAGGAGGGAGTTTTGGGCCACAAAACATAGGAACACACCCTAAACGGGTTGTTGTTCGTACATATCAAGTTTGATTAAGTTGGCCTTAGACATAAACCTAATATGCATTAAATGAAATAAAATGTGGCCTTAGCTAGTATTCCAAGCACATAATGATATATATTAATGGACCATGGTCACATGTACAAATTATACCAATTATTCCAACATACAAACGACTGTCAAGATATCTAAAACTGAGTGTTTCATTTGTTGATGCTTCGTTGTAAATTACACAAGGTAAAACTAGACAAATACATGGTGGACATTTTTAATGATTATTGACAACCCTTACAAACCATAGTGGATATACTACGCACATTTGAAGAGACTTAGATAGAAGCAAAATTAGTATATAAAATGAACTACAAGAGGTTTGTAACATGTAGTTGAACACACGAGTGACCTTGTTCATGGAAAAAGAGGGGAATTGTTTATTGCAAACTAAGGTACCTTTGAACCAAGCAATTGATAGGGAAAAATATATGTTCTACTTGGGTTTGCACAATAGTTCGATATGGGTGGGTGGCTTGATAAATACATATAAACTTGGGGTGAAAGACTTGCTTTTATTAGGGAAGGTTACGAAAGATTGTACGTGATACATGTTGACCTACTAGTGCTAGAAGCAAGATGTTACGTTTTGCTAGTGGAAAGGTTGACTTTGGAGAAATTGAGGTAGGTCTAGATATGTCAGGTTGAGTTATTAGAATGCAAGCATCAAAAACCATAGTGAGGTAGGGAAGATTCTACCAAGGACCAGTTGACGACCACCAACTCTAGTAGTTAACATGCACCAGTTGTGATCAAACAAGTTGACCTAGGTGAGAGAAGCAGTGTAGGGTTGGATAGTGTTGGGTGTGAACATGTTGGATTTTAATCAATGCCCATGAACATTGGGCCAATAATGCAATATTAATAATTTAGGGGGCATAATGGGCATATATGAACATAAGGGGCTTATGATCAAAGTTGAGTTTATAGAACAACCTGTTGGCTACAAGTATAGATAGTCATGGAAAGAGTATGTTAGACACTATTATTATAAGACTACCATTGTGCTTCTCTATTTTGTACTTGTTTTCTAAGAAAACATTATTTTCTCTTTTGATGATGGGGTTTCTTGTTAAAATCAATGTTTTAAAACTCCAACTGGTTTGATTTTAATGACTTGCTCGTTGTAAAAATACATTAAATATTTATTTTTTTATGAGAAAACATAATTTTAAAGATTTTCATTCATGTTTCCAAACACAAAGCATTAGAATATAGAGAGAAGACAACATATGATCAAAGTAGGCTCATGAATATATCCATTATATCAAAATGGCACCCAATGCACTGTCCAATACATACATCATACATGATATAGAGATCAAAACAAAAACACATAACCAAGGAGGCTCTAAATGGCCTCGTCAACAAAAGTAAACTTTAAAACATCACTAGTCACCAGTACTACTGGCTACTGGTAGAGAAGCCACAGTTTAAAGAGCACTCCCCCAGGAAAACCAACTCATATGAAATAGCAGCGTTACATGAGTGTAGCTGGCTGCAAAGATGAATACAGTAAGGGTCAAGACATGTTAAAGAACCTGTGCAGCAGTGCAGTAATTTCCCATTATCAAAGAGGTCGCCAAGAATTGGCTGTGCAAGGTATAGGTACAACTGATGGGCTGATAGAAGAAACAAAACAGTGTGCACTGCCTTAATTCATGTATGCCTACTGAAATCTACGATCCCTTCAACCATTTTTGGTTGTTGAATGACATCAAAATATTTTTTTCCCCAATTCTCTTCTTGCTATATCCTTCAAATAGCAAAACTAGCAAGCCAAATTTTCAACACAAATCACTCTATGTCAAGTTCCTACTAGAAGCTTTGGCCGTCACTGGCTGGTTCGGCCGGTTTAACTCAGACTCGGTTGAGCCGGCCGGTTTGTCACCGAACCGGTCATTAGACCGGTTTTTCTGCCGACCAGGACTGACCAGGGATATGGCTTGGTCAGCTCGGACAAATCTGAGCCGACTCAGCCTTTTTTTAAAACAGTGGTTAAAATTTGGCAGCTCAGGGAGAAATTCCCTCCATTGGGAATCCTTCCTCATCCAGAGAAGCCCCTACTAGCCCTTGGAAGAATTTAATTTGGTCAAGGAAAAATATTATTTTTGATGTGAAACCCAAATGTGCACAAAAGTACATGTCAGCCTAAAAGAAAAATTGGGTCTCCACCACATATAAATACACATTATGTCACATCACTTGGCAAACATCATCACATCAGATCTTCTCTCCCTTGATCTGATTGGTTCGTACAAGTCTGAAATTGCAGAGTCCGAGCTCACACGTCCGAAGAGGAGAGTCTCTGTTGACCGAGTTTGACGTCTGTTTGGGACTGTTTGACCAGCGTTGACCGAGGAGATTTTGACCTTGTTTGAGCAAATTTCTGATCTATTTGGGAGGCTGATTTGACTGGAAGGTTGACCAAATTTTAATGAGCAGTTTGACCAGAGTTAATGCAGTCCTGCAGGTAGGGTTTGCGCAGGTCAAAGGTTGACTTTGAACGAATTTGTATGGGCAGAATTTTGACTGTTTTGACTGATTTTGACTGGAGAAAGGAGGCCACATCTTTTGGCAGGTTAACTGAAGCTTTTGGAGGACTGTTGACCGTTGACTGATTAGGGCTGCTGCTGCTGTTGACTTTGACCAGAATTGCAGACTTTGACTTTAGACCAGATTTGACTTGTTGGCTCATCTTTGACTGAATATTGATTGGTTGGTTTGGATAGTCAAAGATGTTGACCTTTGACTCTTTGATGATGAATTGGAACATTGTATCTCTCTGCTGAACATTTGATGACAATCTAATAGAAGGTGAATTTGGAAAGGGTTTTCCTCCTTGTGGGGTTTTTCCGTGGTCTTTGACCAAATCTTGTATCTCTCTTGATCTTGTTCTTGGCTGTCTTCTATTGTGCATTTGGATTACTGTTTTATATATAATTGCTTACTGTCGTTGCAAGATTGAATTTATTGGATAAAGTGATTGATAGTTGAAAAAGAATTTGTGTATGTGATTGTGCTAATCACGGAACACTGAAAAATTAACATTTCTTCCCATTCATAAGTTATCTTCCACTATTCTTTTCAGCTTCTCATGGTAGCATATTCTAATAACCTGTTTTACTATGGTTTTAGCATGTTTAGTTATGTACTTGATTGATTGCTAATTAATTCCCATTTATGTTTTTTGTTTTTGATGTATTTATTATTGTGATCAATGTTATAAGCTATTTCTTACTATGCATTAGTTTTGGTTATGGTATGTTAAGTATAGAACTGGTGTAAGTTTGTTTATTCAGTGTTAAGCTGACCATTTTGTCAGAAAATTTGGTATACTGGTTATTGTTTTTAAGTTGGAGTTGATTTGAGACTCAACGGTTAATCATTTGTGGACACTAATAAAATTTCAATTTCAATTTAATTGTGCTTTTTGACCTTGCGATGTATATAAGCATTTGAATGTCAGGAATAACCAGTTATCCAGGTATGTTTGTAGGGTTTGTTTCTGTGGGTGATTCCATCAGGCAGGCAGATTAGCAAATACTAGGTTTTTGGTTCTTTGTCATTTTTAACTTCATTGTGAAGCAATATGATGGCCACAATTTCATTGGAAACTGGTAATCTAAAGTTCAGTTGCTAAGAAGGTTGGTGTGCATTCATCACATATTCAACCAAGATATACAAGAATGTGAAACAAGTGAGTAGAGTTGGGACATGCGGTTAAAATTTTACGACACTTGATGAATAACAATTTTTTGAACTATATAGTATGAACTGTTTCTTGTTGAAATTCTCAACCTGCATTTATAGAACTATTGATAAAGGACTTATTTGTAAATATTATAGATTCTGCCGAACATGCTTTGTTGATATAGAAAGATTCCATGGAAGATGATTCCTGTTTTAGACATATTGAAGATTCTATAACAAATTGTTTATTTATTATGCCTACGGTCACTTCAGTAGCAATGGAATTTTTTGAGATTATTGAATTTTTGACACTTGATTGAAGTAGTTTTAGACTTTTCTCCAAAAAATTGAGAGTGTATGGCTTTGGTTACATGGTTCGAATTCAGATAATGCAAATTAGCTTCAGTCCCTGCACAATGGTGCTATTAGTATGTGTGTCTTCCTAGGAACATGAATGGCAGCCTCCTTGAGGAGGGTCTGCCTTTCTAGGTGCTCACTTTCCTAGTGAATGCACATTGGGTATGTGCTAGGAAATAGATTAATAATATTATTAATCTAGTTACTAACACTATGAGATGACCCTAGATTGTTACTCCTGAGCCCTAGGACATCCACTCATTATCAACAGTCAAAGGCAGAGAAATAGAGGTAAGGTCGCTCAGTCCTGTATTGTATGTCGACATACACTATCATGAATACTTGGCAAATTAAGCATACTGTAGATTGCCTTCTTCTACCCTTTAAACAATTGCATTGCATTTTTTTTTCCTTCTTTTCTTCACTCAAGAATACAATTTTGCTGCAGGGAATTCTGTTGACTGGTGCTCCTGGAACAGGAAAGACGCTTCTGGCCAAGGTGAGTAGAGCTTTTAATTTTTTTAGTATAAGTATGTTTGTTGCAAGCCCCTGGTCTGCTCCATAGTGGAACATTTTTTCCTTTTTGTGTAGTTACAACTAAAATTTTAAGGTACTCTGTGCTACGCTCTTTTTTGTGGTGCCTAGGAAAGGCTTATCTTCTGCTGTAACCACAGAAGTATGCTTCCCAATGCTGAATGATACAATTTACTTCATTATTGAAGAATGATTATATGTAAATGCTGACTCATGCTTAGAAGGTCCAAAAGAGGGAATTGAAAGCAGAAAGTCCAAGGAGCTTTACATTCAAACTTAGGATGAGTATGCAGGAATTGGAAAACAAACCAAGTTGTTGGTAGGAATGGTATTTGCAGGTTGGTAAGAGAGTGGCCACCTCCTTGACAAGATGAAACATGACAATCATAGCAAATGATACTTTGTAGTATAACTTTATCCATAAAATGTGAAGTACAACAAAAATCTATTTCTTTTCGAATTTCTAAGTACATGTTGTATTGAACTGCATATCCTGCAGCTGTTGAAGCTTTTTACAGTAGTGATGTCATCATCTCTTGCTGCATTTTTTCGAAATGCCCTTATAATTTGAATGTTAATGAGCATTATATTCTCAATGTTCCACCAAGACTCTGGGACGGGGAGACGCGGGTGCAGAGAGACGCACAAGGGGGACGTGTGGGAGTACCCTCAAATTTTATTGAAATTTAGGGGGGGACGGGGGGACATCGGGGTATATAATTTTTTCCTTTTTAATATATATATATATATATATATATATATATATATATTTCAAATTCATATTCAATAATGAAAGCATAAATAGAATGATACATACATAATTGAATTCAATAATGAAATACATTGATCCATACTCGTCATTCTTACTAATACATACATGATTCATTCATAAACCACAAAATTCAATATTGAAATACTCTGATCCATATTCATTATTCATTATTCACCATTCTAGAATCTACATTATTTTAAAAATTAAATTCATCATTCTAGATTCTAAATTGATTTAAAATTAAAATTCCTCATTTATCATTCTAGAATCTAATTAGTACTAAGCAAAACAGACCAATGTTGCACGAAGCGGAAGCGAAGCGGAAGCGTTTTTTGGAAGCGGGGACGCCGAAGCGTCATTTTCCAAAAATCTAGGAAGCGAAGCGTCCGCGGAAGCGTCTGCTATATATATATATATTTATATTTTTTTGCATTTATACTCAAAACAAACATCCCAAATACCAAATTAATTGTAGAAGACATGAAAACATGCATATTTTTGATTAATTATTCGAGCATCAACCATTTAGATGCATCAACCATCTAGAATCTAGATTCTTCTCCTTTTGTCTAGCCTTTGCCTCTACCTCGATTGTCTAGGGATATTAGTCAACATTGCCCAATTTTGATCAAACTACCTAATTCAAGACTTAAAATATGGTAGAAAAAGCTTAACATGCTTGATCGATGATTTTGACTTGATTGAAAGGTAATTTTTTGCTAAGGGCGTGCCGCGTGACAAAGGAGTTCAACAATAACACCACCAACACTAGGGTACATATAGGGCTTGGTGCTCTTGATTAAATGCTAATCGCATAACTTCATACTTGATATAATTTCATGAAATGCCACAATCCCATTGATCCTGAATTCCTGAAAACTGTTAAGTCTGCTGAATTTTGAATAGGATATGAAGTTCTATTTTCTCCATATGAAGTCCAATGAGGTTGGAACCACTCTCAAACATCCTGAGTCATTTCATGGTAATGTTAAAAATTTAAGTAAAATGATGAAAATGAAAAATAAAGGAGAATGTCACTTTTACTTTAAGAATTTAACATTACCATGAGGGAGCATCTGCTATATTTATATTTTTTTTGCCTTCATTCGTCACCCTAACCCAAGGTGGACCCACCCCCAACAAGCAAACTCACCTAAAATTAAAAAAAAAAATTGAAAAAAAATGATTTTCTAAACGCTTTTCCGGAAGCTTTTCTGGAAGCGTACGGAAGCGTCGGGAAGCGTACGGGAAGCGTACGCTTCCTCCTCCGAAGCGCCACGCTTCCGATGCCCGAAGCGCCGTACGAAGCGCGCTTCGGCGCTTCGGAAGCGACGCTTCCATACAACGCTTCCAAATTTCCAGGAAGTGTCTAAAAATGCCGAAGCAGCGCTTCCGAATTCGGAAGCGCCGCTTCCGGCCAAGCTTCCTAGGCGCTTTCGTACGGGACGCGCTTCGGGGCTTGGAACCGTGGGGGGGGGGGCACTTCGTGCAACACTGAAACAGACTATAATAGATACTGAAATCTAAAGACTGAACTATTAAATTGATATAACTAAAAGTAAAAAACGATGGAGTGACGAGTCTAAAAGTCACTCTAAAAAACATAGAGGGCTTGGTGCTCTTGATTAAAGACTAATTCCATACCCTTGTACATTGACAAAATGCAATGGAAACACTGCTATCCATCAAATCCTGAATTCCTGAAAAACTGTCAAGTCTATTGGATTTTGAGTGAGATCTAAAATTCTACTTTCTCCATATGAAATCCAATGAGGTTGGAACCACTCTCAAACATCCTAAGTCATTTCATGGTAATGTTAAAAATTTAAGTAAAAGGATGAAAATGAAAGATAAAGGAGAATGTCACTTTTACTTTAAGAATTTAAGTAAAAGGATGAAAATGAAGATAAAGGAGAATGTCACTTTTACTTTAAGAATTTAACATCTTAACATTACCATGAATTGCATAGCATTAGTAGGGAAATATGGTCAAACACTAGGTTTTCCCCGTCATAAATCATTGTTTACAAGCAAATTTAAGCCTTAAGGGGGGTGCATAGACCATTTTGAGGGGGGACGTCCAAGCGTCTCCCTTTTGGGGAGTCTGTCCCCCACACCAGGGAAACGTCCCCCTCTGCGTCTCCCCGCGTCTCCCCAAAAGGGGGATGCGGGGAAACGTTTCCCCAGACGTCCCCTTGTCCCGGGTGTGTGGGGTGCAAGGGGTGCGCGCACCCGACCCTGGGGGACACGTCCCCGTGGAACACTGTATATTCTAGCTGTGTATGCAATATTTTACCAGTCAAGAGGTTTTACTCCTTGCAGATCTTACTGAGGAAAACAATAGAAAGACACGTTTGAAGACACCCTACTTAGGTCTACGCACTTCTGGTCTTGGCATGTCTCATGAGCTTGGAGTAAACTAGTTGAATGAAACTCTAGAGTAATTAGCATGGAAACAGCAGTAACTTATTGATAAAAAAGGTTTATTTTCTCTCATGGTGCCCCAGTTTCTGTAATAACAATCCTTAGAATTGAATATCATAGAGGTATAGTATAATTATCTCATAATTTTTAACTACGCCATTGCAGTCTGGTTTTGACTATACTTAGTAGTTATGTAGTAGTTGCATTTTTCTATAATTAAGTATTTCCAATATTTTACCCTCTGTCATAACTTCTTGTCTTTTGAAGTTGCATTCCTTGATATCCACCTTATTTTTGAGCAAAAACCAATGCTGGAATATTACTTTTATTTCTCCATCTGCCATAGATCTTTTATATCACCAACATAAGCTGGCTCTGTATTAGTTTTTTGGTGTTGTGGCTTGTGATTTGGTCACGTTGATTGTTAATTTAGCATATCTGTCATTATGCATATGAATAAAATGATTGTGGTTTGTTTATTTCCGATATATTGTGCTGCCTAATAATTTAATACAATACATGTGCAGGCAATTGCTGGAGAAGCTGGGGTTCCTTTTTTCTATCGTGCTGGTTCTGAATTTGAAGAGATGTAAGTTGATCATTCTGTTTAATGAGTATAATGTTAGCAAAAGCAAGACTTATTTTCATGGTTCAAGGATAAAGTGTCTTTTCTCATGTTGAGTTTTTGGAATTGTGGAATCAAATTATAATTATAGAGAGGATTTGGATAACACAGGGGAAGGTTATGAAATTGTTAAGCTTGAAACAGGTCAGCATGTTTATATCAGGAGGAAGTAGCTGAAAAGGTTTACAAGAGAATTGGTAGAACTGTGGATAGAGGCAATAACATTAGAAATTTCTGTTGTGTGTTTTATTTTTTTCCTTTCACAACTTAATATTAATAAGGCTAATATTAGCCTTATAAAATTGCTACCCGGTTGGACTTGGTTCCAACTTAGGTGTTTTCCTGTTACAACCGACTATTAATAAGGATAAAGGTAGACTTTATTAAAATGACCTGTTAAGTTTGGTTCCAACTTAGTTGATTAAAGTGTTATTCATTGAAATCACCTTTGGAATTGGGGTACTTAATTTGTGTTGTCATGGCACTGTCGATGTTCAATTAGTAACTATCAATTGGTGGATTCCATATTGTGATCAAAATACCCTTTTCCCTGTTTGGAAATTAGGTCTGTGACAAGCTGGCATATTTTTAGGTGATTGTCTAACAATAACTGGTGCCTTTTTTCTGTTTCAAATTTTGTCTGCAACATTGGGGTGGTAGCTGATGGTGGAAAGAGGGACATGAATTTTCTTTTGTTGTTGTTGTTGTTGTTGTTGTTATTATAGTTTATTAGTTAACAATTTGTATTAAGAGAGAGTATTCAAATTATCATACAAAATAAAACTCCAGATGGCTGTAGAATTTCACTGTTGCAGGTTCCACTTGTGTGGATCTATCCTAGATCCTATTTTCCCTTGCTACCCTGTACATGATAAATTCTGATATGTATGACATTACATTCAAATTCGAAAGATATAAAAAAGAGACACTCATAATTCTGCTGTCAAACTGAAACCATCAACTCTTGTTGGAATATTCAGCAATACTGATGGGAGGAGGGGGAGTGGGGGTTGGTGAATCAGTATTTATAATTTCAACTTCAAAAAATTGTAAATGCATCCACAAATATAAAACAAAGCACATAAATATATTGAGCACAGAGATTTTTACGTGGAAGCACAAAGCGGGAGAAAACCACATAATGCTTTTCTTAATATATATATATATATAAAGTACATTCAAATTTATTAGCACTAACTGAAAGGAAGCACCAACTTCCTGGTTTTTCAGCACCAACTGAAAGGAAGCACCAAGTCCCTGGTTTATCAACACCAACTGAAAGGAAGCACCAACTCCCTGATTTATCAAAGGTTGTACAAGAGTCAATATTAGTCAAAGAAAGTGTGCCCTCCTGGTAGCTTCTCCTCTGTCCTTCACACTAGCACTCAGATTCCTAAACACGACCTTCTTAGCAACAAAACTTCCTATTGGAAAATCAAGATATTTGCAGATTATAGTTGATTCTCCTAACTTGATAATTACTTGTGATATTAGTTGGCCTCTTATTACTTTATTATTTGTTCTTCATCAAGCAACTAAGTCACCTGACACGGGGACACGTGACACGAAGGACATGGGGATTCAAGTGTCGGACAAGGAAACATTGACCCCCTGGAACAGGACATGTTAGGACATGTTATATATATATATATATATATATTAAATTAGATATTTCTTACACAAATTCTCATTCATGATACAAATTCATTCAGATCTTCATCTAGATGTAAGTTTTACAAAGTAACATTATGCATACAAATACAATTGTGACATAAATGATAAATCATAATACATATTCATCAATCATCCAATAGGAGAAAGACAAGATACTGTAGTTTTCTCATTAAGGCATCAAAATCAAAATGTGTACAATGTTACATAAGTAGTAGCAATGCCAATGGAAAATAGAAATAGCAAATACAAAACAACTACAAGCCTGAAGGCACTAAGTATCTCATGAGTCATCAATCCTCATATCAAAATCAGCATCACTGTACTCATCATCATGGTCACCACTTCTCTCTTCTGCTGCATCCTCCTCCTTTGTATCCAATGTCATCTCTACATCTGCTGGTGTGGAGGATGACCCCTCTACAATGTCACCATCATCAAAAGTGACAGGCTATAACACTGGCTCATTAAGATCCATGTTGGCCAATGCCAACTCAACACTGCTATCCAAACCCATATCATCAGGAAAGACATCCCACATCTCTGTCTTTCCCTTCAACCACTTATCCCTCTGCTTGTAAATAAGACGAAGGTTGTTGTGCACGTACACCATTATCTCTGCCCTGGACTGCTCAAGCATGCTCTTCTTGACACTATACAAATTCCCATATGTGCTCCAATTCCTCTTGCAACAAGAGGATGAAGTCACCTGAGAAAGGAGCCTCATGGCTAACTGCTGTAGAGGAGGGCTTGTTGCCCCATGAGTTGCCCACCAAGAATAGGGCTTCTTAGCCCCCCTGTCTCTAATCACATCATATCCTGCAAATCGACCAGTGCCAGTGGAAAAATCTGTAAAGGCATCCTCCACCTCATCAAGGGATGCTCTATCGTGAAAAATCCGCCTCAATGCAACTTTCCTCCCCTGTGAAATTTCCCCATCCATTTGAGGAGGGAATATGCAGGCAGGTCCACCATTCAACCACTTATGGCTGTAGCATTTTTGGGTTCAATGAGTGAGCCAAACAATGTAAAGGTGTGCAATTCTTGTCCCATCTGCTGACAAGAATATCTTGTATGGTGGTGAAGAAGGCTTTTGATGATGTCTCATACTCGGGGCATTCGCTCTATAAAATAATGCTCCTCATAGACTCAATCATGGAATCCCATCCCTCATAAACCTCTCTTAGGATGGGTTGGTCTGTATCTGCAAATCAAAGCAGAGAAATGATAGGGTCCATGATCTGAATAAGTAGATCTACCCTCTCCCACCAAGCATCATCTAACACTATGTCCTTCACTCTTTTTGAGGCTGCTTGATTTGCCTTTCTCCAAAAAGACCAAAACTTTGAAATAACCATGGCCCCAAGAGCGGTCTTGACCTCCCTCATCCTCTTCAACATGATGAATGAAGAGGCAAGCTCTGTATCCGCAATCTTGAACAATGATAGATTGGGTATACTCCTTGTAGATAGTGAGGGCATTTGTATGATTTTGTACAAAGTTGCGGATATGCTGTGCATCCTCAATAATGCTTCCAATCCAAAGTACATCAGAAGCAATAGATTTAAGTGCTAAATTCAAAGAATGGACAATGCAAGGTGTCCAAAATACCAATGTTGTGAAAATCGCTATTGGGATTAAATCAACGAGGGTCTAAAATCAGAAAAATTCATAAAAATCAGAAAAAATCAGTAAAAATCAGAAAAATTAAAAAAATAAAAATTAAAAAAACAAGATTTTGTTCCCAAAAAATCAGGATTAAATTGTGATTTTTTCAAAATGAAAAAATCATTGATTTAATTGGACGATTTAATCGTTTCAGCGAAAAGATCGCGATTTTCGCAACACTACAAAATACTTGTGGATATTTAGCTTCCACAATCATGCCAGCAACCTTGCAAACAGGTGCATTATCTGTAATGATTTGCACACAAGAATCAACACCAACATCTTCAATAACTTTAATAAACAATTCACCCATATATTGTTCATCCTTGTATTGTCCAAGTGCATCCACTGATTTCAAGAAAATTGGACCATTCAAGGAAGACACCATGAAGTTGATGAGTGGGTGCCATGCTGAATCTGTCCATCCATCAGAAACAATGCTAACAACAGATGTTGGCCATGCTGATTTAATAGGCTCAAGCATTTTGTCAACCTCTTTCTTTGCCTTCGTCAACAATGTGGTTCTAAGCTTCTCTGACCTAGGAGGCACATATCTTGATGGAGCCCCTTGAGTTAGAGCTTGACAAATATCAATAAATAAAGGTGAGCGTACAACATTAAAGGATATGAAGTTCTGATAGAAAAAAATGCAATGGTGAGATCAAGCTCTTTTCGTTTCTCTTTCTGAAAAATCTTGTCCATTGAACCAAGTGCCATTGCCTTTCTTTTTGTTGCTTGTCCCCCACCAAAACTGTCAAATGGAAATTTGTTGCTGCTTTTCCTCAAGAATGGAAGGGGGTCTTCATTCTTGTTTTTTTAGATGTTGCAGCCACGTTTGCCATACCAATGTTGGCATCTTTTTCCATTTCCTTCTTCTTAGCTAAAGACACCTGTGTACATGTTGCAATTCCACAACTTGTTAAAGCCAACAAATGAGCTCTCACATGGAAATATGTGCTCATGAAATGAGTTTTGCAATAGTTGCATTTCCAGGCAACATTGCCTCCTCCCTTCAACTTGCTGCCTGGCCCTTGCTCTCTTGTGACATATTTCCACAAGCGATATTTGTTATCTTGAGGCTGCTGTCTTCCCTCAACATTTGAAGTTGCTGTTGCAACCTGTAAAGTTTTGTAGATGTTCTATGCTAAGAGCAATTTCACTTTTCTCACAGCAATCATACAAGTAGATAAGCAAAATGCAGATAGAACATATAAGCAGATCTTACAGAAGACAAATCAGAAACAAGAAAAATGTATGTGTTTGTTTCGGCGGTCAACAGGATGCTTCAACCAGCAAAGTCTCCTTTGGTCAGCCAGCCCAGCATGTGTCACAACAACCCTCCAACCAGTAGATGAGTCAACCCAAGTCAGTTCTACAAAAGTCAACGCTGTCCTGAAAAGTCAACGCAGGGGCAGCAAGCTAAAAGTCAACGCAGCAGCAAAACGGTCAACCCTTTGACCTCGATTTTTGTGCCAGGTAGTATGGCCTTCAAAAATCGAACCTCCCACAAGTTTTCAGCTTGTTTGGACCAAGCGTTGACCAAAGTCAACGCTGGTCAAACTTCTGCGAAACCCTAGCAGCAGAAAAATCCTCTTCGTCCTTCCCACGTGTGGCTGAAATTCGTCCTCCAGGTAGCTCGTACTTTTTAGGATGAGAGAGGAAGATGTGAGTTGTTTTTGTGTGATCAAATTCTCTCCAACTTTTCCTGTATATATATATATCCATCAATGAGGGTGTGTGACACATCTGTTGGGCATGTGAGCCTACATTACAAAACTGGCTGACCTTTGCACATATAATTTATTAAGAATAATAAATTCAAAATATAAGTTCTGCTCATCGGATTAAGACTATTTTTATATGGATTTTACACCTCTCAGAAAGAGGAATCCAACAAAAATATTAGCCTCTTAATCTGAGCATCAGAACATGGAGTTTGGACCTAGTTGTCCAAATTTAACACTCCCTCTCAACTAGGGAGAACTCCATCTATTAGTGCAATTAACATCGTGAGTCATCCCGCCGAAACTTGCTTTGCTGGCTTCTTTATTTCAGAACAGAAGTGGGTCAGTCACAAAGACATCATTCCCCGACTGACATAATCAGTCCAGAGGTCCCAGACCTCACAAATCTTGATCCCAGATCAAGTGGTTGGACCATGCCATCCTAGATAGAGAGTACGGCAATCTCTGATGCGTCCATCAGTCTTTGCTAATAGTCTCTAGCTTTTCCACACCTCATTGGCCAAATGAGAGGTACTTCCCATGAGCCCTGAACTCAATGGGTAGGATGCATATGGGGCACAGATTAAATGAGTGGCGAACCAGCTCAATAATCACAAGGGTGGGGCAGAAGCATTATGAGTGCTTATAGCTCCAAGAAGCTATCCCCAAAGCCCCCCAGAGCTCCCAGAGCTCATTGTCCAACAGGACCCACATCATAGGGTCTTTCCACGACACCAAGACTCTCACGGAAGGTTAGGAACTTGACCTTCCCCAGGGGCTTAGTGAGAATATCCCCGACCTGCTCATCAGTTCCTATATGATCGAGCCTTACGGCGCCTCGCTGTACCATATCCCGGATAAAGTGGTACCTGATATCAATATGCTTGGATCGGTCGTGGAACACAGGATTCTCAGTCATACGAATCCCACTCTGATTATCACAGAGTATTACAGTGGTATCTAGCACATGTTGGAACAGCTCACTAAAGAGCTTCCTCAACCAAACTGCTTCACAACAGGCCATACTAGCAGCAAAGTATTCGGCCTCCGCGGTGCTCAAAGCCATCGACTTCTGCTTCCTGCTCATCCATGAGATCGAAGCAGACCCAAGATTGAAACAGCATCCAGATGTGCTCTTACGATCCACCACACTGCCAGCCCAATCGGCATCAGTATATCCCCGGAGTATCACACTCCCGGCAGTGTATCTCAGCCCATGGTTTATCGTGCCCCGAAGATATCTCAAAAGATTCTTGGCACCAACCCAGTGAAAATGATGAGGCTCAACCATCTGTTGACTCAAAGTATTCACTGCAAAACATATGTCCGGACGGGTGTTCACTAAGAACATCAAAGCTCCTATGAGTTGACGATACTCAGTAGGATTGGCCAAGATAGGCCCTGCAGCGCTGCCACTCAACTTCTTAAAGTTGAGTTCCATTGGTGTCGACACGGACTTACAGTCCACCATCCCAAATCTTTCCAGAAGCTTCACAATATACTTTCCTTGAGAAAGGAAAATCTCTCCAGGTCTCTGCCAGACCTCCAGGCCTAGGAAATAGTGCATCAGTCCTAGGTCTTTCATCTCGAACTCAGCAGCAAGCTCCCTCTTACATTGATGAATGAGAGGGTCATCACCTGTCAGGAAGAGGTCGTCCACATACAGCACTAGAATGAGAGGCTTTCCTTCCTCAACCTTAAAGTAAAGGTTTGGATCAGCATTGCTTCGAGTGAAGCCCAGCTTCATCAAGTAACTATCCATCCTCTCATACCAAGCTCTGGGTGCTTGCTTTAACCCATAGAGGGCTTTCTTCAACCTGCAGACATAAGTGTCTCGATCTTGAACTTCAAATCCCAGAGGTTGTTCTACATACACCTCTTCCTTTATTGCACCATGCAGAAAAGCAGTCTTGACATCCATCTGATGAAGACTCCATCCTTGCGTAGCAGCAAGGGCTATGATGGATCGGATGGTGGTATATCGAGCCACAGGTGCAAATATATCGTCATAGTCAATTCCTTCCTTTTGAGAGAAGCCACGGGCAACAAATCTTGCCTTAAACTTTTCAGCACTCCCATCAGATCCATGTTTAATCTTGTAGAGCCATTTAGCGGTGACAACAGATTTGTCCTTCGGTCTCGGGACCACATCCCAGACATCATTCTTCATAATAGCCTCATATTCTTCATGCATAGCATCCTTCCAGACTTGATGCTTGATGGCTTCTTCAAAAGATCCAGGTTCAGATTGTATAATAGTACTCATGGCAGCTAGATACCCTTGGTATCTACACGGCTTCTTGCTTTCTCGGAATGTTCCCCTTGGGGCAGCATGACCCTCAGCATCTTCGAGGGTGTCCCTGAGCCATGATGGCCTCTTTCCTAGAGAAGGGGAAGGATCAATAGGGTCCATTGGCTCTTCAACATCAGGCATAGTCTCATCCTGGGGTTCTTCCAGATTTCCAGGTCTTTCTTCATGGTTTTCTTCAGATCTAGGAAGATCTACTACTTTCTTCAGGGAAGCATCTTCGTCAAAAGTGACATCATGGCTTATCTCTACTTCCCTTTGACCAGGTACATAGACTCTATATGCCTTAGAAGTCTCACTGTAGCCCACAAACATTCCTTTCTTCCCAGTAGCATCCAACTTACTTCTCTTTTCTTTCGGCACATGAAAATAGACAGGACATCCAAAAATTCTAAAATGTGAGACATCAGGTTTCTTACCAGAGAAAACCTCTTCGGGAGTTTTGGAGTCCAAAGCGGAATGAGGGCATCGGTTTTGAATGTACACAGCAGTATTTGCAGCTTCTCCCCACAGAAACTTTGGAAGACCCTGGTCACATAGCATGGCACGGGCAGCTTCCACAATAGTCCTATTCTTGCGTTCAGCAACACCATTCTGCTCAGGAGTATATGCAGTGGTAGTCTCCCTCTTAATGCCAGCTTCTCTGCAAAAGTCTTTGAACTCATTTGACTCATATTCAGTGTCATTGTCAGTCCTCAAAATCTTGATCTTCTTTCCGGTCATATTTTCCACCAAGGCTTTGAAGGTACGGAACCACATGAAAGCCTCATCCTTCTTCTTCAAGAAGTATATCCAGGTTTTGCGAGAGAAGTCATCGGTAAATGTCATATAGTAAGAACATCCCCCCAGGGATGTTACAGGAAACATACCGGAAAGATCAGAATGGACCAGTTGCAATATCTCAGATGTCTTTGTGACACTTGAGGGGAAAGGTCCCCTTGTATGTTTTCCTTCAGCACAGCCCTTACATACACCTTTATGATTATTTCCAAAATCAGGCATCCCTGTCACCACCTTCCTTGCTTCGGGAAGAGCCTTGTAATGAAGTTGTCCAAATCTTCGGTGCCATAGTTCGGTTTGACGGATAGTATCACAAGTCATAGCTCCTAACGGACTCCCTCCAACCTGGTAGAGTGTACCAACTCTAAAACCAATTGAGATAGCTTCCTTGAAGCTCTTCTTCCACATGAGTACCTTTCCATCAGAGAAAGTTACATTGAATCCTTTGTCTTCCATGGCAGATACAGACACAAGGTTCTTCTTCAATTTGGGTACATAGAGTACATCTTGTAGATGGAGGACTTGTCCTTGAGACAAGTGGAGGGTCACAGTCCCGGTCCCTTTCACAGGATAAGTGGCATTATCCCCAAGGGTAATTTCTAGATTAGTATCCCTTTCAACCATATCAGAAAGTGCTTCCTTGAATCCGGTGATGTGTCTTGAGGCACCACTATCGATTAGCCAGACATCCATAGTGTCGGGCGGAGATGCAGCTGAGAGAGCAGATATTAGAATATACTCATTTCTTTTATCAACAACATTAGACTCCTCATACCTGGTATTTCTGGTCCTTTTAGAAGGTGGATGGTTTCCTTCAAAGTGAGCCTTCCTCTTTCCTTTGGATTTGTCATTTCTTTGATTCCCATTCCTTCGGTTGTTGTTGTTGTCGTCACTATCGGGAGAATTCTTCTGGAAGGGGCATTCTCTAGCATAGTGTCCAGTCCTATGGCAGGTGAAACATTTACCCTTCTTCTTTTGAGTCTTAGTCCTTCCTTTGTCCTTGGAACCACCAGAGTTCTTCTTTCGGGAATGAGCAACATAGGCAGCATTTCTTTCATTATCAAATTCCTTCATCCTTGTTTCTTCTTGCATACATCTAGACAGAAGCTCATCAAAGTTAGGGATGGTATTATTGTTGAGAATGGTAGTTGTGAATACTTTCCATTCATATGGAAGTCCTCCAAGTGCGGTGAGAACCATCTCACGATCAACTATTGTCTCCCCAATAGCTAGCAGATTATTCCTGGTTTCGGTCAACTTCATAAAGAAAGTTTGAATAGACTCGTCTCGGCCCTTCTTCATATTCTTCAACTTGTTCTTGAGGAATAGCACTTGGTTCACATTGTTTACTCGGAACATAAGTATCAGTTTGTCATACATCTCCTTGGATGTGCCTAGTTCAGATATGTAGGCAACCAGACTCTTATTTATGGATTCCCTGATCAGCAGTTTTGCTCTGATTTCTCCCTTCTTATACTTGTGTTTAACAGCAGCAGAGGCATTTGATGGAGGTTCTTGAATCTTCCCTGTCACATGATCTAGGAGATCATGATCTTCTAATTTGAGATCTAATAACATCTTCCAGGCATGGAAGTCATCACTTCCAGTCAGCTTGTCATTCTCCCTGAATTCAAGCTTAGAGGAATCCATTTCCTTCGATGATGATTGCTATAGATAGAGTTTGTCTTCACCTCAGCTCCGATACCATGTAAAGTTTTGTAGATGTTCTATGCTAAGAGCAATTTCACTTTTCTCACAGCAATCATACAAGTAGATAAGCAAAATGCAGATAGAACATATAAGCAGATCTTACAGAAGACAAATCAGAAACAAGAAAAATGTATGTGTTTGTTTCGGCGGTCAACAGGATGCTTCAACCAGCAAAGTCTCCTTTGGTCAGCCAGCCCAGCATGTGTCACAACAACCCTCCAACCAGTGGATGAGTCAACCCAAGTCAGTTCTACAAAAGTCAACGTTGTCCTGAAAAGTCAACGCAGGGGCAGCAAGCTAAAAGTCAACGCAGCAGCAAAACGGTCAACCCTTTGACCTCGATTTTTGTGCCAGGTAGTATGGCCTTCAAAAATCGAACCTCCCACAAGTTTTCAGCTTGTTTGGACCAAGCGTTGACCAAAGTCAACGCTGGTCAAACTTCTGCGAAACCCTAGCAGCAGAAACCCTAGCAGCAGAAAAATCCTCTTCGTCCTTCCCACGTGTGGCTGAAATTCGTCCTCCAGGTAGCTCGTACTTTTTAGGATGAGAGAGGAAGATGTGAGTTGTTTTTGTGTGATCAAATTCTCTCCAACTTTTCCTGTATATATATATCCATCAATGAGGGTGTGTGACACATCTGTTGGGCATGTGAGCCTACATTACAAAACTGGCTGACCTTTGCACATATAATTTATTAAGAATAATAAATTCAAAATATAAGTTCTGCTCATCGGATTAAGACTATTTTTATATGGATTTTACACCTCTCAGAAAGAGGAATCCAACAAAAATATTAGCCTCTTAATCTGAGCATCAGAACATGGAGTTTGGACCTAGTTGTCCAAATTTAACACAACCCCACTTGCAATAGAGGGAACACTTGCAGACCCTGATGAAATTGGAAAATGAGGGGCATCTCCAATGGGAATATTCTTCCCCTTCCTTTGCCCCTTCCCTGCTGCCCTTGATTGAGCCATGAATGCGAGAAAAAGATAAAGAAAAAATGCACAAATTTGTAAAACAAATGCACATGCAAACTGCTGAAATAAAAATGCAAATAAAATAGAGAGAAAATGCACGTACTTGGCTTGAATCATCTCCAAAATGTTCCCACACCCTTTGCTCTTCCCTCTCACACACTCACAACAAACCCACAACAAGAGAGAATGACTTTGGTGAAGTTAGAATGGGCCAAATCGCCCTTTTATGGCCGTGCAGAGGTGTAAAACACGTGACACATGTCCTGGAATCGAGACACGTTCATGTCCCTATGGGGCACGACCCAGAGGAGACGTGTCCCACCGAATCACATTCGATTCATTCGATTCGGGACACGTGAGACCTGGGTAATGAATCCGGTATCTTAGTCAAGCAATTATCAAACATAAAATACATGAAGATCACAAGAACACAAAGAACACAATATAGAGGTTCCAAGCCAGGGCCAAACCCCTCCAAGGGGAAACCAAAAGATGATTCTTCTCTTCTTATAGAATTAGATCAAATTGAGACCTCCAAGACCCAAAGGCCAAATCTCCTCCAAGCACCAAGTCAGCCCTCCAAAAACCCTTCTTGATTGAGTCAAAGTTTATCAAATCAAAGATAGTCAAAATCCAGAAACTCTGTTCCAAGTCAAAGTCTTGGCCCTCTATCTCAGGTCTACAATTCGGTCCTGCTGTCTTGGCCTTGCAATTCAATGAGAAACCTAGATTCCTTGCATGTGTGAGCAAAAGCAATTCAAAAAATTGGATTTTCTTCTTCGTCTAAAAGTTTTTCCTTCTTCCTTCTCCTTCTCTCTTCTTTTCTTCTAGTCCATTGCAGATATCAAACTTGTTGGAGATATCTCATATGAGGATGGGGTTTCTTATATATTTAGTCATCCAAGAGAGTGAAAAGGTGCCCAACAAAGCCGACTTGTGATGGCAGGACTGACTTGGTCTTGGAGGATAAACTGACTCTTCTTGACTCAAAATAATAATTTTATTTTGTTACAAAGAGTGTAAATGGGACTATAATACATGACAAATGTTCTTCTTTGACTTAAAAAACCCTAGGAGCATGAAGAACATGCTTTGACCTAGACCTAAGCATGAAACCCATGCTTCAACAAATAAAAAATCTTTTTCTTTATACAAAGTCATGATTGCAAATGTCATTATGGAGACTAAATCTAGTTACATTCTCCAACACTTTCCTCAACAAATGATCTTTGAACTTGACCTCCTTATTAGCAGAACTCGACCTCAATAGGAACATGCCACTGCTCCCAAGACAACCCTGAAACTTGACCTTCCACATTGAAATTCAAACCTCTACGCAGATCTGGAATTCCACCTTCAAAAATGACATAATTCGGCTCTCAAGAATTGGTCTACAATCAACCTTCTGACCAGGACCAAAGCTCTTCAAAAAGTGTGCCAAAATCTTTCCAAAATAAGCTACAAAAAAACATTTCCAAAATAAGCCAAAAAACCTTAAAAGATGTGCCAAAAATCCTTCGCCAGAACGTCTCTCCAGATCAGCTCCTCTTTCTGTTAATTTAAGGCAACAATGGTATTTTACTTCAATTTCCTTATGAGCCCAATATCAATTTCAGTTTAGCAATCACATAATCATGTAAGTAAAACGCTGATAGAACATAAACATAAACAGTAGAAGACAAGCCAAGACAAGAGGACATAAGACATGGCACTAGCCAGGGACAAACCCCAATGTGGGGAAATCCTTGATCAAATCTTCTTTTAGTCTTCAATTGTTCAGCAGAGAGAGATAGTACAATTTACAAATTCTGATAATTTATAACAGCAACAAAAGAGCCCTAACCAAAAAAGTCAACATTGGTCAACAGGGCATATTTGGACCTCAAAGATTTGGTCAACTTCGGCCTCCAAACAGCGAGATGAAATAACCCTCAAAACAGTAGAATTATGCCCAGTCAAAGTCTGGTTAAACAGTCAACCTACAGTCAGCGCTAACCACAGTCAACGCTCGTCAAAACTCCTCGATTTTTGTGCCCAGAATTGCAGCCTGCTTAGATACAGATTCCTCACCCAAACTAAAGACAAAATAGGTTAATGCATCAAGTCAACACAGTCAAACAACATCCCAACAGCTTGGTCAATGCTGGTCAACGCAGCAAACAGAAACCCTAGTTCACACGTGTGGAGAGAGAGAAGATTGCCTCGGATAGTGTGCCCAATCACAAGAGGAGAGAGAGATATGTGTGATGAGATGATGGTGAAAATGACTTGAGGTCCTTTTCATATGCAACGTTGAGGATGAATTGGGGGCTTGTGTGCTTGTTTTGCTTGTTGGCCGACCTTGACAATTTGTCCATAATATAAATAAATTCATATCTCGATTTGTACATGCCAGAATTGGATGATCTTTAGATCAATCCTACACCTCTCTGAGAGAGGAATCTAATAAAAATATCAGTGGTCATAAATAAGATGACCCATGTGGAGTTTGGCCGTAGTTGCCAATTTTAACACTCCCTCTCAACTAGGGAGAACTCCACCTGCTAATCCATTTGCCAATATGTACCATCTCTGCCATCCATGCACTGCTCTACATTGCTTTGCTCTGCTCTGCTGAACTATGAAGAAGAATAAGTGATCGAGAATGTATCATACCATTCTCTATTGACCCGAAGTCAGTCCCAATCAAAAGAGAGTGTCTGATACCACTCTTACTGACCCGAAGTCGGTTCCCATTGATCCGAGATCAATATCAGACATCCTAGCATAGGGAGTACGATAGTACACGATGTGTCCATCAGTAGTACTGTGGTCCCTATCCTCATTTCCCTACTCACTTGCCAAATGAGAGGTACTTCCCATGAGTCCCAGACTACATGGGTAGGATGCCTCGGCAAGAGAAGGATGAACAACTCCTCTTGCTCACCTGTTGCCAAGGGGTATCTTAGCGGAAGGATGAACCACTCACCCTGTACCATTGTTTTACAAAACGGGCGGGTTGAAACGGAAACGGCCGTTTCGGACCGTTTCATTAGCCCACAGCTTGACCCGGCCCATGACCCGGCTCGGCTGACCGAGTCAGCAATGACTCGGCCGAGTCATCCAATGACTCGGCCGAGTCATTGCTGACTCGGTCAACCCGGCCGGGTCGGTATTGACTCGGCCGAGTCATGGAAAGGACGGCTGGGCAGCGATTTTAATAAAAAAAATTCATGTTTTTGCTGATATTTGGTAAAGGTAAGTAGGGGTCAAGCAAATTTTCACTTGGATGCATCAGTGGGGTTGCACATCAAAAGAAAATCACACTCAAATAGCCAATGTGATGCAATCTTACACACTCTATGCACTCTTTTGCTACATTGTGCTTCATTTCTTGTTGTTTAAGGTTCCAATCTTTCCTGTTAGTTTGCCATTCACATTTTTTTGCTTGCCCAGTGACCTCTTGCTTACCACTATCTCATGGTATCCTCATTCACCATAGATGCCTATACCACAATCAGTATTTGACGGTATCCTTGCAAACATTTTTGCACAACCTTCAGATATGATCTGTTGGGTAAAATGAAAAACACGCAAACTTATTAATTTCCAGGATGTAAAGCTGGCACTCTTGGTCATACTAGTCTGTGGACTCTATAACAAATTGAAGATTAAAGGAATCAAAGTTAATTGTCTGACACAATCAAAATTAACTGTCTGACACAAGGCAAAGATTAAATGCTAGTCAAATACTCAAGTGCATGGCTCTTTAAAGTCTTTCAGCAAACTAATTCAGGCAGCTTTAGGGAAACCTGATTCAGCATTTGATTTTTGAACCTTCTATCTACTGGATATAACCGTGTGAAATGTTCATTTATGTGACTCACCTCTTAATATGGAATTGAATGGTTGTCTTCCATGTATATTATAATGTTGTGTGTTTGGAAACTTGAATGAAAATCTTTAAAATTATGTTTAAAATATTTAAAATTATGTTTTTTTATAAAAAAAATAAATATTTAATGTGTTTTTTACAACGACCGAGTCATTGAAATCGAGCCGGCCGAGTCATTACCGAGTCCGAGTCCGAGTCAGAGTCGATCCTCGGCCGAGTCCGAGTCCGAGTCCGAGTCAGAGTCGATCCTCGGCCGAGTCCGAGTCCGAGTCCGAGTTGTAAAACATTGCCCTGTACACAACAAACCACTAGGGGAACACTGAACCACTCACCACTCCAAGAAGTACCCCAAGCCCCACCGGAGCTCCATCTCATATAGGACCCTCATAAGAGGGTCTCTCCACGACTCCAAGTCGTTCTTGGAAGGCCAAGAATTTGACCTTCCCTAGGGGCTTTGTCAGAATATCGACGACCTTCTCTTTAGTCCTAATGTGATGGAGCCTTATTGCTCCTCGTTGTACCATATCTCGGATAAAGTGGTACTTAATATCTATATGCTTGGAGCGATCATGAAACACGAGATTCTCTGATAATTGGATCCCACTTTGGTTGTCGCAGAAGATCACGGTGGTAACCAGCACATGTCCAAATAGCTCACTGAAGAGCTTCCTCAACCAGATAGCTTCACAAGAGGCCATACTAGTAGCTATGCATTCGGCCTTGGCGGTGCTCAAGGCAATAGATTTCTGCTTCCTGCTCATCTAGTATTTCAAAATAGAACCCAAAGAAAAGCAACATCCAGAAGTGGTCTTGCGATCCACCACACTGCCAGCCCAATTAGCATCAAAGTAACCATGCAGCCTCACATTTCCGGCTGTGTATCTCAATTCATGAGTGATTGTGCCCTGAAGATATCTCAGAAGATTCTTGGCAGTAATCCAATGCATATGATGAGGCTCAACCATGTATTGGCTTAATGTGTTAACTACAAAACATATGTCTGGATTGGAGTTCACCAAGAACATCAATGCTCCTATGAGTTGACGATACTCAGAAGCATTTCCCAATTCAGGTCCAGCAGTACTACCACATAACTTCTTAAAGTTAAGTTCCATCGGAGTAGCCACAAGCTTGCAATCCACCATCCCAAATCTTTCCAATATCTTCACAACATATTTTACTTGAGAGAGGAAAATTTCACCTGGCTTTTGCCAGACCTCCAACCCTAGGAAATAGTGCATCGGTCCTAGATCCTTCATCTCAAATTCAAAATCCAACTCCCTCTTACATTTGTGAATGAGAGGGTCTGCACCTGTCAAAAAGAGGTCATTTGCATAAAGTACCAAAATGAGAGGTTTATCATTTTCAACCTTAAAGTAAAGGTTTGGACCAACTTCACTTGTAGTGAATCCCCTTGGGTTGTTTCACATAGAATTCCTCTTTGATTGAACCATGCAAGAAGACGGTCTTGACATCCATTTGATGTAGGTTCCATCGTTGCTAGGCAGCAAGGGCTATGATCGAGCGGATGGTGGTGTATCGGGCAATAGGTGCAAATATCTCATCGTAATGTACACCTTCCTTTTGAGAGAAGCCTCAAGCAATAAAGTGGGCCTTGAACTTTTCTGCACTTCCATCAGCTCCATGCTTGATTTTGTAGAGCCACTTAGAAGTGACAACTGATTTGTCCTAGGGTCTAGGGAACACATCCCAGACATCATTCTTCATAATTGACTCGTATTCTTCATTCATAGCGTCCTTCCATACTTTGCTTCACTACTTCGAATGATGAAGGCTCATTTTGAATGATAGTGCTCATGGCGATCAAATATCCTTGGTACTTGTTCGGCTTCTTACTTTCACGGAAAGTCCCCGTTGGTGCAATGTGCCTCTCAGTATCTTGGAGAGTCTCCGTAAGCCATGAGGCTCTCCTCTTGGAGGAGGAAGGCTCATGAGGGAGTGGATCAATAGGATCCATAGGTTCATCAACATCAGGCATCGTTTCGTCCTCTTTTTCACCCTGATTTCCTATGTCAGCTTCTTTGTGCTTCCTTAGGATAGGAAGGTTGTTAATGATCCTGAGGGTCATATCTTCATTGAAGTTGACATCATGACTTATCTCAACTTCCTTTTGACCAGCCACATAAATTCTATATCCCTTAGAATTTTCACTATAGCCCACAAAGATTCCTTTCTTCCCAGATGCACCTAATTTGCTTCTTTTCTCTTTCGGCACATAAAAATATATGGGGCTTCCAAAAATTCTAAAATGAGAGACATCGGGTTTCTTACCAGTGAACTTTTCTTCGGGCGCCTTGGAGTCCAATGCTTGATGAGGGCATCGATTTCGAGCATACACGGATTTGCAGCTTCACCCCATAGAAACTTCGGAAGGCCTTGATCATGAAGCATGGCACAAACAACTTCTACAATAGAGCAATTCTTCCATTTGATGTAGGTTCCATTGTTGCTAGGCAGCAAGGGCTATGATCGAGCGGATGGTGGTGTATCGGGCAATAGGTGCAAATATCTCATCGTAATGTACACCTTCCTTTTGAGAGAAGCCTCAAGCAATAAAGTGGGCCTTGAACTTTTCTGCAATTCCATCAGCTCCATGCTTGATTTTGTAGAGCCACTTAGAAGTGACAACTGATTTGTCCTAGGGTCTAGGGAACACATCCCAGACATCATTCTTCATAATTGACTCGTATTCTTCATTCATAGCGTCCTTCCATACTTTGCTTCACTACTTCGAATGATGAAGGCTCATTTTGAATGATAGTGCTCATGGTGATCAAATATCCTTGGTACTTGTTCGGCTTCTTACTTTCACGGAAAGTCCCCGTTGGTGCAATGTGCCTCTCAGTATCTTGGAGAGTCTCCGTAAGCCATGAGGCTCTCCTCTTGGAGGAGGAAGGCTCATGAGGGAGTGGATCAATAGGATCCATAGGTTCATCAACATCAGGCATCGTTTCGTCCTCTTTTTCACCCTGATTTCCTATGTCAACTTCTTTGTGCTTCCTTAGGATAGGAAGGTTGTTAATGATCCTGAGGGTCATATCTTCATTGAAGTTGACATCATGACTTATCTCAACTTCCTTTTGACCAGCCACATAAATTCTATATCCCTTAGAATTTTCACTATAGCCCACAAAGATTCCTTTCTTCCCAGATGCACCTAATTTGCTTCTTTTCTCTTTCGGCACATAAAAATATATGGGGCTTCCAAAAATTCTAAAATGAGAGACATCGGGTTTCTTACCAGTGAACTTTTCTTCGGGCACCTTGGAGTCCAATGCTTGATGAGGGCATCGATTTCGAGCATACACGGATTTGCAGCTTCACCCCATAGAAACTTCGGAAGGCCTTGATCATGAAGCATGGCACAAACAACTTCTACAATAGAGCAATTCTTCCATTTGATGTAGGTTCCATCGTTGCTAGGCAGCAAGGGCTATGATCGAGCGGATGGTGGTGTATCGGGCAATAGGTGCAAATATCTCATCATAATGTACACCTTCCTTTTGAGAGAAGCCTCAAGCAATAAAGTGGGCCTTGAACTTTTCTGCACTTCCATTAGCTCCATGCTTGATTTTGTAGAGCCACTTAGAAGTGACAACTGATTTGTCCTAGGGTCTAGGGAACACATCCCAGACATCATTCTTCATAATTGACTCGTATTCTTCATTCATAGCGTCCTTCCATACTTTGCTTCACTACTTCTTCGAATGATGAAGGCTCATTTTGAATGATAGTGCTCATGGCGATCAAATATCCTTGGTACTTGTTCGGCTTCTTACTTTCACGGAAAGTCCCCGTTGGTGCAATGTGCCTCTCAGTATCTTGGAGAGTCTCCGTAAGCCATGAGGCTCTCCTCTTGGAGGAGGAAGGCTCATGAGGGAGTGGATCAATAGGATCCATAGGTTCATCAACATCAGGCATCGTTTCGTCCTCTTTTTCACCCTGATTTCCTATGTCAGCTTCTTTGTGCTTCCTTAGGATAGGAAGGTTGTTAATGATCCTGAGGGTCATATCTTCATCGAAGTTGACATCATGACTTATCTCAACTTCCTTTTGACCAGCCACATAAATTCTATATCCCTTAGAATTTTCACTATAGCCCACAAAGATTCCTTTCTTCCCAGATGCACCTAATTTGCTTCTTTTCGCTTTCGGCACATAAAAATATATGGGGCTTCCAAAAATTCTAAAATGAGAGACATCGGGTTTCTTACCAGTGAACTTTTCTTCGGGCGTCTTGTATGAGGGCATCGATTTCGAGCATACACGGATTTGCAGCTTCACCCCATAGAAACTTCGGAAGGCCTTGATCATGAAGCATGGCACAAACAACTTCTACAATAGAGCAATTCTTCCTTTCAGCCACACCATTCTGCTTGGTACTGTATGGCGTTGTAGTCTTCCTCTTAATGCCAACTTCTCTGCAATAATCTTGGAGTTCATTAGATTCATACTCGGTCCCATTATCAATCCTCAATATCTTGATTTTCTTCCCAGATTGGTTTTCGATCAAGGATTTGAAATGTCAGAACCAGGTGAACACTTCATCCTCCTTCTTCAAGAAGTAGATCCAGGTCTTGCAAGAATAATCATCCACCAAGGTGAGATAATATAAGTATCCTCCCAAGGAGTTTACGAGCATCATACCAGATATGTCGGAGTGGATGAATTGCAATATGTCTGCGGTCTTTCTATTACTTGAGGGGAATGGTTCCCTTGTAAGTTTTCCTTCGACACATCTCGGCTATACACCTTCATTCTCTACTTTGAACTCGGGCATACCTATCACCATCTGTCTCACATCGGGTAGGGCCATATAATGAACATGGGCGAACCTCCACAGCCATAGTTCAGATTGTAGAGATGTGTCGCAAGACATGGCTTCCAATGGACTTCCTCCAACTTGATACAAACTGTCAACCCTGAACCCAGGAGTAAAAGAATCCTTGAAATTTCTTTTCCAAACACGTACCTTTCCATCGATAAAATCCACCTTGAATCCTTTATTTTCCATTGATGAAATGGACACCAGGTTCTTCTAGAGATCGAGTACATTTAGTACTTCTTGCAAATGAATAGTGTTACCTTGATTCAATTGAAGGGTAACATTCCCTACTCCCTTCATGGGATAGGTGGCATCGTCTCCAAGGATGATCTCCAAGTTTGTCTCCTTTTCTATCAGATTAGAGAGGGCTTCCTTGTATCTGGTGAAGTGCCTCGAGGCACCACTCTCAGTCATCCAATTTCCTAAAGTGTTCGGAGGAGAGGCAGTGGAGAGGGTCGATATAAGATAGTACCCTTTGTGCTTATTGTTAACAACATTGGATTCATCATACTTGGAGTTCCTTGATTTCTTGGAGGGTTGTCCATTTCCTTGATGTCTCGCATTCCTTTTTCCTTTGCCACTGGACTTGCCATTCCTTTGATCGTTGTTGTTGTTGAAGTTGCCCTTGTAGTTGTTACGATAGTCATCATCTCAAGGTGCATCCCTTTTATTAGGAAACTCCCTTGCGTAGTGGTCAAACTTATTGCAAATAAAGCACTTGCCCTTCCTCCCTTAGATCTAGGATTTCCATGGAAATGACCTTTAGACCCTGCCTTATTCCTCCTTTTGGCATGAGCGAAGAATGCAGTGAGGTTGCTTCTATTAGAAGGCATTTCTTGCTCCACCATTCTTGTTTCTTCTTTAATTCATCTCGACATCAATTTTTCAAACCCTGGAATTCGATCATTGTTGGGTATAGTGGTTCTAAATACATACCACTCAGGTGGGTGTCCTCCAAGGGTGGTGAGAGTAAGTTCCTTGTCAGGAATGACTTCTCCAATCGAGAGTAGATCATTCTTGATCTCAATAATCCTCAAGAAATAGGATTGAATGTCCTCGCCCTTGCCCTTCTTAATATCCTTCAACTTATTCTTGAGCAAGAAAATTTGATTAGCATTACTAAGCTTGAACATGCCGACCAACCTATCATATATCTCCTTGGAGGTCTTCAATTCGGAGATATAGGCCACCAGATGCTTGTCAATGGAATCCTTGATAAGCTTCTTCGCTTTGACTTCAGCCTTATTGTACTTGGTCTTCGCAGCGGTCGATGCATTTGAAGGAGGCTTAAGGATTTTACTTGCACATAATCCATCACTTCCTTCTCTTCCAAGGTCAAATCAAGAGACATCTTCCATCCATGATAGTCAGATTTATCATGGAGCTTGTCTTCAACCGGGAAGTAGGATGAGGAACCCATTGAGTCTTTTGTCCTTGTCGAACTGTCTTTGGTGATTTCTTTTTCACTCTTGCTTGGGCTTTGTCTTCACCTCAACTCTGGTACCATGTTAATTTAAGGCAACAAGGGTATGTTCTATGCTTTAGAGCAATTTTACTTCAATTTCCTTATGAGCCCAATATCAATTTCAGTTTAGCAATCACATAAACATATAAGTAAAATACTGATAGAACATAAACATAAACAATAGAAGACAAGCCAAGACAAGAGGACAGAAGATGTGGCATCAGCCAAGGACAAACCCCAATGTGGGGAAATCCTTGATCAAATCTTCTTTTAGTCTTCAATAGTTCAGCAGAGAGAGATAGTAAAATTTACAAATTTTGATAATTTATAATAGCAGTAAAACAACCCTAACCAGAAAAGTCAACGCTAATCAACAAGGCAGATTTGACCTTGTAAGATTTGGTCAACCTCAGTCCACTTGGCCTCCAAACAACAAGATGAAACAACCCTCAAAACTGTTGAGTTTTTCCCAGTTAAAGTCTGGTCAAACAGTCAACCTATGGTCAACCCTAACCACCATCAATGTTGGTCAAAACTCCTCGATTTTCATGCCCAGAATTGCGGCCTGCTTAGACAAAGATTCCTCACCCAAACCAAAGTCAAAATAGGTGAACGCATAAAGTCAAGACAGTCGAACAACATCCGAACAGCGCGGTCAACGTTAGTCAGCGCAACAAACAGAAACCCTAGTTCACACGTGTGGAGAGAGAAGATTGCCTCGGATAGTGTGCCCAATCACAAGAGGGGAGAGAGATATGTGTGATGAGATGATGGTGAAAATGACTTGAGGTCTCCTTTTTATATGGAACGTTGAGGATGAATTGGGGGCTTGTGTCCCTGTTTTGCTTGCTGGCTGACCTTGACAATGTGTCCATAATATAAATAAATTCATATCTTCATTTGTACATGTCAGAATCAGAGGATCTTTAGATCAATCCTACACCTCTCCGAGAGAGGAATCTAATAAAAATATCAGCTGTCATAAATAAGATGACCCATGTAGAGTTTGACCCTAGTTGCCAATTTTAACATCTTCATTTTTGGCTCATGAGATATGAGCCTCATAATTCCTTCTTTTGTTTGCTTGTTGTAACAAATATGGACTTGCTTGAGCGAGTAAACTTAAATTATCCTTCTTTTGCCTATTTATAGTGCATTCGAATCTAGACTAGGCTGACATGCCCACTGGTTGGGCCTACTTGTCCACTGTTTAGACTAGGTTGTGCAATTGGTAGAATGTATATTGAATATTCGAAAAATAATTTCTCGTCAGGAGTTAGAGGGGGCGCCATATATTGTTAGAAAGGTCTCGGAATAAGCTTTCCAACCGTGTCTGTTATGCTTCCACTTGAGCTAGATAAATGGAGTACAAATATATTCAAAGATAGGATATCCAAATGGGGCATCAAAAATCGAAAACAATAGTTCGAAATGTGCTATTTGAATATATAACTTTTTTTTTTTCATTTGGACATCCTTTAACATCAATGAGAATTTCTTTCAAGAATCTCCCCCTTTTTATTGATGGCAGCCATCCTACTCTTCTTGTGATTATGCTCCTCCTATCTTTGTGCTTCTTGATCTTTCTCTCCCCCTTTGACATCAATGGAAAAAGGTAACTCCCCCTAACACTGTCTCTCCCCTTGTCTTTCTTTGTTGAAGATTGTGCAGATCAATTTGGAGCATAAATTACTCCCAATTTTTGTCTGAGATACTCAAATGTCTCTCTAGGAAGTGGTTTGGTGAAGATGTCTACAATTTGTTGCTTCGTCTCAACATACTCTAGCTTAATATTCTTTTCAGTGACTTGATCCCTTAAAAATTGAAACTTGATAAGAATATGCTTGGTCTTGGAATGCATTACTGGATTGTTGGAGATGTTTATTGCACTAGTATTGTCTCAAAGTATCAGAATAGGCTCATCTTATTTTGGTTGCATGCCTTTCAAGGTTTTCTTCATCCAAAGGAGTTGTTGTCTCTCCCCTTGTCTTTCTTTGTTGAAGATTGTGCAGATCAATTTGGAGCAGAAATTACTCCCAATTTTTGTCTGAGATACTCAAATGTCTCTCTAGGAAGTGGTTTGGTGAAGATGTCTACAATCTGTTGCTTCGTCTCAACATACTCTAGCTTAATATTCTTTTCAGTGACTTGATCCCTTAAAAATTGAAACTTGATAGGAATATGCTTGGTATTGGAATGCATTACTAGATTGTTGGAGATGTTTATTGCACTAGTGTTGTCTCAAAGTATCAGAATAGGCTCATCTTGTTTTACTTGCATGTCTTTCAAGGTTTTCTTCATCCAAAGGAGTTGAGTACGACATGTTGTTGCTGTAATATGTTCTACTTCTGTTGTAGATAAGGATACTGAAGATTGCTTCTTGCTAAACCAGGATACTAAATAGTCTTCCAAATAGAAGGTTTCTCAACTTGTACTTCATCTTTCATCTATACTTCCCGCCCAATCTACATTTGTGTAAGCTATTGGTGACAATTCCTTTCCTTTCGGGTACCACAACCCAAAGTATGTTGTTGCTTTGAAATATTTGAATATCCTTTCTAGTGCTATAACATGAGTTTCCTTCAATGTTGCTTAAAATCTTCCAACCTGTCCAACTCTTTCATTACATCTAATCTTGAAGTTGTCACGTAGAGTTGGCTACCAACCATTGATCTATAGTCTTTGATCCACTTCCTTGTGTTGATTTGGGGTAGCATCGGATGTACTCTAAGCCTCAAATTTTGTAGGGAGGCTTGAGCACAAGTATTCCAAAGAACCCAAAAAACGTTTTGGGAAATTCCACCCAGAACTGATTTTATTAAAATAATTAATATTTTTAATGGGGTTCCTAAGTCTAAACGGTTGATTTGGGGTAGCATCGGATGTGCTCTAGTCACGAAATTTGGTGGAGAGGTTGGGGCACATAAGATCTCCAATACTTAGAAAGGGTTTGGGCAGATTCTAAACAGATTAGGAGATATTAAAATAATTAATACTTTTAATGGAGTCCTTAAGTCTAAACTTAGGGAAAATAAAATATTAATGTGTATTAATATGAATCTGTGTTAGAATGGTACAAAAGACATGGATCAAGCCAGATCTAATATTAGCCATTGATTAGGGACTTAATCTCGGTCGTTGAGATGTCAACAGAAAAAGTATAAGAGGAGGCTTGAGGGGCACTTGGAGAACACACTGAGGGAGACCAATCAGTTCAATTTCTGGAGCGTGGTTCGCTGAGAAATTGAACCAGTGGTCTGG
This sequence comes from Pinus tabuliformis, assembly GCA_031772625.1. Lineage (NCBI taxonomy): Eukaryota > Viridiplantae > Streptophyta > Pinopsida > Pinales > Pinaceae > Pinus > Pinus tabuliformis. Next base: position 337,252,592 of record CM062815.1, on the reverse strand, counting down.
AGAGTAGTAAGGAGTCAGCAAGCATGGAACAGAGAGACGACTGATCCGTGTAGAAGAAGCAGACACAGAGTCAAAGGAAGCCACGCAGAGGCAACAAAGACTGTGCAGATCCCGAAGGGCTTGCGTCATCCACGTAGAGGCTGCAGAAGTGATGCAGAAGCCCAGGGAGGCTGCGCAGAGCCTCAGTAGGCTGACGTAAAGGGTTTCAGGGTGACGCAGAGGGTTTCAGGCTGTAGCAGAGGTCAGTAGAGCCCACACTAGATTTATAAAAGTGTTGGAAGCTTGTCTATCTGTGGGTAAGCCGGTTTGGCACCCTGTTGTACAAGAAACTTGCTGAATAATAAAATTCTCCTTTGCTGCACTGGTTTTCCCACATTGGGTTTTTCTGGGGACATTAGTCCAAAATAATTGTGTCAATGTGTGCATATGTTTGTTTCTGTATTACAGTGTGATATCTGCAGCAGTATTTATTTTAATGTTTGTTGAAGTAATTTCATGAATAACATATGATATAAGTAGGAAAAGTAAATCAGTTGCTGCAGTGATAGAATTTTCACATAAACTTAGGAAAATTAAAATATTAATGGGCATTAATCTAATCAGGGGTGAAACTTCTAGGAAAGCCATGGATCAAGTCAAAACGATCTGAGCCTTTGATTATGTTTTAATCTAGGCCGTTGGTTTCCCAACAGGGAGATATAAGAAGGGGCTTGAGGGTCATTTAGAAAATGCACTAGGCAGATACTCAATTGCCCAAGAGAAATCGATTTTCTCACTAGTTGAAGTTTGGCAAGAGAAAATTGATTCAGAGGTAGAGTTGCAGGTGGAGGAGAGACAGAGAGGGTTTAACATCAGTTAGGGAGATAGGGACGAATAGATAGAGCAACAAAAGGAACAACGCTGGGCAGATTGACGTTGGGAGAGGCAGCGCTAACCTGAGTGAAGCAGACATCATTCAGGCTAGTCTAGAGGCCAGAGAAATTGACGCTGGGCAAGCCAAAGAGATGCAGAGGGTGAAGGAACCTCTCTCTCGGGTCAGACACTTGTTCAGGGATGTCTATAAATATTTCTCAATTCTATACTGTTGGGTAAAATATTGTAGATGTTGATTTTTGCGAAGAATAATAAAACCCTCATCTGCTGCACTGGTTTTCCCACATTGGGTTTTTTCGGGGACAATTGTCCAAACATAACTGTGTCATTGTGTTTGTCTATTTGTGGGTAAGCCAGTTTGGCACCCTGTTGTACAAGAAAATTGATTAATAATAAAATTCTCCCTTGTTGCACCGGTTTTCCCACATTGGGTTTTCCCGAAGACATTATTCCAAAATAGCTGGGTCAATGTGTGCATACGTTTGTTTCTGTATTACGGTGTGATATTTGCAACAATATTTATTTTAATGTTTGTTGAAGTAATTTCATGAATAACTTATGATATAAGTAGGAAAAGTAAATCAGTTGCTGCAGTGATAGAATTTTCACATGGTATCAGAGCAAGTAATCAGAGACAGAAAGGGAAAATCAGTTATGGGTCGAGACCATGATGCAGAGGCATCCACCTCAGGGGACTCATGCAGATTTTTAGAAGATTGCACAAGAGAGAGAGATTTCGATTTCTCTTTGTTGGCTTCCAGGTTGAAAGAAGAAGTGGCGTGCATGACTAGTGCTGCATCATCAGAAGTATGGTATATAGACAGTGGAGCCTCGTGGCATATGACGGGAATCAGGGAGTGTTTCTCAGAATATCGAGAAGAGAAGATGAACTTTCAGATCACCATGGGGAACAAGGCAAAGTGTACTCCAGTAGGAAAGGGTACCATAGTTTTTCAGACAAAATTGGGAGAGCGGTTTCGTGCCACAAATGTGCTGCATGTGCCAGGATTGGGGATGAACTTACTTTTCGTGTCACAACTACAAGGCAAGGGCTATGACGTTTACTTCATCAAGGAAAAGGTATACATCAAACACTCGAGTTGGAAAAAGAAAGTGCAGATCGGGATCAAAAGTAATCGGTTGTACAGATTACAACTAGAATCTCCAATGGCACTAATAGGCAGTCATGGGGACAAAGACTTGAACGAACTATGGCATAGAAGGATTGGTCACTTGCACCATGGAGCTCTAAGAATTCTCAGGGACACTGTAACAGGAGTTTTGGATATGAGTACGGAACGAGATGATGTATGCAAGGGATGCGCTCTAGGAAAGTATGCCAAGGTGACATTTCCTAGGAGCAACCACAGGGCCAAGAATGTACTGGGATTGATACACTCAGATATTTGCGGACCTATGTCCATCAAAGCTCTTAGCGGTGCCGAGTATTTCCTTACCTTCATTGATGACCACTGGAGGAAAATTTGGATCTATTTTTTGAAAACCAATGATGAAGCTTTCTGTTGATTCAAGGAGTTCAAGGCTCTAGTGGAGAATCTGAAAGGTAAGAAAATAAAAGTCTTGTGCTTAGATAATAGTGGAGAATATGTCGGTAAGGACTTCACTGATTATTGCGTTAAGGAGGGCATTCGAAGAGAGTGGACAACTCCCTACAATCCAGAGCAGAATGGGGTGGCAGAAAGGAAAAACAGGACTATTGTAGAAGCAGTTAGGGCCATGCTGTATGATCAGGATATGCCAAAATTCCTGTGGGCAGAAGCATGCAACACAACTGTCTACGTTCAGAACAGGACTCCTCATTGGGCATTGGGCAAGATTACTCCAGAGAAAGTCTTCATTGGGAAGACACCTGAAGTCAGTCATTTCGGGATATTTGGGAGTTTGGCATATTGTCGCATACCCGAAGAAAAGAGGATGAAGCTGGATCAGATTGCAGAAAAGGGGTATCTGGCAGGATATAGCGAGAATGCTAAGGCATACATAATCTATCTTCTAGGGAGCAGGAAGGTAGTAGTACGACGAGATGTAAAGTTCATGGAGGACAAAGCTTTCAGAAGATCTCGCAAAATGCCTTCCAAGGAGCAGCCAAAAGAGGATCCGTTGGTCATGCCTCTTCAACCAACGGAAGTGAAGAATCCTTCCTCAAATCAGGAAGACTCTCAGGATGAGGAAGAAGAGCGAACAAAAGCACCTGTTGACAGAGGAAGAACCAATAGGGAACTTCGTCAGATTCTGTGTGATGCAGAGAACTTCATTGGAGAGCCAAGGAACAGTAAAAGGGAGTGGAAACAACCAGACAAGTATTAGGCGTTAGTAGCTTAGGATGGAGAGCCTGCTAGCTTCAAGGAGGCAACTCAACATCAGGTCTCGCTAGATGCGATGGTGGAGGAGTATAACTCCATAATGGTAAATGATGTATGGGAGGTGGTATCAATGCCTCAAGACAGATCTGTGGTAGGTTCAAGATGGATCTACAGGTTCAAATATGCTGCGAACGACGGTATTGAAAAATACAAGGCCAGGTTTGTGGCTAAGGGGTATGCTCAAATGGAAGGGATTGACTATGAGGAAACTTTCGCCTCGGTAGCCAGGTATACATCTATTAGGACCGTGATCTCTTGCAGCCCAGATGGGATGGGAGATCCATCAGATGGATGTCAAGACGACATTTCTAAATGGGGTAATAGAAGAAGAAGTGTACATTGAACAACTAGAGGGCTTTGAAACTCATGAGAAGGAGTCTCATGTATGCAGACTGAAGAAAGCCTTGTATGGGCTGAAGTAGACACCAAGAGCGTGGTATGGTCGAATAGATGGCTACTTGCAGAAGATGGGGTTTGTCAAGAGTGACGCAGATTAGAATCTCTACTATCTGGTTGTAGAGAGCGAGCCACTTATCTTAGTATTATATGTGGATGATCTCTTCCTGACACGATCATCTAGATCCATTGAAGACTACAAGAAGAATCTAGCCACAGAGTTCAATATGAAGGATCTGGGATGAATGCACTATTTCCTAGGGTTGGAAGTTTGGCAGCAGAAAGGAGAAATCTTTCTTAGGCAAGGAAGGTATGCTACAAAAATCTTGAAAAGGTTCGGGATGGGAGACTGTAGACCTATGGCTACGCCAATGATCACCAACCGGAAGAAGATTGATGCATTAGAAGATAAGGATGTCGATCCCACCCTATACAGACAACTTATAGGGTTCCTGATGTATCTAGTCAATACCAGGCCAGATATTTGCTACGCTGTTAACACCCTAATGTAGAAATTTCTCATTTCCCACCTCGGTTTTTAGTTTCACCTTATTTCTCCAAAATAGTTAAATGCCCTTTCCCATATCCATACATTCAACAACTGAAAAAATAAATTTTGCTGAAAACAAAAATGCTGGAAAAATTACAGAATGCTGGAAAATGTAGAAATATAAAAATCAGCACATACAAACAGCGATTCAACACATTTAAACATAGTGATTTTTGGTCAAGGTGACCCTGGAAAAACCCCCTACGACTCTTTGGGGAAAACCAGTTCGAAAGCTCCTTCTTATTTCTGGAAAATGCTTTTTACAGTGAGAAATATTCAGCAAAAATTCAGCAAGCAAACTTTTACAACTTATCTCGTTTTCCGTGCCTCACAGCCAACTGGAAAAACTTGCAAACAACAAAACAGAACAACAATAAATGCTGTACGACCTCCTCGATTTTTGTGCCCAAATTTCAGCCTTAAATGCTGCTGTACGGCCTACCTAGAAAAGCATGCAAGCTGCCATAAATATGTGGTACGGATTTCCTTGATTTACGTGCAAAAAAACCAGCAATACAGCTGTACGGATTTGCCTCGATTTGTGTGCCAAGGTACAACCACTTGTACGGATTTCTGCTCCTCGATTTTTGTGCACTTGCTGTATGGATTTCTAGAAAATCATGCCCAATATCTGCCTTTCACTGTGTGCTAACTCAGCTGTACGGATTTGCTAAAATGCTGCCTTGGAATGTGTGTCAAGCTGCTGCCTCCTTCTCCTCCCTGTCCAAAAATCTCCCTTTCTCTTTTGCTCTCTTTCTCTCAATCTGCTCATGAAAGAATGAATGACCTTTTCCTTCTTTTCCTCCTTTAATATAACCCTAAGTGACTTTTGGGGAATTCCTAAATCCAATGGCTGAAATAGATTGAGATCTAGGGCTGAGATTAAATGCTCATTTAAATCTCACTTTCTATTTTTTAATTCACCCCACTTTAATAAAGACCCACTTAGTCATTTATTTCCAAAGTCACTTTTCCTTTCTAATTTTATATTGACTTTATTAAAGTCACTTTTCCTTTCTAATTTTTATATTGACTTTATTAAAGTCATTTTAAAATTAGACTTTAGTAACTTTATCACTTAAAGTCACTTTTAAATTATATTTGACTTTATAAAAATTATAAAGTCACTTTAGGAGAAAAATTAAATTCTTTTGGACACTTTTCCCTAAGCCAAAGATCAAAGCCTTAGGGAACCACCCGTCCTCCGGTACCAAATTTCATTACTCCCTCTTACCGAGGAAGGTGTTCGTCACCACACCCATCTTGTCTCTGAAGTAGTCATGCTTGCCCCGTGGTAAGGCTTTGGTAAGAATATCTGCAACCTGCTCATTAGTGGGAATATACTCAAGCTTCACAGCTCCTTTCTGAACATAGTCTCTGATGAAGTGATATTTGATCCCGATATGCTTTGACCTGTCATGAAATACTGGATTCTCCGTGAGTTTAATGCAACTCTGATTATCACAGTAAATCACTGAAGGTCTCAACGGCTGACCAAATAAGCCAAACAACATCTTGCGAAGCCAGATGGCCTCACAACTAGCTAGACTCGCTGCCATATACTCTGCTTTCGCTGAACTCAATGCTACTGACTGCTGCTTCCGGTTGAACCATGACACTACTGCCAACCCTAACCCAAAACGACACCCTGAAGTGCTCTTCCTATCAGAAGCACAACCTGCCCAATCTGAATTAGTATAACCTGCCAATCTCACTCCATCCCCCTGCCTGTAGTCCAGACCATAATCCACTGTCCCCTGCAAGAACCGCAAAATGTGTTTTGCAGCCACCCAGTGAACCTTCCTAGGCTCACACATAAACTGACTCATCGTGTTGATTGCAAAACAAATATCTGGTCTAGTGTTGACCAAATACATCAAGGAACCAATCAGATGCCTGTACAATGTGGGATCCACCAACTCGGAATCTGAAGCATGAAATTTCTTCCAGTTGGTGATCATCGGTGTCGACATGGGTTTACAATCCTCCATGTGGAATCTGCCAAGGATGTCCACGATATACTTCCCCTGCCCCAAGAAGAAATGCCCCTCCTCCTGCCACACCTCCAAACCCATTAAGTAATGCATCAAGCCGATGTCCTTCATCTCAAACTCCGCCGCAAGATCTCTCTTGCAGTGCTCTATGAGTCTCTCTGCACCTGTAATGACCAAGTCATCCACATACAACACCAGAATGAGAGGCGCCTCACCTATCACAATATAGTAAAGGTTCGGATCTGCCTCACTCTTTGTGAAACCCTTCCCCTGCAAGTATGTATCTATCCTGGAGTACCAAGCTCTGGGAGCTTGCTTTAGGCCATAAAGGGCCTTCTTCAGTCTGCACACATGGGACTCCTTCCCATGCACCTCAAAGCCCTGTGGCTGCTCAATGTACACCTCCTCCTGTATGAAGCCATTGAGAAATGCAGTCTTCACATCCATCTGGTGGATCTTCCAAACCATCTCTGCTGCTATCGATATAATGGAGCGGATCGAAGTATATCGAGCCACGGGAGCGAAGGTCTCCTCATAATCAACTCCCTCTACCTGGGAGAACCCTCTAGCCACAAACCTCGCTTTGAATTTCTCAATGCTGCCATCTGCAGCATGCTTTACCTTGTAAAGCCATCTGGAAGTAACCATGGATTTGCCCTCAGGCCTCGGCACCACCTCCCAAACATCATTCTTCATGATAGAAGAATACTCCTCCTGCATGGCCTCTCTCCAGACCTGCTGGCTAACTGCCTCCTCATAGCTAGAAGGCTCAGAGTCAAGGATGCTGGTAGTCATTGCCATATAACTACAAAACCTCTCAGGTGGTCTAGTCTCTCTGACCGGCCTCTTAGGCTCAGCAACAGATGTGGCATCTCTCAAGGTGTCCTGAAGCCACTTGGGCTTCCTCTTCCCTGAGCGTACTTCTCCCATTGGAGAATGAAACTCCTCCTCATCATCATCAGGAGCCTGAACACCTGACTGTCTGTCTGTTGTCCTCCTGCCTGCACCTGAACCTGTAGAAGCTGAGGTACCGTGTGAACTGTCCATCAATGGACTCCCTAGTGAACTGCTCTATAGACTGCTCTGCATGCTACCCGGAGCACCACCCCTCTGGCTCGACGAGCCACTGCTCTCTGACGGACCTGACATCCTCATAGATGTACCTCCGGATCCTTCTGATCCCTGCCCACTAGATCCTTGCGATTGACTCAACTGCTGCTGAGGGTCTGGCTGATCCAGATACTCTAACTCCCGTGACCTCCTAAAGGCCCTGTCCTCCTCGAACTTCACATCTTGCCTGACAACAACTTTTCTCTCTGCAGGAATGTAAATTCGAAAGGCCTTTGAGGTCTCATTGTAGCCCACAAAGATACCCTTCTCTGTGGTGGGCTCTAGTTTGGTCCTCTTCTCCTTGGGTATGTAGGAGTATGTAATGCACCCAAAGATACGAAAATGAACAATATCAGGCTTCTTCCCAGAAAAAGCCTCCTCCGGAGTCATGTGCCCCAAGGCACGATGCGGACTCCTGTTCTGCAAATAAACAGCTGTGTTGCAGGCCTCTGCCCACAAGAACAATGGCAACCCCTGATCATGTAATATGGCTTTGGCAGCCCCTCCGATGGATCTGTTCTTTCTCTCCGCAACCCCGTTCTGCTGGGGGTTGTAAGGAACAGTGAACTCTCTCCTAATGCCTGCCTCCGCATAATAGTCAACAAACTCTCCAAGGGTGTACTCTCCCCCATTGTCCGACCTCAAGGACTTGATCTTCTGACCTGTCTGTGTCTCCACAAGAGCTTTAAACTCGTGAAACCGCTTGGAGACCTCACTCTTGGTCTTCAAGAAATAAATCCAGGTCCTCCTGGAGTGATCATCAATGAATAAAACATAGTACTCATATCCACTCAAGGAAACATGAGACATCCGACCGCTCACATCGGAATGAATCAAATCAAGTATCCTAGTCACTCTGCTGTCACTGCTAGGAAAAGGGGATTTGGCAAACTTGCCCATCACACATCCTCTCAAGTATCAAAGTGATCAGTACTGAAATCTGGCACACCTGTAGTGATCTCCCGTAAGGTCCTCAAGGCTCCATGATACATATGCCCCATCCTGCGGTGCCAAATCTCACACAGCTCAGAACTGCTAGCTCTGCTGTCGGTACTACTGCTCAATGCCAAAAGGGATTGGAATGCAAACTTGTACACCTTTGCATGGCGTACACCTATCACTCTAGCTGAATCAGCTGGAGTGCACCTGGGATACATCAACACCTGTCCTCCCCTGAACAGTACCTCATATCTTCTGTCTTCCAAAGCTGAGACGGATATGAGGTTCTTCTTCATCCTTGGCACATAAAGAACATCTGACACCTTCAAGGGAGGTTTGGACTCCCTCTGAAATGTCAGTGTCCCCACCTTGACTGCTCTAACAATTCTGTCATCACCGAGTACTACCTCTATATGAGTGCCACTCTCTGAAAGCTCTGAGAAGTACTCACAGATTCCTGTCATGTGACGTGAAGCCCCACTGTCCACATACCAGATACCCGAAGATGCTCCGCTAATCGAGGGAAAAGCATGCTCCCTCTGAACCTGTGTGGCAGGTGATCCTGCACTAGAGGACTCATACGCAGTGAACGCAAACTCCTGGTCAAAACGGTCTGCAAAGTCCTCAACCTCTGCTGAAGCTGCCATGCTCTGGTTCTTCCCCTTCTTCTTCTTCTTCTTCGGACACACAACTGCATAGTGTCCCATCTTTTGACAATTCCAACACTTCACCTTGGAATAGTCCTTCTGTGTGTTATCCTGTTTACCTTTACCTTTTCCTTTGCCCCCACCATTGCTTGTGGAAGCCTGCTTCTTCCCTTTGCCTTTCTTGCCTCCTGCCAATAGTGCTACATCCTCATCCTGCTCAACTGGCTTGGCTGCCCCAAGCTGACCTTTCTTGATCTCTGTCTAAATGCAATCATCCCAAAACCTCTCCCATGTGGGAAGGGTCTCACGTGCACAAACCCCATCAACAAAGTTCATCCATGAACGGGGGAGTCCATTCACTACAATTCGCACCAACTCATTGGGTGGAATGACCTCTCCAACTGCTGCGAACTCATCTCTCACATTAGTAATCTTTGTGAGATATCCAGCTGCACTATCATTACCCATCTTAATGGTCTTCAGCTTCTTCTTCAGGACCATTTTCCGGTTCTCATTGGTACTCTTGTAGAGATTGGACAATGCTGTCCACATCTGATGGGCATTTATTTTTCCTCTCACATGGGGAATGCAATGGTCTTTGACTCCGTCTAGAATCAGTCTCTTACCCTTGTTGTTCTTTTTATTATAATCAGCTAACTGAGTGACATCAGTAGGCACAAGAACAGGGTTCTGTGTGGTATGCACCATGATGTCCCAGACTTCTGCCTCCTCAAAGATACTTTGCAATCTCTCCTTCCAAACGCTGTAATTGGAATGCCCATCCAACCTATCCTCCACCCTCAATCCCAATGACATCCTGCTATCCTAAAACTGAAAAATAGCACTGCTGTAGTAAAGATAAAACTGTTGTTTGTGAAAAATCAGCTTGCTGGAATTTTCTGAGTGAAAAATCAGCACGCTGTAATTTTTCTTACTGTCCCAAACTGCACTTCAGCACTCAAGCTTCGATACCATGTAGAAATTTCTCATTTCCCACCCCGGATTTCAATTTCACCTTATTTCTCCAAAATAGTTAAATGTCCTTTCCCATATCCATACATTCAACAACTGAAAAAATAAATTTTGCTGAAAACACAAATTCTGGAAAAATTACAGAATGCTGGAAAATGCAGAAATATAAAAATCAACACATACAAACAGCCATTCAACGCATTTAAACACAGTGATTCTTGGTCAAGGTGACCTTGGAAAAACCCCCTACGACTCTTGGGGAAAACCAGTTCGAAAGCTCCTTCTTATTTTTGGAAAATGCTTTTTACAGTGAAAAATATTCAGCAAAAATTCAGCAAGCAAACTTTTACAACTTATCTCGTTTTCCGTGTTTCACAGCCAACTGGAAAAACTTGCAAACAACAAAACAAAACATAAATAAACGCTGTACGACCTCCTCGATTTTTGTGCCCAAATTTTAGCTTTAAATGCTGCTGTATGGCCTGCCTAGAAAAGCGTGCAAGCTGCCATAAATACGCTGTACGAATTTCCTCGATTTGCATGCAGAAAAAACCAGCAATACGATTGTATGGATTTGCCTCGATTTGCGTGCCAAGGTACAACCACTTGCTGTACGGATTTCTGCTCTTCGATTTTTGTGCACTTGCTGTACGAATTTCTAGAAAATCGTGCCCAATATTTGCCTTTCACTGTGTGCTAACTCAGCTGTACGGATTTGCTAAAATGTTGCCTTGGAATGTGTGCCAAGCTGCTGCCTCCTTCTCCTCCCTGTCCAGAAATTTCCCTTGCTCTTTTGCTCTCCTTCTCTCAATCTGCTCATGAAAGAATGAATGACCTTTTCCTCCTTTAATCTAACCCTAAGTGACTTTTGGGGAATCCCTAAATCCAATGGCTGAAATAGAGATCTAGGGCTGAGATTAAATGCTCATTTAAATCTCACTTTCTATTTTTTAATTCACCCCACTTTAATAAAGACCCACTTAGTCATTTATTTCCAAAGTCACTTTTCCTTTCTAATTTTACATTGACTTTATTAAAGTCACTTTAAAATTAGACTTTAGTAATTTTATCACTTAAAGTCACTTTTAAATTAGATTTGACTTTATAAAAATTATAAAGTCACTTTAGGAGAAAGATTAAATTCTTTTGGACACTTTTCCCTAGGCCGAAGATCAAAGCCTTAGGGAACCACCTGTCCTTCGGTACCAAATTTCAACACCTCAGTCAGTTCATGGTGGAACCAAAGAGGGCTCACTGGGCAACAACCAAGCATGTTCTCAGGTATTGATTAGGGTCTCTTGTACAACAAGGGGAAGGAAATCAGGTTGAGTGGATTTACTGTTGCAGATTGGGCAGAAAGTTCAATGGATTGGAAAAGTACCTCTGGGTATTGTTTCAACATTGGATTAGGAATAACCTCCTGGTGCAGTAGGAAACAGAAGTCTGTGGCTCTGAGCTCGTCTGAGGTAGAATATATGGCAGCAAGCACAACTTCGTGTGAGGCCATATGGCTCAGAAAACTGCTGGTAAACCTATTCAGAAGAAATATGGAGGTGACCAGGATCATGTGTGATAATCAGAGTTGCATCAAACTCTCTGAGAATCCAGTATTTCATGATAGGTCAAAGCATATTGATATCCGGTGTCACTTTGTCAGAGATTGTGTCTAATGAGGAGCTGTACAGTTGAGCTACACTCCTACAGGGGAACAAGTGGCAGGTATCTTCACCAAGGCCCTTGGAAAGTCAAAATCTGACTACTTCATGGAAAAGATGGGGATGGTAAAGAACCCCTTTTAGAAGTAGTGTGTTAGCAGCACAAATGAAGAGGGAGTTGTAGTGCAGATGTAGTGTGTTAGTAGTACGAATGAAGAGGGAGTTGCAGTGCAGATGTAGTGTTGGGAGAAAGGACCAACAACAACATAGATGCAGAGGGAGTTGCAGTGCAGATGCAGTGTTGGGAGAAAGGACCAACAGTAGCACAGATGCAGAGGGAGCTGTCGTACAGATGCAACAATGGCAGTAGCAGAGTCATGGGCAGCAGTACAAGAGGTAGCAGTGCAGAGGATGTTGGGCAAGAAGGCCAAGCATCAACACAGGTACCGATGGCAGATGATCAGAGTAATACTCAGTGAGGAGTATTGCCAGAGCACAATCCTCACGAAGAGGGAGTGTTGATTTGGGGTAGCATCGGATGTGCTCTAGCCTCGAAATTTGGTGGAGAGGTTGGGGCACATAAGATCTCCAATACCTAGAAAGGGCTTGGGCAGATTCTAAACAGATCAGGAGATATTAAAATAATTAATATTTATAATGGAGTCCGTAAGTCTAAACTTAGGGAAAATAAAATATTAATGTGTATTAATATGAATCTATGTTAGAATGGTCCAAAAGACATGGATCAAGCCAGATCTAATCTTAGCCGTTGATTAGGGACTTAATCTCGGTCGTTGAGATGTCAACAGAAAAAGTATAAGAGGAGGCTTGAGGGGCACTTGGAGAACACACTGAGTGAGACCAGTCAGTTCAATTTTTGGAGCGAGGTTTGCTGAGAAATTGAACCAATGGTCTGGAGAGCAGTCAGGAGGCAGATTGTACGGAACAGAGAGACGACAGATCAACGCAGAAGAAGCAGATGCAGAGCTAGAGGAAGCCACGCAGAGGCAACAGAGACTGCGCAGAGCCCGAAGGGCCTGCGTCATCCACGCAGAGGCTGCATGAGTAATGCAGAAGCCCAAAGAGGTTGCGTAGAGCCTTAGTAGGCTGAGACAGAGGGTTTCAGGGTGATGCAGAGGGTTTCAAGTTGTAGCAGAGGTCAGTAGGGCCTACGCTAGGTTTAGAAAAGTGCTGGAAGTTTGTCTACTGTGGGTAAGCCAATTTGGCACCTTGTTGTACAAGAAAATTGTTGAATAATAAAATCCTCCCTTGCTGCACCGGTTTTCCCACATTGGGTTTTTCTGGGGACATTAGTCCAAAATAACTGTGTTAATGTGTTGCATATGTTTGTTTCTGTATTACAATGTGATATCTGCAGTAGTATTTATTTTAATGTTTGTTGAAGTAATTTCATGAATAACTTATGATATAAGTAGGAAAAGTAAATCAGTTGCTGCAGTGATAGAATTTTCACATAAACTTAGGAAAATTAAAATATTAATGGGTATTAATCTAATCAGGTGTGAAACTTCTAGAAAAGCCATGGATCAATTCAAAACGATCTGAGCCTTTGATTATGTTGTAATCTAGGCCGTTGGTTGCCCAACAGGAAGATATAAGAAGGGGCTTGAGGGTCATTTAGAAAATGCACCAGGTAGATACTCAATTGCCCAAGAGAAATCGATTTTCAAACTAGTTGAAGTTCGGCAAGAGAAAATCGATTCAGAGGTAGAGTTGCAGGTGGAGGAGACAGAGAGGGTTCAACATCAGTCAGGGAGATTGGGACAAATACATAGAGCAACAGAAGGAACAACGTTGGGCAGATTGACATTGGGAGAGGCAGCCTGAGTGACGCAGCATCATGCAGGCTAGTCTAGAGGCCAGAGAAATTGACGCTGGGCAAGCCAGAGAGATGCAGAGGGTGAAGGAACCTCCTTCTCGAGTCAGACACTTATTCAGGGATGTCTGTAAATATTTCTCAGTTCTATACTGTTGGGTGAAATTTTGTAGATGTTGATTTTTGCGAAGAATAATAAAACCCTCATTTGTTGCATCGATTTTCCCACATTGGGTTTTCTCAGGGACAATTGTTCAAACATAACTGTGTCATTGTGTTTGTATATGTGTTGGCATTTTACTTGCATTTAATTTCTGCAATGTTTTAATTGTGAAGGCTGCAGTAGAATATGCTGCGATATTTGCCGTAAGAATATAGTGGATAACTTATCTCTTAAGTAATATGTAGAAGAAGTCATATTAATCACTGCAATAGGATTTTCGACTTTCATCTTCCTTTCGCAAGAAACATCTTTCCTTTCTGATCTCATGTAGGACGTATCTAAGTTGCACTGAAATGAATATGGGAACAAATACAGATACGGGGTTTGGAACGGATACAACAAATTTTCAAAAATTTGGATACGATACGACAAGGAAACAATGCACACGCGCACACACACACACACATATATATAACAAAATAAGAATTCAATTGTTCATATTACCATTCGTCTTTTAGAATCTAGATTCTATCCCTAAAAATACATATTCAATTATCATCTATCATGATCATCAATTCAACATAAACATTGTCATCATCATTAGTGATTATTATAACATTCATGATTCAACATATCATCAAGTTTCTATTTCAAATTTCAAAATTCAATCATCAACATGACAAGTTACAATATGATCACCAAAATTAATAATGCACATTACATGGTACAAAGTACAAAATGAACTATGACTGGCAGTGTACTATCATTATTCATAATTCATGTGGCATATTATGGTATTCAATATTCATTGTTCAAAAGTTTAAAACATCATCATAAATTACATTTACATATCATCAAATATGTCTTCATTCATGTCACTAAGAACCATATCCTCTACAGAAGTGGGAGCATTGGTGCTATGTCCACTTGAAGATCCAACTGTTGGTGCCTCCTCATAAAACAAAGTCATATGAGACCTAGCATTCAACGTCAAATCCAAGTCAAGCAACTATAGTTCCACATTCCATAGTTTGGAGGGCCTAAATTTGTATTCATCTCTCATGTGTGACAGAAGGTGAAGGTTTGAATGAACATACACTAGTTCCTTAGCCTTCTTAGAGCCCATTTCGCTTCACTGAATGGATGAAGTCATATGCGCTTTAGTTCTTTTCTGCTGAAGAAGAACTAGCAACCTATGACAAGATCCTAATGTCTAATTTTTGGATTTGTGGAATTTCCCACCATAATAGTTCCACTAATCAATTAGAATTAATTTGGTCTTGTCCCACGTACAATCAATATCAACACCTCAACCCTCTGATCCCACAAAATGAGCAAAACTCTGAATGAATCCGAATCCGTATTTCAGGATCTACAAAAGGATTTCTAAAAGCTTTTTTAAGTCCTTGTGAGAATTTTGAGTCTTTGTTTGGTGCGGTTCTTTCTGGATCATTTAGCAACTCTGCAACATAATATTTTGGATTCACTGCATAGGCAAAAGGGTGCAATCGGGTGGTTATTTTGTTCCACCTTTTGGTCAATATATCTTTTACTTCTCTATAAAATAATTCATCTGGGTCCTTCTCCTTGGCATTTATAACCACTCTTATCTTCTCTATGTTGAAATCAATTCCCTCATATACCTCTCCCAAATTAGGCATATCCGTGTCAAAGAAGCGGAGCAAATCCACAATTGGCTTAGTAAATGCCAAGAGGTACTCCATCCTATCCCACCATTCATCATCAACAACCAACCTTTTCACTGCTTGTGCTCTATCAGATTCGGATTGCCTCCATTTCTTCCAAAGAGAACTGCATACCATTGATTATAATACCTCTTTCACTTACATAAGTCTTGTTAAGACTATGATGTGAGAAGCAAAACAACTCTCGACAACCTGTAAGTGCTAAATTGCCAGTGTTTCAATAAATTAAAAATCATAATTTGATTGAATAACAATTATGATTCAAGAATCGTCGCATTTGAGAATCCAATTTGCATATTTGAATTTAGAGTCACAGATATTAGAATTTATGAAATAAATTTTGAAGTTTAGGTACCTTAAAGAGCTCCAACTTCACAAATTCCCTGTAGATGCCTTGCGACATATGGTGGTTTGTGATGAAGGCTTGAATTTCTTTTGCCTCTTTAAAAATAACTTGAATTCACTCAATTTGCTGCTCGATCTTGCTCAACATGAGTTTCAATAAATGTGCAGTACAAGAGGTCCAACAAATGTGTTGATATTTGCCTTCAATAATTAGGCCTACTGCTCTACACACCGTTGCATCGTCAGTTATTACTTGGACAAGCTTTTCTAGCCCCACCAATTCAATCGCTTCAATCAAGATATCAACAATGAATTGGGAATCTTTCATCTGCCCCTCACAATCCACTTCCTTCAAAAACATTGCCCCCTTTGGGCTCTGAGCAATCACATTGATCAAAGGCCTATTCCTTTGATCTTTCCATCCATCAAAATCTAACTTTTCAACACTCAACATTGTAGTGCGGACCTCTTTTCATATCCAGGGCTCTTGTACCCTTTTGGGGCTTCATTCACTGGTTTTATCATCTTTGCCCAGTAAGGAGATCGCACAAGGTTAAAGGGAAGGCATTTTCATAAATGCATTGACCTATAGATGCATCTGTTGTCTCTCGAGCATCATTATTAAAACTCCTTTGAAGCGGTCCCAAATTAAACTGCTTTGAACTGACAATTCCATGAGAGGGAGGTGGAGGCTTTGATGAAGATGGTCCCAACCTTGTTGATTGTTTCAATTGAGAAGTAGGATTTGCCTCATTTGCTTTATCATCTGCCTCGTCTTGTTATTTATGATATTTTGCAAATTTTGCCTTAAACCATTTCCATCTATCCCATTCTCTTTAGGTGGGCCACTGCATATTCGAACACCATTGCCCAAGTAAATGTGCTTTAACTCGGGTGTATGATCGCTTATACTCCTTTTTACACTCACTGCAAATCCACGCCAATGACCCCCCTCCTTGGATCTTCCCAACAACAATTGCATATTTCCAAAATGGTGACTTTGGATCAACTTTAGGGGCAGATTCAATTTCATGTTCCACTTCATTTGTGTCATGAATGGTTGAACTTGAAGTTGCCATGATGATGACGTAAATGAAACTGCAAAATAAAATTGACAAATTAAGCTCCCATGCTAATTAAAACACCTTGCAACGATCAACAAAAGACACTAGTGTTTTAGGCTTTTATGTTTTATCTTTCTTGGACAAACATTCTATAAAGTTCAAAGCAGAATTAGGTACAGGATCCAATCCGTGTTAACTTTGATAAGGACTCTTCCAGTTTCTTATAAGGGAAGAAACAAGTGTTGTTTTCCTAAAATGCACTGAACAACAATAGCCAAGACAATTCTTAGTACTGAAAAATAAAAAAATCAGTGGAATCTATAAGAGAGAGAGGCAAACAATCATCATAAAGCCTAACAATCACTATGTAGTAAATAAGCCACGAGAGTGTGCACATTTCAAGTAGAACAAAGGCCTAGACTCCTAGAGTTCTGAAAACTTAAAAGAATATAACATTTTCTAAATTTTAACGCAGTTTCAAGGTAAACATAATGCATTTTTCTATTAACATCTACGGACTGTGGCTGCCACCAACATTTTCTGTGGTTAATCCTTATCCTGTGGTGACAAAATTAATTAAACTTTATTCTGAAGTTCTATCTAGATTTGTCTTCCTACAAGTTCTAGTGATACACTGGCAAAATTAATGTTGTCGTCTACTGTGTTCTACATAATTACTCTCTGTCAGATTTGCGTTCAGTTATGTATTCTTGTTACTTACGACAATCTTTCGTAGTCAATGGACAGGGGTTTTAATAAAGGTAACCACATATCTTTTTAAAATGTAGTGTGGTTATTATGAAAAGTAATCCATCTACAACACAGGAAAAAAAATATGTATAAAATTAAAATCATTTCAATTATTAATGAATAAGCTGAATTGTTAGCTGTGAAAATTTATGTGTCAAATTTACCATCTTACTTTACCATATAGGCAACTTTTACTGTTTTCCAAACTCCTAAAAAATATAAAACACATTCACTTTTCTATTAACATCTACTGCTTGTTTGTATTTGTAAGCTTTTCTGAGTTTCTCGTATCGGACCGGCGACGACTCCTCAAGTTCCAAGACTCCTGCAATGCGCGGTGACGACTCCTGGACTCCAAGCTCAAGACTCCTCCAACGCAATGACCATCTAGCATCAATGTAATGTGCACTCTGTGGCGTGAATGCCATGTAAAATGAGGAAATCAAATGATAGAAGTATCATATGTCAAATGCGAAAGTTAAAGCGTAAAAGTGAATAGTTAAAACCCTAAATGCCAATTTTTTTAACCAAGGAGATAAAAAACTATGCGTTCCTGGTGACCTTTTGCGTGATCCGTTTCTGGAAATTCGGAGACGGATCACGATTTTTCAGATCCGTATCCAGATTTCCGGAACGGTTCACGATTTTATAGGATCTGTATCTGGATTTCTGGAAACAGATCCAAAACAGCCAAAAAATAATAAAACGTGGGAGAAAACGGATCCGTCATTTCTGTCATCTTTGAAACACCACAAATACATTTTCCTGCCTTAGCCATACCATTTCGTACCCGGACTCGTTTCTGATTCGACGTTTCCAACGCTTTTCTTAGGCGTTTCCGGTAACTTAGGGATGTATATGTTGTTTTAGAGTTCTTATCGCAGTTGCAACCAATTTCGTTGACCCTTCTCTCCTTATTTCACATTTTTATTTGAATTGAATAGAAGTGTTTGCCCCTAATCACACTTTTTCCTAACACTTAGCAAATTATGCCTCATATCTTCAACAAGTAAAACATTTTCTACCACCACATCTTTGCTTCCAACGCTAACTGTGAATTTCCCTATAATTTTGGCAGAATTATCATTCCCGAAAGTGGCAGATCCTTCTTCTTTCTTCAATGTTACAATTTTTTGTTTGTTTGTTTGTTTGTGTCTCTAGTCATATGCTTTAAGCATCAACTATCAATATACCATTGACTTTTTCTTCTTTGGGCTTGCAGAGCAAGCCCACATTCCTCAATCTTCAAATCCTCCTGCTTCTTTTTCCAAGTTCTTGGTTGTTCCCCCATATGATGGACATGGACCTGCCTTGTTTCCCTTGATGGAACTATCAAATTGCTTCTACAATTTCTGGTTGTGTCCAAAATTGTTGCATTTGTAACATTCAGTTTCATAACTAAGAGTGCCAAAACTGTTATAATTTCTGTTGAAAACCTCACGAGGTTTTTTACCATAATTGCCTTCATAGTAGTTCTTGGGATTTTCATAGCTATTTCCTATATTTCTGCCCCTTCCATAGGCTCTATAGTTTGTAGCCTTATGCCCAAAATTATTACAAGAATAACACACTCCAAGAAAAATATTCTGGTACGTAAGTGTAGGTGGTCTTCTTGATGGTGTTGTCCTTCTGAAGCCATGATCTTCTTCTTGAATCTTCTTCATCGCTGGTTGTTGTACGTCCTCCTTTAGTGGCTATATTCTTCCTTATTAATAGGACCCTTGAGCACATTAACATAGCTTCCTTGCTTTGCTACATTTCCTGTCATCATAGAGCCTGAACCCTAATTAGTATTATGTTGTTTATATCCTAGTCTAGACCTGTCATTGAATGGTTTCTTGTTGCTGATGATTTATCCAGTATTTTGGTACAATTGTGAATGTTTCGCTGGATATCCTTGTTCGGTAGTTCCTTACTCAAGGAGACTATCTCAGTTTCTAGATTCTTGATTATTCTATCATTTCCTTCAGCTGTCTCTCGAGTGTTTCTTCAATCACTCTGGCTTCCTCTAACTGTACTTTCAGATTTATGATAGTCTGCTTGGTCTTTTCAGAGTTCCTGTTGGTACTTTGTAAAGATTCTTTTAGTTTCTTTACCTCTTCCTTGAGTATGTGACTTTTCTTCCTTGTTCTTCTATGATCACTCAAGGCACTAATCAATTCTTCCTCAAGATCCACTTCTCCTTCTTCTTCATGATTTCCTTCATAGTTTTCAGGAGTTTCATTATGAGAATCTAATTCCATGAAAGAAACTCTATTAGAATCATGGTCACTATCATCATGCTTCATCAGATGAGCTACTATCTTCTCTTGAATACAAACTTTTCTTTTTGAAGAATTTTTTGTTGTTCTTTCCTTTGTTTCTTTTCTAATATTTCTTTTCTTTCTTATAAATTTCTTCTTCACCACATCTGACCTCTTTGCAAAATGGCATTTAGAATTATAGAAGACCAATTCTACTACATTCAAAACATTTTAAAGGAAGCTAACCTTTATATTTGCCAGTTTCTCTTTTGTGCTTTCTCACAAAGTTGGCTACTTGTTCATCGTCTGAATTATCACTACAACTAGAGGTTCTTTTTGACTTTTTCTTGTTCTTCCTTGTCTTCTTGGAGACCTTGAACGCTGCTTCCCTTTTAGATGAATTTTTTTGTTTAGTCCTCATTTCATATGCTGTTAGAATTCCAGATAGCTCTTCCATACTCAACGTAGCTATATCTTGTCTTTCTTTTAAAGCTGAGATTTTAAAATCAAACTTCATTGGCAGTGATCTTAATATCTTTTGTATGATGACTCTATCTGTGATATTCTCACCCAGTCCTCTCAAAGTATTCATGATCTCATCAACCCAAAGAAAGTAAGCGGCAATGTCTTCATCTTCCTTCATCTTAAGGTGTTAAAGTTGTCTTCTATAAGTTTGAAACTAGGCTCCTTCGACCTTTTCATCTCCTTCATACACATTCTTGAGATTGTTCCATATTTGCTTTGCTGATTCACAATGCATAACCTTGAAAAATTCTGACCCTGTCAGCCCTCCTATAATGGCATACATAGCCTTTGAGTTACTTTCATAGAGTTTTTTTCCAGCCAGATCTGTTGGAGTAGAGGCCAGTACCTTGTATTAATTTAGAACATCTTGCCAAACATAAACTCTTTGTGCTTGTAAGAACAATCTTATCCTTGTGCTCCAAAAGGCATAATTTTGTGCATCAAATAATGGCATACAATGTTTGGTGTATTCTGCTTGCTTGTCCACAAGTCTTACTGATGTCTACCTTCTAGTGGTCAAACTGTTTCTGAAGGATCCTACTTTGATACCAATTGTTGTAATATTCAACAATGCTAAGACGGGGTGGGGGGGGTGAGGGGTGGCTGAATTAGTTTCAACAATTTTTAACTTCAAAATCTTGTAAATGCATCCGTAGGTATAAAACAAAACACACAAATATCCAGACTCCAGAGCATAGAGATTTTTATGTGGAAGCCCAAAGCGAGGGAAAACCACATAATGCTTTATTTAATATATATATATAAAGAGTCCATACAAATTTTTCAGCACCAACTGAAGGAAGCACCAACTTCCTGGTTTATCAACACCATTGAAAGGAAGCACCAACTCCCTTGTTTATTAGCACCAACTGAAAAGAAGCACCAACTCACTGCTTTATCAAAGGTTATGAGTGCCAAAAATCCTTCCCAAAAAAGTCTCTCCAAGTCAGCTCCTCTTCACTTCAGGTTCATGAAATATGAACCTCGGGTTTCCTTACTTTTGTTACTTGTTTTAACGGATCTGTATTTGCTTGAGCCAGTAACTTGAAATGCTCCTTCTTGCGCCTATTTATAGTGCATTCAAGATTGTGAAAATTCTATTGCAATTACTGGTGATTATTCTTATATTTTAAAAGATTATTTGATTTCCATAAATTAACTTATGACAAATACTGAATAAAAGCACAACTGCAATTTCACCAAAATAGATCGCAACAACTGAGAAGATAACACACACATATAAATTGGAAACTGATATTTTAGACAAATAGTCCTTGGAAAAACCGCAATTTGGGGAAACCAGTTTTTAGATGAGGGCTTTATTGTTAATATCTTCAGTAATAAAGCTGCAATGGAGAAATACAATTTGATTGCATCTCATTGGAGCAGCTCTAGAAAAATGTTTTCTTCACTTTTTCAAGTCAAATTGAACCTCTGGAAGCTAATCGACCCATTGGGAGCAACTCGACCCACCTCTGGCAATTCACATTGCCTTACACTGACAACATGCATTGCCTCAGCCAATTCACAATGCCTTCTAGAAATGCACACTATCTCCGGGAATTTATTCTGGTAAGGTAAACTACCTCCAGCAACTTGCTGAAGCCACTCGCACTACCTCCAACAAATATCTCTGGGAATTGGTAATTCGATCTGTGACTTCAGCAACTCGCAATGGAAAGTTGGCTTCTCACTCTAGTAAATTTGACCTCTCTGCAGAAGTAAGTTCTGTTTCTTAGAAATTGGAAGCAGCTGTTAAGAATTCTCTTGGCAAACTCTTCCTCAATCACTACCGCTGAAACCCTCACTAGTGTATCTCCCACACTATCACTGCGCACTTGCTGTCACTACAAATTTGTTCTTCTGAATTTTTCAAATGATCTCCAAAAGCCCCATCGATCTCCTCTTATAATCTCTCGTTGATGAATCAACAACCATGATCTAATTCCAATCAATGACTAAGATCATCTTGACTTCCTGAAATCACTTTTCTAGAAGTCAATAGATCAAATTCGATTTGTCCTAATTAATTGAGATTAATTAGCCCATTTCCCTAAGTTAGACTTAGGAAAATAATTAAAAATGGTTAATTAAGTTTAATTAAGACATTTTAAGCTTAAAAACTCTTTCTGGGTATTGGAGATAACTAATCCATTTGTGTTCCAAGCTTCATAGACACCACTTGAGACTATAGTCTAGAACACTTGTCAGAGCTACAAAAACTAACACTCCATGTTAGTGAGGAAGGTGTTCTCCACGACTCCTAACTTATCCTTGAAGCAAAAAACTTTTCTTTACCTAAGTCCTTCCTCAGAATATCTGCAACCTGTTGATTTGTGGAAATAAACAGTCGCTGAACTGATCCACGCTGTACACAATCCTTGATGAAGTGGTATCAGATGTTGATGTGTTTTGACTTATCGTGAAACTCTGGATTCTCAAAGAGCTTGATGCAACTTTGATTATCACAATAGATTTTGGTTGACTCCATCCTCTGACCAAATAAACAGTTGTTGAACTGATCCACGTTGTACACAATGCTTGATGAAGTGGTATCAGATGTCGATGTGTTTCGACTTATCGTGAAACACTGGATTCTCAAAGAGCTTGATGCAACTCTGATTATCACAATAGATTCTGGTTGACTCCATCCTCTGACCAAATAGTGCTACTGGTAGCTTTCGAAGCCATATAACCTCACATGTAGGCATGATTGTTGTGATGTATTTTGCTAGAGAAGAACTCAGTTCCATAGATTTTTGTTTCCTGTTGTACCTAGAGACAATCCCCGATCCAATGCTGAAGTAACACCCTGAGGTGGTTTTTCAATCGACTACACTTCCTGCTCAATCTGCATTTGTATACCCCATCAACCTAACACCATCACCTCGAGTATATCTCAACCCATACTCGAATGTGCCTTGTAGATATTGCAGCATATGCTTCGCTACTATCCAATGCACCCTCTTTAGTTCAACCATGATCTACCTTTGAGTGTTCACTACAAAGCAAATCTCTGGCCTTGTGTTGACTAGATACATAAGAGAGCCAATAAATTGTCTATACAAGATAGGGTCCACTGCTTCCTGCTCTTACGCATCTAGCTTCCTCCAATTGGTAGTCATAGTTGTAGACATGGGTCTACAATCAAGCATCTTGAATTTCATCAAGATCTCCATATCATATCTTCCTTGACCAAGGAAGATCTCCCCATTTGTTTGCCATACCTCTAGGCCTAGAAAATAATGCATCAACCCCAAATCCTTCATCTCGAACACTGTTGCTAAGTCCCTCTTGCGGTCCTCTATGAGCCTTGGTGACCCAGTTAGAAATAAATCATCCACATATAACACGAGAATGAGAGGCTCACCTCCTACCATCAAACAATAGAGGTTTTAGTTCGCCTCTCCGTTCACAAAGCTCATTTGCTGCAAGTAACTGTCAATCCGACCATACCATGCTCTGGGAGCTTGCTCGAGTACGTATAGTGTTTTTTTTTATAATCTGCCTACATGGGTATCCTTCCCATGCATCTCAAATCCCTCTGGCTGTTCAATATAGACCTCCTCTTCGATTACTCCATTCAGAAAGTCTGTGTTGACATCCATCTGGTGAATCTACCATCCCATCTGTGTTGTTAGAGAGATCACGACCATGATGTCATTGTATTTGGCCACTAGTGCGAATGTCTACTCATAGTCTATGCCCTCATTATGAGGAAATTCATTGGCCATGAACCTAGCCTTGTATATCTCCACTTCCATCTACAACGTGTTTGATCTTGTAGATCCAACGGGAACCATCCACTGACTTGTCTAATGGTCTATGTATGATCTCCCACACATCATTTAGCATGATGGAGTTGTACTTCTCCACCATCGCATCCTTCCACACTTAATGCTGTCAGGCTCCTGATAACTGGAATGCTTATTGTCAATGAGCCTACTCATCAATGTCTTGTACCTTGAATACCTTTCTAGTGGTCTTCTATTCCTGGTGCTCGATTTAGGAGCTTCCACAAACTGTTGTGCATCTCTCAACGTTTGAAGCACCTCTCTGTCTCTTCTTCCACAGGTGGTGCATGGAGCTTCATGCTCCTCATCCAACTACTATTGCTCCAGTTGTTGTGACCTCTCTTCTACACTTGTACTTGCGCCTGTACTAGCCACTATACTCGTATTACTACCCTGAGCTCGAGATCTTTGTTCATCTCTTGGAGCTTCTACTGGGTGATTCGCTTATTGTCAATGAGCCTACTCATCAATGTCTTGTACCTTGAATACCTTTCTAGTGGTCTTCTATTCCTGGTGCTCGATTTAGGAGCTTCCACAAACTGCTCTGCATCTCTCAACGTTTGAAGCACCTCTCTGTCTCTTCTTCCACAGGTGGTGCATGGAGCTTCATGCTCCTCATCCAGCTACTATTGCTCCATTTGTTGTGACCTCTCTTCTACACTTGTACTTGCGCCTGTACTAGCCACTATACTCATATTAGTGCCTTGAGCTCGAGATCCTTGTTCATCTCTTGGAGCTTCTACTGGGTGATTCTAATCAATTGTTGCCAATTTTCAAGATCTCTTGAAGGCTTTCTCCTAGTGGAACTTTACATCCTGTCTCACGATAATCTTCTGCTACCTGGAATGTGGTTCTTGTATGCCTTGGAAGTTTCATTATAGCAAACGGAATATCCCTTTTCTGCAGTCGAATCCAAGTTATTATCTAGAATGTGATAATAGTAAATACACTATGCTACCAAAAATCTTGAAGTGTCTGATTTCTGGCTTCTTTCCTGTAAATGTTTCCTCAGGTGTCATCTTCCCTAACGCCTTGTGTGGGACCATGTTCTGAGTGTATAATACTATACTACATGCCTCTTCCCAGAGAAATCTAGGTGTGTCCTGGTCATATAAGATCGCCTTCGCTACTCCAACTATCATCCTGTTCTTTCTTTCTGCAACCCCATTCTGCTGTGAGTTGTATGGAGCTTACCACTCTCTCTTGATGCCCTCCTTCGCACAATACTCCTTGAAGGCGTTCTTGATGTACTCGCTTCCATTATCTGTCCAAAGAACTTTTATCTTCAAGAAGTAAATCCAAGTCTTCCTATAGAATTCATCAATGAAGGTTATGAAATACTCATACCCCCCGAGAGATTTCGTAGACAACGAGTCACATATGTTAGAATGTATCAAATCTAGCACACCCTTGGTTTTACTGTCTCTTCTTGGAAATGAGTGTTTCGTAAACTTCCCAAGTATACACCCTTTGCACACATCACCATGTTCCATACTTTTTTCTGGAACTCCTTATAGTCTCCCTGAGCAATTTGAGTGCTCCATGGTGGATATGTCCCATCTTCATATGCCATAATTCTCTCATATATTTACTATTTCTATTGCTCACTAGTGCATTTGGAGTGTCCAACTACAATTGATATAACTTGTTGCTTCGCACCCCAATCTCTTTCACTGACTTCCAATCCTAGTGTTTTATGTAGACCTCCTGACCTCGAAAGTAGACATCATATCCCTTATCCTAAAGAGCAGAAACTGAAATTAGGTTTATTCCTAAACTTGGCACATGCAACACATCTGTAACCCTAGTACACTTGTCTGACTCCCTCTGAAATGTAACTCTCCTCCTCCCAACTGGAGTGCGCTTGGATTTATTTCTCATCTGAATCTAGAAGCCCATCTCCTCTTCCTTGTAATTGGAAAAGTATTCTCTTAACAATGTTACACTAATCGTTATCGGGATTAATTCGGCGTGGGGAAAAACCGTAATAATCGGGAAAAAATCGGTAATAATTGGGAAAAAATCGTTTGGTACAAAAAGATTCATTTTTTTTCAATTTTTTTAATATCTAAACCATCTACAACATAAAATAAATACATTGACACATAAATATGATAAAAGAACTAATATATAAGATGTTTAATATCATTTCTAGTGATAAAATCACACATAACAGTGAATCATGTCCTGAATAGTAAGTCCTGACTCCTAAGTCCCAACTCAACCTCAAAATATCAACAAAAAATATAATATTGTATCTCATATCATGAGTCGTAATGTCATATACAATGAAATGAACCAAATAACTAAAGTCTAATACCATTGATTTCCTTTGCCCCTCTAGATGTAGATGTCGGTGGAGTTGGAAATAAACTCTACTGTGCTTTAGAAGCTGAAGAACTAGGAGCTACAAGAGGTAGACCATGTCCTCTACTTGTGAGAGGGGTAGCTTGGGTTACCTCCTCCTCATTAAAAAAAAAAAAAAATCCCAAAAAATCAGCGAAAAAAAATTTTCCGATTAAATCGCCTGATTTTATCATTTTTTTGAAAAAATCGAGATTAAACGATTTGATCGCGATTTTTTCCCGATTAGTGCAACACTGTTCTCTAACCCTTGTCATGTGGCATGACA
Source organism: Pinus tabuliformis (assembly GCA_031772625.1). Taxonomy (NCBI): domain Eukaryota; kingdom Viridiplantae; phylum Streptophyta; class Pinopsida; order Pinales; family Pinaceae; genus Pinus; species Pinus tabuliformis. The sequence continues at coordinate 337,226,013 of CM062815.1, read as the reverse complement.
CCCCACTGTCAATATACTAGACTCTTGTGGTGGTAGAGCTAGATAAGCAAGCTATGAGAGTGAACTCATCCTCATGGCTTGAGATAGCTCATCAATGTCCTCTGAACCTGCTGTCTCCTACTTCTTTTTCTTATCACCCTTATTTTTGTTCAGACATTGATTGACGTAGTGCCCTTGCTATTCGCATCCAAAACACTTGATTTTACTCGAGTATTTTTTGTTCTTCTCTCCGATGTAGTTAGACCCTTTGTTAGAGCCCCTCTTGGCTCTGGCCTTTCTTGCTAGGGCTACATTCTCATCATCCTCTCTTTTTTGGGTTTTACTGTTGCTGCAACTGACAAGACTCAGTTTAAGCTCCCCTGAGTGAGATCTCTCCACAAACGATGCCAGCTCGATAGGGTATCTCGTCCATTAATCACTTGAAAGGATACATCCCACTACTTTTAGAACCCATTCAAGGTCGTTCTCATGAGCTCGTTATCAATTAATTGATCTCTGATAGCTGCTAACTCGTCCTTGACAAGATGGACTATGGTGAGGTAACTAACAACATTTTCGCCCTTATTCATCTGGGTATTTCTCAGCTTCTCTTTGAGAATCATCTTCCTGTTAACGGTAGCATCTTGGAACAAATTTAGAATGGGATCCCACATCTTCTTCAATGTATCCAAATTTGCGATATGTGGAACAATATGATTCTTAACCCCATCTAGGATTATTCTCCTTTCCTGAGATCTTCCTCTTGTATGCAAGAAGCTGTGTTGGATTTGCCAGTGCCTCTACAACAGTGGTCACATATTCTTTGAGACCATTCTCTTCTAGTTACAATGACATTCTGGCTTTATAGACACCAAAATTAGAAGCTCCATCCAATCTGTCCTAATCTCTCAGTGCATTTGAAGCCATTTATGAAAACCCTCGAAAAAATAACCAAAACCCAAATAAATTTGAAGAAGTTAAATTTGGGTTTTATAATCCGTCAAATTGTCTTCATGTGCCCTGCGTTGAGCCTCTTCTTCCCTTAGATCTGCGCTTCACTGAGTTGCTCTGATACCATGTGAAAATTCTATTGTAGTTACTGGTGATTATTCTTCTATCATTAAAGATTATTTCGCTTTTGTAAATTGACTTACGACAAGTATTGAATAAAAAATGACTGCAATTTCACCAAAATTAATCACAGGAATTGAGAAGATAACACACACATAAATATTGGACACCAATATTTTGGACAAAATAGTCCCTGGAAAAACCCCAATGTGGAGAAAACTAGTTTTCAGATGAGGGCTTTATTATTACTATCTTTAGCAATAAATCTGCATTAGAGAAATACAATTTTCTTTCCTCTCACTGGCAAAGCTTTGACAAAATATTTTCTTCACTTCAACTAGTCAAATTGAACGTCTGGAAGCTAATTGACCCAATGGAAACAACTCAACCCACCTTTGGCAATTCACACTACCCTACACTAGCGACTCACGTTGCCTCAAGCAATTCACATTGCCTTCTGGAAATGGGCACTGCCTCGGGGAAATTATCCCTCCAAGATTGACTGTCTCCAGCCACTCGCTAAAGCCACTCGCACTACCTCCATTAAATATCTCTGGCAACTGGTAATTTGATCTGTGACTCTGACAACTCGACTGGAAAATTGGGTACTTGCTCTGGTAAATTTGGCCTCCCTCTGCAGAAATAAATCAACCTCCTTCTATCTCTCAGAAACTGGAAGCAACTGTGAAGAATTCTCTTTGACAAACTCTTCCACAATCACTAAAGAAATGGGCAAATTAACACTTCATTTGTCTCTTCTTTTCCAAAATTGGGGCCCTAGTCACATAATGGTGTTGCCTCCCTAGGTAGGAGTGGTTAATAGATGATCCTATTAGGTGTTCTCAACCCCCAAGGGGAAGTGAGACGTCCTTGGTCCACCCTTCAATCAATAGGTTCCATGTGAATAATGATGGGATGAAGGGGACAAGATTTCATGGCCAAGTTCCATGGCCAAAAGGACTAGTTATAATGGAGTACCTCATTCTGGATCTATAGATGTGAGAAGGGGGCAATCACTGATGCATGAGTTAGCTTGCCCTTTATTTTTCCACCCCTCAAAATGCCTTTTACTTTTTCTTCATTCTTCTTTATATTACTGCTTGTAGCATAGGGAATGAGAGCTTGCTTTAAATGATATATAACAATTATTACCCTTTTAAGGATGGATCAATCCATCGACCATCAAGGGTTGACATACAAGGGTTCCTTGTCTTTTATGAGATAGGACAACATTTTGTTGAAATATGTAACTAGGTTCAGTCTTCATAATGGCTTATGTAATCCTGATTTTTGTTGATTTGGGGTAGCATCGGATGTGATCTAGCCACGAGAATTGGTGGAGAGTCTAAGGCACCCAGAAAGGGTTTGGGCAGATTCTAAACAGTTTGGGAGATATTAAAATAATTAATATTTTAATGGAGTCCCTAAGTCTAAACTTAGGGAAAATAAAATATTAATGTGAACTAAAAAAAAATAAGTTAGAATTGTCCAAAAGTCATGGATCAAGCCAGATCTAATCTTAGCTGTTAATTAGGGACTTAATCTTGGTCGTTGATTTGTCAACAAGAAAAGTATAAGAGGAGGCTTGAGGGTGAGAGGGTCACTTGGAGAATATGCTAAGAGATCAAGATTTCGACTTTCTCGGGCTGGGTTTGCTGAGAAAGTTGAGTGAGTGATCAGAGTTGTAGCTGATGGGCAGTGAATACAAAAGCAGAGAGGCAGAGATAGTGCTGGGAGGATCAATGCAACAACTGGGAAAGCTGACGCAGAGGGTAGAAGCCGGAACTGTCGGAACAGTCGGGAAAGCTGACACAGAAGGCAGAAGTCGGAACTGTCAGGAACAGCCGGAACTGCCGAGAATTGCCGGAATTGTCGGGAAAGCTGACGTAGATGGCAGAACCTGGAACTGCCGGGAACAACGGTAATTACTGGGAAAGCTGATGCAGAGGGTAGAAGAGGCTGATACAGTTCCTAGAGGCTGATGGGGGGGTTTTTCGTGGGGCAGATTGGAGCTGAGGAGCTGCCGGAGTGTTTATCTGGGGTTTCAGCCGTAACATATGTCTCAGATTGAGAGGTGCTACTACCCAGATTTTTCTTTGGTGGGTGAGCCAGATTTGGTGCTCATATTGTATTCTGAAACTTCTTAATAAATCAAACCCTTAGATAGCTGCATCGGTTTTCCCACATTGGGTTTTTCCGGGGACATTAGTCCAAAAATAACGGTGTCATTTGTGTGCTTGTTTCTGTTTCCTTCAGTTGAGGATCTATAATGTGTTGAGCATGTACTTGTGTTTGTTTTTAGTGTTTATTTTGTAAATAACTTGTTAATTAATCACAACAATTAGGAAGGAATAAATCAAAAAGTACATGAAGGGTTTCTACAATTAGACTTAGAAATTCCAACAATTTTATGTATTTGATGCAATGTTTTAAAAATCGGAATGGTGATCGGTTCGGTCCACCTAACGAATCGAGTTTCAAATTGGAACCAGTCGAACCTGGACTGGTCAGGTCTAAACGAACCGGTTTAAAAAAATACATTAAATAATTAATTTTTAATGAAAAAAATATTTTTAAGATTTAAAACCATGATTCCAAGCCAATAGAAACAAAATATGTGAGGTTTTCTCATCTATATCCCATGTATAGGTGAATATATTAAAATTGCATCGAGTGCAATACATATCCGCAACAAAATACATAATCAATGAGGCTCTAAATGGCCTCTAGAGTTCGAAAACAATGCTTTAAGCTATGTGGTCGCTGAACTACTACAATTCTACATATCAGTGATCAACAACATGAACACTCCTCATCATGATCAAACTTATCACCACTACTAGACAAGAGATCATCAACATGAGCTACATAAATAATATGGCTCCAAGTTTGACAACTCCTAAAACTCCTCTACAACTTTAGTAGTAGTAGCAAAATAGATATCAAAACTACAAATCACTAATCAACATGGTCACTCATGAAACTTATCATTGATTCAATGCTAGTAGAAATTCATAAACATCATCAACAAGAGATACATAAACATCATCTAGCTCAATGTCTTCAGACTTGGATTGCTCAACCTTATAACATGATAGAAATTGAAAAGGTTTAACATGCCTAACCAATGATTTTGGTTTGAGTGAAGGGTTCATCTCCTGAACCTTATAATGTGGTAGAAAATGATTGGCATGCCTAACCAATTGTTTTCGTTTGAGTGAAGGGTGCATTCTTGTTAAGGCCATGGTAGAGGAGTTCAATAATCAATACCACCAACATCAACAAAGCTCAACAATCAATGCCACCGCGATCAAGGTTCTTAAAGGGCTTCATGCTCTTGATTAAATGCAAATCTCATACCCTCACACATGATATAATCAAATGGAAACATTGCAAACCCCCAAACCATGAAATCCTGAAAACCATTAAGTCTACTGAATTTTGAGTGAAATCTAAAATTCTAGTTTCTCCATATGAAATCCAATGAGGTCGAAACCACTCTCAAACATCCTAAGTCATTTCATGGTAATGTTAAAAATTTAAGTAAAAGGATGAAAATGAAAATGAAAGGAAATGTCACTTTTACTTTAAGAATTTAACATTACCATTAATCGCCAACATTGTTAGGGTTGAGATGTGTCAGGAAAAAGAGTGGGTAGGCATATTTTTCTTGGAGGGACTATTTTTGGAGGAAAACAACCCAAAATTTCTCTCAAAACAACTTCAAAACTCACAAAAAATGCATTCTGTGGGGTTTATAGTTGCCCTGGTGATAAATCGACCGGTTTAGGACGGAACTGATTGGTTTGACCATGAACCGGCTGGTTAGGACCGGTTTGTCCACTTTTTTGGTGAAAATGGAGGGTCAAATTGGGTTTTTTCTACCAGTTTGACCCGGTGGGCTAGCTAACCGACCGGTTACCGATTCTGACCTACCGGCTTTTAAAACACTGATTTGAGGTAAAGAGAAAAATACAATTTATTATTGTTGTTTTGTAGCATGGGTTTCATGCTCTAGGTCATTTTATTTATAGGTCAAATGCCAATTGTGTGCTTCTAGGGATTTGTCATGAAGTTAAGAAGTCAAATAAGTCATTGCCATATGTAAAGACCCTATTGGGCATGTTGTATCATGTAAAAGGAATTTATTTAGATGAAAAGAGTCAAATGTCCTCTTCCAGGACCAAGTCAGCTTGCTAGCAGTGGCAAGTCGACCTCATTAGGGCCACTCGACCTTCTCAAAGAGGCCTATATATAAGAGAACCTCGACTTGACTTGAAAGGGCATATAATGAAGTTCGACTACAAGAAAAAGAAGACTAATAGCCAACGAAAATAAGGAGAACATAAAGAGAAATAAATCAAATTTTTAGGACTGATTTTGGGCTACATATTCTCACACGTGCGAAGGGACTAGGGCACCATTTGTTGCAAAAATTACAGTCATCAAAGAAGCCCAAATCAAGAGTCAAGAAGATCAAGTTTGCAAGTTAAATTACCAAGAAGAAGAAAGCAATTTGAGTGAAGGAAGGAGAAGACTTATTTCTCCATATTTCTCCGACACGTGCAAGTTAGGGTTTCTGTAGTAGAGGCTGAAAATAATAGGTTTGGGAGGATGAAAATTGCAAGTCTGAAGAAATTTGTTGCAAGGATCGAGGTTGTGCCAAAGAAGAAATGTTTGGCTTAAGTTGACTTGTGGAAGAGAAGGTTCATCAAAGGAGAAGTTAACTTGGTCTTGGAGGGGTCTTTGTCAAGGGTCTTAGGTCTTGGAATTCGTCATTTGAAGTTTCTATAAGAAGAGAAGAATTCTTGTGGGTTTTTCTCTCAAGAGGAGAGGTTTTGGCCTTGGCTAGTAGCCTATATTTTGTGTCATCTTGTTCTTTTGATCTTCATAGTTTGGTAGCTTTTTCATGATAAGTACACTATAATAATCAAGTAAAGAAGAAACTAACTAAAACGTACTTCAAGTTAAGTAAAAGAACATCACAAGCAGTTATCATAGTAAGAGAAATCACTCTAATCGAGCTACCCTTGATTTCTCAAGATGTTATCATAGCTAAGGTGACAAGAAGAAGAGGTAACTTGAAGATCACTCCATTGAAGAAGGTTACATAAGGGCCAAACATAAGAAGAACATCAAGGAATTCAAGTCATCAAGGAGAACTAAAGAGCATCATGGAAGACTAGTCTACACATCATCTTGAAGGAAGGAACTCTTGAAAGAAGAAAGAAGACCTCAAGGACCCCACCTACACACTTGAAGCATTCTTGGAAGTCTTCACATTCTATACTACATCCAAAGGAAGCAAGAAGAACATTGCATCATCAAAGGAGTTAAGACAATCTCCTTCTCTTGGAAGAAAAGATCACATCTCAACATCCTTGAAGAAGATCATCAAGCAATGATCATCAAAGGGGCATCTTCAATTGTCAAAGGAGTAGTGGAAGTCAACATCATCAAGAAGGCATTTAGTGGAAGACATCATCATCAAAGAAGCGTCTTCACTTGACAAGTAAGTATTCTATATTTTATGTCTCAATCTACAATGACTTCTTTCTGCAAGGAGAACATCGAACTTGTTGGTACATCAAATTACCTTGCATGGAAGAAGAGAATAGATTTGATCCTCTTAGAAGATGAAGTTAGTGAATATGTCATGAGCTCAATCACCAAACCTCCTCAAGAGCAATCTCAAGCACTATCAAAATATGTGATAGGAGAAGTAAGAGCTTAAAGAATCCTTATTGGGCTACATATTCTCACACGTGCGTAGGGACTAGGGCACCATTTGTTGCAAAATTTACAGTCATCAAAGAAGCCGAATCAGGAGTCAAGAAGATCAAGTTTGCAAGTCGAATGACCAAGAAGAAGAAAGCAATTTGAGCGAAGGATGGAGAAGACTTATTTCTCCATATTTCTCCCACACGTGCAAGTTAGGGTTTCTGTAGTAGAGGTTGAAAATTGTAGGTTTGGGAGGTTGAAAATTGCAAGCCTGAAGATGGGGGCGAAATTTGTTGCAGGGATCAAGGTTGTGCCAAAGAAGAAATGTTTGACTTAAGTTGACTTATGGAAGAGAAGGTTCATCAAAGGAGAAGTTAACTTGGTCTTAGACAGGCTTTGTCAAGGGTCTTAGGTCTTGGAATTCGTCATTTGAAGTTTCTATAAGAAGAGAAGAATTCTTGTGGGTTTTTCTCTCAAGAGGAGAGGTTTTGGCCTTGGCTAGCAGCCTATATTTTGTGTCGTCTTGTTCTTTTGATCTTCATAGTTTGGTTGCTGTTTCATGATAAGAACACTATAATAATCAAGTAAAGAAGAAAATAACTAGAAAGTACTTCAAGTTAAGTAAAAGAACATCACAAGAAATTATCATAGTAAGAGAAATCACTCTAATCGAGCTACCCTTGATTTCTCAACATGGTATCAAATCTAAGGTGACAAGAAGAAGAGGCAACTTGAAGATCACTCCATTGAAGAAGGTTACATAAGGGCCAAACATAAGAAGAGCATCAAGGAATTCAAGTCATCAAGGAAGACTAGTCTACACGTCATCTTGAAGCAAGGAACTCTTGAAAGAAGAAAGAAGACCTCAAGGACCCCACCTACACACTTGAAGTATTCTTGGAAGTCTTCACATTCCACACTACATCCAAAGGAAGCAAGAAGAATGCTGCATCATCAAAGGAGTTAAGACAATCTCCTTCTCTTGGAAGAAAAGATCACATCTCAACATCTTTGAAGAAGATCATCAAGCAGTGATCATCAAGGGGGCATCTTCAATTGTCAAAGGAGTAGTGGAAGTCAACATCATCAAGAAGGCATTTAGTGGAAGACATTATCATCAAAGAAGCGTTTTCACTTGACAAGTAAGTATTCTATATTTTATGTCTCAATCTACAATGGCTTCTTTCTGCAAGGAGAACAACAAACTTGTTGGGACATCAAATTACCTTGCATGGAAGAAGAGATAGATTTGATCCTCTTAGAGGATGAAGTTAGTGAATATGTCATGAGCTCAATCACCAAACCTCCTCAAGAGCAATCTCAAGCACTATCAAAATATGTGAAAGGAGAAGAGCGAGCTCAAAGAATCCTTATTGGGCTACATATTCTCACACGTGCGTAGGGACTAGGGCACCATTTGTTGCAAAAATTACAGTCATCAAAGAGGCCCGAATCAGGAGTTAAGAAGATCAAGTTTGCAAGTCGAATTACCAAGAAGAAGAAAGCAATTTGAGCGAAGGATGGAGAAGACTTATTTCTCCATATTTCTCCCACACGTGAAAGTTAGGGTTTTTGTAGTAGAGGCTGAAAATTGTAGGTCTGGGAGGTTGAAAATTGCAAGTTTGAATATGGGAGCGAAATTGTTGCAGGGATCAAGGTTGTGCCGAAGAAGAAATGTTTGACTTAAGTTGACTTATGGAAGAGAAGGTTCATCAAAGGAGAAGTTGACTTGGTCTTGGAGGGGTCTTTGTCAAGGGTCTTAGGTCTTGGAATTCGTCATTTGAAGTTTCTATAAGAAGCGAAGAATTCTTGTGTGTTTTTCTCTCAAGAGGAGAGGTTTTGGCCTTGGCTAGTAGCCTATATTTTGTGCCATCTTGTTCTTTTGATCTTCATAGTTTGGTAGCTATTTCATGATAAGAACACTATAATAATCAAGTAAAGAAGAAACTAACTAAAAAGTGCTTCAAGTTAAGTAAAAGAACATCACAAGCAATTATCATAGTAAGAAAAATCACTCTAATCGAGCTACCCTTGATTTCTCAAGATGGTATTAGAGCTAAGGTGACAAGAAGAAGAGACAACTTGAAGATCACTCCATTGAAGAAGGTTACATAAGGGCCAATAGATTTGATCCTCTTAGAAGATGAAGTTAGTGAATATGTCACAAGCTCAATCACCAAACCTCCTCAAGAGCAACCTCAAGCACTATCAAAATATGTGAAAGGAGAAGTAAGAGCTCAAAGAATCCTTATTGAGTTAATCAAGGATTCCCTCATTCACTATGTGGCAAAGTTGAAGACATTGAAAGAGATCTATGAAAAAATGGTGGAATTGTTCTCTGTAAGTATTGCAGGAGAAATTATACCATTAAGAACCAAACTATACGAGATAAAGGTATCAAAGGAAGAAGGGGTAGCCTCATAGCTTACGAGGGTATCTCAAATAAGGTATCAACTACAAGAGCTAGGAGAAGTAATGTTTGATCGAGAAATGACCACCATTGTGCTCAATGCACTACTAGATGAATGGGCAAATTTATATCTAGTATATATGGAAAGAAGGAAACACCCCATTCAATGATCTATGGTCATTATGCAAAATTGAAGAAATTGGATTAAAGGCAAAGAACGACGTTGAATCAAGTGAACAAAATTAAGCATATGCAACTATGGCAAGGAAGAAAGGGAATTTTCAAAAAATATTTCAAAAGAAAATCAACATGTCTAAGATTCAATGTTATGAATGTAATGAATATGGGCATTTCAAAAGGAATTGTCCTAAACTCAAGAAGGACAACAAGAAGAGAAGGAAAGAAATGAAGCCCATGCCATTGAACAAGTAGAAGAACCATAAAAGAAAAAGTTAAAGAAGGAAGAAGTGATAGACCTCCACTATTAGAAGCTCTTTCACACATTTAATCTATTTTCAAGTACATAGAAGATAACAAGTAAAAGTAGGAAGCATCACAATCATGATAAGATGCATTATAGCAGAGATTGAGTTGACATCATCATAGAGGCATGGAAGGATAATGAAAGTAGAAGTTTATATGGTTGAAGCAGTCATCATTGTAAAAAGAAAGTAGCTGGCATCTCCATTAGAAGCATAGAATAATAACCTAGGCAGTAGTTTGAATAGTTGAAGAAAATTGTTTAGCAAGAATAGAAAGATTAAAGTTTGTCACACCTCATCATCATTAGATATGAGCATTTGCAGAATGAGGATCATTAAGATCCTCCATTGGAATATTTGCTAAAAGGTTCACCTCTACTTAGAAGAAGCAAATGTCTTTAGAAGGATGAAGGTATGGCGACAAAGAAGTGGAACATGACAATTCAGTTGAAGCATTTTCATCTTCAAGTAAGAAAAGGAAGCTGCCAAAGGGAGTCTAGGTGACGACATGAAGGAAGAGGTTTGTATATATCTGGTAATAGATATATAAAGTCGTGTGATCACATGGTTACAAATAGAATGTTTAGAATGCTCTATCTCATGAGCATGATGAAGGAAAGATAAACTCTTCCATAAGAATGATACATGAAGGTATGAATACAATGTGCCTTGAACTCTTCTACATATTGACAAGATGAAATCAACATTATCTGACATCATAAAGAAAATGAGGTGGTCGACAACTATGGTTCCTATGACGAAGTAACTATGTATAAAAGATCCCGAGAAAGCAATATGTGAAGAAGGTGAAAGAAGAGTTCGTGAAAGATGTATCTTAAGTCACGTAACATAACATAAGTAATCAACATCTAATAACGAGAAGGATTAAGCTATGACATCTCCACGGAGTAGGTATGAAGACCTTGATATGTATGTTGGAGAAGGAGACCCTCGATAGTAAATATCTTGGAGATGGATTCACACAGTATGCGAAAGGATGTTGATCAAGCAGATGTTATCACAAAGGGCCATCACTAAAAGTTAATTTTGATTTCATATTCATTTTTGATTTTTTGAACGAAAGCATTTGGTTGGGTTAGAACGGGGCTACCGAAAGATGGTTGTATAATTTCTTCTACAACTGGTACACATAAGATTGGATGCAATCTTTTGAAAGAAACATGACTTGGAAGAGGTAGCCATATGAAGGGTAGCCAAATATGGCCAAAGTAGATCACTTTCCGATGAAGAGAAGGATGACATGACTATTGGTTCAACACTATATTTCTTCGATGGAAAGTGATGGAGGAGATGGTCGACGCCCTATGAGGAAGTTATGGAAAGATGTTGGTGTAGAATTTACATGGTAAGTTCCTCAGATAGAACACTAAAGGACATCGCTCACAAACAGATCACAAATCAAAACACTAGTATTCTTGACGTGGTTAAAACCCTCAAAGAGGGAAATAGTCCACGACCCGAGTCAATGTGGCCACTTCAGGCAATATATTAATGTAAAAGAAAGAAAATTTACATAAGCTTCTCTCATGAACGGTCACCTTACAAATGACTCTCCATGCTCTTTAAATAGAGATCATGGACCAATCGGGTGTTAAGCCACAAATCAAGTGTTGGTAATACCGAGGAGAGAATGAATCGTCGGATCACTTCATGTCTAGAACATATCGTGACCGTCGGATTGTAAGTTACAAAAAGTACATAATAAAGAAACACACTTTACCTAACTATACACTAGACCAAGCTATACTTAACTATTTCCTGTGTCAGAATTTCCTAACATCCTCCCTTAAGAACAACTTGGGATAGGATTGAAAGATGTACAAAGATGACACAATAGGAGAAGGAAGGAGGCGTTCGAGCCTATCTGCCCTTAGTGACAACTTCCTAAACCCCGACCATAAATCGAAGTTTACTAAACTTTGCCTCTGTGAGAGCCTTTGTAAAGATGTCTGCAACTTGATCATCGATTGAACAATGTTGCACTTCAAGAACATGGTCATGAATGAGCTTTCTGATGAAGTGCATGTGTAGTTCAATGTGTTTGTTGCGTTGATGTTGGACTAGATCTTTGCATAGTTGAATGGCACTTTGATTATCACACCAAAGTGTAGTCGGACGCTGTTGTTGAAAACCAAACTCTGACAGGATTTGAATAAGCCACATGGCTTCCTTACTAGCTTCTATGGTGCCACGATACTCTGCTTTTGCTGAAGAAAGAGAAATGACACTTTGTTTCTTGTAAGCCCATGTAATAGGTCCAGAACCAAGAGTGAAGACATAACCTGCAGTAGACTTCTAATCATAAGGGTCACCAACCCAATGGGAATCAGTGACACCAACCATCAGAGGAGATGCTTCTGCCCTATAATGAATCCCAAAATGAACTGTACCTCAAACATAATGAAGTATTCTTTTAGTTGCTTTCCAATGACTTTCATGTGGGTTTTGAATAAACCGAGCAATAAGGCCAACAACAAAGGAAAGGTTAGGGCAGGTATGGGTCAGATACAAAAGTTTTCCAACAAGCTGACGGTATAAGGTAGCATCAACTTCAGGGGAAGTACAAGTGACTGCAAGTTTGGCTCCAGACTGAAAGGGAGAAGGGGCTGGGTTACAGTCTTCCATGTGAAAGTGGCATAGAAGATCACGGGCATACTTGGACTGGGAAAGGGAAATATCTTCTTTGAATGGCAAGACTTGAATACCAAGAAAATAATGCAAGTGACCTAAGTCTATCATTTGAAACTGCTTTTTAAGGCTAGACTTCATCTGGTTTATAAGGTTGGGATCACTACCAGTAAGGATAAGATCGTCAACATAAAGAAGAAGAATGATAAGGGACTTACCCTCTTTCTTGGTGTAGACAGTATTGTCAGAATGACACCTAGAAAAGCCAATATCTAAAAGAAAGCTATCCATTTTGGCATACCAAGCGTGAGGGGCTTGCTTGAGACCATAAAGGGAATTCTTAAGCTGACATACAAGGCTGGAGTCTGTTTGTATAAAGCCAGGAGCTTGTTCCATATAGATTTCTTCATGCAAGTCCCCATGCAAGAAGGCAGATTTAACATCCATCTGATGGAATCCCCATTTGAAAGAGGCACAAGGGAAAGAACAAGGCAGATAGAGTTCATTTTGGAAACTGGGGAGAAGGTTTTAGTATAGTCAATGCCTTCAAGTTGTGAAAAGCCCTTAGTAACAAGAGGAGCTTTATGTTTATCAACTTTTCCATCTGGTCGAAAATTGGTTTTGTAAACCCATTTGCATCTAACAAGTTTTCGTCCCTTTGGAAGAGGAACAAGGTCCCATGTATCATTTGCCAATATTGAATGATATTCTTCATTCATAACTGCGTCCCAATCTGGATGGTCTGAAGCTTCTGCAAAGGTGTCAAGATCATAATTCGCTGAAGCTTGAGCCAGTAAGAAGAGGCTCTATCGAATTGAGAACGTGTACGACAATGATTTGTAGGATCGCCTGCAAGAGCACCTGTTGCATCCCAAATAGAATGAAACCATTTTGGAAGCTAAGGAGCTGAAGGAGGACCTCGAGAAGGTGGGGCAGGATTATCATCCTCACTGTCATCATCTGAAGAAGAAATATTTTTAGAAGTAGAAGGGATAGAGGGAGGTGGCACATTCGCCGAACTAGGCTCGTACGCCGATATATTTTCAGCAAACTTTACATCTCTTCTAATGATAACATTTTTGGATTTAGGTTGAAGAAGTCTATATCCTTTGACATCTTCAGAATATCAAACAAAAATACACTTTTCACTCTTAGGTTCTAAGGCTTTATGTTTCTCATTTGGAATATGGGCCCATGCTTCACTTCCAAAAACACGAAAGTGACTTACATCTGGTTTAATTGAGCTCCATGCTTCTTCTGGAGTGTTATTCTTTAAAACCTTAATAGGAGTGGGATTTACTATGTAATTTGCACGGTTAATTGCTTCTGCCCAGAATTTAAGACTAAGGACTTTAGATTGAAGCATGCAATTAACCATTTCTTTTAAGGTGCGATACTTCCTTTTAGCTAGACCATTTATCTATGGTGTATATGGAATAGTATGTTGCAGTTGAATTCCATGCTCAGTGCAAAAGTTGATCAATTTGTTGTTAACATATTCTCCACCATTATCAAATCTTAGCTTAAGAATTTGATGTCTAGATTGTTTCTCTGCAAAGGCCTTAAAGGCCAAGAACATGTTAAAGACTTTACTCTTGAGTTTTAAGTCTACCCAAGTGCATATGGAGAAATCATAAATGAAAGTTAAGAAAGACTTGTAGGCAGAGAATGAAACAACTGGATATCGCCCCACCTCTTCTCCAGAGGTGCATGAGCGCTCATGGTACAATCCTCGTCATTGTCCTCCTTGTCAGCTTTTGCTGGAGCAAGCTTTGAGTCAGACTTCTCTTCCTTGCCCTTCTTCTGAGGGCACTGAGTGGCGAAATGTCCCAGTTCCCCACATCTGAAGCATCTGACTTTGGTTGTGTCTTTCTTTTTCCTCTTTTGCTGCCCTTGCTGTGTCGTTGATGCGAGAGCTACATCCTCTTCCTCCTTCTTGACTCAGACTCCTTTGCTGCTACTTCCTGCCTTGGTTAACCACCTGATCTCTTCCTGTCAAAGAGCTACCCACATCTCCTCCCAACTGGGGAGAGAAGCCCTACCCAAGATGCTTTGGACAAAGGTTTCCCAGTCTTCAGTGATTGCATTCAGTGCAGTCCTGACCATGAAATCAGGATCTGGTGTAGACCCCACAAAAGTCAGCTGGTCTCGAATCCCTTGCAATCTGAGAAGGAAGGGATCGATTTCTTCTCTCTTCTGCATCTAATACTGTCTTAGCTGGTTCTCAAGCAACATCTTTTGTCGGACGGAAGTTTTCTCATACAAGGTGGTCAAGGTCTCCCACATCTCCCTTGATGTTTCCTTTTCAGCAATATGTGGGACCACATGATCCTTGACCCTGTCCAAGATCATGCATTTCTCCTTTGCTTGAGCCTTCTCGTATTTCTTGAGAGGATCAACATCGACTGGTACAACCACCACTTTCAAGGCATAATCCTTGAGGCGATTCTTGTCCAAGAGTGCCAGGATCTTGGCCTTCCAGATGGCAAAGTTGGATGCTCCATCCAATCTGTCACGATCCCTCAGTCCATTAACTGCCATCTCTTCTCAAACAAGTATAGAACAAGCTCTCTTCTCCCTTTCTTGCTGCTGCCCCAACAAGACTCAGATCTGGATTTCTTTCACGCTAGAAATCCTCTAAGGAACAAGTTTCTTCTAGACTCCTTTTGAGTCTTGATTTCCTTCATGGAAATCCTCTTGCCAAATAATGTCGAATCACCCCTTCTCCAATCATCCTTTGCTACTGCTCAACAACCCAGACTTAGATTTCTTTGGCGAGAAAATCTTTTAAGGCAGTGACTCCCTCTACCCCAGTTTCGTCTCCACAGACACTGTTTTGCAATAGCAACAACAACATCCCACCAACACCACAAATCGAATCTGCACTGCTCCTACTGCCTCGGCAACTAACTGATCTGAGTCCCTCAGGCTCTGCACTGGCCCAGAGAGCTGACGTAGCGATTGCGTGAGCTCCTATCGGCTACTACGTCTCCTCCTCTTGGCTCAGAAAGCTGATGCAGACACTGCATGAGCTTCTGTGTCACTCCTCTGGCTCTGAAACAACATTGTCACTGGGGACAACTGCCTCTCTGCAGCAAATCTGCTGGATCTCCCTGCTGATGGCTTCAGTGTCCTATGATTTGCAATGCTCCGATACCATGTGAAAATTTCTGAATCTAGACACATAAATCCTACTGTAGTTACTGGTTTAGCATCTCCTACTTGTTATTGCATTCAACAAGTTATTTAATTTATAAACAATGATGAAAAACACTACTACAAATTACATTGATGTACATATCATAAACTAAAACAATAGATGAGACAAACACACAAAGGACAACGTTATTTTTGGACAACACGTCCCCAGAAAAACCCAATGCGGGAAAACCGGTGCACTAGATAGAGGGTTTGTATTATTAAGAAAGCAGAATCTGAGTACAACAAGTTGTGTCTCACACCGACTAACCTTTCAAATAAATCAGGACAACAAGAAATACATACGAGGGTTTACCTCGTTCTCCAAGTCACAATTGATCCACTGAGTGGACTAACTCCGATAAATACTGCAAAATCCTAGCGCAATCACTGCTTGGGCCAATGTCTTGCCTCTAGGAGACTGCATCACCCCTTTTGTTGGATCGATTTGTTGGAGGAAGACTGTTGTTCAACCCTCCCGGCTCATAACCTCGCTTCTCTAGCAGAATCTCGGACTTCTGATGAATACTCTGCACTGCCACTACGAGAGACCCTCCTGGCCTGCGTCAGCACTGTGTGAGTCCCTTCCACGTACTCTGTAATGCTACTTCTGCCTCTCTGCCACGTAATCTTTGGCTCGGAACTCCTTTTCGATCCAAATCTCTGCTTCTGCCCCTCTCACTGCAACTCAGATCACTTGTTCGATTTTCTCATCAAACCACGCCCCAGAAAATCGAACTGATTGATTACTTTGTGTATCTCCAACTGACCCTCAAGCCTCCTCTTATACTTTTCCTGTTGATGGATCAATGATCGAGATTAAGTCCCTAATCAACGGCTAAGATTAAAACAGACTTGATCCTCGACTCTTAGAAGCTTCTCACCCATATTTTTATTAATACTCATTAATATTTTTATTAAAAATATTAATTATTTTAATAATTCACAAATTGGGTGGAATTTCTCCAAATGGTTTCTAGGTCTTGGAGATCTTATGTATTCTAGCCTCTCTAGATGTGCGAGTTAGGTTTTTTGCGGTAGAGGCCGAAATTGCAGGTCTGAAGAAGGGAGCGAAATTTGTTGCAGGGATCAAAGTTGTGCCAAAGAAGAAGTGTTTGACTTAAGTTGCCTTTGTGGAAGAGAAGGTTCATCAAAGGAGAAGTTGACTTGGTCTTGGAGGGGTCTTTGTCAAGTGTCTTAGGTCTTGGAATTCATCATTTGAAGTTTCTATAAGAAGAGAAGATTCTTGTGGGTTTTCCTCTCAGGAGGAGAGGTTTTGGCCTTGGCTAGCAGATTATGTTTGGTGTCCTCTTATTCTTTTGATCTTCATAGTTTGGTCGCTGTTTGATGATAAGAACACTATAATAATCAAGTAAAGAAGAAGCTAACTACAAAGTACTTCAAGTTAAGTAAAAGAAGATCACAAGCAGTTATCAAAGTTAGAGAAATCACTCTAATATAACCGCCCTTGATTTTTCAACATATTGGCTTAGGAACCGGGTAATGGCCATTTGAGGGAGATAGAGATCATGCTTGGCTTTTGCCGACGTGCTAATTTGTATGCCCTAACCAACTTTCGCATTTTTATTTTTCTTTTGTTTTTCTTGTAGCTATCATATGCTCTTTTTGCTTCTTTTAGCTACATCAACTTCTCAGGGTACACTTCCAGGCCCTATCCAGGTATGAGGATGTGCAGGTGCCAAATCCCATAGAACCAATGGTCAGTTGAACTTGAAGAAGGGAGGTTGAATAAGGGCTAATAATGTAAGATGGAAAGTGATAAGTATGGAATAAGGAGAGATGGGCTACACTATCTCTATCATGGCTTCCCAAGTGGTACCCTTCCTATAGCCATTGGGGCATTAGGGGAGGTCCCACTAGACTAGGATTGAGACTTTACATCATCTGGGGTTGCTAGAATTTGTTGTAATAGTCAATACATTAAAAAATGGCCAGGGAAAGAAGTAATAGAGTTGGAGGATTGGTAAACTTGAGAAAATTGCAAATATTTTCACCAGGCCTTTTAGTCGATACAAGTTTGTTAAATTCAGTGAGAACTTAGGTGTGATTTCCAATATGATCATTAAGGGAGGGTGGTATGTAAATAGTCTATAATGGTCATGTTTTGTAATATAGGTTAATGCAGGTCTTTGTGTTATAAACTTTATATTGTAATTATGATAGGTTATAAACTTAAGATATCGTGACTGAAAATTAAGTACGTCACGTTTATAATTAGATATTGGAGGTTATAAAACTTATGTTTAATGTAGATCTCTCTCAATGATTCTATGCTAATGTAATGGCTATGATACATTTTGCATAAATTAAAATTGAAATCTGTTTTTCTTGTTTGCATCATTGTAAATAGGCAATTTTGTTGTGTGTGCTTATTGATATGTCCACCAATGCTAGGATAATTTGTATAGTCGTTTCTGACATTTTAAAACCTTGCCTTTTTTGTTAGATTCTTCGTACAATCTTAATTGTTTTGGGTAGTTATCTTTAGATGATGAAGGAGTAATTATTCAGTTTGTTGTGGGCTTTGACTTGCTATGGTATTCTGTGTTTTGTTAATTTGAATGTTTGCAAAAAATGTCACTAGCTTGAATGGATGTGTAAATGTCTGTGGGAGTCTTACATGACAAACAGAATTAACTCACTTTATCTTCGTATGCCTTTTGTTAAGTTGTCGTGTTGTGTATGGGATAATGGGTTATGTAGCTTTATTATTATTACATTATATGTTTTTCATTGTTTTTTGAATCATGGAAATAATGAAAAGTGTGTGGGCTATGTTCTTAGGTTTGTTGGTGTTGGTGCGCGACGTGTGCGGTCTTTATTCCAAGCTGCAAAAAAAAAGGTGCACTTATGTAAGAAATAATTGTTTTGAAAAGCTAGGAATCACTATTTTACTGAATTGTGGGTGGCTTTTATCTTGTTTGTATTTTGAGAAGTTCTGCAAGCTTTATAGTCAGCTTGATTGCTTCTTATTAAGCTTGGCATTATTTCTATGCTTTGCTTTGCTAATAATTTTATGTGAAGATTTCATTATTTTACTTTATGCATTGTCTATTGTATACTACATATGGTAAACAGGTATATAAATTTAATAAAAGTTAACTACATAATATGGATTGTTAATAACTAAAACCATTAGGGTTTTGACATAATATCCTACTACTATTACTTAAAACTTTTAAGGTGACAATGATTAAGGGTGACCTGTTGACCACTAAAGTTGCCCTTAATTTTTTTTGAAGACTCCATTGCACTAAGTACATTTCAGAACTTTCAGAAGATCCAAAAATCCAAAAGTTAGTAGGGCTTTTAAGCACCTTCCTTCTATCTCTCTTCATTTTGTACTAAGATTTTATAGCCCTGCGGGGATATTGTAAACATGATACTAGCACGATGAATATGTTGGAAATTGTTACTGGGTTCGGTCTTAATAATGACCTATTTTTTATCATGACATTGTAGACTTAGAATAAAAAAAGTAAAAGAAAGAAAATAAAATTTTCATTTTATGTAAAACATGGGTTTCATGCTCATGTCTAGCTCAAAAGCGCGTTCTTCGTGCTTCTAGGTCTTTTTAGGTCTTTGTAGGACAAAGAAGAATTTATGTCATGTATTATAGTCCCATTTGGACTCATTGTAATAAAGGAAAACATTTATTTTGTCAAGAAAATGCCATTTATTCCTCCAAGACCAAGTCGGCCCCAGTCAAGTACAAGTCGGCATAAAGGAGGTCTATTTGACCCCTCAAGAAGGCTATAAGTACAAGGAGCTTGACCTCATTTGGTACACTCATTCATCATGAAGTTCGATTTGCAATAGTGAGAGAGAAGAAGAGCCCAAAGGACGAAGAAAGGAAGAAAAGAAGTCGAAGTTTCTTGGGATCATCTCTCTCTCTCTCTCTCTCTCCACACATGCAAAGGTTAGGGTTTTGTTGTTGCCATTTGCAGGAGACCGAAATTGGAGGGTTGAAATTGTGAGGTGATGTTGTAGGGCTGAAAATTTGGTATGAAGTTATAGCAGGTCGAAGTTTCAAAGCTACCTTGAAGAAGACCTTGCTGGGGGATTGACTTGGTGCTTGGGTGGATCTTGGGCTTTGGCCTTTGGGTCTTGGAAGTCTCATTGTAAGAAGATTCTATAAGAAGAGAAGCATTCTTTCTAGGTTTCCCCCTCGGAGGGGTTTTTCCTTGGCTTGGAGCCTATATCTTGCGTACTTTGTCCTGTTGTGATCTTCGTTGTTTTTGGTAATTGCTTGATGAACAAGAACTAATAAAAGTAATAAAAGGCCAACATATATCACAAGTAATTATCAAGTTAAGCAAAATCATCTATAATACATAAGTCTCCTGATTTTCCAACATGATATCAGAGCTAAAGTGCAAGAAGGAGAGGACCAAAATTGACCTAAGGTTCATTGAAATCAGACAAGGAGAAATATGTTTTTGAAGTGAAGCCCACACGTGTAATTTATCAAGGTTGGGATCTCACCATCATGTAGGCTCATGAAGCCCAAGAGACATGTCTTTTGATGCACAATGGCTCATATAAATAAAAGTGACCTCAAACCTAATTAAGAATCAACACAACTCAAAACATATATTCTCTGTAGCACTAAGTTTGTTCTTGAACAATTAATACTCAAAGACATGTCTACCACGTGTGAGAGATGGTTGCCCTAATCTGTGTACCCAATCAAGTGAGGAGAGAGATGAGTAAAGATGAGATGATGAAAGAATGACTTGATGTCTCCTCCTTTTATATGCAACATTGAGGATGAACTGGGGGTAAAAATCCTTGTTTTGCTCGCTGGCCAACCTTGACAATTTGTCAATAATACAAATAAATTCATATCTTTATTTTTACATGTCGGAATCGGATGATCTTTAGATCAATCCTACACCTCTCAAAGAGAGGAATCCAAGAAAAATATCAGTTGTCATAAATAAGATGACCTAGGTGGATTTTGGCTCTAGTTGCCAATTTTAACACTCCCTCTCAACGAGGGAAAATTCCATCTGCTAATCCATTTTATAGTCGGTACTATCTATGCAATCAATGCACTACACTGCACTGCTCTGCTGAATAATGAATAAGAAGAACTGATCGAGATTGTATCATACAATTCTTCCTGAAGTCAATCCCAAATAAAAGAGTGTCTCATACCATTCTTACTGAGCTGAAGTCATTTCCAAAAAAGAGTGTGTCCTACCACTCTTACTGACCCGAAGTCAATTCGAGAAGAGAGTGTGTCATACCACTCTTACTGACCCAGAGTTAGTTCCAATTGATCCCAGATCAATATCGATCATCCTAGCATAGGGAGTACGGTAGTACATGATGCGTCCATTGGTAGTACCATGGTCCCTATCCTCATTTCCCTACTCATTGGCCAGATGATAGGTACTTCCCATGAGGCTTAGATTGCATGGGTAGAATGTCTCAGCAGGAGAAGGATGAACCACTCATCCTGCCTACATTCTGCCAAGGGGTATCGCTGGGGAACGCTGAACCACTCACCCTGTACACAACAAACCACTAGTGGAAGGTTGAACCACTCACCCTATGGTAGCTTATCGCTCCAAGAAGTACCCCAAGTCCCCCGGAGCTCCTAGAGCTCAATGTCCATATCATACAAGACCTTCATAAGAGGGTCTCTCCGTGAGTCTAAGTCGTTCTCCGAAGGTTAAGAACTTGACCTTCCCCAGGGTCTTTGTTAGAATATCGGTGACCTACTCATCAATCCCAATATGATGGAGACTTATTGCTTCTCGTTGTACCATATCCCGCATAAAGTAGTACCTAATATCTATGGGCTTGGAATGATCATCAAACACGAGATTCTCTGATAATCGGATCCCACTCTGGTTGTCGCAGAGGATTACGGTGGTGTCCAACACATGTCCAAACAACTCATTGAAGAGCTTCCTCAACCAGAAAGCTTCAAAGGAGGCCATACTAGTAGCTATGTATTCGTCCTCAACGGTGCTCAAGGCAACCGACTTCTGCTTCCTGCTCATCCAGGATATTGAAGAAGAACCCAAGGGAAAACAACACTTAGAAGTGCTCTTGTGATCCAAGTGCTCTTGCGATCCACCACACTACGCGCCCAATCAGCTTCCGAATAACCATGCAGCCTCACACCTCCGACATTGTATCTCAGTGCCTGAGTGATTGTGCCCCGAAGATATCTCAGAAGATTCTTGGCACCAATCCAATGTATGTGATGAGGCTCAACCATATATTGGCTGAATGTATTAACTGCAAAACATATGTTCGGACGGGATTTCACTAAGAACATCAACGCTCCTATGAGTTGACGATACTCAGAAGCATTTCCCAATTTAGGTCCGACAACATTACCACATAACTTCTTGAAGTTAAGTTCCATCGGGGTAGTCATAGGCTTGCAGTCCACCATCCCAAATCTTTCTAATATCTTCACAAGATATTTTCCTTGAGATAGGAAAATTTTTCCTGGCTTTTGCCAGACCTCCAACCCTAGGAAGTAGTGCATCAGTCCTAGGTCCTTCATCTCAATTTCACAAGCCAACTCCCTCTTACATTTGTGAATGAGAGGGTTTGCACTTGTCAAAAAGAGGTCATCCACATAAAGTACCAGTATGAGAGGTTTATCATTTTCAACCTTAAAGTAAAGTTTCAGATTGACTTCACTTCTAGTGAATTTCAGCTTCATCAGATAACTATCAATCCTCTCATACCAAGCCCGGGGTGCTTGCTTCAAGCCATAGAGAGCCTTCTTAGAGGTGACAACTGATTTGTCTTGGGGTCTAGTGACCACATCTCAGACATCATTCTTCATAATAGACTCGTATTCTTCATTCATAGCATCCTTCCATACTTGTTGCTTCACGGCTTCTTGAAATGATGACGACTCATTTTGAATGATAGTGCTCGTAACGATCAAGTATCCTTGATACCTGTTCGGCTTCTTGTTCTCACGGAAAGTTCCCCTTGGTGCAATATGTCTCTCGGCATCTTCGAGAGTCTCCCTAAGCCATGAGGGTCTCCTCTTAGAGGAGGAGGGCTCTTGGGGAGGAGGATCAATAGGATCCATAGGTTCATCAACATCAGGCATCATTTTGTCCTCTTTTTCACCATGTTTTCCGGTGTCAACTTCTTTGTCCTTCCTTGGAATAGGAAGGTTGTTGATCTTGTTGAGGGCCATATGTTCGTCAAAGGTGACATCATGATTTATCTCAACTTTCATTTGACCAACTACATAAATTCTATAGCCCTTAGAATTTTCGCTATAGCCCACAAAGATTCCTTTCTTCCCTGATGCACCCAATTTGCTTCTTTTCTCTTTCAGCACATGAAAATATACGAGACTTCCAAAAATTATAAAATGAGAGACATCGAGTTTCTTACCAATGAACATTTCTTCGAGAGTCTTGTAGTCCAATGCTTGATGAGGGCATCAATTTGAATATACAATGTGGTATTTGCAACTTCGGCCGATAGAAACTTCGGAAGCCCCTGATCATGAAGCATGGGACAAACAACTTCCACAATAGTACGATTCTTCCTTTCAGCTACATCATTCTACTCAGGAGTGTATGGTGTTGTAGTCTCCCTCTTAATGCTAACTTCTCTACAATAATCATAGAATTCATTGGATTCATACTCGGTCCCATTATCAGTCCTCAATATCTTGATTCTCTTCTCGGTTTGATTTTCGATCATGGCTTTGAAGTGACGAAACCAGGTGGACACTTCATCCTTCTTTTTGAAGAAGTAGATCCAAGTTTTGCAAGAATAATCATCTGTAAAAGTGAGATAATATAATTATCCTCCCAAAGAGTTTACGGGTATCATACCAGATATGTCAGAGTGGATCAATTGCAATATGTCTGTGGTCTTGCTATTACTTGAGGGGAATGGTCCCCTTGTAAGTTTTCCTTCGGCACATCTTGGACATACACCTTCATGCTCTACTTTGAACTCTGACATACCTGTCACCATCTGTCTCACATCGGGTAGAGCCTTATAATGAAGATGGGCAAACCTCCAGTGCCATAGTTCAGATTGTAGAGATGTATCGCGAGACATGGCTCCCAGTGGACTTCCTCCAACTTGATATAAAGTGTCAACTCTAAACCGAAGAGTAAATGCATCTTTAAAATTCCTTTTCCAAACACGTAACTTTCCATCGATGAATGCCATCTTGTATCCTTTGTCTTCCATTGCTGAAATGGACACCAGGTTCTTCCTTGAGATCAAGTACATATAGAACTTCTTGTAACTGAATCGTGTTACCTTGATTCAATTGAAGGGTAGCATTCCCTACTCCCTTCATGGGATAGGTGGTATCGTCTCCAGGAATAATGTCCAAGTTTGTCTTCTTCTCTATCAGATTAGAGAGAGCTTCCTTGTATCTGGTGAAGTGCCTTGAGGCACCATTATTAATTATCCAATTTCCCAAAGTGTCCGGAGGAGAGGCAATGGAGAGGGCCGATATAAGATAGTACTCTTTTTGCTTATTGTTAACAACATTTGATTCTTCATACGTGGAGTTCCTTGCTTTCTTGGAGGGTTGACCATTTCCTTGATGTCCCGCATTCCTTTTTCCTTTGCCATTGAACCTGCCATTCCTTTGATTATTGTTGTTGAAGTTGCCCCTAGAATGGTTGTGATCATCATCATGTGATGTGTCCCTTCTATTTTGACACTCCCTTGCATAGTGGCCAAACTTATTGCAAACAAAGCCCCTACCCGTCCTTCCACCCTTAGATCTAGGCTTTCCATTGAAATGACCTTTAGACCCTGCATTATTTCTCCATTTGGCATGAGCAGATAAGATAAGATAAGATAATTTTATTAATGTCCAACAAATGACCATAATAGATCAACGGGACTGTTGGTTACAATGATTACGTCATGCCAAGTCGGTGAACCAAACGGCCCCCTTTAACATTTCTTTTAAAAAGCAAAAAATACATCTATAATCTAAGTAAATGTAAAGGTAGAAGCTAGAAGCTCTCGGCTTCGAAACAAAGCATTGCGATGAAGCTGAAAAGGAGAAGAAGAAGAAGGAAAAGAAAGGGTGGGAAGGAGTCTCCTGCCCAGTTCCTACTCCTAACATCTGAGGTCGAGAGAAGAAACCTGAGAAAAGCTTGTCAAAGTCTACTGTCCTGTGGGCGCATTGGGCTGTCGCTGCTGTCGCCTGGAGGTTTTAGGGCGCCTCCCAGTGGTGGATCCAATCCTGGAGCGTTGGTGCAGTTTGGTGGGTCGGCCCCCCCAGGACCTCACTGATCTGGTTTCAGTGTCTGTGGGTCGGTCAATGGTTCTTTTGGTGCCCCGCGCTGATGGTAGCACCCTAAAGAAGTCCGTGATCTTCTGCGTGGTGTCTGATCTAGTGAGGGGCTGAAGAAAACGGGCCCGAAATCTGAAGGCCTCCTGGAGATAAAGTGCAAGGCATCTCTGATCAACATATCTGAGGAAGCTGGTCAAACTCTGAGAAGACCTGAAGAGACAACGGATATGACCTCGAATCTCATAGTAAGTAGGGCATCCGAAGATGAGTGTGTCTCTGTCTCTATCTCCTGTTAGTGACAGAGCTGGCAAATCCTATCTGCCCTGTTGATGTGGTGATTTGTCTCCACCCGGAGTATGTGAGACCCAACTCTGAGCTGCCCGAGGGGATTCTAAGGGCATGCATCCAATGCTGGAACGTGTACTAGGGTCTGATGATGAGCCCATCCTTGATCTCCAGGCAATGCTCCGCGTAGAAGGCCATTTTTGGATGCAACCCATTGGGAGGATTGGTCCATGTAGTCTGAATGTATTGTCTGTAAATATCCTCCTTGATTTTATTCAGCTCTTGCTGATTGGGAAGGAGGTGGCCTGGAGCATTCAGAGAGTACTGAAAAGGAGGGAGATTGTCAATTTGGATTCTTAAAGCCTCCAGAAGCTCTGTCACATCGGTGTACCAACATTTGGATCGGCCTATCTACATATGGGTGATGTTCTTCGAGGAGCAATATGCTAAATATGGGTATCTGTCACGACTCTTCCTCGTGTCTGCCAGGCCTCTGACCCTGTGCAGGAGCGACACTAACTTGAATATCACCTCTAGGTGGAAAGGTTGAGCCCCGAACTCTGCTAGAATGATGTGCTGAGGAACTGTCTGCTTCCACCTAATGAAACGATGCAAAAGGAGGGTCTGGACCCGTTCCGCTGAAGCTGAATCTGACTCTAGGAGCGAGGGACACCAAATCTCTGAGCCGTAAAGCACTGTGGGGCAAATCAAAGTGTCCATGATGCTCATTTTGGACGAGATGTCCTGGAAATGGTGCTGGAAACACTGCCTCTCCAGAAGGGCTAGGGAGCCATACCCTTTGTTGATCCGAGGTTGAAAGGCTAGCCGCAGGTTCAAGCGAGGCCCTGAAAACTGAACACTCAAATATGTATAGGTGCTAACAATCTCGATCTCTTCTCCTTTAAATAGGAAGTGGAAGTCTAAGGTTTTCTTGACTCTATTGAAGATAATCACTTTGGTTTTACCCAAGTTCACAGTTAGATGCCTCCAATCACAAAAAGCTGCGAGAGCATCTAGTTGTCTCCGAAGGCCTTCTTGGGAGGAGGTAATAAGGGCAATATCGTCTGCAAAGAGGAGGATGGAAATCAGGACCTGGTGAAGAAGACACCCATCTGTATCCTGGATATGCTCCCGGAGGAAGGACTCAAGCTCATCGATATAGATCCCGAATAAAGTAGGAGAAAGGGAGCATCCTTGTTTAACTCCAATGGTGCTTCGAATGAAATCTGACATTCCTCTAACTGTGCGGAGATGGCCAAGGACAACCTCATAGAGGTGCATGATAGCTGTCAGGAGAGTCGAGGAAATGCCAATCTCTCTTAGCCTCTGGAAAAGATTTTCCCTCGGGACTGAGTCAAAGGCCTTCCGGAAGTCTACAAAGCAGTAGTACACTTTAGAGGATCGATGCCTAGCCTCCTCGATCACCGCACGAAGAGTAAGGATGTGGTCGATTGTCCGGTGGTCTAGGTGGAATCCTACTTGGCCCTTGGCCCTGAGTTGTCTCTGCTCAAGGAAATGGGAGAGTGTCCTATGGAGTGCTGTAGCATATAGCTTGGAGAATGTGTGCCCAACCATTATTGTCCTATAGTTGTTGGGGTCGGAAGTAGGCCCTGACTTATGGATCGGGTAGTTAATGTGGTGTGACCAACCATCCAGAAATCCATCCCGAACCCCCTGGTTGAAAAGGTCCACCAGATATCCTACCAGGGGGCGAAGTCCATGCTTGAAGAATTCTGCCTGGAAGCCTTCTTCGTTTGCTGCCCTGCTGCTATTCATTGTCCATATTGCCTCGCTGATATCTTTGTTGGAGAAAAAGTGGCAGGAGGTGGGGGGAAGGAACCTGAATTAGAGGCTGCCTAGGAATGTCACACAGCTGGGAGGTGTGAGAGAACATTGAGGCAGGATCAAGGTCGACTGGGGTAGGTGAGCGTCGGGAAAGGATGGTCCACTAGAAATCTTTTGGGGAGCGAAGGAGGAGTGTAGAAAGAACTTGTCTCCTATGGGCAATGAAAAGGTGCTTCTTGCGGCGAAGGAGGCGACGGTAGGCTGAATAGAGGTCTGGGTATGTTGGTAAGGAGTTCTAGAATGCGTTTCGGAGGTCCTGGTGCATAGACTTGCATTCCTGGTCATACCATTTATTCATAGGGCAATTTCCCGGTTTGCGGGAGGTGGTGGCGATACGGGTAGAATGGGGGAAGGATTGGAGCGCAACTTCCCAGATTGCGTATGAGAGGCACTGGTATTTGTCTTTGGCGGAGCTGAGAGAGGCAAACTGGGACTCCGATGGGAGTGTCTGTCTGAGGATAGAGGAGAAGAGATCAGGGTCAACCTCCTCAAATCGGAAGGTGGTCCTAGGAGGGCTGTGGGGAAGAGTAGGAGATGGATTCGGGAGGTCAAACTGCAGAGAGAGTGAGAGAAGTGCATGATATGAGAGAGGGATGGGGGTGATCGAGAAATTTTTGATGTAAGGGAGGAGATCTGGGTTTGCAATAGCGTAGTCAACCACACTTGCCCCACCTCCAAATGGTCTGCAAGTAAAGAAGTGCGAGGATGGGAAACATGGTAGGCCATTCAGAATTACCAGCTCATGAGATTCTACCAACTATAGCAGATATCTCCCATAGGCTGTGGTGGGTCCCAAATGATCCTCGGAGGTTCGATGCATGCCGATGATGGTCGGGTCAATCCCCCTAGTGCAAAATATATCCTCTGTCCAGTCGTGCATAGGAGTCTGGAGGTCTTTGGTCCGGGCATTGAAGTCCCTCGTGAGAATGATGTACCCTACTGCCGAAAACCTGGTGATGTCAGAGTACAGGTCTATAAAAGGGTCTCCGTCTGAGTTATTGTGAATAGTGTAGGAAGACGAGATAGGTGGGCAATAACAGATTGCGACATAAATGTCTCTTAGAGGTGATGTTCTAGCTCTGATCTGAATCCACATGAATCTGGCATACCCATCGGTCGCGACCACTGATACCCTGCTCCTGAGGCTATCACGGACGAGGCAAGCAACATCCCCTGATCCCCTGACACCTCCTGAACTTCGTGTCTCCTGTCTGCAAACTGTGGTCCATTGGTATCTTGTATTGTCGGGGAGAGGTTGCACTGGGCTCGCATGAGTCTTGGTAAGCAGGAGGATGTCTGCTGAGCTAAGGGCTTCATAAAGTAGGCCTGGTGAAGACCAGAAGGAGCCATTGCCATTCCAGCAGTGAACTGAGAGATCCGTGCCTCACCTCCTCTCTGCTCGGGCGCGTCATTTGGAGCTCCCTGAACAGGATGCCCATCCTAGCGGGAAGGTGTCCCAAATAACTGCTCGAAGGTTTCTAATCACTGCCCATTTCTCTGCCTATCTTGCTGCTGCAACCTGTTCCTTGGTCTGTTTCAATTCAGCTACTTGAGCTCTTGTGAGGTCTTCATCCAAAAACACTTTATTCGGAAGAGAGAATAGCTTTCGCTTGGCTCGGAGTACGCGAAGTCTATCCGAGGAGTCATAGAACCTGAGGAAGAGGGTAGAGTCCTGCCCCATCCAAGCTTTGTCCAAGGTTATGTCTGGTATGTCGAGAGTGTTGAATAGAAACTTGTTCCCTAGTTCCATTGGGTCCATTGGGGGGGGAGGTGTTGGGAGTCCTCTTACCTTAAGATTTAATTCTCTTGCTCGTCGGGTTCTTTCCTCCATGAGCTTCACCTGCATTACTTCCTCCACTGCTATGAGCGGAGGGACCTTGTCCTTTCCTTTGACCACTTATGCCCATGTGCTGATATGCGACTCCGTTTCTCATTTAAAGGACATTTGTTAGGATCTAATTTCCTCCTGTTTGCTTTTAAGATCTCTGATCTCCGCCTTTAAAATCTCGTCGAAATTCTGCCCCGCACTTTGTTCTCGGTATTCTTGCAGTGTTTTTCCGATAGATGCGTTGTCTCCCTCTATTGATAGAGCTATGTTTGACAAAGTGTCGATGTCGGCTCGTAGCCTGCAATTTTTTGCCTCTAGGTGTTTCATTTTCCTCATAATTTGTCTAATTTGGGATGTCCAAAAAGCAAAATCTGTTTCTAATGCAATATTGGTGGGGTTGTATACATTCTCACCTTTATTGTGGCACTGCTGTAAGTACTTCAGCGGACCTTTGT
Organism: Pinus tabuliformis; assembly: GCA_031772625.1. Lineage (NCBI taxonomy): Eukaryota > Viridiplantae > Streptophyta > Pinopsida > Pinales > Pinaceae > Pinus > Pinus tabuliformis. The sequence continues at coordinate 337,196,798 of CM062815.1, read as the reverse complement.
TGTTGAAATCTTTGGACAATGGCATTTCAGCTTCCCCGGGGTCCTTGTTGTGTTGCTGCTCTGCTACTGCGGTCGTTGAAGTCGGTAGGAATTTGCGGCAGATGTCCGAGATCTCATCCACTGTTGTTGTGTAAGCCGATTTCGGGGCACTGTCGGGTCCGTCTCAGACTTGTATGTTGTGTATCTTGCGTCCATGTTCGATGGGCGTTGAAGTGGAATTATGATCTTCAGAGCGAGCAGCGGATCGTACAACACTTGAGGGCTGCATAGCAGGGATTGGGGGCAGAAGAGAGAAAGATGCAGGTCTTTCTTCGGGAGCATTAGATTGCTTAGAATTCTCTGACATCTTCAACACTTGCATGGATGTGAACATTAGTAGGAAATTAACCTTGAGGCATTAGCTTTGTTTTATCATGATGTCCATATCAGATTCAGTTGCTATTTATCTCATGAGATTCTCACAACTGAGTTGAGTTGAAGATTGCGAAAGAAATGTTTGAGCAGAGAAAGCAGTGGGGTTGCCTCTATTAGAAGGCATTTCTTGCTCCACCATTCTTGTTTCTTCTTGAATGCATCTCGACATCAATTCTTCAAATCCTGGAATTTGATCATTATTGAGAATAGTGGTTCTAAATATATACCACTCGGGTGGGAGTCCTCCAAAGGTAGTGATAGTAAGTTCCCTGTCAGGAATGACCTCTCCAATCGAAAGTAGATCATTCGTGATCTCAGTGATCCTTAACAAGTAGGAATGAATATCCTTGTCCTTGCCCTTCTTAATATCCTTCAACTTATTTTTGAGAAATAAAATTTGATTTGCATCACTAACCTTGAACATGTTGACCAACTTGTCGTAGACTTCGTTGGAGGTGTTCAAATTGGAGATGTAGGCCACTAGACGCTTGTAAATGGAATCTCCGATAATCTTCTTCGCTTTTGACTTCAACCTTATTGTACTTGGACTTTGTCGCAGCCGGTGCATTTGAAGGAGGCTGAGGGATTTTCCCTTTCACATAATCCAACACTTCTTGTTCTTCCAATGTCAGATCAAGAGATATCTTCCATCCATCATAGTCAAATTTTTCACGGAGCTTGTCTTCAGCCGGGAAGTGGGATGAGGAACCCATTGAGCCTTTTGTCCTTGTCGAACTGTCTTTGGTGATTGCTCTTCCACTCTTGCTTGGGCTTTGTCTTCACCTCACCTCTGGTACCATGTTAATTTTTGGTAAGTTCTATGCTTAAGAGCAATTTACTTCAGTTTCTTTATTAGCCCAATATCAATATTCAGTTTAGCAATCACATCAGCATGGTAGTAAAATGCAGATAGAATATAAACATAAACAATAGAAGACAAGCCAAGACAAGAGGACAGAAGATGTGGCACCAGCCAAAGACAAACCTCAATGTGGGGAAACCGTTGATCAATTTTTCTTATATTCTTCAATAGTTCAGCAGAGAGAGATAGTACAAATTTACAAATATGATAATTTATGACAACAACAGAAAAACCCTAATCAGAAAAGTCAACGCTGGTCAAACAGGGCAGAATCCTTGCTCTAGGCAGCTCGGTCAAACCTAGTCAACTTCGGCCTCCAACAACAAACCCAAACAGTCTGAAACAGTCCGAAAAGTTTAGTCAAAGTCTGGTCAACTGAAGTCAAATTGCATCCAACAACTAGGGCAGTCAATGCTGGTCAAAGTAGAGGTCAGATCACCTCGGTTTTAGTGCGTAGATCTGCCTTTAGCGAAGGAGAAGTTGCCTCACCCAATCCGTAGTCAAAGCAGGTCAATGCAAGTGGTCAACACAACCAAACAGTCTCCCTGCAACTCAGTCAACGCTTGTGAATGCAGTCAACTCCTCCTTCCTTTGGGTGTGTGAGATATGGCTGCACTAATTTACATATCCAATCAAGTGGGGAGAGAGAGATGAGTAAAGATGAGATGATGAAAGAATGACTTGAGGTCTCCTCCTTTTATATGCAACATTGAGGATGAACTTGGGGTAAAAATGCATGTTTTGCTTGCTGACCGGCCTTCTTGACAATTTGTCAATAATCAAATAAATTCATATCTTTATTTTTACATGTCGGAATCGAATGTTCTTTAGATCAATCCTACACCTCTCGGAGAGAGGAATCCAAGAAAAATATTAAATGCCGTAAATAAGATGACCCATGTGGAGTTTGGCCCAAGTTACCAATTTTAACATATATCCTACTACAACCTATTGCAAACTCTAGAAGCAATTCAAACAAACATAGATCTACAAAGCATCTAACAACTTTAGAATTTATATGTTAGACTTCCTACTAGGATTTAATGCAAAACCCTAGATTTCATACATGAGCTTTAACAAAATGATTAGCTTCCTCTAGGATTTGTTGTAAACCCTAGATTATACTAATTCTCAACACCGACAATGCAATTTTAGATTTTATCAACTTTTCATAAATCCCAGATTATCACACTGTCATCATATATCAAAGATTTTAACTTCTACTAAGGTTTAGTTACAAAACCCTAGAATTCTCAAATACTATTATTCAAGAGAACCTAACTTCGACTAGGGCTTAGTTTCAAACCCTATGGCTCATGACCATCAATAGTTAGGTCAACACATATATCTATGACTTCATCATCATCCACAAGCATATCATAACATATGTTAGACATATAACAAAAGTTAGACATATAACAAACTTGATTAGACTAGGGTTTTATCAGACAAACACACACATGCCGAGGATTTCATTTCTAGGACATTATCTAAAATAATGGTTTTGCTTCTACACCCTACCAAACCCTAACGATCTAGTTTTTCAATACATAACACAACAAACTCTAATTTATCAATACTTCAAAGGTTTGGCATTTCAGGCATCACCATTCAACACTAACAAGTTAGGGTTTTCATAATCATACTAAAACCCAATATGACATCAAACATCAAGAATAACATTTTCTTAGGCTTCTCTAATAACCCTAAGTAGGCTAGGGTTTCATACATTATCATCGACATACCCTTAAGTTAGGGTTTTTACAAAGAACCTTTCTAGGGATCCACAAGAGTAATCAAAGATATGAGGAGGGTGGATTTATCTAATGATGAATCACCCAATCAAGAATCTTTAAGATTCAAGAAAGCTAGACACAGTGATGTTAGTAATAGTTTTATCAAGAATGAATATGAAGAGAGAAAAAGCTTGTAGTTCAAAAATATCTCATGTTTCTTAACAAACCTTATAATTCCAATGCTTTGTCTTGTGAGGCCTTCTTCATTTTCTTTAGCAAGTTTTTCCTAAACAAGGAAAATATGAATAGAAATGTGATTAGTATTAAATGCAATAAAAACTAGATATGTAAGGAAAACTAAAAGTAAAGAAAATTAATAAGATACTTATCTTTGGAGGTTGGTGAGGACTCCCTCCAAGCTTGAGGGAAACCTATAACCTTATAAAGAAAATAAAAAATATTTTTCCAAAATATGTTAAACCTACAAAAACCAGAAATAAAAAATGGAATAACTAAAGCTTGGATCAAAGAACTTAGTAGTGTAAGTCCCTTATATCCAATTCTTCAAGCTTATTCTTCTTTGGAGATCCTTCTTCAACAACATTGGCTCGGTCTCTGTTTCTTTTCTTGTTCTTCGGATTGTCAGGACAATCACTTCTATAGTGACCCATTTTGTGACATTGGTAGCATTCTATCTTGCACATATCGACCTTCCTTCTTGGCCCTCTTGACTTCTTGGAGTTTCCTTTCTTGTGAGAAGCGGAGTTTGCATTTGAAATCTTTTCTTCTTCATTATTGGATACTAATGTGATTCTCATTTCTTCTTGGGTGCAAGCATTCCATAATTGCTTGAAGGTAGGAGGTTCTTTCCAGCTGTTGAGGCTTGAAGCAAAAGAACTCCATGTAGGTGGCAATCCCAATAATGTAGTAATTACTAGCTTCTTTTCTGGTACAATTTCATCTATGGCTTGAAGTTCGTCTCTCATTCTAGGTATCGTTACAAAGAAGGAAGCCACAATGTCATCCCTTGTCATTTCTGTAGTCCTTAATTCATTCTTCAAACTTGTTACTTGGTCGATGTTCTTGATAGTGAACAATTTTGATAAAGCTTCATACATTTCTTGAGCATGATGTGTATTGCAAATGTATGGGACAAGATTGTCCTTTATGCTTTCTACCATCAATGTCATAGCCAATATTTCAGACTCTTTATACTTCACTTTGTCTACATCATTGGATTCTTCGATAGGTTGACCTTTCCTTTGACCAAATCCAAGACCTTGTTCTTTTCAAGGATGAGGTCAATTCTTTTCTTCCATGACTCGTAGTTTGAAACTTTGATGCTCCTTCCAATTTGTTCTCACTCTTTATTGTGTTAGACATTGTCCTTGAAGATAGTGAGCTTCTTCTCTTATAAGAGCTCCTTATATGATCCCTTGATCAATCCTATAGACTCCTTTCAATAAATACTCAAAACTGCCCTTTTTTTCTTCTTCTTCACCTTAGCCCTGAAACCATGTTAGAAAATCAGAAAGGTAGAAATATTTTCTTGTATAGATAATTAGTTGTGATTCATTTATCTTTATGTTCTTCTTTTATCTTTTGGTTCATCAAGCAATTACCAAAACAATAGCACAAGGACAACACATGTAGGCGAGCAACCAGGGCAAAACCCCTATCTCGGGGAAAACCCAGTGAACAATTCTTCCTTCTATAGTTTCTTGAGATAATCCAAGACTCTTGACCTAGACAAACACTTCCTCCACACCAAGTTAACCCTCAATCCCTTTTTGTTAAAATTGGCAACTAGGGTGAAGTTCCACCTTGGGAGAACTCATATGATGGAGATGATTATTACACTGGATTCCTCTTTTCGAGAAGTGCAAGTTTGATATAAAGATATCTCAATCGGACAAGCGAAAGTGTGATTTTGAATTTATTCTCTCACATGTACAAATTGTTCAGGTCAGCATCAACTTAGTGTAGGCTCAAGAAGCCGAATAAATGTGTCTCTTCACCCACATCAAAGTGTATAAATAGAAGAGACCTCTCTTCTCATTTGGACATCATTCACTCAACAATTCTTCTCTCTCTTCAACAGATTGGTTCGTACAACTTGGGGATCTTCTCTCTCTCGGCTAGGAGGACAGTTTTTCTGGGCTAAAATAGAACCGAGTTTTTTAGATTGTTGACTCTTGCAGATTTGACCGAATTTTGACTGTGTTTTGGAGGCAAAATTTCGCTCTCTTGAGGACGCATTAATTGGCATGGAAATCGAGGTATTTGGGACTGTTTGACTAGCGTTTAACTGCAGAGTAGATTGCTGTTTGACCAAGTTTGACCAGAATTTGTTAGACTGTTTTGGGTTGAATTTTACCCTTGATGGAGGCCAAATTAATCTTCCCTTGATCGAGCTTCAAAGGAGGTGACTCGCTGCTGATTTGACCAGCTTTGACTTTCTGGTTAGGGCTAAAGTTTGACTGCAAAATATGACATGGTTGTTTGACTTTGCATTAGGCTAATCTATTTGACTTTTGTACTCTCTCTCTCTGTTGAACTATTGAATAATAATAAGAAGATTTGATCAAGGGTTTCCCCACATTGGGGTTTTACCCTGCTATCTGCCAAATCTGGTGTCCTCTTGTCATGGCTTGTCTTTTGCATGTTCTATTTGTATTTACTGTCAGTGTGATTAATGGTTAATATGATTTCTATTGGAAATTATTGGAAATTGTCATTGGGCTGCTATGGAATATTGAAGTAAATTGTGCTAAGCATAAAACATTGCATTGTTATCTAAAATTAACATTCTTGCAGATGATAATCCTTCAAAAGAAACTTTGACCTAGTAGCATCAACGAAACTTCAACCCAGTAGCAACAACATCAGCAGCTTCGACTGGATAAAGAAAACTTTGATCTCCCTAGATACTCCTTAGAAGTGAGAGAGAGATGGCCCGAAATTTCGAGCTTGCTGTCTTCTATCTTCCTCCAAAAATTAACACTTTTTTCTAGCCTCTTTCCAACACTTTTCCAAGTTTTCACTTCCCAGCTTCCAGCTTCTGGGTATCGAACTATGCGAGAGAGTATGAATTGCTCCTAATGAATTCGAATTGCCTTGTATATATAAGCCTTCCAATGAGGTCAAATTACCCTTCTTGAGGCTGACTTGGTGTGGAGGAGACTAAATTCATTTTTGACTCAAAAATAATCCTTTTTACATGATTCAAAAGCCTAAGAAGGGTCTTTTTTAATGGACAATGTCTCTAATGACTCGGACAAAATCCTAGAAGTCCTCAATTGAGACTTTGACCTAAAACAAGATGACCCAACCATGAAACCCATGCTTTAATAAGTCGTAATAATAATAATAAAAATATTTTCTTCATTCTTTTGATAAATACATTTCATTGTGACTCAAATACATTTATGAAGACCGAACCTAGTTACGTAATTCAACACAATGCACTATACTAGACCTTCGGGAACTATCTTAAGTTGCACCTTGTGAAACCTCCGAGATAGATGAAATGATATTTTTTGTTTCATGAGGAAGCCTTACGCTGAATGAACTCAATACTGGGGTGTTGTAAATCACTCCATCGATAGTATAAAGTGATTTAAAAAAATCGACCCAGTTTCTTGTTAAGTTATATGGCCCGCACCATGGACGAGAAGTACTCTACTTTGAGTGCATGTGGAGTCGATCTATTTAGTAGTTTGAGAACTTGTGAGGTATTTATAGGTATTGCTGAGGGGGTCTCAATAATATTGGTTGGTATCCCAAAAGGTGAGGCTAAGGAGAAGCTTGTGGTCTTACCATTCTGCTACTTAGTGGATTTTAGAACTTTACTTGTTTGTTACTTTGACTTGACTGATCAATATGGAAGGATAAGGTGATCAGTCTAGTCATCTGATGGCGGGGCATGACATTTGTGGCAAAATATCTTCTTGATGAAGTGGGATACGCATCTTTGGTCCTGATACTGAATGAAAGTAGAGAGGAAGCTCCTTGAGTGTCTATAAAGGCAATGCTAGTGTCCTCTGAACTCATAGTATAGTGGTCACCTTAGATCTCATAGTATGGAGGACACCAAGGAATTTGCAATGCATTTTTTTTATTGCCTCTAGCAAAAAATGTATCCTTAAAGAAATATTACTAGAAAAAGTTGATCTGAGAAAAATTCTAGTTTGACATGGTTACATATAACGCCACTAGCCAATAGTTTTCTAATCATATCACTAAAGTGAGTTGTGATGGAGGGTTATAATGCTACCAAAAAAACCCTAAAAAAGGATCACAAATCTCGAGATTTGCAATTATCAAAGAAATGTCTCCAGACAATAATCTTTGGATAACTTTTAGAATTTTTTTTTGGAAACCATAGTTCCACAATGCATTAGGCAATTCCGTCAGAGGAAATTCTCCAAAAATTACGTCTGAAATATATCAGCAAAAGGGTGATCTAGAACCTTCACTCCATGGTCACAAATAAGAAATGATGCCGCTATACTCTATTTATGAAAATTCGTAAAATAAAAATCAATGAAGAAGCCCTAGTGTTGAGCCCATCTATTCATAGATGAAATCTTTGAAAATAGTGCACTAAATAACCCAAACATTATCAAACTAAATTCTTTTTTTAGTAAACAATAGCATCATGAAAAACATGCCTAAAAGTACTTGATTTAGAGATTATTCAATAAGCTAGAGTTCTTCACAAAGTATATCAATTTACCAGTGTTGTTAAAAGCGCGATTAAATCACGCTTTTTTCAAAAAAGCGCGCTTTTTTCCCTAAGCCGATTTAATCGCGCGTTTTATGGGAAAAAAGCGGCTAAAACTTTTTTTTGCCGATTTTTTCGAAAAAGCGCGCTTTTTTCTGAAAAAAGCGCTGGGTTGCCAGGACAACATGATTTTATAAAATTTTTTTTGGTTTTTCATTTGGTCATTTGGGTTTTTTCATGCAATTTTTTTGGAAAGAAACAAATAATTTTTGAGTGGGGCAGCTTAATGATCAATTCTAGGCCCTAGTATGGATATGCTATTCATGGTAATGTTAAATTCTTAAAGTAAAAGTGACATTCTCCTTAATCTTCATTTTCATCCTTTTACTTAAATTTTTAACATTACCATGAAATGACTCAGGATGTTTGAGAGTGGTTCCAGCCTCATTGGATTTCATATGGAGAAAGTAGAATTTTAGATTTCATTTAAAATCCAGCAGACTTATCAGTTTTTCAGGATTGGGAGATTGTAATGTTTCCAGGTGACACCACCTGCTCGGGCTACCCCTGCCACCAGTAGAGGACGTGGTCTACCTCCTATAGCTCCTACTTCTAGTTCTTCAGCTTCTAGAGCACATCAGACTCCACTGCCATCTCCACCAGCATCTACATCTAGAGGGAAAGGGAAAGCTGTGGCATTTTCTCGCAAGAGGGGCAGAGGAAATCAATAGGATTAGACCTCATTTTATTGTATATGACATTATGACATGATGAGATACATTATCATATTTTTTGTTGATATTTTGAGGCTGAGTTGGGACTCAGGAGTCAGGACTTACTATTCAGGACATGATTCAATGTTATGTGTGATTTTAGCGCTAGAAATGATATTAAACATCTTATATATTAGTTTTTTTATCATATTTATGTGTCAATGTATTTATTTTATGTTGTAGATGGTTTAGATATTAAAAAAATTGAAAAAAAATGAAAAAAAAAATGAATATTTTTGTACCAAACGCTTTTTTCCCGCTTTTTTCCGCTTTATTCCCGGCGCCGATTTAATCCCGCTCGCGCTTTTCACAACATTGCAATTTACATATCCAAGAAGAAAACCCTAATAGTGGCACCTGTATTGATAGTGCGATGGATATTATTAGAAACCGATACAATGTTGTTTAAGGCATTTTGCATGCATATTAAAGCTGAAAAGAGGACAAGTAAGTTGAGTGATGTGACTATTATCTACTATTTTGAGGCATGCTTCATGTAAGTACCTTGGTACAAAAACTCTTGCTGTAAATGTATACCATCCATACAACCTTCTCGATGATGCTTATGCCAAGAAATGGATGAAAATTTTCCATTGTTGGCATCCATTTCTTCAGTGCAAATTATGTGTCTCCAGGGAAGAATCATTTGTGATGAAATAACAACTATTAGGAGTTGTCTTTTTCCATGGACATGTAAGTGTTCTACATGGCATTACCAATATTATGTTGGTTGTGTGAGACATTGGCTAATTGCATAAGTGCCCAAGCATTATATGGTCGTGCTAAATATTACTTGATCCCTCAGATAACTTTTACCACAATGTAGAGCAAAGGTTGGAAGATGATTTTTCACCTTGTTGGGAGGTTTCTCCAATAAAGTATGAATTTTCATTGTTTTTTCTCACGAAATTATATTATTGTTAAGGGGACTATCCAATGCTGTTTACAATTCCTCTAGAAAATGCCTAGGCATCTTTGAGCTATGGAAATAAAAGGCCATATATGAAAATAAAAGAAATACAAATATCTAGTATCACTGTGAGCTTATATTAATGTGCATTAAAAGAAAGAAATAATTATTTTATTGACGTCCACTACTAGTGAACAACTAATTAGACTATGCAATAACGATAAAAGATTCTATTAGTTGAGGTACTAAGGATTAGGAACAAATGCCCTCTCGAAGAAGATAAAACCAATATTAAATGGTAAATAATTAGATGCTTCTCTACACCCTATTAGTTGGTCATGGTGTGTCCTCTAGGTTTGATTTCAAGGCTTGTCCCACCCTTATGGCTTATTCTAAGCTTCTCATTGTGATCTTTTATGTTCAAGGTGGGTGTGCGGGAGTCTTGGGATGACTCTATTGGGACAGATGGCTTTAGAGTCCCTTATGTTTTTCTACTCTACCGCTTTGTTAAAGTTTTGCTATGTTGTTATAAAGGTCATATACCTAGAGCACATTTCTCCTTTATTCGTAAACATGGATTTGTTTATGTATGTACATTGTGGCATAGGTTATGAGTTCCCTAGCACTTTGGTCTTATTTGGCATGTTGTTGACACATGGAAACCATGAGACACACCTTCATGTGGAGCACGCTCCCTTTTCTAAATATTTTTATATATCTAGATGATTGCGAGGCGTACCTTGGAGTGCTTAACCTTTTTGAGGGCTTTTGCACTTTTATTTTGGTTTGTTAAAGGATGACTTATCAAGCTATGCGGAGTGCTCACTCTCTTAGCACACATGTTGATGCGTATATCATATTTCATTGAGATTTTGTTAGAGTTCATGGATCCATCCCCTTTCTTCATGAGATTGTTCCCTTTCCTTTCATGTGGATCTATGTTTTGTGGGGTGTTTGACCCCTCAATGGGATATGACTATTGGCACCTTTTTATAGGGGTGGTTAAACATTGGGCATCACACATGGATTATTTTATCACTATTTTGATGGGATGTCTCACCATTAGCCACACATGGCACACCTAGAGGTTTTTACTTAGTCATTGAATTCATCCTTCCACCATTTTAAGGGAGTTGTCCACACTAGGGGAGAGTCGTTTCATCCTTATTCATGCTTGGAGGATAGATGTTGGATCTTTTACATTTTGTTCCTCCCTTTGATGGATATACACAACTTTCATGGATACTTATCATTGGAGATTTGCATATGTGGTATAACCACCTCCTATTTTATGTATTGTTGACTTGACCCACCTTAGTTAGTCAGTGGAAAATGATTTTTTATGCTTTTCTAGGGTTTTAACTAAGGATATTATTATTTTATTGAAGGGTTGTTGAGCTCAAAAATTTGTAGAAGACGCTTCTCCCCTGGTCATTTTTGTTGTTGACTGGATATTATTGAGAGAGTTAGGGGTTCCTATAGAATTTTTTTTCAACAAGGCCAAGCCTTTTCATTTGACAACCCTTTTGATCTTCTTCCTTGTTTGATTCTCCACCAAAGCTTTGAAAGAACAAAACCATTTGACACTTCATCCTTCTTCAAGAAATAGATCCATGTTTTGCAAAAAAAGTCATCCACAAAGATAGCATAATATAAGTATCCTCCCAATGATGTTACGGGCAACATGGCAGATAGGTCAGAATAGACCATTTGAAGAATATCAGAAGTTTGGCTTTCACTTGAAGGGAATGGTCCCCTTGTAAGTTTCCCAACTGCACAACCCTGACAAACTCCTTCATGATTCATGTTGAATTCGGGCATACCTGTGACCATATTCCTTACCCTAGTTAAGGCTTTGTAATGAAGGTGGGAAAATCTCTGATGCCATAATTTAGATTGAAGAGAAGTATCACAAGACATGGCTCCCAAAGGACTTCCTCCAACTTGATAAAGACCATCAACCCTAAATCCAAGTGTAAATGCATCTTTAGGGTTTCTTTGCCAAATACGTACCTTTCCATCAATGAATGCTACCTTGAAGCCTTTATCTTCCATCACATAAATAAATACCAAGTTCTTCTTCAAATCAGGCACATACAATACTTCTTGTAGATGGATGGTTTGACCTTGATTCAAGTGAAGAGTGGCAATACCTATGCCTTTTACAGGATAGGTGGCATTATCTCCAAGTATGATCGCCAAATTAGTCTTCTTGTCAATCAAATTTGAGAGGGCCTCTTTGTACTTAGTGAAGTGCCTTGAGGCTCCACTATCTATTAACCAATGATCCAACGTATTCGGAGGAGAGATAGTAGATAAAGCGGAAATAAGATAAAATTTATTTTGTTTTTGTGCAACATTACTTTCCTCATACCTAGAATTTCTTGATCTTTTGGGAGGTTGACCATTTCCATATGGAGCAGCGGGAGCATTCCTCTTTCCTTTATTGTTGAACTTGTTGTTCCTTTGATTGCCATTGCCTTTGTAATTGTTGTGGTTGTGGTTGTCATCATCCCTTGGAGTATCCTTTTTGTGAGGACATTCTCTAGCATAGTGGCCAAACTTGTTGCAATTGTAGCACCTTCATTTTCTTTCTTCTTTGAATCCCTGCTTGAATCGTTGACAATGTTTCCTTGGACCAACATTGTTCTTCCTTTTAGCATGAGCAAAGAAAGTAGTAGGATCATTTTCATTTGAAGGCTTTTCTCTTTCCATCATCCTTGTTTCTTCGTGAGTGCATCTAGCCAATAATTCATCGAAACCAGGAATCATGTCATTGTTGAGGATGGTAGTGTTAAACCCATCCTAGGCCTCCAATTGCAGTGAGAGTGAGGTCCTTATCGGCAACAACTTCTCCAATAGATAGAAGGTCATTCTTGATTTGTGTGATCCTCATGAAGCAGGATTGGATAGACTCCCCTTTGTCCATTTTGATTTCCTTCAACTTGTTCTTGAGAAAGAGGATTCGATTTGCATTGTTCATTTTGAACATCCCAACCAACTTGTCACACATCTCCTTAGATGTTTCCAAATCAGAAATATAGGCAGCCAAATTCTTTTGAATGGAGTCTATGATAATTCTCTTAGCATTGACCTCACCTTTCTTGTACTTTTTTTTGCAGCAGGTGCATTTGAAGGAGGCTCCACCACTCTTCCCTTTACATAGTACCATGCTCTTCCAAAGTCAGGTCCAAAGTCATCTTCCATGCATGATAGTCAGATTTGTCCTCGAGCTTATCCTCAGATTTGGAGTAGGATGTAGAATCCATTGAAGCGAGACCAAGATTCTCGTCTAACAACTTTCCTTAGTGATTGTTTTTCTCTCTCTTGCTTGAGCTTTGTCTTCACTTGTGCTCTGATACCATGTTAATTTTAGTTAACAATGGTACGTTCTATGCTTATTAGTATTACAATAACTTCAATGTTCCTTAGCAGCCCAATAACACTTTCCAATTTCCAATAGCAATCACAATAATCACATTGACAGTGAAAACAAATAGAACATGGAACAAAATGCAGAAGACAAGCCAAGACAAGAGGACACCAGATTTGGCAGATCTCAGGGAGAAACCCCAATGTGGGGAAAACCCTTTGATCTAATTTTCTTATTATTATATCAAATGTTCAGCAGAGAGAGAGTTCAAAAGTCAAATTGACTTGCGCAATTCAAAGTCAAAACAGCCCTGTAAATATCTGCAGTCAAACTTCAGCCCTAACCAGAAAAGTCAACGCTGGTCAAAGCAGCAATAGAATGTCCTCAAAACAGCTTGGTTTTCCCCAGTCAAATTTGGCCTGATCAGGAGGTCAAAGTCAGCCCAAAACAGTGATAAAGTCAATGGTCAAACATGGTCAAACTGCTGTCTGAAATCTGCAGTCAACCTGCAATATTTGTCTGCGGTCAAATTGCACAGAATGCCTTGATTTCTGTGCCAAAAGATGCAGCCTGCTGAGACAGAAATAACCCCAAAAAATTGAAGTCAAATGATGCTTGGAAGGTCACGTCAACGCTGGTCAAACTGCAGAATTTCTGTGATTTTCAGCGCTGCAATTCTGTCCTGTAATTTCATCCTCCTTGTGCCACACGTGGGAGAGAGAATGCCCAATTATGTGTGAACCAATGGGGGAAGGACTCAGGAGAGAGAATGTGTGAGAGATGAAGATGCCAAATGAGGTGGGAGGACACTTGTATTTATACAAGTCGATGAGGGTGAAGAGTCATGTCTATTGGGCTTCATGAGCCTACATGATGATGTGGCCGACCTGAACAAATTGTACATGAGTGGACATAAATTCAAAATCATACTTCTGCTTGTCCAAATGAGATGATCTTTATATCAATCTTGGTCCTCTCGAAAAGAGGAATCTAATGCAATCATCATCTCCATCAAGAGAGCTATCCCAAGGTGGAATTTGGCCCTAGTTGCCAATTCTAGCATTCCATTTTCACTCTATCTTCATCCCTCACTTTAATAATTAATTTATTCATTCCATTTCTCATGGAATCTGTGGTTGATTTTTTTCACTGTGGTATTTTGTTCTGTATTAACTACTATTTTTGGTAGACCTGACACAATTCAGAGTCCCCATGGATTTAATTCTGGCAATTACGGTATGTGGCTGTGTTTAGGTTGAGCTTCTCTCGTGCAGTTGGTGTGACATCGTTCTGGCAACATGACTGTTATAGTCAGTGATCAATGAAGCCTTATCATTGGAATGGGTTAGATGAGATGGTGGTTGCATAATGCTTGTGCACTGGCTGTACAACGGGAGGAATTAGATGATGGTTGGGAGGAATTTTGGATATGCATGCACAAATTCCCATGAATCTTGATGATGAGGGTTTTGTTGAGAGCACCTGCAGACTGGGGGCTAGGTGTGGCTTTGTTACCACTGCAGTGTACAATTTAATGTGCTACAATTTATAGAAAAATATTTCTGACACACACACATATATAGTGTATTATATATGTTATGATAATAAAGGTGTTCCAATATATGTATAAATATACATATGAAGTTCCTGCAATGAAGGGATGTGCTCTTTGGAGTTGGTCATCCTCATCTAAATGATAATTTGATTTATTTAGGCTATCTATAACATCAGGGAATATTAATTAACATACATAATGAATTGCCCATGCCATTTTTAATATTATTATTATTTATGGGATCATAAATAATATTGTATAATGTATCATGTGTTATTTTTAAAATTCCCTATTTTTGATAATTTTTAAAATCTGTTACTAATTTTTTTGTCTCCCCCTGAATTTTGGAAGGAACTCCCATCCGTCCTCGAAACTTGCTTCTCCTCCCCATGGAAACTGATGCTACATAGTAGTAAATGATCATTGTTGAAGAAAAGTTGGCTTCTAATTAAAGATTATGTTGGATGGCATCCTGCTGATTTGGATTCCATTATGCATTAAATTGGTTCCCCTGTTTTATTTGATCTTCCTTCTTGATTTATGCCACCACACAATACACCCTACCTTCTGGTTTATTTGACTGGAGAGACATTCCTGTTGACTTAACAAGGTAATTATGCATTGTTGAAAAGTTTTTAGGCAACATTTGTCTTCTAGCAAAATGACGAGACTCTCTTGCAGGCACCTTGTATCATATTCATTGATGAAATTGATGCTGTTGGCTCTACTCGAAAACAATGGGAAGGTCATACAAAAAAAACTCTCCATCAGCTACTTGTTGAAATGGATGGCTTTGAGCAAAATGAGGTAGCAATCACCAGTAACAAAATCAGAATTTCTAGGGATGACTTTCTGTATTGGTTATAGTTGGTTTTCTTATTTTAATGTTCTGTAGGAACCATTCTATTATGTGTCACTATTATTGGTTTTCTTCATATATTCTTAGTCTATAAGTTCATGCTTTAGGGCATTATTTTGGTGGCTGCAACAAATCTGCCTGATGTGCTAGATCCGGCTCTGACAAGGCCTGGAAGATTTGACAGACATGTGAGTTCTCTTAGCATATTCATTTATCTTTCATTTTTAATTGCTTTGTCTGGAATTATGCAGTTATTTCTCCATGTAATTTGTGATTATGTTCAATGAAATTGTCAGAAAATGCATTGTTTTTTTGTCACTGGAATGTTTAGGGAGTTATAAACCCTGATACTATTGGCATATTTTTAGGGACGATTTTGTGCATAATTCAGCTCATTATTTCTTGCTGGGATATGTTGAAATTCATAAGTGACAGCAGGGGAATCGAATGGAACTGAAACAAACCCAAAATCCTGCAATGAACAAGGAGTAAACAACACTAGGGAAGCACAAGGCTTGAAGCTAAATCATCGAATATAGCAAGACCCTAGTTAGAGAAATTAACCCTAAAAAGTTCCTAATAGAGAAATATACCCATGCACAAGCAAGAGTGGAAAAATCCCCAAGTATAAGTGAACAACATAAAAGAATGTTGAATGAATTAATTCTCATGGAGCAAACAGCTCAATGATAATACAAAGATATTTACAAGAATAGAAACATCAGGTTTCTATGTAGAATATAGAACAAACAGTTTCATCTAAGAAACTGCTAAAAGAATAAAAATAGAAACATCTAAGAGACTGAGCATTACTAAATAGAGATATATTCTAATACCCTCCCTTAATGCTCAATCTATTTACAACACCAATAGACCCGCGAAATTTTACAAATTTATCAGGACCAAGAGGCTTGGTGAAAATATCGGCGGGCTGCTCTGTTGTGGGAACATAGTGCAACTGAACTGAGCCGTCTTCAACCAGCTGTCGAATGTAGTGGCAGTGAGTTTCCACATGCTTTGTTCGTTCATGAAAGACTGGATTCTTGGCAAGTTTGAGCACTCCCTGATTATCACAAAACAAAGAAGTAGGCTCTGTCTGAAAAACATGCATATCTGCAAGCATACGACGAAGCCAAACTGCCTCACAAGCTGCCTTAACTGCTCCCCGATACTCTGCTTCTGTTGAGGAGAGAGCCACTACCTGTTGCTTCTTACTAGTCCAAGTAACAGCTCCAGATCCTAGACTAAACACATACCCAGCTGTAGATTTACGGTCATCAACCGAACCGGCCCAGTCAGAGTCAGTGTAGCCACTGAGAATAGGATTGGAGCTGCGAGTATATAAGAGGCCATAATCAGAAGTACCACGCACATATCGTAGCACCCGCTTTGCTGCTATCCAATGATCAGCTTTAGGAGCTGACATAAAGCGAGAAATGTAGCTTACTGCAAAACTGATGTCAGGTCTGGTAGCAGTAAGATAGATGAGACTGCCCACTAATTGCCTGAATAAAGTTTCATCCACAAGAGGAGATGATGACTGTGCTGAAAGTTTGAGCCCTGGTTCCATAGGAGTCGTGGCCGGTTTGCAATCCTGCATTCTGAACCTTTCCACAAGATTTTTGGCATACTTGGACTGAGAAAGAAAGATCTGATTTTCAGTCTGCCACACTTCAACCCCCAGACAGTAATGAAGAAGTCCCAAGTCTGTCATCTCAAAAGTTCTGCATAGATCTTGTTTGATCCCATGGATCAAATGTGCAGAGCTGGCAGTAATGATAAGATCATCCACATAGACAACTACAAACAAGATATCATCACCAGTATGCTTGATATACAGGTTTGCATCAGATGGACTCCGCTGAAAACCCTGATCTGTCAGATACTGATCAATTTTCATGTACCAAGCCCGAGGAGCTTGTTTCAATCCATAGATTGCTTTAACTAACCGACACACTTTCTGTTCTTGACCAGCAACCTTGAATCCTGGAGGCTGCGTCATGTAGACTTCTTCTTGGAGATCACCATTTAGGAAAGCACTTTTTACATCCATCTGATGAACTTTCCAATTGAACTGAGCTGCTAGGGCAAGAACAAGCCGTATGGTACTCATCTTGGCTGTAGGAGCAAAAGTCTCCTCATAGTCGATGCCTTCCTTCTGTGAAAATCCTCGAGCCACAAGCCGAGCTTTATACTTGTCTAAGGTTCCATCAGCTTTGTATTTGACTTTATACACCCATTTGCAGCCTATGGGTTTTTTGTCTGCAGGAAGATCAGAAAGTGTCCATGTGTGATTCTTCTGAAGACTCTGAAATTCTGCTTCCATAGCCTGTTCCCACTCAGATGTACCGTTAGCCTCTGAATATGTTTGAGGCTCAAAAGTACTGTGAAGGTTAGCCATAAGAGCAAAATTGACTGTAGACTGTTGTCTGTTCTTATGCCTAGAAGTTCTACCTTCAAGGAGCTCATCATCCCGGAGATCACCTATGGTTTTAGCCCACCATTTAGGCCGAAGAGAAGAAGAACCAATATCAGGATTAGAGGAACCAATATCAGGAGGAAGAGAAGCAGGCTCAAGAGCAATAGGAACAGCAAGAGGGGGATTAGCTTCTGGAGGAAGCTCAGATAGAGTAGTATCAAATCCTGATGCTACATCATCCCTCCCATCAGATGGACTGACTGGAAGAAGAACACTGTGAGGCGGATCCTCAAAGCGCTGCTCAGAAGAAGAAGACTGAAAAAATCCTCTGTCTTCATCAAATACTACATCTCGACTGAAGCTAAGTCGACCAGTGGCTATATCTATCAGCCTATAAGCCTTGTGATGATCACTGTAACCTGTCATCATGAGTTTCTGACTTTTGGAATCCAACTTAGATCGCTTAGCAGATGGAATCCAAACATATGCAACTGAGCCAAAAACTTTGAGATGACTGATCTTAGGCTTACGACCAGACCACACTTCTTCAGGAGTCTTCCCTTTAACAGCCTGAGTAGGGGATCTGTTAAGAAGGTAAACAGCAGTAAATACTGCTTCAGCCCATAATTTGTTTGGAACACTCCGGTGTTGTAACATGGAACGAGCCATTTCAACAACCGTGCGGTTGCGACGCTCGACAACACTGTTCTGCTGGGGAGTGTAAGGTGTGGTTAATTGACGTTTGATGCCATGAATATCACAGAAGTTGGCAAAAGCTGAGGAACAAAATTCCCCCCCATTGTCGGTCCTAAGGGTCATGATATTACAACCAGATTCGTTTTCAACTAAAGTTTTAAACTTCTGAAAGGTACTAAGAGCATCAGATTTATTTTTTAAAAAATACACCCACATCTTTCGACTGAAGTCATCTACAATAAGTAAAAAGTATTTGCAAGCAGTGATAGAAGCTGTATTCATAGGACCACAAATATCAGCATGAAGTAACTGAAGTACCTGGGATGCGCGCCAAGATTCTCCATTTTGGAATGAAGACCGATGTTGCTTTCCTGCTTGACAGGCGCTGCATACCCCCAACTGCTGAGTCTGAATATCAGGTAATCCTGACACAAGTCCCTCCCGAGAGAGCTGAGAGAGATACTGCATATTGAGATGCCCATATCGCTGATGCCATAGAGTACTGATGGGAGAGACACGTGCTGCTAGAGCCACTTCTGGAAAGTCACCGGTGTCAAGTAGCCTGTATAGACCATGGTCCTCTAGGCCAGTAGCAACTGTTAGACTGGTCTCCCTGTCAATGATGGAACACTTGTGTGCACTGAACACAACATCAAGCTGAGGAGAATTCCTCATAATCTGACTGACAGAGAGCAGATTAATCTCCATACCAGGAACATAGTATACATTGAGAAATATGAGCGTTCGTCCACCAGACTGAATTTGAACTGTACCCCTGCCAGGAACATTGTACTTTTCTCCTCCACCAAATACCACTGAATCACTGAAAGGTGAGAAGTCAATAAACCAGTCACGCCTGTGAGAGAAGTGGCGTGATGCACCAGAATCAATGTACCATGCAGAGGAAGGAACATGTTTTGAAGACCTTTTAGCCATAAAAGCGTAAAAGGCAGAATCTGTCTGCTCGGAATGTTCTGCAACATTTGCTGTCTGATGTGGCCCTCCCTGTTTCTTTTGTTCAGAAGCAATCCTCTGCCGGCAATCTTTCTTCATGTGACCGAACTTGTGACAGTAATTACACTGTACACTTTTCTTCCTGGCAGGATCAAAAGAATGAGATGAGCCTTTCTGCTGAAAAGACTGAGAAGACTGATATTTTGCAGCAAATGCATTTTCCGAGGATACTGATGAAGTACCACTACCAAACTGCTGTTTCCACCTATCTTGCTGCAGAAGTTTGGTACATAAATCTGGAAACTTCAGATCAACATTTGTGGTGGTAATGTTGAGAGTTTCGATGAAGTGTTCATACGATTTCGGTAGACTTTTCAGAGTAATGACTACCATATCTTCTTCCTCCATAGTCCGACCAATAGCTTCGAGCTGATCTCAAATGTCTTTAATTTTGTTGAGATGTTCCTGTAAAGACATATGATCATCCATCATGATGGAGAACAACTGATTTTTGAGAAAAAATGCTCTGCTTTTGTCAGATGTCTCATGCAGTTCTTTCAACTGTTGCCAGATTTCGGCAGCGGTCTTGCCAGAAGGAATCTGTGGTAACTGATCATCAGCGACAGAGAGCTTGAGAAGCATAACAGCCTCTCGATTTCGATCATCAAATTTATCTTGATCGGTCCCAGCTGTACCGGGACGAAGCTCTTTGCCCAAAATGAGCTGATCAAGACGCCTGTATTCAAAAATGGTCAACATTCTTTGTTTCCAAATGTTATAGTTGCTGCCATTAAAGCGTTGATTTCCTTCTAACATCAGATTGGTGAGCGTGGCCATTTTCTTAAAGAAAATGCAGAAGACTGATACACAAAAAAACTGTAGCTGCCTGTTTATCTTGATGTAAATCAAAACAGATTTTGTTCTGGGAAAAAAATTACCCAGCAAAAAAAAAATTCTCCCTGTCTAAAAAAAACAATACAGCTGTAGCTGCACCCTTCTTTAGGCAAATACCACAAGACAGAACTTTAATGGATGTAACAGGTTCAAGTGTGAGATTCCAGTTCTGAGATTTGTCCTGAGGTAAGCACAAGTCTGACTGCTGCAATGTCCAGACTATAAACAGATAGTTTTTCTTCAAATCTGAGTTGAAAATGGAGGCTGTCAGGATCACTATGGAAAAAATTTCGCTGACTAGAAAACAACTGCCGGCAGACAAGATTGTTTTTTTTTTTTTTAAATTAAATACATGGATTGAAACGGACCCACGTTCTCTTCACAGCTTCACGTCTTTCAGTTCTACGATATATCAGCAATGATTTTTAGGTTCTCACGGTTCACAAAACAACAAAACATATGGACCCACGTCTTCACGTCTCAGACCCACGTCTTTACGTCTTCACGTCTTCACGGTTTACGGCTCTTAATCAAAATATGAACCCACGTCTGACAGACTCTGAGATTACGCAGCAGAGAGCATGTACTTAATACAAGAGCTATGGCAAAGGAGTTGTATTTCAACAAGGATGGCTCAGCGACAAAAAAAATTGCAGACGGGTGTGAAATATGTTCCCACGTCTTATGGCTTCTCGTCCACAGTGCCGCGGAATAAAAACTCGACAAGCGATTTGCTCTAAATCGAAGATCGAACAGCATATATATATGAAGTTTTATTCATCCACGCATTTTTAAAATAGTTTGACCATGAAAACGGATGGGTTTTGAGCATACCAAGGTGAGAATTTAAGCACGCAGAGATAATAGCAGACGCTGTATCTACAGGTGTATAACCCGCAGATGTATCCACGACTGTGAAGAAGATAACCGGTTTTGAAGCACGCAGAGATAATATCAAACGCTGGATCCACAGATGTATAACCCGCAGGTGTATCCACAGGTTTCACGACTTTGAAGAAGATAACCGGATTCGTCAGCAAAAAACAAAATCCCGCTCCCACGAAGAGAATAACCGGATATGTGTGCGATTGTGACAGAAAAACGCTTTGAAGAAGATAACCAGATTCACCGTGAGAACTAGGGTTGAATACTGAGATTTCACGGGCCACAAAAAAAAAACAAGACTTCAAAAACAGATAACCTGTTCAACCGATAAATCGACTGCTGCCCCCAGATTTCAAAATGCCGGATTTAATTTCAAGAAAATTTCACGATCCCGAGTACCTCCACAAAGTTAATTCCTCATAATAAAGATAATGCAGGAGAAGAATCCCTTTCTGTATCGAGATTGACGACTGTAAGCTTTTATCACAATGAGCAAAGCCGAAGCTAAGACTCAGTGAAGGCTGCCTGGCTTACAGAGGGCTCGACCTTAGAAAGAAATGAAGAGGATAGCTGATCAAGAAATCTACAGACCCTGAGAGCAGTTTCGAAATGAACTCCTGAATTTTTCAGACTATGAAAAATTATTTCGAAAAAAAATCCCTGTGCTCTGATACCATAAAAGAATGTTGAATGAATTAATTCTCATGGAGCAAACAGCTCAATGATAATACAAAGATATTTACAAGAATAGAAACATCAGGTTTCTATGTAGAATATAGAACAAACAGTTTCATCTAAGAAACTGCTAAAAGAATAAAAATAGAAACATCTAAGAGACTGAGCATTACTAAATAGAGATATATTCTAATACAACAAGGATATAGGTGCACCTAGGTATGCATTACTGTATAGAAGAATGATGTGTGACTGTAGGCTAAAGAACGATCAAGAAGATCACACGATGATGAAATGCAAATGAGAGGCATGGTCTATTTAAACACAACTAAAGTAGGTTGCTACTCCCAAGAGGGGTCAATGAGCGTACATCGAAATGACTAGGTTAGCTATAACCACAACCTGGTATTATAACAAATCAGTACACAAATATCTAAACAAATTTATTGATGACACACTATCAGTTGACTGTAGCCAAATGTGCGGATTACATCCTTCTCAACAACCCTTGATAAGATGAACAGATGGTTATAGAGAAAAATGATGAAATACAATTGAGAGTCGGTTTGTGGATACCAAGCTCAAGACAGGGTTGGTCATAGCTGAAAACAGGAGGGTCCTTAAGTGACCATCCAATTCCTTGAGGTTGGTCATTGTCAAAATACAAATGAGAGTGAGTTCATGATTACTCAGCTAAATAGAAGGTCAACTGTTGCTGAAAATGAAGATTACACTGTTGCATTTAACGTGCCCACTAATCTGTATTGGGGCCATACAGTGAAGATATTCCGTTGCAATTGCAAGCTACATCCATGTTTAATATTGAATAAGAAGCAAATAAATAGTACCCCCCTTGAACACCATATTTCTCACATTGGTATGGTTCCTCAAGTTGGTGAGGATGGCTTTTGGTAGAGGTATAGAAGAAGGATTCATCATAATATGCTGAGAATCATCCATACAATCATCTATCAAGAATAGTGGAGTAGATTCTATGGACTTGTGAGGAAAAATTGTATAAACGAAAGTGAAGAATGGTGGCACCCTAGCAGAACAAGTGGTCATGGCCTTGTTATTGCAATATCTATAGGGCCTAGTGCAAAGTCTCACTACGCAACCTAGGTCTTATGGCAACAAAGAGATTAGTCACCAGAGTCACCTCATTGGGATTTCTCTTGCTGTTTAGTGGTCAAATGTTATTCCCATAAGGGAGGCTTCCTTGGGAAAACATAGAGGTTAGATGTCTAGTGTTCAAGCCAAATGGTTCTCTAAGGAGCTTGTAAATAAATCACCTAGAAATGTCTTCAATAAATAAGGGTACAAGGGTGATAAAAATATACTGGTTATACGAGAAGGGCAACATAAAGAATTAAAGGCCACCTGAAGAGTTACAACTCTTCAATAAACTAAAGAAACATTGTTACAAGCCAGGGTTTTTATGGTATGCAGATTTAAAACATGCAATAGCATATAACAACAAAGAAATGGCCTCTAAATGATAGGATCAACAAAGGATTAAATGCTATTAAAAAAGTAAGCAAGGGATAGGTCTACTTTAGGTTTTTAATGGTTGAAAATGCATAAGACAACAATATAAACCCTATACATTAGCCCTATGTTTGGGGTAAAAACAGAGAATTCATGTTAGATTTTACCTTCCAAATATTAATGAATGCAATTTACACTTAAAGGACAATAATATATAGGAACACGAATGTTATTAAATGGAATTTTAAACCAAACGCTAACCCTAGTTACCAAAAAATAAAGAAAATAGAGAAATTCTATTACCGCAGCAACTGATTTATTTCACCTACTTATTATTCCCAATAAGTTATTTATGAAATCTCTTCAGTAAATATTAAAATAAATTCTACTGCAAATATCACACCATTATACAGAAATAATTATATGCACAAGAATCAATCACATCAACACAATTATTTTTGGACAATTGTCCTCGGAAAAACCCAATGCAGGAAAACCGGTGCAACAGAGGAGGGTTTTTATTAATCTTCAACAACAATCACTTTTACAGAAAAATAGACACTAGGAGAAAATACTTGAGACTTTTCTCCAAGACTTTCTCACACCATGGAGAGCTTCCTTTCTCTATTGCGTCAGCCCTGCGTCATTTTGCGTGGCTCTGTGCAACTTTGGTCCCTCTCTACGTTATCCTTGTGTCTCACTGATCTGTGTCTCCCTCTACGCTCTCTCAGAGTCCCTGCGTCACTTCTTCTGAGCTCCCCTGACTGCTGCTAATCCCCCCTCTTCCTCCACCCTGCAACTCTCCCTCTGAAATCGATCTCTTTCTCTTTAAGAATCGATTTTCCTTGAGATACTGAGTATGTGCTGGTGTATCTCCAACTGACCCTCAAGCCTCCTCTTATACTTTTTTTGTTGAATATTCAACGACTGAGAATAAGTCCCTAATCAACGACTAAGATTAGATGTGGCTTGATCCTCGTAATTTAGAACCTTTTCACCCAGTTTTATATTAATACCCATTAATATTTTAATTTTCCTAAGTTTAGACTTGGGAACTCCATTAAAAATATTAATTATTTTAATATCTCTTCAATCGGATGGAATTTCCCAAAATGATTTCTGGTTTTTGGAGATCTTATGTGCCTTAACCTCTCCACCAATTTTCATGGCTAGAGCACATCCGATGCTACCACAAATAGACACCAACAAGTCTATTCAATTGGGAAATGGAGTCAATTAGGGTGAGATCAATGTTGTAAGGGCCTGGATAGAGTGGTTGGAAGCCTAATTTGCTTCTCTTAGAAACCCTAGAAACATGTTTCATAGGAGATTTAAAATCAAAGGATGCATGAAAACAAGTTCCTTTTAATGGATTCTTGAATGCAAATTTTGCATAGTCACATAGAAACAAGAGTTGATGAAAGATTTTGTTCTTTTTAATATGGCACAAGATAAATCCTAGTTTCAGAAAATAACACGGAAAATGGAAGAAGATAGGATTAAACTTACACAATTATGGAAAAAATCACTTCACCAATCCAGAAGATAGTTTCTTCATGGAATAACATCCTCCCCAAGAGAATTTGCATGATTATTTAGCCATTGTGTACAAGAAAAAGAAAAGAGCTAGTGCATACTCACTCAAGAGAAGAGAGATGAGTGTGTGATGATGATCCAATAAAAATGACTTTCCTCAATTTATATGAGGCCAATCAAGACATTTTACGATAATTTACAATGCAAAAGCCCTAAAGGTTTGCTTGAAGCATTCAACTAGGCTAATAATGTTAGAAAATCAGAAAGGCAGAAAGATTTTCTTATGTTGACTATTACTTGTGATATTCTAGTATTCTTATTAACTTTCTTTATATTCTTCTTTTATCTTCTTCTCATCAAGAAATCATCAAATCAAGACATGAAGATTAATGCCACCAGATATAGGCATTCAGCCAGGGCTAAAGCCCCTAAGAAGGGGAAACCCTGTCAAACTTTTCCACTAGAATATACAAATCAAATTGAGACAAACCAAGACCTTAGACTTGACCAAAAGACCTTCTTCGGCCTTCCATGGTGATTATGCAAACTTTAATAGTCTCTTCTTGACAACTAGCTTTAACCTATCTATGACATGGAATTTCGACCCTACTGCAGATCTGAAATTTCGGCCCTCCAACAACAGTCAAAAGACTTGCTTGTGTGGCAGAAGAGAGAGAAATTCAGCTTCATTTTGCTTGACAAGTGTCTCCTTCTTTGCTAGGGTTTTCTTCTTCTCCTTAGGTATTTTGCTCTCCTTTTTCTTCTTCGCCTACTGCAGATCAAATTTGTTTGTCTTGTCTTCCAAATGAGGTCGAGTAGCTGCCAATATATAGTCCTTTTGAGTGGTTGAATTCTCTTGATGAGGCCGACTTAGTGGAGGAGGCTTATTTGACTCTGTGTATGTCAAATAAATTCTTTTCTTGATAAACATAGCCCAAGAAGGGTCTATTACATGATGACAAGGACTAGGACTCATGACATAAACCTTACAAGCCTACAATGGAGGCTTTGACCTAAAAAGAAAATAATAAAGCATGAAACTTGTTAGCGCTTGAGATTTCACCCTAGGCTGAGGAAGGTAAACCTTCAAGGCAACATCAAACCATTTCACCTCGTAGCTAGCCCTACGGGGTATGAGAAGGCTCTCTCCGGTCAATCTCAGTAAAATATTCAATGGACAGAGATGACCAATACAGTGACACTGATATTAGGCTAGTAAACTGATTAAAAGGTTGATTTGGGGGTTTTTGGGGTTTTTTGGTGGCAAATTGAGGATCTGCAGTTTTAGGGTGCGGGGATTTGACACAGTTTCTGCAGGTGGGTCTTTGGGGCAAGGTAGGAGTTTGTGCTGATGCCTTTAGCTGAGATGGATGATCAAGGAAGAAAAAAGAGAAGCTAAAGAGGGCAAACAATGACTTTGAATCCTCTCTAGACAGTGGAAAACATAAACATTAAACAAATTTGAAAGCTGAGCATGGCAAGCATGAATTCAAACTTTATCACTTCATTTGTTTAATAAGCTGCAGTAAAGAAAGAGATGGAACACATAAACACACTTACAATTACAATAAGAGAACACACCATCAACACAAGAGTCCACAAGAATCCCAATGATGTCTGCAAAACCCTGGTCTTCCTTTTCCTCAAATTGCAGAGATACAAGTAAAATATACAATAGGAGCTTCTCCCTCAAGAGTCCAACCATGAAAATGAGCAAGAGAAGGCATAATATAGATGATCTAACTCCTTTCCCCACCTCTAGGGGTCGAGCTCAGCTTCCTAGGAGCTGTTTCAACTAATTCTAAACTGAGCACTATATAATAGGCAGTCAAAACAACTTGCCTCTAAAACTTAGGTAATCTATCCATACATTAAATATTCACTATTTACATCAAAGAAACTTCTAGAAGTATCAAAGGAGAGTAAATGTGTCAAAGTGCTATGAAAATTACACAAAAATCCATCATTTACATGCCTCAAAAGTCAACCAAAGTAAAAACAGTGTTTTGCTGGCCGAACTGGTCAAAACAGTGAAATTTCCCTGACAGGTCGCGCACATCACTCTGACTGGTCGCGCACATTCACATCTCTGTTTGAGGGCCTTCCCGGTGTCCAAATCAGGTGCAAGATAGCTCGTTGGAAAGGTCTGCGAGTCTACTTTCCAACCCCACTGGAATTTATGAATTTGCAGTTGATTTGACCCCTCAAAAGTCATTTCTCCCAAGACAGCTTTCTGCAACTCAAAATAGGGGCAGAAAGTAAAAAATTGCATGTATTTTGAGCTTTTGGAAGCCCAAATCTTCATAAAATCTGAAACCCATCCATAGGCAAGTGTATTTTTGCATGACAATTCCAAAAATGTAGAGTTTTCCCCGTTCTGAGCTTTCCCCATGACTGGTCGCGCGCGGGATGAGACCAGTCAGATGGCCAAAACCTGTAAAATTCCCAAAAATGCCAAAACTGCCTCAAAACTCTCAAAATTTCTTGGGTTTGCTGCTAGGAGGATGCTAATGAGTATCATGGTGAGTGAGAGAGGCCTCAGCCAAGATACGGAGTGGGTTGGTCTTCTTCTTCCTCTTGCGGGCCTCGGACAACTTCCTTTGGAATATCTTCATTTTTGCCTTGCAAACATGCATCCTCGCCCAATAATGATTCTTCATGTTCCGTAACAGCCTCTTGTCCTGGTTGGCCTTCTCCAACAGCCTCTCCAAGCGAGCATTCTCCTGAATGAGCAAAGACTCCCGGTCAGCAGGCAATGGATCACCGGGCCTCCTACGGTTCAAAGTTCGATCACTGCGGATCCTCCATAGCTCATCAAGTTCTTTTTCCTCTTCTAATTGTTTGGTGCGTTGTTCTAGATAAGTGATGGTCCATTGAGCCATTTGGAGCTTTTGCTGCAACAAGCGGTTTTCCGCCTCTCTCTGTCGGATGATCTCATGCAAATCTGAAGTGGGGGAGCGAGCATCAAGATCAATGATGTCAACCTGTGTGTCACCATCTCTCTCCTCCTCTGTCATGGGCTGTTTGCCCTCCCGTACTGCTGATGGAGAACGCAAGGCCCCTTCCACCTGCTGTGGAGAAAGTACTCGTCGAGCTGCTGCAAACAAGGTCCTGTGACCTCTCTGGTAGGTGACCTGAGGTGAGGAAGCAACCTGTCTCGGAACAATGATCTCGGGCTGGTGAGATGGACCTCCCTCCTCGTAAATGACCTCTGGCTCTGGGTGTGGCTGTGGTGGCACTGTAAAGAACTCATGAGAAATGAAGTCTGCCCATGGAATGCCCTGCTGACTCAACTGATGGGAAACAATGAGCTGGATGAGACCATGATGGCACAAACTCCTATACTGCTAAGCTGGGGACTGCCTCTGAAACACGGACACCATCCTCTGAATGTCCTGGAAGAAGAAAACCGGGATGTTCATCATCCTCACTCGGGTAAAGTGCATCAACAAGCGAATGTGACAAGAGAAGACCTGTGAAAATCTTCCCTCGCATGTGAAGTAACGCATGATAAGCCGCATGATCGGAGCATACTCCCCCCGGAGGAATCTGAAAGGAAAGACCCCTGACAAGTGACTCATGAATGCTGGCCTGACATATGGCTCAAAATAAACATAATCCAGCATTTTGCGCTTGGGCCACACCTCACCCACATTTGGTATCCCGGTAGCCTCTGAAATCACCTCCGGAGATAGCACAAAATTCACCCCTGCAAGAGTGACCTGCCCATCATGAAGGTGCAACACAAATAAGCGGGCCAACTCCCTGTGGTGCTGAATCTGGGCAAGCCTCTCACAGAACTGAAAACATGACATATAACGGAAACAATTCACTGCCAAAGGGCAGGCCTGTAACTTTGCTAAAGATGTGGGCTCTTCTCTCTTATGATGACCACCTTTGCCACCCCTACGAGGCCTCTGCTGTACCTCAACCTCTGTGGAAGAAGACCGGTCATCACCTTGCTCATAGGTTTCAGTGGTTGACATGGTGCTTTTGAGCAAAGTGGAGAAAATAGATAAAGTAAACTGCTGCCCTTGCCTGCAAAAATGCTGAGAAGTATGCTGTTTTCAAGGGGAAAAAATCATAAGGGAAATGTTAGGGGAGGGATTTTTAATAAGGAATGGGAAAATATGTAAAAACAGGGATTTTTAAGGGATAATTCACAAAATGTCAAACATATCATCTCATCTTCCATCATTAGGAAATCATTTGCAAAGAAATACTTTATTAGGGAAAATACGTATGATAGTCATCAAGGGAAAGGACATGCATTTGCAACAGGAGTATAGGACAGCATAGATAGCTTGCTCCTTTGAGTTTTTTGTTTTTTCAATGTACATCATAAGGTAAACAGTGTTTTTCAAAGGATTTTATGTACATTTAGTCATAGGGGAACAAGGCTTCCTTTACATCTTGTCATAAGGGAAAAGGGATCTTAATTGAACAGGATTTTAGGGAAGGGGTAGAGAGGAAAACAGGGCTTAGTTTTGGGGAGACACAACAATATTCTTTTGCAAACAATATTTACAGCAATATGTCCATTTTATACATATACACAGCTGCATTTTTCTTGTTTTTGCTATGGATATGCAACAACAGTGTGTCTTCTATTTTCCAATGACTATGCACAGTCATATTGCCTTTCTTTTATTTTTTGTCATTTTGCCATCATATTGCCTTTTTCTTTTTGCACATCATTTTATTCTTGCTGTGTTTATTTGTTACCCTTGCTGTGTGAAGGATGTTAGGGTTTTGGGTAGATTAGATGGAGGGCATTAGGGTTTAGGGAATGTATGTGAGGGAGGGATAGGGTTTAGGTATTGGGGATGAGAAATTTAACATTCTTTGCAAATGACATAAGATAGAGACATATCATAACAATTGTGAATTTAATGGGAAACAATGGAGGGAATAAATGGGAGTTTAAAACCTTGAAAAAGAACACCAACCCTAGCATAATGCCTACATGAACAAGCAATAACTAAAATCCATTCCTCTTTACATTTCTTGGTGATAAACATATATATGCAAGCCCATCATTTCATGTTTCAAGCATTCAAACGCACTAGAAGACCCTACCTCGATCAGTTGAGCAAGCAAGAGGGCAATTTAGTCGATTTGGAGTGGTTCTGTAGAAGACAGCTTGAGTGGTCGCGCCCCTGCTCTGAGTGGTCGTGCCTTGCCTGAGTGGTCGCGCCCTTTAGAAAAATACACTGCAGAGGGGTCGCTGAGTGGTCGCGCCCCACCCAACTGGTCGCGCACTGAGCCTGAGTGGTCGCGCCCCTGAGAATGACTCCAACTTTCTGCAAATCGCCTCTTTTGACCTCTCACTCGTTTTTGCAAGCTCTCAAATGCATAATGAGGGTGTTTTAGAGGGAATTTGACTCTTTATAAGCCCAATTTGAAAAAAATTACTTACCAAACCCACTTTCTAATGTTTTGTTTTGACATTCTCTTTTAACACTGTTTTGAGTTTGCTTTGTCCTGAATTTGAGTTTTTGAGTGCTTTAACTCCGTTCTTTTTGCAGGTTGACCATCTGATGGACTCTAGTGAGGAGACCAGGGTTATTGCCGGCATTTTGAAGAATTTTGAAAATTTCCTTATTTTTTTTTTTGCAAAATTGACATGACCTTGGCTTTAAAAACATGGTTTTTAAATCCAAGGTATAAATGAGCTGTACCTGATGAAAATATCCATGAAACATATTTACATTCCCTCCTTCCGGCTTGCTGGGGACCCATGGACCTCTGACTCATGATCTTGCAATGACATTTGACCGAAACCCTAGACCTAAGACTTTGGACTTCAAGACAAAACAAAACAAGCGTGACACAAGTTCATTAACTGATATGACCTGATCCAACAAAGCCAAGAAGGGAACAAGGACCAGCTCCTCCATCAGTTTTATGGCATACCTAACGGAATGCAAAACTGACACTGATGAGACACCTACTTATGCATATGCAAAGAGTTTTTTTGATCACTGATGGAGGGCATCATGACCGACACTAACAAAACTCATGTTAATAAATAATTTTTCTCTTAGAAATAAATTTCTTTTTCTTTCTTTTGATAAATATATTACCTCTTGACTCAAATACAATTATGAAGACCGACAATGGCTACATTCTTCAACACTCCCTCTTAACTACGGAGGTATTCATAATTGCATATATACATAAATACATGGAAGATCTCAAACTGATGTGCTCTATGAGGGGTGAGGGAAGGAAGGATTGCAACAAATAGGTTGCTCAAGGTGAAGGTCACATTGGAGAGGGGAGGTCATGGAGTGATCATAATCCTAATAATGTGTCCAAGGAGATAAAGTATATTCAATGAGGGGCTCTTCCTTGACACTATACTCAAAAGGGGAAAAGGGCTAATGGTCACTTGAGATCATATGACAAGGGGTGAGGGAATCACTTATGGATGACTCAAAATGATGAACAAGAAGGAAAGGCAATGGGGAAGGTGAGATATTGTATTTAATGAGGCTCTTTTCCTAAAAATCATATTCTAAAGGCTTAAGTGATTTGGATATACTCTCGGAATCACAAGGAAGGCAAGTAGGAGCAAGGGCCCTAGCAATTCGCTCATCATTAGTATCTGTTGATTTGGGGTGGCATCGGATGTGCTCTAGCCACGAATTTTGGTGGAGAGGTTGGGGCACATGAGATCTCCAATACTTAGAAAGGGTTTGGGCAGATTCTGAACAAATCAGGAGATATTAAAATAATTAATATTTTTAATGGAGTCCCTAAGTCTAAACTTAGGGAAAATAAAATATTAATGTGTATTAATATGAATCTGTGTTAGAGTGGTCCAAAAGACATGGATCAAGCCAGATCTAATCTTAGCCATTGATTAGGGACTTAATCTCGGCCGTTAATATGTCAACAGGAAAAGTATAAGAGGAGGCTTGAGGGTCACTTGGAGAGAACACCAGAGTGATAAGTCATTCTATTCTCTAGAGCGGGGTTTGCTAAGAGAGATAGAATCAGTGATTGGGACAGCAGCTAAGGGGCATTGAGTATAGAGAAACACAGAAGGTAGAGATTGTGCCAGGAGAGCAGTGCAGCAGGCAAGGAGGGTGACACAGAGCCAACAAGGGTTCACGCAGCGCCACGCAGAGGCAGCCAAGTGCTACGCAGAGCACGAGAGGGGCTAGCGTAGTTGACACAGAGGCTCCCAGAGCTGACGCAGGCCAAGAAAGGCTAATGTAGGGCCAGTGTGAGACAGAGAAGGGCCGATGCAGTCCAGATTGGGCAGGCGCTGGGGTTGCAGAACAGTTTAGTGTTGAGGAGTTGTCGGAAGGATTTTCCGGGGTTTCAGCTAGAAGATTTCTCTCAAACTGTGAGGTATAGTTGCTAAAGAAATTCTTTGTTGGGTAGGCTAGTTTCGACACCCAGATTGTACTCTGATATTGTTTAATAAGAAAACCCTTAGATAGCTGCACCGATTTTCTCGCATTGGGTTTTTCTGGGGACATTGGTCCAAAAATAATGGTGTCATGTGGTGTGTTTGTTCTTGTTTCTTTTAGTTGCTGATTTGTAATATGTTGAGCATGCACTAATGTTTATTTTAAGTATTTACTTTGTAAATAACTTGTTAAAGAAAAATAACAAGTAGGTAGGAATAAATCAGAAAAAGTGCATAAAGGGTTTCTAAACTAAGTAAACTTAGAAACTTCAACAATATCAAAGATAGGGTTTTTCCAAAAAGGAGAATCAGTTATTTCCAATTGCCCTCTTTCATGCAAAAGAAAATAATGATCCTCCTTCTCAAGGGTATCGATAGATATGTCATCATAAATAAAGGGAAGACCAATCCCAACCTCATCCTCTCTGTCAGTATGATAAATGGGAGCACAATCAAATTAAGGAACAACGATTTCCCATTTCTCCTTTTCAATATGAATGTAATTTCCAATATTTACTTTTAAGGGGTTAACTGGATCACCTTCTCTAAGGTTCTCAAAAGGAGAGTCATCAGGAGTAATATCATTGAGAAAGGTAAGGTTAGCCTCAACTTCACTCTCCATAGACTCATCCTCCCCAAACCATGTGTTCTCAAAATCATCCTTTTCATCATGTGGACCCAAGGAGGACTCATCTTCCTGCTCATCACTTAGATTCTCAACGTGCTCTTCAACTTCTTCATCTTGACTAATGAGGCCTTCCCTTTGGAGGGCTGCCTCTAGTCTTTCACAAGAAACTTCATTAGATTGGAATTTTGGTCCCTTATACTTTATGAATTTGTTGATAAACTTGGTAAAAGATGAAATGCTTTCAAGCTCACATGAGTCAAGCCAACCTTGGTGCTTGTATTCAATAAAGGTGATAAATAATTCCATGAGGCTATCTAGATGAAGCACATTTACCTTGGAAACATGCTTGATGAGTTTTGCTATGTGGTGAATTTATTTTGATGGATCACGCTCAAATTGTGGCATATTTCGCATGAACTTCCAATCCATGCCATTCGTGTATCTTGGGACCCATGTGACATCCAAAGCAGGGACTCACTCATGAAGATTTTTAATAGCCATTAATCTTTATGTATTGATATCATGGGAGTCACTAGGGCGAACTAAAATTTCCTTAACAAATGCTTGCTTCACCCTACAAGCATTGACTTTGAGGTTCAATGAAGAACTAGGTCTTCATTCTTCCAATGGAGTCGCCAAAATGATATGTCAATAATGTGGCATGACAAACAAGACACACATCTCATGTCCCAGGCAACGACACCAAAAATGTTACCGCTCAAACTAGAAGGGGTCCTAGGTGGGGAATCATAAAGGGCAACAACTAGGTCAAGGGAAACATTGTAGCGATAACCCATTGTCACCTCAACTAAGGCTCCTTGATATTTGTAGACTTTCACCGATGGGAGCAAATCCGATATATGAGGAATCACAATATGAATGGATCAATGGAGGATGAAGAGTGATTCCTAAGGCTTATTCATAAGAGAGGCGCAAATCTATAGCTTTCTTGCTTGGAAATCAAGGTGATAAGCTCTCTAGGAAGGGCTGAGAGGGCTCTTGAGGTTAGGTTTTGAGGATATATCTTGTCAAATAAGCCCCTAGACTCAAAAGGCCTTATGAATGCTTGGCTTCTAAGTGATCTTTGTGGAATTGGAATCAGCAAGTTGTGGGACCACAAAGGGCCAAGTGGACCTAAAATTAGGTCAAGGATATGGAGTTGATCAACTGAGAGTGTGCTTGACCTAACTAGGGAAGGGAAGAGGATCAAAGAATGAACCTTCTTTTGATGATTTGATGCTATTATCCTAATGAGCTCATTAGCCAATGGGAAACCAAGGGCAATAATTGATCTTTGAGCTAGGGTTTGGCATATCTCAAGATCCCATCGTTGGAATTTCGTGAAATTTGGAGGGCTTCTAGAGGACACACCAACGCAATTGTGGAAAATATATCAAAGTCTTTTGATGGCTAAATCGTGAGAAAGGTGACCTATGGAGGCTAGGCCTAGAAAAAGAGGGGAAGGTGAGAGAAATAAGCTTTGAAAGTGATCACCTATGGAGGATTAGTGCCTTGTCCTTTGGGAGAGATGGAGTCAATGAGAATTTATGGTTTGGAAAGTGTTCACCCAATCAAGGAGGCCTTCAAACAACTTTGCATCAGCACTACAACTCCCTCTCATCTATTGTTGTTGCAACTGTAACCACTGCAGCTGACAAGCACGCTAAATACTGAATCAACTGTGTTCAGTATGATGCATCTGTCTCCTGAGTTTTGACTACCTCTAGCCTCTGCACCGTCCACCAAGAATCTGTGCTGTTGCTAACTCTACTACTGAGCCACCTGCTCTGCTGCCCACATTGGACTACGCTCCTCAACTCCTGACTACAACTAGTCTGCAACTGTCACTCTGGAATCTGACTACATAACTGGCACTGATCCATCTTGCTATTGAATATTGTGGGTCCCCTGTAGTAAGGTGTTGATCCATGAGGAGGACACCTCAATGGACCCTGCCCATATCTGCATCGCTCTGGGACTACAACTCTAGATCACCCCACTTCTCTCCTGGAGGTATAGCTGCGAACATCACGAAGTCTTCCTCTAGCCTGGAGGACAATTTATCAATCTCCGTAGACGTTGCTTCATGGTCCTGCTTCTCCTTCTTCATGAGAGGACACTAAGTGCTATAGTGGCCAAACTCGCCACACCTGAAGCACTTGAAGTTCGATAGGTCCTTCTTCTTCTTCCTTTACCCCTGTCCTTGACTGGGACCTTTGATGCTAGGCCACATTCTCCTCTTCACTCTTCGGTCCCTTGTTGCTGCTGTTACTGATGGTATTCTTAACTGGAGCCCGCCTCAACTCCTCCTGTTGTAGATCGAACCACAGCCTGTCCCACTTAGGCAAGGTGTGTCTACCCAAGATACTCTGGACAAATACTTGCCAATCATCTGAGACACTGTTCAGTACCAATCATACGAACTCTATGGGTTGTGGCGCTTCCCAACGACTGCTAGCGGATCTCAAACTTCTTGAAGTCTTGTGAGGAAGGCATCTATGCTCTCGCCCTTCTGCTTCCTTATGCCTCTCAACTTCTCTTGGAGAAACATCTTCCGTTGCTTGGAAGAACTCTTAAATAGCTCGGAGGAGCATCCCACATCTCCTTGGTTGTCCCTTTTTCTACCACATGTGAAACTAGATGGTCTTGAACTCCATCCAAGATCACCCCCTTAGCCTTTGCCATTTCTCTCTTGTACTCCTTGAGCTGATCGACATCCTGGGGTATTGCTACCAAATTCTCTGTGTAGGTCTTGAGGCTATATTCATCCAAAAGGAAGGACATCCTAGCCTTCCAGATGACATAGTTGGAGGCTCCCTCCAACCTACCCTGGTCTCTGAGCCCTACTGTGGCCATCTCTGAAACTGTTGAAAACTCCCTCTTTCCCTCTGCTTGGATGTTGGTTCTGCTATTCATGCTCCTTTATGGAGTGAGGAAATCTGCGCTCATCTACTGCCAATCTACAACCGGAAAATCGAATTTCTGAAACTTGAGGTCCCCTGGGAGATATTTTCCCTTTGTGTGTGTTTTTCTCTTCCACCTGGCATTGATTATGCTGCTGCAAAAGCCTCTGTGTCCAAACAAAGAATGCGCTTAGAGAAAATCTGTGCTGTTTCTGCTCCCTCCGCTTGCTGGAATCACTAATTTGGGCAAATCAAATTTTCTTCCAACCTACAACTGTAAATTGAACTGTTTCCTAGTAATTCGCATTGCCTGGCTAGGCACTGTCCAGTCTCTGAAAATTTTGGCTTGCTGCTCCCTCTGAACAATGGAATTCTCTTCTTCTGCTTTTGAGCTTCCCGGCTAATCAATCACGCTTTGATACCATGTGAAAATTTCAAGTCTAAAATCTTATTGCAACAACTAGAAATTATTTTTACAATTGTGAATTAATTTAACAATTTATCTGCTACAACAAATACCAAATAATTCACACTGCAACCTTCACAAATAAAACTGCGGAAGAAAATAGCATTGGAAACTGAGAAAATTCTAGCACACACACATAAAAAATTAACATAGTTACTTTTGCAGAAAGGTCCTCGGAAAAACCCAACTTGGGTAAACTGGTGCAACAATTGAGGGTTTTTATTATTATGCAATAGTGAGAAATTCTGAATAAAATCTGGATGCCGAAAACTGGCAATCTTGTAGAGAAAAATATTGTCAAAAATATAGCGAGGAATTTTCCTCACCCAATAGGCAATTCCGGGCTCTGAGCGCAACTCTAAGTGAGTTGTCCAAATTGCCTCTGCACAGACCTGTGTCACCCTAATGCAGTCCCTTCCATGCTTAGTCTAAATTAGCTGCTCCTCAAGCTATCTAGTCTACTGTTGACTGGGAAAACGTCTGTCTTGGCCCCTCTGAAATAGCTTTTCAACTTCTGGAACAAAAACTTGATTTTTCTCCAGTAGAATCAAACTGCCTCTAAAGGCTTCTGCATAGCTTTTCGGTCAACCTCACTGTGGCTATCTCTGCGTCTCTACAGTGCACTCGCCGGATCTAGAAAATCTTCCTTCAACCTCACTATCCCTGCCCCTCTCTATCTCTGCTTCCCTACTGAAGCTCAAACTCTTACAACACTGCTGGCTCTCTGGAAAATCGAACTCTCTGTGGTTGTCACAAGTGTGTTCTCCATCTACCCATCGACTTCTTATAATCTTTTGTTGGATCTCCAGTGACCAAGATTGAAACTTAGTCAAGGGCCCAAATTAATTTCTTGTCTATTCGTGTGAGTTTCTAGATGATTCACTGCTTATCTCAATTAATTTTGATTAATTAACCCCTTTACCTAAGTTTAGACTTAGGAAATAATTAAAAATTGGCTAATAATCTAATTGAGACACCTCTAGGTGGAATTTCCAGAAACAATTTCTGGGTTATGGAGAACTCATGTGTTTTAGTCTCTCCTCAAAGTTTTGAGGCTAGAACACCTTTGATGCTACAAAAACTAATAGTGACAAGTTTGCAGGACCACAAAGAAGCCCTAGTGGACTCAAACAAGGTTAAGGGTTCAGAGTGAAGCTTCAAACAAAGGGTCATGGCCAAGTGGGGGAAAGAAAAGGATCAAAGAGATGAGATTTGACTTTGATGTTCAATGCAATGATCCTTAATGAAGCCACTAACCAAAGGAAACTTAGGGAGAAATGGTCTTTGAGCTAGGGCTTAGCAAAACTCGAGATTCAAGCGTTAGAATGGCTTGAAAATTGGAGGACCACTCAAGCACACACCAACGCAGTTCTAGACCAAATTTCATCAACTTTGGATGGCTACAATGGATTTCATGTTGTCAGGCCAGGCAATAACTCCATAAGGCAAAAATGATTCGTGTGTTTAATTCCATCAGGTAGGTCTTCATTATGTACATGAGGGAGAGACTGTTCAGTTCATCTCCCGATGACTGTTCATATTTCTTATTTATCTATTTACATATATTCACCCAATCACAACATTCCCCCCCGCCGCCCCTTAATTTGAAGGGATGTTGGTGAGTCCAAGCATCATTCTGAATCATTCAAGCTTTTCTCTTCCAAGTGCTTTGGTGAAGATGTCTGCAATTTGCTCATTTGTGGAACAATGACGGAGATGGATTGTTTTGGCCTCAACATGATGTCGAATCAGATGATATTTAGTATTGATGTGCTTCGTTCGATCATGGAACTTTGGGTTCTTGGCCAACTTTATTGTATAGGTATTGTCAATCATGAGTGGAGTTGATTGTACTTGTTTTACCTGCAAATCTTCAAGAATTTTCCTACTTCTGTTGTGGAATCTTCTGGAACCGATTGTTTGCATGATCTCCAGGAGATAGCTCCTGATCCAAGACTCATAGCATATCCTGAAGTAGATACCCCAGTTTCTTTGTCTCCATCGAAGTCTGAATCAGAGTATCCAATCAAGCTGAAGTCGTCCACCTGTGTATACTTGATTCCAAAG
Source organism: Pinus tabuliformis (assembly GCA_031772625.1). Classification (NCBI taxonomy): domain Eukaryota; kingdom Viridiplantae; phylum Streptophyta; class Pinopsida; order Pinales; family Pinaceae; genus Pinus; species Pinus tabuliformis. The sequence goes on along the minus strand of CM062815.1, from coordinate 337,158,556 downwards.
TCTTGAGTTCCCTTCAAGTACCTTAGAACTCTTTTTGCAGTAGACCAATGTCCCTCACAAGGCTTTTGCATAAACCTGGAGAGGATTCCAATAACAAACAAAATGTCTAGTTTGGCAGTAGTTAGGTAGTTGAGACTTCCTACAAGTTGTTTATACTTTGTTGCATCTTCAAATTCTTTTCCTTCAATAGATGTGAGCTTTAAGTTTTGTTCCATTGGAGTAGTAAGAGGATTGCACTCTGTCATGCCAAACCTGTTCAACAGATCTCCACTGTATTTTTTTTGAGAAAGAAATATGGACTTCGGATGTTGGGTTACTTCAATGCCAAGATAGTAATGAACATAGCCCAAATTAGTCATTTCAAAACTTTCCCCAATTCCTTCTTTATGGATGCAATGTAGTTTTCATTGTTCCCTGTCATCAAAAGATCATCTACATATACCACAAGATATACAACTGTTTTGCCATCTTTCTTGACAAATAAAGTTGCATCGTCAAGATCATAATGTTTGAAATTGAGTTTTAGAAGATGCTCAGTTAGTTTTTCATACCAGGCTCGCGGTGCTTGTTTGAGGCCATACAAGGACTTCACCAGTTTGCATACTTTATGTTCATGTCCTTTCACAACAAATCCTTCAGGCTGGGACATAAAAACATTCTCTTTTACATCTCCATTTAAGAAAGCAGTTTTTACATCCATTTGGTGGACTTTCCAACCGTTCTGAGCTGCTAGTGCAAAGAGTGTTTGGATGGTAGCCCATTTCGCTGTGAGGGCAAAAGTATCCTCATGATCGACCCCTTCCTTTTGTGCAAAACCTTTTGCCACAAGCCTAGCTTTGTGCTTGTCAAGTGAGCCATCAGCTTTATACTTGTTCTTGTAGACCCACTTGCAGCCAATTGGTTTGGTTCCTAATGGAGGATCAACTAGCTTCCAAGTGCCATTCTTTATGAGGGCATCATACTCCTTTTACATTGCTTCTTTCCATTCATCATGAGAAGCAACTTCTTTGAAGGAAGTTGGTTGAAAATCTGTAGACAAGTTCAATTCACAATCATAAGAAACATCCATATCAACAGGTGAATTACAGTCATCCACATCACCTCCATTTTTCTAGTTTGAATTTCTAGTTCCTGTCTTTCCAACCTTATCAGGATGAACACTTTCTAGTGTCTTTGTCAGCCACTTTGGGGGACCTTTTTTAGATGGTTCAGGCTGCTCCGTTGATTAAGTTGGGACTGAATCAAGATTGAGTCTCCCAGTTCTATTAATCACATCACTTAAAGCATCATCCGTTGTTGGAGTTTCATGCGGGGGAGAGTGTTCTTCAGAAGAAGATTCCACATGTTGATCTAGTATAGGAATCCCCCCTTCAAAATGTGGAATCTGATTATCAAATTCTTGAAATGATTTTGCTTTTGCGAATCTATCCAAGCGATCAAGTTGCCGCTCAACAACATTGTCTGTTTTGGATGGTTCAAGAAAAATTACATCTCTAGATACAACAAACTTCTTATTTACTTCATCATAGAGGCGGCATGCTTTGGAGGTGTTTGAATACCCCAGAAAGATACACTTACGACTTCTAGCACCAAGTTTGTTTCTATGTACCTTTGGTATCAAGGCATAACAGGTGGAACCAAAGACCCTGAGATGCTTTACGGAAAGAACATGTCCATACCACATTTCATATGGAGTCTTGTTTCTTATAGCATTAGATGGACATCTATTATTTATATATGCAGCACATAGAATAGCATCAACCCAAAACATTATCTTTACATTTTTGAAGAAGAGCATGGATCGTACCATATTTAAGATTGTCCTATTCATTCTTTCAGCTACACCATTCTGTTGGGGATTATAAGGCACAATTGTTTGATGTTTGATCCCATGTTGTCGAAGATAGTTTTCAAATTCATTTGATGTGTATTCTTTTCCATTATCAGTGCGAATAGACCCAATATGAGATTGTGCATCATTTTCAATCCATTTATGAAAATCCTTGAATGTTTGAAAAGCATCAGATTTGTTCTTCAATAAATAAACCCAACACATTCTGGTGTAGTCATCAATAAATGTCATGATATATTTATTTCCATTTGCAGAAGGAACAAGCATTGGACCACATAAATCTGAATGAATGAGTTTAAGTTTTCTATGTGCTCTTGAATGTGAATCATGAAAACATTGTTTGCTATGCTTTCCTAGAATGCAAGCATCACATTGCTTAAGTTTACTAGGAATTGTAGGCAAACTAGCAACACCATTTTTCTTCAACAAGCGGAGACTTTCATAGTTCAAATGTCCAAATCTAGCATGCCATAATAAACTTGATGGAAGTGTACCTTCTTCATGATAAGAATTGTATGAGAAATGTTGTGCACAAGCAAAAGTTCCTTGCAGCTTGAGAAGCCTTTCGTCTTCTATTCCCCTCATGACAAGTGAGTGGTCAGATGCTTTTCTTACCTCAAGCTTGCCATCAAACATATGAATGGAGTGACCTTGCTGGCGGATGTGGACCAAGGACAACAAGTTTCTCTTGAGTTGTGGGAGATATAGAACATGATGCAGAAGAAAGTCTAGAAGACCAGGCAGTTTAAGCTTGATTGTCCCAAGCCTTGATGGCTTGATTTTTGATTGGTCTGCAAAGTATACTCCATCAACATTGTCGGCGAAATCTTCAAAAAAATCTTTTCTATGAGTGATGTGGCAGGTTGCTCTTGAATCAAGCAACCAATCATTTTTCCAAGAAGCAAGTGAAGCATTAAATAAATCTTCATTTAGTCCAATATTACATTGTGCCACAACATAGTGAGCGGATTTAGGTGCTTTACCTTTGTCTGTATCATCAGTTTTACCTTTTTGTTGGTTTCTTTTCTGCTCAATTTTGTCCCATGGTAGCTTGCATGTAGAGGCATCATGTGATCCATTTCTTTTGCAGCAAATGCAGTGCAAATCTGCCTTTTCTCCTTGAGAATGTCTGCCCCCCCTGCCTCTGAAATATCTTCCTCTTCCTCTTCGACCACCTCTTCCTCTTGTAGAATCTTGAGCAGGATGCTTTTCTTTATGAGCAAGGCACGCAACATCTTCAGAAGATTCAGGGGCTATCTTCTTTCCAAAAGCTTTCTCTCTTTCAGCAAACCTTTTTACAAGAGAATCAAAGGTTATATCTTTGAGATTTCCATTTGCTTGCAATGACTCAAGATAATTGGAGTAAGTAGGATAAAGTGCCTTGAGAAAAGCAATAAGGGGAATATTCAAGTCAACCTTAGTGGATTTGATATCATGCATTATAGACTTTACTTCAGATGCAAGAGCAAGAGGATCATTATTTTGCAGTTCAAGAGTGGAGAGTTTAATCATGAGTTGAACAACTTCAAGTGTAGAATGTGAGTCATAGAGTTCTTTCAGCTTTTGTAAGGCTTCAAAGGCAGTTGAATATGACGAAATATGGCGACTCACCTCTTCATTTACAGATGTTGCGATTAATGCATAAGCTTTGTTGTTCTTGTTTTCCCAAATGACAAGCTCTTTGTCCGAGGTAGCTTGTACTGGTTCATTGTCTCCGTCTCCGACACACACTCCTTCCCACAACTCATTGAAATTGAGGGTGTGTTTTATCATCCGGAACCATTCAGGATAGTTCTCCTTGCCAGTGAGAACTATTCCCACCATGGATATGATTGAATGCATTCTGTAAAAAAATATTTTTGCTGATAGAAAAGTACTTCTGCCAATATACAGTGAAATTGTACTCAAAAGGGCATTCTCAAAAGATTTCAAATCTCTTCCTTATATGCTAATATGGACGCCAATACCATGCAGTCAGCGTACCAAAAATAAGGGGCTCAATACAATTCCATGTGTTAAACAGAGTTAAGAGTACACATTTTTCATGTCAAAAAATCTTCAATGTATATACCAAAAAACTTCAAAGTATATGCCAACGATAATGATATCATCTCAAACACAAAAAAACATATGAATTTTATGTGTTTAGATTAGCAAAACCCTGAAATAAAGCTCAGTTCGCTACCCTAAGCAAATGCACTACTCCACATCTTTAAAAATGATGGAGAAAATTTGTTGTCTGATGGGAGAGCATAGCCTTCAATCTTCAATAGTGGCTCTCTCACTCACATATATACCATCCAAAAACTTTCGAATATCCTTCTTCTTCACGTGACATTTTTGATTAATCAAGGCAGCAGATTGAGATACAAGTTCAATATCGTTTCCAGGCCAGTCTGTTCACTAAATCATCGCCCGAAAATTGGTCTCTTATCATTTACCTGAACTGGAGGAAGCTCACCACCAATTCCAAAATGCAGGCATCCAGATCGACAACAAGATTGTTGTCGAGCTGCAGTTTATCCCTTAAGGCACTGCACTCCTCCACAACCAGAGGAGTTTCGACCTTGAATTTCTTCAACTCGCCTTGTTTGGTCTTCAGCGTTTTGTTAGTCCAACGTTAAAAAATACTGGAGCAGCGTATGTGTGACAAACATGAAACAACGTTTATATTGAGCATTGATTCGAAAGTGTAAAGATTACCCAAGAAAAGAACCCTTTCCTGAATAGTTAGAACCTTGGCTGAGGCGATGGCTTTCAGTGATGGCGGCAGCTCGACTCACGCACCAGCGTTCCTCAAACGGACTGTATGGGCTCACAATAATGGCGGAGGCGATAGCTTTCATTGGAATAAGTATGGCAGAAAACGTTTATGGACTTAATGCGCTTTGATTCCTTTGAACAGTATGGCAGAAAACGTTTATGGATAGTCCAGTCAGGCTCTGAATTATATGGGTAGCTAATTGTATGGAGGAGCAGCGCTTCTATATGGAGAGCAGACTAGGGAGTTACAAGGGACATAAGAGCTGAAAAAAGGAGCTGGCTCTGATACCATGTCAGGCTAGGCAGTAATTCCACAAGGCAAAAATGATTCGTGTTTAATTCTATCAAGTAGGTTTTCATTATATACATGAGGGAGAGACTGTTCGGTGCATCTCCCGATGACCGTTCATATTTCTTATTTATCTATTTACATATATTCACCCAATCACAAGGATTAGGTGTCAACACATGTAATGCCCTAGGAATCCTATTAGGGTTAGGGCTTAAAAAAGAGGAAAGGAGGTGGGAAAGAATTTTTTGTTTTGCTGATCACCTAGGACTAGACCAGTCCTAGCTTATTGGGAGAATGGAGTCAAAGATGAGATTGATTTTAGGGTTTTTGCTCTATTAAAGAACCTAATTGCAGCTTTGCATGCCCTTGTGAAGCAGCTACCTAGCAACAACAAGGATTTATACTTCGATTTGTCAAAATAATGGAGTTTCAGGGATGAATCTTCAATGCTAACCCCTAGGAACATTCACTTTTCATTCTCAATGGATAATGCATGCAATAGATCAAGCCTACTTGCTGATTCAAGATTTTCACACAAGTTTTAGAGCACAAGCAACATCATGATGCAATATTTCATACATTAAACATAAAATGAAAATTTCTCATAAGAGAGAAACTTACATGGCACAAAAAGTATATCCATCCGTTATATTTATAAGAGAGAAGCAACTACCTAGCAACAACAAGGATTTATACTTTGATTTGTCAAAATAATGGAGTTTCAGAGATGAATCTTCAATGCTAACTCCTAGGAACATTCACTTTTCATTCTCAATGGATAATGCATGCAATAGATCAAGCCTACTTGGTGATTCAAGATTTTCGCACAAGTTTTAGAGCGCAAGCAACATCATGGTGCAATATTTCATACATTAAACATAAGATGAAAATTTCTCATAAGAGAGAAACTTACATGGCACAAAAAGTATATCCATCCATTATATTTGCAGGAGAGAAGCTCCAAAATAGAATAGCATCACAATCCAAACATCAAATGCATCCAAGAATCTCCAATTCTTCCTCAGTAGCTATTTCGAAATTCTCAAGAAGAGATACCAATCCAAATCCAAGTGATGATCAAATGAAATGATGATCACATCAATAGATATCATCCCTAAGGGGTTTGATTTTCCTAATAAGGTCTAATAATGCCCCAACTAATAAAATAATGTGCAAAAATAACATTCCTTGGTGACAAGCCCACTAGGATAGCCCCATAATACAAAAATAAGCCTCCCAAGAGAGAAAAATAGTAGATACACTAGGTCGAAGGGCCATTGAGGAGGCCAAGTGGAATCCAATGTGTGCCAAGATGAATTTTGAGCTCCAAACATAATGATAAAGGGGTTGACCCCTTGATATCCAATCAAACAACCTGTGGTGTTGCCAAGTGGCTATGGGGGCACAAAACATCTTCATGGGTCTCCAAAGGGATCGAACAAGCCTATATCCCATTTGTAAGAGTGAAAATAAGGATCCAACCCCTTCCATTGCCTCCAATGATGAGACACATCCTCATCTGGGCCCTGGATCAACTGTCAAGTTTGTGGTGCCAGAGTGGAGCTGGCTAGGCAAGGTGGTCAAGGTGCATCATCATTGTCCAATTGGTGGAACATGAGCAAGCCATGAATGAAATTGACGGATACCCTGTAGTGGCAATATGCTCTTTGCTATGGTGGAGACCCATGGCTCTCAACGCTCACCCTACAAATGCCAATACGATAATCTAGAGGGCTTGGACCCCATATAGGGAGACCATACCCGAAATAAAGACCCACATGCAATCCTATATAAGATCCAATGCTTCCTCTCACCTTTCAGCACAAGCAAACATTAGTGCAATTGAGTAAATTGGCTTACAAATCATGGAACCAAGTGGAAATTTCGCAGTGGCATGCCCTTCCATAATGGGCTTTGGAACATACAAGTGTCTCCAAGTTCAAGAAGAAGGTTAGCCAAGGACCCTATTAGGCAGTTTCAACCTCTAAGGGTTAGTGCAATTGAGTAAATTGGCTTATAAACCATCGAACCAAGTGGACATTTCACGGTGGCATGCCCTTCCATAATGGGCTTTAGAACATACAAGTGTCTTCAAGTTGAGGAACAAGGTTGGCTAAGGACCTTATTAGGTGGTTTCAGCCTCTTAGGGGGTGACATGTCCACGGTCCATCCATCAAATGGCAGGTGGTATGTGAAATAATGATGGAATGGAGTGGCGCATTGGGTTAAGGCTCCAAGCCAAATGCCATAGTACAAGAGTAGCTAAAGTGAGGGAAGCTCACACTTGGGTATATGAATGTACGAGGATGAAATTGTGGTACATGTGTTACCCTGACCATTTCTTTTCCACCCTTCTTCATATGCCTTTTGCCTTTCATTGGTTTTTCTTTTATAACTGCTTGGGGCTCCCGTGGATGAGAGCATGACGTGTAAGATATAGTAGCGGATACCCATTTAAGGTGGGGCAGTTCATCTTCCACCAGGGGTTGGGACAATCATGGGTTCCTTAATGATGAAAGGGGTTGATATGAGGGACCCTAGGAACCATGGTGATGGCCATAATTGTGGGGTAGAGCTCATGTCTAGCTTTTTCCCACGTGCTAAATTTGTATGTCCTGACCTTCTTTTGTATTTTATGGTACATTTCAGTTGAGAGTGGCCAAATTATGCTTTTTCTTTTCTTTTTAGTTGCATCAACTTCCGAGCATCGTTCCAGGCCTGACCCAAGGTGTGGACAAAGGGAGGGGAGGCTAACTTCTTGTGGACCCAATGGACAAATGTGGACCCACATGCAAAATATGGTGAATAGGGTTATAATGAGCAGAGGGGAGTGATGTATATGGTATCAGGAAGTAGGGCCACACAACCAAAATTGGGGTTTCCCATGTAGTGCTACCCCTAAAGCTAGTAGCCAATAAAGGAGATCCCACAGGACTAGGATACAAGGTTAACCATAAAATTGGACAGATGAGACGAGAGGACAAACCAATCCCACTGTTTCCACTGAATCCCCCCACTAATCCATGCCCAAAAGTGTCCATGATAAGTAAACAAATATACCCAATTACATAAGAAAAAGCCACACCTTCAGGGTTGGAAGGCTCACCTTCAAACATACGATCATAACAGATGGGCAAGGGAGCATATGGGTAGCTCAGGTGACAGAGATAGTGGCACATCGAGCTATCTGGTGGGTGCAAGGGGCTGTTGGTTGTCGACTGAGGACCATCTAGGAGAAAAGTTTTCTCCTATGGGTACTACCCACAGGTGGTGGGTAACACTACTGTCCTAAAAGATCAAATGATAGAAAGAGAAAGGGAAAGCAACATGTCACCACAACAGATTTTGAAGAACTTCCAAAGAGACCCAAAAATGAAGAATCAAGTGACAAAGATTTCTTTTACTTTTCTGCTCTTACAGGTTCTATTGCAGATGACGATGATTTGTGGCTAGTAGATAGTGGTGCTTCAAGACACATGATGGGAGATTGTGACAACCTCACAAGCTTAATGGAAAGAAGACTATTTGGAAAGGTAGAGCCTGGAGACAACAACAATTGTGCATTTAAGGCATTGGAAAGACTTCTAATGAGCTAGAATCAGGGGAAAACGTTCATCTAAGCAACATACTATATGTATCAGGTTTGAAAAAGAATTTTGTTTATATTTCATTTTTGGAAGATAAGGGAGATAACATAGCATTTGTGGATGGAAAAGTTCTTGTATGGCCAAAGGGCTCTAGTATAGATTTTGTTAGAGTAATTGGAATTTGGGAAGGAAGGTTGTATAGACTCTTGAAACAACTTGAGCTTTAACATAGAACAAACACTGACCTTCACCATAGAGCTTTCCTTGCTTTAAAACAAATGGCTGCAGGTGTTCCAGAATTATAGGTGGAGCATGAAGAACTTTGTAAAGGTTGTGCACTAGGAAAGAATGTCAAGAAACCTTTTCCAAGCACCAAAAAATGATCCAAGGAAATTTTGGATCTAATCCATTTAGATGTATGTGGTCCAATGCGAATGAAATCTCTTGGAGGATCTTTGTATTGTGTAACATTTATTGATGACTTCTCTCGCAAGACATGGATTTACTTTATGAAGACAAAGGACGAAGTCTTTGACAAGTTTCAGGAATTCAAGGCTGAAGTGGAGAACTTGAAGGGAAAGAAGATCAAGGTCCTCAAATCTGATAATGGAGGAGAATATACTTCCAATGAGGTTGTTGCCTTTTTTCTCCTTGTGTGTCTCCCTGTTCTCGCATGCCCCCTTCTCTAAAACTTGGTGGAACATTTTAAGTTATAATTCCATGAATGTGAGTTCAAGGGCTCGTATGGCTCAATCTAGAGACTTAGAGCAAAGTTCAAATAAGTTCCCAAACACATGTAATCAAGAAATTATAGTTGGCTATCATAAACTAGTTTTTCTAAACAAGAAATTGCAGCAAACAATTAGTTTATAATGACAATTAAGCAAAGCCCTGGAATCTATGATAAGTGTAAAATTAGGGCTGATTAATGAGTAAACAAAAGAGTAAATTACAACAAATTTTCCATGGTACAAATATGTATAACAAAGCAATAAACCCTAGATGTCAACCCTAAATTATTGCAGAAAATTACATGTAAATTGGTAATTTTGCTTCTCCAATCGATTGCAAACAAAGCGAAACCCTAGGACAATGATATCCAAGCAAATAATGCTGAAATATATGATTTTACTCTAAATAAACCCTATTTACCTTATAACAATTAAAAGAAAATTATTTAGGGCTTTAAAAGATTGGCACAAGAGAAAAGACTAGTGCCTTTCTCAATATAGGGCTAATGGAGACTAAGAGCAAAAATACTTGGAACAAAAGTGATGGATGTAGATTTAAAGATATTAAGGGAGAGAAACCTTTGTCCCTTAACTCTTTAATACTAGCATCCTTATATCTTCTTGGAGATTTAAAGGGAGGGACATAAACCTAGGTTACCTCTAGAGGAGCTTGATGAGAATCTTTCACAAAGAGATTTTAGAGACATAAAACATCAATAAAACCTTAGCAAGAATTTTAATAAATCCTAATTCGTCAACAAGAACAAGATGGAAGAAGAATACCTACATTTGTATGCCAGATATCATCAAGGATTCACTTATAATTGTCCAAGAGAGACGACCATCTACAAAAATATCCTCCAAGAGACATTCACTACAATAGTTCTCCATAGCGCACATGAGAGAAGAGACAAGTAGCTAGTGCCAAATGATCTCCAATTGTGACAATGTATCCAAGCTAAATCGACCACCTATTTATATTAAGAGCTACTAGGCCAATTTCCCTATAATTAGCCTAAGAGCCCTAAAAGGATTTGTTAATTTTAGCTAAGAATGGTATGTTCTATGCTTAGCACAATTACTTCAATGTTCCTTTAGTAGCCCAATGACGATTTCCAATTTTAGTTTCCAATAGCAAACACATTAATCACATTGATCGTAAAAGTAGATAGAACATGAAACAAAATGCAGAAGAAAAGGAAAGACAAGAGGACCCTTGATTTGGCAGATGCCAAGGAAAAACCCCAATGTGGGGAAAACCTTTTGATCAATTCTTCTTATTATTACATCAAATATTTAGTAGAGAGAGAGTAAAAAAATGAAAATTTGACTTGCCAAATCACAGTCAAAATAACCCTGTCAAATTTGTAGTCAACTGCAGTCAAATTCAACCCTAACTAGAAAGTCAAAGGTGGTCAACAAAATAAAAAATCTTATTTTTTTAAGGAGCTTGGTCATACCTAGTCATACTTGGCTTAATAAGGTGGTCAAAGTCAGGCCAAAATAGTCTTGAAAATTGTGGTCAAACTTGGTCAACTTTGCGGTCAGCACTGCGGTCAGAGTGCCCAAAAATTGTTGGTTCTTGTGCCAAATTGTACAACCTGCAAAAAATAATTTTTTCCCACAAAAATTGCAATCAAAGGATGAGTCAAGGTGCTCGGTCAACATTAGTCAAACTCTTGCAATAGTGCTGAAATTCGGCCCCACAATTTGCCCATAAAATTCGTCCTTCTGCCACATGTGAGAGAGAGAGAGAAGATCTACCCAATAGCTATACGAACAAATGAGAGAAGGAGAGAAGAAATGTGTGTGCTGATGATGCCAAATGAGGTGAGAGGGCACTTGTATTTATACAAGTCATTGAGGGTGAAGAGTCACGTCCATTAGGCTTCATGAGCCTACATGATGATGTGGCCGACCTGAACAATTTGCACATGTGTGGGCATAAATTCAAAAACACACTTCTGCTTGTCCAAATGGGATGATTTTTATATCGATTTTGGTCCTCTCGAAAAGTTGAATTTAATGCAATCATCATCTCCATCAAATGAGCTGTCCCAAGGTGGAATTTGGCTCTAGTTGCCAATTTTAACACTCCCTCTCAACTAGGGGGAATTCCACTTGCCAATCCATCCATCATCTTCGATCATCATGCCATCCTGTCATCATGTACCATCTCTATATCTCATCTCATCTCTGCTTTGTTGAACACTAATATGAATAATGTAGAAGAATCGATCAAGAGTGAGTCACAAGTCCTTACCACTCTCCACTGACAAAACCCAGTCTAGAGGTAGAACCTCAATCAGACTTGACCCCAAATCAAGTTGTTGAACACCATGCATCTTAGACATAGGGAGTTTGATAGTGCACGATGCATCCATTGGTAGTGCAATGGCCCTTATCTACTTTTCCCAACTCATTGGCCAAATGAGAGGTACTTCCCATGAGTCTCAGATTACATGGGTAGGATGTATTCTGGGGCATAAACAGGAGAAGGTGAACCACTCATCCTGCTCATATGCCAGAGGAGAAGGTGATCCACTCATCCTATGCATATGTCAATTGTAGGGGAAGGTGAACCACTCACCCTACACACGTGTCATCAATCATAGGGAAAGGTGAACCACTCACCCTACACACATGCCAACCATCATGGGGTATTAGAAGGGAAGGTGAAACGGTCACCTTGTACACGGTGGACCAATAAGGGAAGGTGAACCACTCACTCTATGGTTGCTCATAGCTCCAAGAAGTACCCCAAGCCCCTAGGAGTTCCGAGAGTGCAGTGTCCAACTTAAGTGGGACCCTCATGGGAGGGTCTTTCCACGACTCCAAGTCTCTCTTAGAAGGCTAAGAATTTGAACTTACCTAAGGGCTTCGCGAGGATGTTTGCAACTTGCACATCAGTCTTGATTTGTTGGAGCCTTATTGCTCCCCGTTGAACCATAACCTGCATGAAGTGTTACTTGATATCAATGTGCTCAGAGCGGTCGTGGAACACATGATTCTCTGAAAGGCGAATCCCACTCTGGTTGTCGCAGAAGATCATGGTGGTATCCAACACGTGCTGAAATAGCTCACTAAAGAGCTTCCTCAACGAAACAACCTCACAACAGGCCATACTAGCTGCAATGTATTCGGCCTCGATGGTGCTTAGAGCAACCAATTTCTGCTTGCTGTTCATCCAAGAAATTGAAGCAGACCCCAATGAGAGGCAACATACAGACGTGCTTTTACCATGCACCACACTGCAACCTAGTAAGCATCAATATATCCATGTAGCTTCAAATACCTAGCTGTGTATCTCAGTCCATAGTTGATTGTGCCAATAAGATATCTGAAGAGATTCTTAGCAGCAATCCAATGTATGTGATGAGGCTCGACCATAAATTGACTCAACGTATTCACAGCGAAGCATATGTTAGGACGAGAGTTTACGAAGAACATCAGGGTCGCCACAAGTTGTCTATATTCAAAAGGGTTTGCCAATCTAGGCCCAATAACACTTCCACGTAGTTTCTTGAAGTTGAGTTCCATCGGAGTAGACATAGACTTGCAATCAAACATCCCACATCTCTCGAGCAACTTCACAATGTATTTTCCTCGAGAAAGGAAAATCTCACCTGGATTTTTCCAGACCTCCAGGCCTAGGAAGTAATGCTTTAGACCTAGGTCCTTCATTTCGAATTCGGAAGCCAACTCCTATTGAGTTTTGGGTAGCATCAGATGTGCTCTAGCTACGAAATTTTGTGGAGGGGCTAGAACACATGAGATCTCCAAGACCCATAAATAGTTTGGAGAAATTCCACCCCCAGTGCCTGTTATTCAAATAATTAATTAGTTTTAGTGATGACTAAGTTAAAACTTATGAAATTAAAATAATTAAAGTGAATTAATGTAAATATGGGTGAAAAGCTTCTAGGTGACGAGGATCAACTCTAATTTAATCTTAGTTGTTGATCAGAGATTAGATCACCACTATTGATTTCTCAATAGGAAAAGTATAAAGGAAGGCTTGGGGTCAATTGGAGAAAACACACAGAGGGAGCAGCACTTGAGCTAGATCAAAATTTTGGGGCGTGGTTTGCTGAGAATTTCGGAGTAAGCTTCTAGTGCAGAGAGGGGCAGTTCGACAACTAGACTTTTGTCCAAGGCTGAAAATACATAGTAGTGAGGCATTGCAAAACCAGGGAGAGACAACACAACTCCAGGAAGGTGTGCAGAGGCTGGAGGGCTGTCACAGTCACATAGAGGCAGCGCTGGGGTTTCTGTGAGACAGATTGGGCATCAATTCAACAGATCGATTTCTGAGCTGGGAAGGCTCTCCGGGAGGGTGATGCAACTCCTAGAGGAGGTGACGCAGTGCCAATGCAGAGCTGGGGGCAGCCATTGCTGCACAACACTGGGGACAACGCAGTCACTTGGGGGGTTTGTTGATCCAGTTGTTGGATCCGCCAAAATATCTGTCTCCAGATAGAGGTACTTTTGTTGGGTTTATTCTTTGTTGGGTGAGCTGCATTTGGTGTGAAAATTTCTAAACTGAAATTCTATCACTACAGCGACTGATTTCTTTCACCTACTTATTACTCTCAATAAGTTATTTACGAAATTCCTTCTGCAAATATTAAAATAAATTCTACTGTCGTTATCACACAATTACCCAGAGAAAAATACATGCACAAAAATCAATCACATCGACACAATTATTTTTGGACAATTGTCCCCGGAAAAACACAATCCGCGAAAACTGGTGCAGCAGATGAGGGCTTTATTAATCTTTAGCACAAATTGCTTTTACAAGGAATGATTTTACAAAGAAACTGCAAGAAAACAGATGAGTTTCCCTCTGAGACAATCTGACACTTTTGGAGACCCTATTCCCACTTCTGCGTCACCCCTCCATCACTCTCATTGAACCAGCATGGCTCTGAGTGGCTTTGCGTCCCTCTACATCAGCCTACGTAGGCGTTGCGTCTCTCCTCTAGACGACATCTCTTTTTCTACTCTGTCTTCCTCGGACCCTGCGTCACCTCCTTCTCGATCACTGTTTGTTGCTGAAGCCCTCCTCTTCCTTCACCCTGCAACTCCCTCTAAAATCGATCTCGTCGTCCTTGAGAATTGAATTTCCTTGACATACTGAGTATTTGATGGTGTCTCTCCAAATGACCCTCAAGTCTTCTCTTATTCTTTTCCTGTTGATGAATCAACGACCGAGATTAAGTCCCTAATCAACGACTAAGATTAAAATAGACTTAATCCTTGTCTCTTAGAAGCTTCTCATCCTTATCTTTATTAGTACCCATTAATATTTTTATTTTCCTAAGTTTAGACTTAGGAACCCATTAAAAAATATTAATTATCTTAATAGCTCCTCATCCGGATGGAATTTCTCAAAACAAAAGTTGGGTCTTGGAGATCTCATGTGCCTTAGCCCCTCCAAATTTCAAGGCTAGAGCACATTCCGATGCTACTAAAAATCAACACTCCTTCTTAGCGAGGAATGTGCTCTAGCAATATTTCACTATAGAAACATCACACTGATCTTCCGCAACGGTACCTGTGTTGATGCTTTCCTTAAAGCCTCACTTCCCCTGCACTGCTGCTTTTTGTACTGCAACTCCCTCTCAACTTGCTGCATCATGTTGCCAATAGCACTGCCACTGCTAACTGCTGCACTGCAACTTCTGATACTTATCTGTTATCGAAATGGATTCTTTACCATCCCCATCTTCTCCCTGAAATGAAGAAACTTTGTTCTTCCTACAACCTTGGTGAGGATGTCTGCCACCTGGTCTCCTGTAGCAGTGTACCTCAACTATACTGCCCCTCGTTGGACACAGTCTCTAACAAATTGACAAATGATTCAATATGCTTCGACCTATCATGAAATACTGGATTCTTAGAGAGCTTGGTGAAACTCTGATTATTAGACATGATCTTAGTCGCTTCCATCCTTCTCCTGAATAGATTCACAAGAAATTTCCTAAGCCATATGGCTTCGCACGAAGTTGTGCTAGATGCCATATCTTCTGCTTCAGCTGAGCTCAGAGCCACAGATTTCTGTTTACTACTGCACCAGGAGGTCATTCATGATCCAATTTTGAGACAGTAAACAGTTGTACTTTTCCGATCTACTAAAATTCCAGCCCAATCTGCGTTAGTGAACCCACTCAGCTTGATGTCATTGCCTTTCGTGTACAATAGTCCATGCTCGACTGTTCCTTGTATATACCTGAGAACATGTTTGGCTGCTGCCCAATTCGCCCTCTTAAGTTCTATTATGCACTGACTGAGGGTGTTGACAGCATAACAAATGTCTGGCCTGGTATTGACCAGATACATCAGGGACCCTATGAGCTGCCTATACAAGGTGGGATCAACATCTTTATCTTCTGATGCGTCAATATTCGTCCGGTTGGTGATCATTGGGGTAGCCATAGGTCTACAGTCCTGCATCCTGAATCTCTTCAAGATTTTTGTAGCATACTCCCTTGTCCCGGAAGATGTCACCTTTCTGCTACCAAACTTCCAACCCCAGAAAATAATGCATCTGTCCCAAATCCTTCATGTCGAATTCTGTGGCTAGGTTTTTCTTGCAGTGTTTGATGAGCTTGGATGATCCTGTCAGGAAGAGATCATCCACATTTAACACTAGGATTAGAGGCTCATTCTCTACAACTAATATAGTAGAGATTAGGTTTTGCATCACTCTTGATGAACCCCATCTTCTGCAAGTAGCCATCAATTCAACCGTACCATGCCTTAGGTGCCTGTTTCAGCTCATACAAGGTTTTCTTTAATCTGCATACATGAGATTTCTTCTCGTGTGTCTCAAAACTTTTTGGTTGTTTGATGTATACTTCCTCTTCTATTACCCCGTTCAAGAATGTCGTCTTGACATCCATCTAATGAATCTCCCACCTCATCACAACACTTTTATCTTCTTTCCTATCAAATTCTCCACTGCTGGAATTTCTCAATACTTGCCTAGAGTGCACCCTCTTCATACATCATCCTGTTCAGTTCTTAGTTTTGGAACTCCTGATACTGTTTTCCTTAGAATTCTCAAAGCCCCACGGTGTAAGTGTCCCATCCTCCTGTGCCATAGCTCATTCAAGTCTTTGTCTCCATTACTGCTTATCAGTGCCATTGGTGATTCTAGATGTAACTTGTACAACTTGTTAGTTTTGATTCCAATCTGAACCTTCTTTTTCCAACTTGGGTGTTTGACATATACTTTCTCCTTAATGAAGAAAACGTCATAGCCCTTGTTTTGAAGTTGAGATATGGAAAGTAAGTTCATCCCCAATCCCGACACATGTAGCACATTGGTTGCCCAAAGTCGCTCTCCTGCGTCGGTTTGAAAAACTATGGTACCTCTTCCTACTGGAGTGCACTTTGCCTTATTCCCCATGGTGATCTGAAAATTCATTCTTTCTACCTGATAATCTGAAAAACATTTTCGGATTCCTATCATATGCTAGGAAGCTCCACTGTCTATATACCAAACTTTCCGAGGAGGTAGAGCTTGCAAGGCAAGCGACTTCGTCTTCCCATGTCGAAGCTAACATCTAATATTCGTCCCTTATGCATTCTTTTGGAAATCTGCCCGAGTCCCCTTGAGTGGATGCCTCTGCATCATGCTCTTGATCTGTAGTTGATTTTCCTTTCCTGTTGTCAGATCTCTGCTGTGATACCATGGAGAATTTCTAAACTAAAATTCTACCACTACAGTAACTGATTTATTTCACCTACTTATTATTCTCAATAAGTTATTTACGAAATTCCTTAAGCAAATATTAGTATAAAATCTACTGCAGTTATCACACAATTACCTAGAGAAAAATACATGCATAAGAATCAATCACATCGACACAGTTATTTTTGGACAATTGTCCCCGAAAAAACCCAATGCAGGAAAATAGTGCAACATATGAGGGCTTTATTAATCTTGAGCAACAACTACTTTTACAAGGAATGATTTTACAGAGAAATTGAAAGAAAACCCCCGAGTCTTTCCCTCTAAGACCATCTAACACTTTTGGTGACCTTGCTCCCACTTCTCCGTCACCCCCGCGTTACTCTGATTGACCCAACACTATGTTGCTAGGAAACGTGGGTTCGGGGACGGGGACGGGTATGTCATTTTTCGAAACAGGGTGCGTGGGTTTGTCGGGGGTATATATATATATTATAAATTATAATATATATGAATTTGTATATTTTTCAACTTTAAACAAGAAAACTAAAATATTTATGATTTAAACTTTAAATATTTAAACATGCACATCACTAAACATTCAACATTCACAATGAAATTTCAAAATTTCTAGTCTGATATTAAGTGCAAATTGGAGTTTACATATTAATAAGAATCATGATATGTGTCCATTGTCATACTACATTGAAAATTTGTCTTAAGGCATCTCCAAACAAGAACTGGGAAATTTTAAAATACTAAAATAAAAATATCTAATAGTGAACATTGGCTTCCTCAAGCCATGTCATCAACATCACTCAGATCTTCAGTTAACATGCTCTCTAGGTAGGGATCACTCTCATCTTGAGTCTCTTGCTCATCCATAATAGTTGGAGGTAGCTCAATAAGGCCATCTAGTTGTATCTCCTCGTCCACACACATAGCATCGTTTGTGTATTGGTCCCATCTCTTGAAAGGACCCTCCTTGTATCCAGGGTCTTTTCGAGATATGAGACGAAGTGTGCTATGAACATACACTAAGTTCTCTGCCTTCTTTGAGCCCAACATATTTCTCTTTACTAAATGGATAAAGGCATAGGTACTCCAATTCCTCTCGCAAGATGAAGAACTAACTACATAGAATATTAGGGGAAGCCCATTAAATTAATTAAAGATTAAAAAATAAAAAATAAAAACTAAAATGAACCCCAAAGAACCCGATTTTTGGGGTTTCAAGTACCATCACAAGGTTCTCCGTACCCATAAAGACAAAAGAACCCAATTTTTTTTAATGAAAAACCTGGTTCTTCATAGAAGAACCCGGTTCTTATGGGTTCTTCTCAGAAGCACCTGAACCCGAATTCGTACTTGGGGACGAGAACCGGGGACGGGTTCGAGAACCCCACCCCCGGGTTCGGGAACCCATGCAACATAGACCCAACGTGGCTCTGAGTGGCTCTGCATCAACCTGCTTAGGCCCTGTGTCCCTCCTCTGGACTACGTCTCTCTTTCTGCGTTGTCTTCCATTGAGCCTACGTCACCTCCTGCTCGATCACTACTTGCTGTTGAAGCCCTCCTCTTCCTTCACCCTTCAACTCCCCTCTGAAGTCGATCTCCTCTTCCTTGAGATACTGAGTATCTGCCGGTGTCTCTCATAATGACTCTCAAGTCTTCTCTTATACTTTTTCTGTTGATGAATCAACGACCGAGATTAAATCCCTAATCAATAACTAAGATTAAAAATGGCTTGATCCTTGTCTCTTAGAAGCTTCTCATCCTTACCTTTATTAATATCCATTAATATTTTTATTTTCCTAAGTTTAGACTTAGGAACCCATTAAAAATATTAATTATTTTAATAACTCCTCATTCGGATGGAATTTCTCAAACGATGTCTGGGCCTTGGAGATCTCATGTGCCTTAGCCTCTCCTCCAAATTTCAAGGCTAGAGCATATCCGATGCTACCAAAAATCAACATTTGGCACCCTAGTTGTATTCAGAAATCCACATAATAATAAAACCCTCATATTTGCTGCACCGGTTTTCCCAAATTGGGTTTTTTTGGGACGCTTAGTCCAAAAATAAGTGTGTCCTTTGTGTGGTTGTCTCATTTAATTTTCAGTACTTGATCTGTATATTGGTGTACGTTGCATTGTATTTGCATCAATATTTTCTGAATAATTCTGAAAATAACTTGTTAAAATGAAGAACACAAGTAGGTATTGCAAATTAGTTTATTGCAGTAGGATTTTTGATTTGTTAGATTCAGAAATTTTTACATGGTATCAATGCAAGTGCAGATCAAGGATGACTGAAGCCATGAACGAAAGGACAAAGGGAAATTTTGTGCGTGAAGACAATAGTCCCGAGAGACAACACAGTTTCAGGCAAAGAGAGCATAGGAGAGGTGACATAGTCACCAAGGAAGGCTCACGCAGAACCTGTGTCAGCCTGATTGGGTGACGCTGTTGCTCCAGAGGGTGGCACAGGGACTGTTGAGTCTCGGTTTTCTAGTTGTTGTGGCTAGTGGTGCAGTGAAAATTTTATCTAGAGTTGTTGGTGGGGTGCTAATTATGTTGGTGCAAAATGGTACGTAGTGGAGCAGTAGCAAAGTAGAGGAAATCAGTTTCTGAGAATATTTCTTGCCAATAATCTAGATCCAGTGCTGAGCAGCAGCAAAGAGAGATTAGAGGGGTGGTTTGACAGTGGTTGGTAGAAGGGTTTCCGTGAAGGAAATTGAAATTTAGAGGGAGCTTCTTCCTTAGAGGATTTCTAATGCCAAAGAAATCCAGATCCGAGTTTTGTTGGGGTAGTAGCGAAAAAGGGAGAAGAGAACCCGTTCGACATTCATTTGAGCAGAGATGGCCTTTAACGGACTGAGGGATCAGGACAGGTTGGATGGAGCATCCAACTTCGTCATTTGGAAGGCCAGGATCCTAGCAGTTTTGGATAAACTTCGCATCAAGGATTATGCCTTGAAGACGGTTGTTGTTCCGATTGATGCTGATCCTCTCAAAAAGTATGAGGAGGCTTAGGCAAAAGAAAAGTGCATGATCTTGGACGGGGTCAAGGATCATGTGATCCCACATATTGCTGAGAAGGACACAACAAGGGAAATGTGGGATCACATGATCCTTGACCCCGTAGGGGCTACACCAGACGTTGAATTTATGGTCAGGACTGCACTGAATGTAGTCACTGAAGACTGGGAAACCTTTGTCCAAAGTATCTTGGGCAGCAGTGGCAGTGGCAGTGTCATTGGAAGCAATAGAGATTGCAGCAGCGCAGTGGATGAAGGGTAGCAAGCCGAGCATCAACCACGCAGAGGACTGATGTCGTGGATTAGTGTGATACTTCTACTGGGAAGTATTGCTAGAGCACATTCCTCGCTAAGAGGGAGTGTTGATTTTTGGGTAGCATCGGATGTGCTCTAGCTTCGAAATTTTGTGGTGGGGCTAGAACACATGAGATCTCCAAGACCCAAAAATCATTTGGAGAAATTCCACCCGGAGTGCATGTTATTCAAATAATTAATTGTTTTTAATGATGCCTAAGTTAAAACTTAGGAAATTAAAATAATTAAAGCGAATTAATGTAAATATGGGTGAGAAGCTTCTAAGTGACAGGGATGAAGTCTAATTTAATCTTAGCCATTGATTAGAGATTACGACTATTGATTTCTCAGTAGGAAAAGTATAAAGGAAGGCTTGGGGTCAGAAAACACAAAGAGAGAGCAACACTTGAGCTAGATCGAAATTTAGGGGGCGTGGTTTTCTGGGAATTTCGAAGTAAGCTTCTAGTGCAGCGAGGGGTAGTTCGGCAACATGATTTTTGTCCAAGGCTGATAATACATAGCAGAGAGGTAGTGTAGCACCAGGGAGAGACAACACAACTCTAGGAGGGTGACGCAGTCACATAGAGGCAGTGCTGGGGTTTCTGTGAGGTAGATTGGACATTAATTCAGAAGATCGATTTCTGAGCTGGGAAGGCTCACTGGGAGGGTGACGTAGCTCCTAGAGGAGGTGACGTAGTCCTAGGTCAGAGCTGGGAGCAACCATCGCTGCACAGCACTGGGGACAACATAGTCACTTGGGGGGTTTGTTCATCCAGTTGCTGGATCCGCCAAAATATCTATCTCCGGATAGAGGTACTTCTGCTGGGTTTATTCTTTGTTGGGGGAGTCGGATTAGGCACCCTAGTTGTATTCAAAAATTTACATAATAATAAAACTGTCATATCTGCTGCACTAGTTTTCCCACATTGGGTTTTTCCAGGGACGTTTAGTCCAAAAATAAGTGTGTCCTTTGTGTGGTTGTCTCATTCATTTTTCAGTACTTGATCTGTATATTGGTGTAGGCTGCAGTGTATTTGCATTAATATTTTTTGAATAATTTTGAAAATAACTTGTTAAAATGAAAAACACAAGTAGGTAATGCAAGTCGATTTACTTCAGTAGGATTTTGATTTGTTAGATTCAGAAATTCTCACGAATCCCTCTTGCATTGATAAATGAGAGGGTCTACACCTGTTAGAAGTAGATAATCTACATAAAGGACCAAAATGAGAGGCATGTCCTTTTCAACCTTGAAGTATAGGTTAGGATCAACATTGTTCCTTGTAAATCCCAGTTTCATAAGATAGCTACCAATCCTCTCATACCAAGCCCTAGGGGCTTGCTTGAACCCACAGAGGGCTTTCTTCAACCTGCATACGTATGCCCTTCGATCTTGTACTTCGAAAACTTGAGGTTGTTCCAAGTAGACTTCCTCCTTAAGCGAGCCATGCAAGAAAGCAGTCTTAACATCCATTTGATTTAGGCTCCATCCTTGAGAGGCAGCGAGAGCAATAATTGGTCAGATAGTGGTATATTGGGAAACTAGTGCAAAGATCTCATCATTATCCACTCCTTCCTTTTGAGAGAAGCCTCGAGCAATGAACTTGGCCTTATATTTTTAGTGCTCCCATTAGCTCCATGTTTAATTTTGTATAGCCATTTTGAGGTGACTATCCTTTGGTCTAGGCACAACATCCCAGACATCATTTTTCGTGATAGATTCATATTTCTCATTCATTCCATCTTTCTAGAGTTGTGGCTTGACAGCTTCTCCGAATGCATATGGCTTAGTTTGAACAATAGTACTCATAGCAGCTGAGTACCTTTGATACCTGTTTGGCTTCTTACTTTAGCGAAATGTCCCTCTCGGAGCAATATGTCTTTTAGGATCTTCGAGAATATCTTTGAGCCACAAAGGTCTTTTCCTTGAGGTAGAGGGATCACCAGGAGGTGGATCAACGGGATCCATCAGGTTGTCAATATCAGACATAGGCTCATATGTCGGAGGTTTATCTTGCTTTTTTGCGGCATCATTATTATCCTTCCTTGGAATGGGGAGATCTCTAGCTTTCCCAAGGGCAGTATGTTCATCAAAGGTGACATCATGGCTTACTTCCACATCTCTATATGCCTTTGAATTTTCATTGTAGCCCACAAATATACCTTTCTTTCCAGATGCTTCCAAATTGTTTCTTTCCTCTCTAGGCATGTGAAAATACACGGGATGACCAAATATTATAAAATGAGAAACATCAGGTTTCTTACCAGTGAAAAATTCTTCAAGTATCTGAAATCTAGTGCTTGATGCAGGCTCCTATTTTGAACATACACGTTAGTGTTTGCAGTTTCTCCGCATAAGAACTTCAGTAAGCCTTGATCATGGAGCATGGCACGAGTGGCTTCCATGATTGTTCGATTCTTTCTATGAGCATTTCCATTTTGCTCGGGAGTGTATGGAACGATTGTCTCCCTCTTAATGCCGACTTCTTTGCAAAATGTTAATTTTTGTAGCATTAGATGTGTTTTAGTGACAAAACTTTGTAGAGAGGCTAGAATGAATGAGTTCTCCAAAACCCAAAAATCGTTTCTGGAAATTCCACCAAGAAGTGTCTTAATTAGTTTATTAACTGATTTTTTAATTATTTCCTAAGTCTAAATCAAGGAATATGGTTTATTAATCAATATTAATTGAAATGTGGCGAGAATCGTTTAGAAACTCACACGGATCGAGAGGGAATTAATCTGGGCCACCGATTATGTTTTAATCTTGGCCATTGGTGCTCCAACAGAAGATTATAAGAAGAAGTTGATAGGTAGATGGAGGACGCACCAGTGCAGATACTCAGTTTCCCAGGGAGATTGATTTTTTCAGTGGCTGAAGTTCACCAAGAGAAGATAGAGCTAGAGGGTGAGTTGCAGGGCAGAGAGAGCATCAACAGTAGTCTAAGAGTGCAGGATAAATTCTGGAAGGGTTAGCACGAGAGAGTACGCAGTTCATCAGGGCATTGTGCAGGGGATGACGTAGTGAGACCAACATGAGGGCAAAGGGTCCATTTCGGGGTCAGAAAATCGTTGTGGAGAGTGAGAAATTTAGTGCTAAATTTCTCTTAGTGTTTCTTTCTCTATTTTTGTTATCTGATATCTTGTACATGAATGACTACTGAAGAATAATAAAGAAACCCTCATCTGTTGCACTGGTTTTCCCAAGTTGGGTTTTTCTGGGAACGATTGTCCAAAAATAATTGTGTTAGTGTGCTTATATGTGTGTGAGCATTTCTCTAAATTTCCTTGCATTTTTTTTTCAACAATATTCAATTTGTGAAGGCTACAATGTACTTATTTCGATATTTGCCATAAGAAACTACAAATAATTTGTTTAATTTATCTAACAAATAGCAGAGATAATATCAGTTACTGCAGTAGGATTCCAAACTTAGGAATTTTCACACAAAATTCATTGAATTCATTTGATTCATATTCAGTTCCGTTGTCGGTTTTCAATATTTTGATCTTCTTCCTTGTTTGATTTTCCACCAAGGCTTTGAAAAAATGGAATCATTTGAACACTTCAACCTTCTTCTTCAAGAAATATATCCATGTTTTGCGAGAGAAGTCATCCACAAAAATTGCTGAGTATAAGTATCCTCCCAATGATGTTATGGGCAACATTCCAGATAGGTCAGAATAGACCAATTGAAGAATATCAGTAGTTTGGCTTTCACTTGAAGCGAATGGTCCCCTTGTAAGTTTCCCAAATGCACAACCCTGACAAACTCCTTCATGATTCATATTGAACAAGGACATACCTGTGACCATCTTCCTTACCCCAAGTAAGGCTTTGCCATGAAGGTGGGCAAATCTTCGGTGCCATAATTCAGATTGAAGAGAAGTATCCCAAGTCAAGGCTCCCAAATGACTTCCTCCAACTTGATAGAGACCATCAACCCTAAGTCTAAGTGTAAATGCATCTTTAGGGTTTCTTTTCCAAATAGGTACCTTTCCATCAGTGAACGATACTTTGAAGCCTTTATCTTCCATAGCAGAAATGGACAGCAGGTTCTTCTTCAAATCGGGCACATACAATACTTCTTGTAGACGAATGGTTTGACCTTGATTCAAGTGAAGAGCGAAAATGCCTATCCCTTTCATGAGGTAGGTGGCATTATCTCCAAATATGATCTCCAAATTAGTCTTCTTTTCAATCAAATTTGAGAGGGCCTCTTTGTACCTAGTGAAGTGCCTTGAGGCTCCACTATTAATCAACCAATGATCCAAAGTATTTGGAGGAGAGGGCAGTAGATAGAGCAGAAATAAGATAAAATTCATTTTGTTTTTCTACTACATTACTTTCCTCATACCTGGAATTTCTCGTCCTTTTGGGAGGTCGTCCATTTCCATATCGAGTAGCGGGAGCATTCCTCTTTACTTTGTTGTTCCTTTGATTTCTATTCCCTTTGAAATTGTTGTTGTTGTTGTCGTCATCCCTTGGAGAATTCTTCTTGTGACGACAATCTCTAGCATAGTGGCTGAACCTATTACAATTGTAGCACCTTCCTTTTCTTCCTTCTTTGAATCCTTGATTTAATCCTTGACCTTGTCTCCTTGGACCAACTTTATTTTTCCTCTTCGCATGAGGGGAGAAAGCAATAGGTTCATTTCCATTTGAAGGCTTGTCTCTCTCCATCATCATCGTCTCCTCTTGAGTGCATCTAGCCAATATTTCATCGAAACTAGGAATCTTGTCATTGTTGAGAATGGTTGTGTTAAACACATCTCGTGCTCTTGAAAGACCTCCAAGTGAAATGAGAGTGAGCTCCCTGTCAGCAATAACTTCTCGAATGGATAGAAGGCCATTCTTGATTTGTGTGATCCTCATAAAGTAGGATTGGATAGACTCCCCTTTATCCATCTTGATGTCCTTCAACTTGTTCTTGAGAAAGAGGATTTGATTTTCATTGTTTACCTTGAACATCCCAATCAGCTTATCATACATCTCCTTAGATGTTCCCAAATCAGAAATATTGGCAACCAAATGCTTTTGAATGGAGTCTATGATAATTCTTTTAGCTTTGACCTCAATTTTCTTGTATGTCGTCTTTGTAGCAGCAGGTGGATTTGAAGGAGGCTCTACCACTCTTCCCTACACATGGTCCATGGCATCATGCTCTTCTAAAGTCAAATCCAAAGTCATTTTCCATGCATGATAGTCAGATTTATCCTTGAGCTTATCCTCATATTTGAAGTAAGAGGTAGTAGCCATTGACAAATCTCCCTTACTGATTACTTTTCTCTCTCTTTCTTGGGCTTTGTCTTCGCCTGTGCTCTGATACCAATGTTACTTTTAGTTATATCAATGGTATGTTCTATGCTTCGCATAATTACTTCAATGTTGCTTTAGCAGCCGAATGGCAAATTCCAATTTTAGTTTTCAATTGGAAACTCATTAATCACATTGACTGTAAAAGTAGATAGAACATGAAACAAAATGCAAAAGACAAGCCAAGACAAGAGGACACTAGATTTGGCGAATGACAGGGAAAAACCCCAATGTGGGAAAAAACTCCAATGTGGTGAAAAACCTTTGATCAATTCTTCTTATTATTATATAAAATGTTTAGTAGAGAGGGAGAGTACAAAAGTGAAAATTTGACTTGCCATATCATAGTGAAAACATCCCTATCAAATCTGCAACCAACTGCAGTCAAATTCATTCCTAACCAAAAAGTCAAAGATGGTCAATGCAACAACAAATCTTCCTTTTTTGGGGAGCTTGGTCATACTCAGTCAAACTCCGCTTGATAAGGTGGTCAAAGTCAGCCCAAAACAATCTTGAAAACTGTGGTCAAACTTGGTCAACTCTGCGATTAAATCTATGGGAAACCCTGTAGTTAGCCCTACGGTCAAAGTGCCCAAAAATTCTCGGTTCCTATACGACCTACCAAAAACGAAAAT
Organism: Pinus tabuliformis; assembly: GCA_031772625.1. Taxonomy (NCBI): domain Eukaryota; kingdom Viridiplantae; phylum Streptophyta; class Pinopsida; order Pinales; family Pinaceae; genus Pinus; species Pinus tabuliformis. Next base: position 337,132,342 of record CM062815.1, on the reverse strand, counting down.
TTCCCACAAAAATTGCAATCAAAGGATGAGTCAAATTGCTCGGTCAACAACAGTGCTGAAATTCACCCCTACAATTTGCCCAAAAAATTCATTCTTCTGCCACATGTGAGAGAGAGAGAAGATTTGTGCAATCGCTGTACGAACCAACGAGAGAAGGAGAGAGAAGAAATGTGTGTGATGATGATGCGAAATGAGGTGAGAGGGCACTTGTATTTATACAAGTCGTTGAGGGTGAAGAGTCACGTCAATTGGGCTTCATGAGCCTACATGATGATGTGGCCGACCCAAACAATTTGCGCATGTGTGGGCATAAATTCAAAAACACACTAAAGCTTGTCCAAATGGGATGATTTTTATATCAATTTTGGTCCTCTCGAAAAGAGGAATTTAATCCAATCATCATCTCCATCAAATGAGTTGTCCCAAGGTGGAATTTGGCCGTAGTTGCCAATTTTAACATAATTATAATCCTTGATTACAAGTTGGATCGGTCACAAGCTAATAAAAAAGGGAGATATATCAATGATTTAATATGAAATTATATCTCAATTAACCCACATGTGTGAGTTAGACTTCCAAAACGATTATGCCATCCCTCAAAGGGTGTGTCTCTCCATGAAAGGTGCAATAAATGGGTCCAGTGGGTGCCACTCACTAGAAAATTCACATATTCTCATTAAATGGATGCCTAACCATCAAGCAAGGCATTCAAGCCCAACATCGTGTATAAGGGCACCCACATCATTTTCTAGAGCATCACATAGAGGACATCATCATGCTAACATATGACATCATCATGGTAGACAATGTATAATCTGCTACAAAGGGGTCCCATGTCATCATCATCAACAATCATCCTCAAGAGTAATTTAATATCCATCAAGCAAGTGCAGTCGTAGCCTAGGGGCTTCCTACCATCTCAAGGGTACATCTGCTTTTTAGGTAACATCCTATCTTTGATATACAACATCTAAGGTTGTGGAGGTGGGAGAGAGTCTCATCAGCGGTGTGAAGTAATCCCAAGTTCAATGCTCCCAAATAAGTTCTCAACATGCTTTGTCAGAGTGTCTCGTGTCATCATCATAATCATTGAATGTCCTCTCTAAAGTCCTAGATAAGCATCATACAATCCCTCAAAGGATGTTGTACCTAGGAGCAATATCTAGCACACATACTCAAAGAATCAAATGAGATCAGCATCATGGGTGCAAGGACCATAAGAGTATTAAAGTGGGCCATATTCATTGTTCAAGTCATTGAAGTGCTTCACACAAACATCATCTTCAAATGTCTCACTAGCTTATGATGCATACAAGTTACTATGATTAAGTATGGGAGGGTTATCACATGGCCTTTTGGGTGCTTTGAACCTTAAGGGAAGGAGCAATTCCTAAGCAATCCTTCCATATGATAGGTGTTCATGATAGATGTTATGGATGGGGGTTTGTTTCGTTAATGGTGTCATAGTATTTTGTAGGTTATATCAAGCCATTGTCCATGACTGCCTTTGTAGGGGGAGTGCTTCTGTTGCTTGAATTACCTTTCTCACCTTTGTTTTTCCAAGATCCTCATATTTTCCCTTTTCTTTTCTTCGCATAGCTTGTTTAAAAAGCTTCATTGGTTATCATGTAATAATGAGATAACCCGTTTTAGTTATGAGAAGATTATTGCTTTATAAAGGCAGGGATGTTCATGGAGATGTCCTTTTACTTTGATAGGCATGATATGCATGGATACTCTCAGGGTCAAGTGGATGTATAAAAGGGGGTAGAGCTCAATCCATAACATGGCTTTTTCTTTCTTTGACCCTTGCCATTCTTTTGCGTTTTGATATTTGGCTCACGCTCTTTCTTTTCTTACAATGACATCAACCTTGGGTATATACAACCCCTTCTTCTCATAGGATAAGGTCAACTGTGAACTGGCATAAGTAACTAACAAAACTAATCAAAATATGGGACAGCAAAGCTGGGGAATGATGACAAATATTATGGATAACATGGAATGCTAGCATCATCAAAGCCTCCTATTTGTGCCCCTCCCAGATAGTGAAAGAAAGGCCCTATGGAAGGGCATGCTGGACATGAGGCAAGTGATAACCACCAAGGTGAAACAAGGGAACTTGTATACAGCCAATAACGGTCTATCATCCAGCTCAACCTATGATCGATATTAGAATTCCTTTGATCATTAAATGAAAGGATTGAATACAAAAATGTTTAATGTACCTCACAATATATGATCCACCTTTTTCGAATGAGCAACCTAGATGAATGAATGCACTACCTGGGGAGTGGATGAGAGGTATCTGAGGCTCGGTATCTGTGGATCATGTTAGGGCTGATGGCTTAACAAACTGCATAAGAGGAGAAAATTTTCTCCTAGGGTTCCCCATACATGGGGTGGGGGGAGTGGAGAGGGGAGGTGGTAACAGGACCCACAAAGAATGCTCTAGAAATCTCAAAAAATGGATTTGAATTTTGAACTAAGGAAAATCAAACTTCTCAGAAAGGCTTGAAAGTTGATATGCCATACTAGGTCCCCCAAAATATAACTATCCTGCTAAAAATAGACCAAAAGTTACATGTGCTCAAAATTGGCTGAAATTTCAACCATAAGCATTTGTCTATATTGCGTTCCCAAAAGTGTCAGGATCCTGCCATTCCAACTAAATTTATAAAAATTCTGTTATAAATATTTTTTTTTTCTCAAAGTAGAAATATCCCTGATTTCCCTCAAATTTGATTCTCTTGCATATCTCCATAAAGGGTAGCCAAAAATATGATTACATACGGAAAATATGACTTTCAAGAAATGGACTGTTTTCAAGAATGTGAATTTGGAATTCAAGTTGCTGAAATGACACTACTCTGACAACACCCTTTGAGAGTCTTCAACTTCCTGTTATATATGCTGCATTGAATTTGCAAGTATGGGGCACCTGTTGCCACTCAAAAGCTGTCCAACTGTGAACCCCTGAACAATAGCAAGATGTGATCATGTGCCAATTCAACCCTTGAGCAATAACAGCTTGTGACCATGTGCCAAATCTGAATAGCACCCATGAAGCAGACGATGCCAAATAATTGACTGACCGACCAGTCCATCCCATAATGTACCTGTGAACCATCTCTGATAAGTGCCCCAAATAGATTTTGAGGAAATACCTTGTGAGTGAGAATAGGATGCTAGTGAAATAGTTTCTTATTTGTTCCCATTTTTGAGTCATTTCAAGCTGGGAAACTCCTTTGAATTAAATGTTTGACAACCTCATTTGCTTCAATCTAAGATTCTAAAGCCCTACATGTCCTTCTGATGATGGGGCAGAATGAAATGCCAGGCAACACACAAGAAAGTGGAATTCCTCTTTATGTGACAACTGATTGCTGAATTGTCCGAATTGTGCTTACTATCCCTTTTATTAGGTGGCTTTTAACTCCGTATATATAGAGAATATATAAATATATATTCTCTATGTAACCAAGCACCCCACCCTCCATGTGAAGGTTAAAATATTCTTCACGGCTCTAGGCCGTTCAACAAGTCTCAAAGCCATTACAACAGTATACCCAATATGAGCTCAGAATGTCACTTGCGGGAATTGAACCTGAGTGAGGAGGATAACAATCATTCCTCCTTACCATCCGAGGTAAACCAAATGGACACACACATATATATATATATATACACACACACACACACACAAACAACTGATATTTCTTTGTGTTGATCATCTTGATATATGGATTTTGATTAGTGGATCCTCATACAGAGGAAAGACCCATAATGAAAATTTATGGTCAGTCTGTTATAAATCTCTCTATATGGTATTATTTCTGCACTGCTCTTTTTGGATTGTTTGCTATGTTGTTATAGTTGCATAGTTTGAAAATATGACCACCTCAGCTTTGAATGTCTCATGTATTTCATGTCACATCGATGTTTTGTTACTTTGATCTCCTATTTGCTTATTTCAAAATGGTCCATAAGTACGCTAGTATTTCTCTCTGCAGATTGTGGTTCCAAGTCCAGATGTTCGTGGTAGACAGGAAATTTTAGAGCTTTATTTGCAAAATAAGCCTCTGGCTGAAGATGTGAATGTGAAAGCCCTTGCTCGTGGTACACCTGGTTTCAATGGTGCAGGTATGTTTGGTTTTCTATAATTTAGTTTAGTCTACTCATTTCAGTCTTTCCACTCACGTTATGATGCAAGAATAGATGTAAATTCTGTGCTGAGAAATTCAAACCGTTATTTGACTTTCTGTGTATAACATGTATTCTTATAGATTTATTTCAGTTAAGTTTCTGGCATACAACATATTAACATTTGTTTCCTCATTTGTTGTGTCGTACAGATTTGGCAAACCTTGTCAACATTGCAGCCATCAAGGCAGCAGTTGATGGCAGTGAGAAGTTGTCTGCCAAACAGCTGGAATTTGCGAAGGATAGAATAATGATGGGAACAGAACGGAAGTCGATGTTCCTATCAGAGGAGTCGAAAAAGGTAAACCAAAATAAGTCTGACTTTCAAGAATGATACAGATATTGATAAACATGTGGTTTATCGTAGCTTTGTTGATAATAAAAGGATCAATCTTGGATAGTATGATAGTGTTATTACTCAGATAAAATTATTTACAAATTCAGCATCAATTTTTTATCCACATACTAAGAGGCTTGTAAACCTGCAGCTCACTGCATACCATGAGAGTGGCCATGCAGTTGTTGCATTTAATACTGCAGGTGCGAACCCTATACACAAGGCTACAATCACTCCTCGAGGGAGTGCTCTTGGGATGGTTACACAGCTTCCTGACAAGGATGAAACATCTGTCAATAAAACGCAATTATTAGCACGACTTGATGTTTGTATGGGTGGACGAGTTGCAGAGGAGCTGATATTTGGTCAAGAGTATATTACAACTGGTGCAAGCAGTGATCTTGAGACAGCAACTGAGCTTGCTCAATACATGGTACGGTTCATGTAGAGCATATATATATATATATGTGTGGATGTCCATCTACTCTCTGTGTTCTCTAGTATTTTAATTGTTTATATATTCCAGAAAGATATTTTAATATATGAAATTCCAAGTGCCATGCTTATCAAAAAATGACTGCTTTGAAAGGACAACCTCTATTTGGCATCAGAAATCTGGTTAGGGCAATTCTGTGTCCCTTGTATTTATTCTGAGTTTGGTGAATTTTTTATGTAAATTTAAAATACCTTTGTCTATGAACTTGTAGTCAATACTTTTGAATTAATATAAAATTGTGCTAGAAGGGTCCAAAAGTCATGGATCAAGCCAGATCTAATCTTTGCCATTGATTAGGGACTTAATCTTGGTCGTTGATTTGTCAACGAGAAAAGTATATAAGAGGAGGCTTGAGGGTCACTTGGAGAACACACTGAGGGCGACTAGGCAGTTCAATTTCTGGAGTAGGGTTAGCTGAGAAATTGAACCAGTGGTCTGGTGAGCAGTTAGGAAGCATCAAGTATGGAACAGAGAGATGGGATCAACGACTGGAGATCAGCGTTGAGGCAGGAGAGGCAGACGCAGGGCATTTCATGCAAGACACAAAGGCAACAGGAGACTCCGCAATCACTAGCTGGGCCTGTGTGGGTGACGTTGAGAGGCCCAGGGCTGACGCAGTCAAGCAGGGGCTGATGCAGAGTGTGTGAGCGCCATGCAGAGGTCAGTCGGGCTGACGCTAGGACTGGGAGAAGGGCTGGAGAATTTTTCTCTTTGTGGGTAAGCCAGTTTGGCACCTTGTTGTACTGAAAAGTCGCTGAATAATAAAATCATCCCTTGCTGCACTAGTTTTCCCACATTGGGTTTTTCCGGGGACTGTTGTCCAAAATATCTATGTCAATGTGTCGATTCTTGTGCATATGTTTGTTTCTGTATTACGGTGTGATATCTGCAGCAGTATTTATTTTAATGTTTATTGAAGTAATTTCATAAATAACTTATTGAGGAATAGGTAGGAAAAGTAAATCATTTGCTGCAGTGATAGAATTTTCACATTATATATATGACAAACTACTATATATAGGCGTGCTAGGATGCGCAATTCAGAAGCACATAAGTTTAGAATATACTTTGAATTCAGATAGGGAGTTATAGTATACAATTCGGATAAGATTACAAAAGAAAGTTCGGATAAGGAGCTCGGACTAAGATACAGGAGTATGAAGATAAGCTCGGTGCAGTCAAGGAAAAGCTCTTGGTACAACAACGAGAAATATTGAAGAAATAATAGTGAACAAGTTTATGGACTAGCATAAAGAAGATCTCCATTTCTCGGCTCAGAAACACAGCCTTAGTATTACTACAATATGTTGCTATCACAATTTGGTGATAATCACAGCTTGGTCTATCCACTGTGTGTTATGAAGCTATCTCTGTACCGTTTGTTTCAGTGTCTCTATAGTGAGCTAGGCTCAGTACTATCACAGTTAACGATATCAATGAAGACTGAAATGCCATCACAAAAATAAGATCTCTTTGACAAGGTATTGGTGGAAGCTACATCTCAATGCTAAGAAGAGCGAAGTGGAAGAAGAAGAGTGATGACAGTCAAGAGAGCTTGTGTCTTGGTCTTCGAGAGGCTAATAGGTCAAGGGTTTTGGTCTTGGTTTTATCACTTGAAATCTCTATAAGAAGACTTTGTGCGGGTTTGCCTCTCAAAGAGTGAGAAGTTTTGGCCCTGGCTCATAGCCTACATGTTGTGTCTCTTGTCTATTTATGTTCATGCATTCGTCACTGTTTGATGAAGAAGAACCTAGTAATCTAACATGAAGAAGATCCTAATCTAAAGAAGTAAAAATAATTCACAAGTAGTCACTAATGAAAGAGAGATCCCTTAATGCTGGTGCCATAGATTTCTCAACATGGTATCAAAGGTAAGTTGGTGAAGTCAAATGAAGGGCATCTAATCAAAGAGAAATTCAAGGATCAAGTTTCAAGGAATGCATCAAAGCAAGGTGAAGGTTATCAAAGCAAAAGATCAAGATCTACATTGAAATATCAAACCCTAGATCAAAGAAGCAGTCTGCAACAGCAAGAGATTTGGTTTCTATAGTTATCATCAAAGGGCCACAAAGACCCTCATCAAGTTGTCTACAAGGCAAGATAGCTCGAAGGACTTTAAAGATGCAAATCACATCATCTTGGAGAAAGTAGAAACCCTAGAAGCATTTCTGATCTACACTACAAGAGAAGTGGAAGTATATGGAAGGCAAGAAGGCATTGTCATCATTTTCAAGGTTATAAAGCAAGCAAGGATTCTCTCCTTGTTGAGAAATCTAAAGGCTTGACATATTAATGATTTCTCTATCTTAGATAATTGCTTGTGAAGTATTTTTATCTTTTCCTTATTCAAAATAGAATTTTCATATATGTGTGAGTGTTAACTTCATCAACCAGCTATCATGCATAATAAACAAAAGAATAGTAACACAAGATATCCGCAACAACCAGGGCAGAAACCTCTCCAAACCTGAGAGGAAAACCCTCTGTAATTCTTCTTATAGAATCTTCACTTGACAAAATTTCCAAGACCAATACAAAGACCCTTTGACCAAGTTGACTCCAAGATCAAGGCTAGAATCTTCTATTATTGTTGTCCTCAGATTTGCTGCAACATGGATCAGATCTGCAACTTGTGGATCAACTTCCTTCTCCCCTCCTCCTTTCTTCACACTCCACTTGTCCCAAAGTAGTATACTAGCCCAGTTGTTGTCCTCAACGCTAGACTTGAAACAAGGTGATCTGCTTCCTAGGTATGGACTGATTAATGACCCTTACAGCAGACCTGAAGATGTCTCTTTCTTTGCACGTGAGAGAGAGTTTCTTGGTCTAGAAACCTCCTCCTTGCTTCACTATGCTAGGAGCTTCCTTCTAGACCAACAACCGAATTCTTTTGACCTCGAATCAACTTTTATCATGAAGATGACACAGGACTGTACTGCAGCCCTAATGATGACCTGCAACTTTGCACGTGAGGGAGGTTTAGGGCTCTTCTAGCCCTCCTAAACCTTCGCTCTACTTGTCACTTCCCTTCAAATAGATCTGCCCTTCGATTAGACCCAAGACCAAATATTTTTCTTGACAAAGAGGTTAGATAGAAAGATGCCCTAGCTTCGCACATGTGGAGGTATTCCTTGTGGCTATAGATAACAGAATTGACTTCTTCCTTGATGACCTGCAGCTCCTTGATCTTCACCCTTACCTCGCACCTTTGGACAGTCTTCTTCGCATGGATTGAGACCGAATTGATCTTGTGATTGTGTGTCTTTATGAGAGTGGAGAGACCCATATTTATAGTCTTCTTAACGCTGTTAATTAAGCCGACATGTCTTGAGTTTAGGCCGACTTACATAATGATATATAGCCGACATGAATGGATATATAAATATATATTTAGGCCGAAAATATATTGCCTCTTTTATCTTCTCTTGGAGGAGACTTTTACTAGCCGATTGTTCTTGAACTTGGAGGAGTCTTTCCACATGATTCTTCCCTTGATCTTGGAGTCATACATTATACATTTTCAAGTGTAAACATTTACATTAATGACACAACCTATCACCTAGCCTAGAGCTCATAATGAGAGCTACTAAAACAAATACATTTTGAGCATGAAAACCATGACTCGAATTCGCAAAATATTTTGCTAGATACAATTTACATCATCTACATTGAAATGTGTCATTATGAAGACCGAACCTAGTTACACTTCCTTCAACACTCCTTGCCCTAGAAAAATATCATCTGAGGAAGCAACAAATCATCCTCATCAAAAGAAGCAAGCCTTTCTATTAAAGAAAGGCATTTTGATTTGGAAGAAGATCATCCAAGAGGGAGCACTAATACATCTTCTTCATCCATCATCAAAGTGATCAAGTAGAAGAGTTCATCTTCACTTGTCAAGTAAGTATATTTCACTCTTTATTTAAATTAGGTAAAATGACTTCATGTTTGCAAGGAGATCTATAAGCTAGTTGGCTCATCAAAATACCTTGCATGAAAAAGGAGGATAGACATAGTCCTCTAAGAAGTTGAAGTCATTGAACATATGAAAAGGTCTCCTCTGAATTCATGGAAATGAATACTTATGAAAGATCCCCTCATATAGCAATATTGGAGACATCAAAGAGATGCATATGATAAAAAAATTCTCTGAAGGTGCAGTAAAGAAGCTCATGTGACTTAGATTTGAGCTACACAAAAATTACAGGTATCAATGGATGAATGATATCTTCATAACATCTCAACTACGAGATATGGGAGAGATAAAAAGATTATCATCACTGATCTATAATGCACTAACTAATAATCAAGGTAATAGATATCCATGGGGATAAGAAAGTTACCTCATTTGACAACTTGTGGTTTCTATGCAAGATAAGAAGACGACAAGTTGAGGGCAAAAGTGTTGAAGGACTCAAACATTCGTTGGAACGAAAGGAAGTTTGGAAAATTCTTGTCCTCAGGAAAATGAAGAAGAGCATAATTGAGATTCAATGCTATGGAAATAACAGATTATGTACTTTACAGGAAAGATTGTTTTTAGAAGGACAATAACAAGAAGGATAGAGAATAAGTCCATTTCGCCTTAGAAGTGGAGGAAGCTGAAAGAAGGAAGTCCAAGGAAATAGAAGCATTAGAAGTAAGAGCGCATGGCATCACCATAGGGAAACATGAAGGACTGTTGGAACAAAATCTATGGTAGTCAACTTTGGAGGATATAGCTCTTGATGACCTCATTGGAAGATCAAAGGAAGAAGTCATCCAAGACAAGTCTCATCACACATTAGTTTAAAAGGGTAACATCTGTTGAATAAGGATATGTGAGATGGAATCCTTATTGGAGGATTCACCGATCTAGAAAGGAAGCAAGTGTTTCATTAAGAAGTCCAACTTGTGGAGTTCATGGGATGATGGTATGATGACATGAGAGATGAAGCAGGTCAAGGGGTTGAAGATCTTTTCAATCAAGGAAGCTGCTAAAAGAAGTCTAGATGACCTAAAGGTAAAATGAGGTATGTATGCTTGTATTTAATATTATAAAGTCATGTCGTATGATTGCAGGTAACAAGGATCACTACTTCTATTTTGAGAAGCATGATCAAAGGAAAGGAATCTCCTCCTATGAAAGAATCTTGGAAGGCATGAGTTACACTAGATGAAATCCACATAATATGTCCTCATATGAAGTATCAGGTGGTTGACTACGACTGCGGAACTCTTATTGGAAGCTCCTGGGAATGAAGTGTGTGGAAAGGTAGGGAGAGATCATGATAATATGCAACGAAGGTAGAAGGAATTCAACATCCGAAGTCCAAGAATATTTGATTAGAAGATCTCCTGGAAGGATGTGATGACTCTGATGGAAGTTGGAAAAAGATGGAGACCGTTGACACTGAACATCTGTGGGAGATATGTCAATCTGCATGTAGGATGTTGATATTTACAGGAGGATGTCATGGTGAAAAAACATCACCAAGGTAAATTTGATTTGAAGTGTTCAGTGATTATTTTTTAAATAACATCTGGTTGGGCGTATGTAGGATTGTTAAAGGGAAGATCTGTGAATGACTTCCAAGCACACCATATAGAAGGATGTAATGCCCTTTCGAGAAATATGGCATGAAAGAAAAATGACATGAAGCAAAGCCAGATGGAAAATTTGATGGATCACTTTCTGATGAGTTACGAACATGACTAACTCATGGATAAAAGTGATGGATGATTTGTGCCCTATATATAGAAGTTCCCAAAAGTTGTAGACTCCTTAAAGAAATTCATGACATTGAAGAAAGGAGCTCTTCATGCAATTGATTGTTTGAGGATCTCCACATGAAGAGCTGCTATAGGTCCCTAGTCAAGAGGGAGCCTGAGAAGAAGTTTCTTACTCGGCCGAACCTCAAAACTTCCTAGGTCGGAAGCTTAGGTACATTCCTCTGTGATAGGAATGAGTACATTCCTTTAATGGAAAAAAAGGAGCAGTAGACATGTTGTTCTGTTCTTCACCTGGGAAGACAGAATGGAGGATTATGTAATTATTTGGCATCCGATGCTCTTGTGGGATGAGATAAGGCATCCCATGAAAGAGTAATCATGAAGGACCGATATTCTTTTGGGACCAGTGTTTTAAAAACCGTTTTAAAAAACCGGTTACCGGTCTAACCGGCCGGTTAGCAAGCCCGCCGGTCTAAACCGGCCAAAAAACCCGGTTTAAATGCTGATTTCTCCATTTTTTTGCCCAAATCGGTGAAAACCGGTCGGTTTAGGACGGAACCGGCCGGTTTGTAACAAACCGGCTGGTTCTGTCCTAAACCGACCGGTTTTAGGCACACCCACCATAAAGTTAAAAAAACATATTTTTGACTGTGTTTGAGGGGTTTTGGGGGGGGACTAAGGGTGTTTCAACCCTAACAATGTTGACAATTAATGGTAATGTTAAATTCTTAAAGTAAAAGTGACATTTCCTTTAATTTTCATTTTCATCCTTTAACTTAAATTTTTAACATTACCATGAAATGACTCAGGATGTTTGAGAGTGGTTTCGACCTCATTGGATTTCATATGGAGAAACTAGAATTTTAGATTTCACTCAAAATTCAGCAGACTTAATGGTTTTCAGGATTTCATGGTTTGGGGGTAAACAATAAATGCAATTAGAGCTCCAAATGATGAGAAAAACTCCTGATCTACATCCCATTGTGTTGGACGATATTGATCCAACATCAGAATGGGTGGAGGAGACTGAAGAACCTGTGTTTGAGGCTGATTTTGATATCGACATGGCTTTGGCAGGGGATGAAGCAGATTATGTGGTGGCATCAGAACCAGGATCAATAGCGGCATCAAGGAAAGGCAAAGAACCAATGGAAGGCACTAGTCATGCAGGTCGACAAACTCGTGCTTCCATTAGGTCCACTTCTATTGTCATTGTTGGCATTGATACTGAGGTTGCAGATTAAGCTGAGGCATCCTCAGACTCTGAACCAGATGATGTCTATGTAGCTCCTGATGATGATCTTGTGTCTAGTAGTGGTGATGAACTTGATGATTGATCATGTGTACACTGTAGACTTGTAGTAGGTCAATGGCCTCATAGCTTGTAGCATTGTTTTTGGACTTTATAGGACATTTAGAGCCTCATTTCTTATGTATTTTGCTATTTTGTTGATGATATGTATTGCACTCGGTGCCATTTTGATATATTCACCTTTACATGGTATATAAATGAGCAAACTTTGCATATTTTGTCTCTATTGGCTTGGAAACATGGTTTTACATCTTAAAAATAGTTTTGTTTCATTAAAAATTAATTATTTAATGTATTTTTTTTAAACCGGTTCGTTTAGACCAAACCAGTCTCGGTTAGACCGGTTCCGGTCGGTAAACCGGTTCATTAGGTGGACCGGTCCGGTCACCGGTTCCGGTTTCAAAAACATTGTTTGGGACTAGGGAGTCCAAGAAAAAAATAGTCCTTATGGAGCATATCCTGAGAGAACCCTGGTGGGGTGTGTTCCGAGAGAGACAATGATGAGTGGCTCTATAAGTCATTAGTCTCGCCAGCATTGTGCTCTGGTCTTGTGGAGAGATAGAGTTGTTAGTCAAGGCCTTGTTATATAACAATGATGGTTGGTATGATGCTATACAAATGAGTTACAAATTCGAATTCTTCTTATGAGAAATTCTTCAGATTGAGAATGACCAAGTACCATTATGAATACCTCCCTAGTTAAGAGGGAGTGTTGAAAAGTAGAACTAGGTTCAGTCTTCATAATGACATGTAATTGTGACTTTTGTAAATGATGTAATAAAATTATTTTTGTAAGCCTTGCTTCATGGGTTCCATGACCAAGTGATTTTATTTTAGGTGGCTCCCATTGAGAGCCTTAGGATTTTTATTAAGGTCAATGAACTAATGTCATTTATTAATAACTCTTCTTGAACATTTGTAAAATATATGTGAGTCAATCTAGTGTCTAGGGAGCCCTCCAAAAGACAAGCACAATCCTCTTTATGTCAGCGTGCAAGATGAATTAAATAACACATGTCGACTCACCTAATGAGACACATTCCTTCTCTATATGACATGTCGGCTTACATATATGACAAACTACTATATGTAGTCATGCTAGGATCCAGATTTCAAAAGCACAGATGTTTGGAATATACTTTGAATTCGAATAGGGAGTTACAGTAAACAGTTTGGATAAGATTACAGAAGAAAGTTCGGATAAGGAGCTCGGATTAAGGTACGGGAGTATGAAGATAAGCTCGGTGTAGTCAAGGGAAAACTCTCAGTACAACAAGAAGAAATATTGAAGATACAACAGTAAACAAGTTTCAGTACTAGCATAAAGAAGATCTCCATTTCTCGGTTCAGAAACACAGCCTTAGTATTACTACAGTATGTTGCTATCACAGTTTGGTGATCATGACACTTTGGTCTATCCACCGTGTGTTATGAAGCTATCTTTGTACCTTTTGTTTCGGTGTCTCTAGAGTGAGCTAGGCTCAGTACTATCACAGTTAATGGTATCAATGAAGACTCAAATGCCATCACATAAATAAGATCTATTTGACAAGGTATTGGTGGAAGCTACGTCTCAATGCTAAGAAGAGCAAGTGGAAGAAGAAGAGTGGTGACAGTCAAGAGAGCTTGTGTCTTGGTCTTGGAGAGGCTAATAGGTCAAGGATCTTGGTCTTGGTATTCGTCAATTGGAATCTCTATAAAAAGAATTTGTGCGGGTTTTCCTCTCAAAGAGAGAGAAGTTTTGGCCCTGGCTCATAGCGTACATGTTGTGTCTCTTGTCTATTTATGTTCATGCATTGGTTACTGTTTGATGAAGAAGAACCTAGTAATCTAATTTGAAGAAGATCCTAATCTAAAGAAGTAAAAATAATTCACAAGTAGTCACTAATGAAAGAGAAATCCCTTATTGCTAATTCCCTAGATTTCAAAATATGGTATCAGAAGTTAGGTGTTGAAGTCAAAGGAAGGGCATCTAATCAAAGAGACATTCAAGGATCAAGTTTCAAGGAAGGCATCAAAGCAAGGTGAAGGTTATCAAAGAAAAAGGTCAAGTTCTACATTGAAAAATCAAACCCTAGATCGAAGAAGCAGTGTGCAACAACAAGAGATTTTGTTTCTATAGATATCATCAAAAGGCGACAAAGACCCTCATCAAGTTGTCTACAAGGCAAGATAGCTCGAAGGGCTTTAAAGATGAAGATCACATCATCGTGGAGAAAGTCAAAATCCTAGAAGCATTTATGATCTACACTACAAGAGAAGTCGAAGTATATGGAAGGCGAGAAGGCATTGTCATCATTTTCAAGGTTATAAGGCAATCAAGGATTCTCTCCTTGTCCTAGAAAAAGTTCATCCCAGGAAGCATTACATCATCCTCATCAAAAGAAGCAACTGCTTCTATTAAAGAAAGGATTTTTGATTTGGAAGAAGATCATCCAAGAGGGAGCACTAATATATCTTCTTCATCCATCACCAAAGTGATTAAGTAGAAGAGTTCATCTTCACTTGTCAAGTAAGTATCTTTCACTTTTTAATTAAATTTGGTAAAATGACTTCATGTTTGCAAGGAGATCTATAAGCTGGTTGGCTCATCAAAATTCCTTGCATGAAAAAGGAGGATAGACATAGTCCTCTAAGAAGTTGAAGTCATTGAACATATCAAAAGGTCTCCTCTGAATTCATGGAAAGGAATACTTATGAAAGATCCCCTCATATAGCAATGTTGGAGACATCAAAGAGATGCATATGATAAATTCATTCTCTAAAGGTGCGGTAAAGAAGGTCATATGACTTAGATCTGATCTACACAAAAATTAAAGGTATCAAAGGATGAATGATATCTTCATAACATCTCAACTACGAGATATGGGAGAGATAAGAAGATAATCATCATTAATCTATAATGCACTAACTAATAATCAAGGTAATAGATATCCATGCGGATATGAAAGTTACCTCATTCGACAACTTGTGGTTTCTATGCAAGATAAGAAGACGACAAGTTGAGGGCAAAAGTGTTTAAGGACTCAAACATTCGCTAGAAGGAAAGGCAGTTTGGAAAATTCTGATCCTCAGGAAAAGGAAGAAGAGCGTAATTGAGAATCAATGCTATGGAAGTAAAAGATTATGTACTTTACAAGAAAGATTGTTCTTAGAAGGAAAATAACAAGAAGGATAGAGAATAAGTCCATTTGACCAAAGAAGTGAAGGAAGTTGAAAGATGGAATTCCAAGGAAGTAGAAGCATTAGAAGCAAGAGCTCGTGACATCACCATAGGGAAACATGAAGGACTGTTGCAGCAAAATCTATGGTAGTCAACTTTGGAGGATATAACTCTTGATGACCTCATTGGAAGATCAAAGGAAGAAGTCATCCAGGACAAGTCTCATCATACATCAGCTTAAAAGGGAAACATCTGTCGAATAAGGATATGTGAGATGGAATCCTCATTGGAGGATTCACCGATCTAGAAAGGAAGCAAGTGTTTCATCAAGAACTCCAACTTGTGGAGTTCATGGGATGATGGTATGATGACATGAGAGATGAAGCAGGTCAAGGGGTTGAAGATCTTTTCAATCAAGGAAGTTGCTGAAAGAAGTCTAGATGACCTAAAGGTAGAATGAGGTATGTATGCTTGTATTTAATATTATAAATTCATGTTGTATGGTTGCAGGTAACAAGGATCACTACTTCTGTTTTGAGAAGCATGATCAAAGGAAAGGAATCTTCTCCTATGAAAGAATTTTGGAAGGCATGAGTTACACTAGATGAAATCCACATGATATGTCCTCATATGAAGTATGAGGTGGTTGACTACGATTGAGGAACTCTGATTAGAAGTCACTAGGAACGAAGTGTGTGAAAAGGTAGGAAGAGATCGTGATAATATGCAACAAAGGTAGAAGGCATTCAACATCCGAAGTCCAAGAAGATTTGACTAGAAGATCTCCCGGAAGGATGTGAAGACACTAATGGAAGTCAGAAAAAGATGGAGACCCTTGACACTAAACATTTGTGGGAGATGTGTCAATTTGCATGTAGGATGCTGATACTTACAAGAAGATGTTATGGTGAAATATCATCACAAAGGTAAATCTGATTTGAAGTGTTCAGTGATTATTTTTGAACTAACATCTAGTTGGGCTTATGTTGGACTATCAAAGGGAAGATCTGCGAATGACTTCCAAGCAAACCATACAGAACGATGTAATGTCCTTTCGATAAATATGGCATGAAAGCAAAATGACATGAAGCAAAGCCAGATCGAAAATCTAAGGGATCACTTTCTGATGAGTTAAGGACATGACTAACTCATGGATAAAAGTGATGGATGATCTGTGCCCTATATATAGAAGTTCCCAAAAGTTAAAGACTCCTTAAATAAATCCAAGACATCGAAGAAAGGAGCTTTTCATGCTGCTAATTGCTTTAGGATCTCTACATGAAGAACTGCTATAGGTCCCTGGTCAAGAGGGAGCCTGAGAAGAAGTTTCTTACTTGGAAGAAACTTAGAAATTCCTACGCTGGAAGCTTAGGTACCTTCCTCTGTGAGAGGAATGAGTACATTCCTTTAATGGAATAAAAAGGAGCGATAGACACATCGTTTTGTTCTTTACCTGGGAAGACAGAATGGAGGATTATGTAATCGTTTGGCATCCGATGGTCTTGTGGGATGAGATAGGGCATCCCATGAAAGAATAGTCGTGGAGGACCGATATTCTTTTGGGACTGGGGAGTCCAAGAAAAGAATAGTCCTTATGGAGCATATCCTGAGAAAACCCAAGTGGGTTATGTTCTAAGAGAGACAATGATGAGTATGTCTATAAATCATTGGTCTCCCCAACATTGTGCTCTGATCTTGTTGAGAGATAGAGTTGTTATTCAAGGCCTTGCTATATAACAATGATGGTTGGTATGATGCTATACAAATGAGTTATAAATCCGAATTCTTCTTATGAGAAATTCTTCAGATTGAGAATGACCAAGTACCATTATGAATACCTCCCTAGTTAAGAGGGAGTGTTGAAAAGTGTAACTAGGTTCGGTTTTCATAATGACATGTAATTGTGACTTTTGTAAATGATGTAATAAAATTATTTTTGTAAGCCTTGCTTCATGGGTTCCATGACCAAGTGATTTTATGTTAGGTGCCAACCATTGAGAGACTTAGGATTTGTTATTAAGGTCAATGAATTAATGTCATGTATGAAGAACTCTTCTTGAGCATATGTAAAATATATGTGAGTCAATCTAGCATCTAGGATACCCTCCAAAAGACAAGCACAGTGCTCTTGATGTCATCTTGCAAGATGAATTAAATAACACATGTCGGCTCACCTAATGAGACACATCCCTTCGCTATATGACATGTCAGCTTACATATATGACAAACTACTATATATAGTCGTGGTAGGATCTGAATTTCAGAAGCACAAAAGTTCGGAATATACTTTGAATTCGGATAGGAAGTTATAGTATGCAGTTCGCATAAGATTACAAAAGAAAGTTCAGATAAGGAGCTCAGACTAAGGTACAGGAGTATGAAGATAAGCTCAGTGTAGTCAAGGAAAAACTCTCGGTACAACAAGGAGAAATATTGAAGAAATAACAATGAACAAGTTTTAGTACTAGCATAAAGAAGATCTCCATTTCTCAGTTCGGAAACAAAGCCTTAGTATTACTACAATTATCACAGTTTGGTGATCATCAGAGTCTGGTCTATCTGTTAGAGAATCTTGGGCAAAGTAGTGTAAAGTGATTCTCCATTGCTTGATAACAATTTGTGAAGTACTTTTCCAATTTATCTTCTATTTCTTATTAGTGTGTGTTTCATCAAACTGCTACCAAAACAAAATAACAAGAACACAAAGTTTGGCTTTTTGCCAGGGACAAACCCTCTCCACTCTTGAGAGGGAAACCCTTTGTAAGATTTCTCTTTTTGAAGCTTCTTATTTGAACAACTAGCAAACCCTAGACTCTTGACTATAGGATCCTCCAAGCACAAGTCAAATCCTTCCTCTTTCTGCACTATAGCTTCCAGCACATGGAACTCGGTCCTCTGACACTTTTGCTCCTTAGTACTTCGTCCTTTTTTGTTGCTTATATAAGTTAGGAAACCCTAGAATATTAGGGTTTCTCTACTTCGCTATAAGGAGGACCTTCTTCACTTTCCTTGAAGATCTTGTAGACCTTGTTATACATTCAAGTGAGGTATCTCAATATGCTGCCTTTATCTGCTGTCAAGTCTGCAAATCTAGATCTAGTCTTCTTATGCAAGAGATTATGAGTGAGATTTATCTTGAGTTAAGATTTTCGTAAGTTGTTTAAGTACTTAATTAGAATCCTTTTAAGAGTACTTAACAATAATGAATTGCAACCTTAGACAAGATAAAATGGTTAGAGATACAAGTGTAAATTTCAACAATATTCAACAATATTTCCACAATATTCCAAATGCTAAAAATAGTCGATCAAGATGTTGATCACAGATTTATGATAGTTTATACCGGCAATACTACTTCAGAAAAATCAAATCTTATCAATGTTATAACAGCAGTGCATAAACCGTTTCAAATGATGAAACTTGCCCAACACATAAAACACTATTCTAATGACCAACAAATGTCATTCAACTTGTTTAGATCACTTTAAGATGATGTATTTAGTAAAATTTCAGATCTGATTTCTTGATTTACATCTGTAAGTAAAGACAGATCAGCAAGATAAAACTGCCCAAAATAGATGGCCTATATGCTCAAAAATAGCGAAATGTATCAGAACTTGAAAATTTCAATTTTAAGGCTTTTAAAGAGTTTGACTCAGCGATTTTCAGAACTGATATTTTTATTACAGCAGTGAGTCAACCACAGATCAGCAAACTAATCAAGCCAAAAATAGATGCCCAATATTTCCAAAAATAGAAACTTTTTCCTAAAATTGAAAATTTTATTTTTTAGCCCTTATTAAGTATTTGATTTAGAAATTTCAGCACTGCAGAAAATTTCAGTTATGTGGAAAAGTCCAACAAGCTTAAATGTTAGATCTAGGCAAAAATTCAAATACCCAAGAGGCCAAAAATTGTGGAAATGAAGATTTTGCAATTTTAAATGACTTTGACCATTTAGTTTGTGATTTTAGGGATTAATTATTATCATGGAATTCGTCATCAAATTATAGGCTTACTTAAGTTGTTACATAGACTCAAGGTTATAATAAGATTATTACAATATATAACTTGCAGAATGGGATGAGCATGACACATGGACTGCTGATATGTGATCCACTCCTTGTTGGAAAAGTTGGTACTTCCGCTTCCCTGGAGCTTTGACAATTTGAGTGCAACACCTGCAATTCGCATCCCAGACGTATTGTGGTCTTTCTACAACTCACATCACATAAATTTTGTGCCTCCTGCAATTCGTATTTACACAAAGCAAAGATGCTACAGGAAACTCGTCTTATATGCCTCAGATTTCATGCCACAAACCCGAGATATCTTCTTTAGAAGGAGATCCGAATGATTGCCAAAATGATGAGGGACAGGGGCCAATATATAGTTGTTTCCACATGCGAAGAGTCACAACTCTTGGGTAGGCTGACTTGTCATCTTGGAGGGCCAAATTGGCAACATGGAGGAACAAGTGACGCTTACAAAAATTCAAATTTTATTCTTTTTATAGGGTCACGAAGAATATGCCCTTTGACCTTTTCTTTTGACCAAAAATAAAGCATGAAGAACATGCTTGATAATAATAATAATAATAATAATTTTATTTTTTTTGTTTTTGTTTTTACATGAAAGGCTTAATAATCAAAGTACAATAATTATGAAGACCGAACCTAGTTACAATTTCAACAGTGGAAATGATGACTTGGATTATATGCATCTCTCGTGGGGTAGCATGGATTTGAAGTTCCAAATCAGTGTAACTTGGAAATTGTAATACACCTAATCTAATATGTTACCCTTTTAAATATGTTGATTAATAGTATTGTCTATGAACAGATTAATATGTTAGGGTCATGACTCTTCATCACGACTGCTCCTTTTCCTGGCTATGTAAGTGCAAACCATTCATTCATTGTAATCATCACTTTGATATTCAATATATAATATTTTAGCATTTGTCTTGGCTTTACTCCTTTTCATATAGATAGCTCCTCGTGAGCAATGGCACATACACCAAGCCATTAATTTGGCTTCCTCCCTTTCTTGGGTAGTATATTTTTTATGTTTATATGATATATTTCAAGTGCCTAGGATGAAAACTTTGTTAAGAATCTTTGGACATATTTTTGATATATATCTGCACTATTTTAATTACCAAATGTTTTCCTAGAATTAATAAATATGACAAATTCAAATGACAAGCTAGGATTTGTACAATAGGACTTGGAGTTTCAACACTTGTACAGTCAGAATAAAACTTTGCATTTGATTTCCTCATCCATTAGGCTTGCCAGAAGGGCTTAAAACATAATGTGGCTGCTTAATGTAAGTAGTACAACAAATAACATGAGAAGAGAGCCCGACCACCTCCACAAATATTCTTCTGAAATTCCTCTCACTGAAGAAGGAATTTCTTAGCTGAAGGTACCAGCTGGGTACATAAACCTCCATGTACTGAGAGTGTTCATGCCAAAAAACATATATAGGTCTATGTTAAGTTTAGGTGTGTTCTATGCTTAGAGCAATTTATTTCAATTTTCACAGTTAGCTCAATATCTTTTCCAGATTAGCAATCACATCAGCATTAAAGTAAACTTCAGATAGAACATAAACATAAATCGCATAAGACAAGCCAAGACAAGAGGACACAAGATGTGGCACTAGAAAGGGACAAACCCCAATGTGGGGAAACCCTTGATCAATTCTTCTTATATGTTCTTCAATAGTTCAGCAGAGAGACAGAGAGATAGTACATTTACAACAGAAGTCAACACTTTGACTTTCTAGATTCACCTCTACATGAGATCAGTTGAAGACATGCTGCGTCAACTGATTCTCCAAGGTGACTCCTTCACCTATCATTGTGTTGCATCTCGTCCACATGCTGCAGCTCACCGTGTTGCACCATGCTGCACTCATCATCACAATGCTGGACCTAATGACCATGCTATGCACTTCATGCTGCTGCTCCTGTCACTGAGCTGCTTTCATCACAGATCTGCACCCAATGCTGCACTCATCACTGATCTGCACTCCTCATGCTGCACCATGCTGAGCTTGCACTATGCTACATCCAGATGCATGCTGCACACATCATGCTGCTGCACTAGCTGTCTCTGCTTCATGAAATTGGACTCAGTCAATAATAGTTTGCAGCTGTCATCATGATGACTGGTTAGGGCACCAAGCAGTCCTCCAACAGTCATCAAAACAGCCTAGGACAGCTCCTGGGATATCCTGCTGATCTGGGCATATAAATAAGCCCTCAAACATTCATAAACAAACCTTGACTGTGGTGTTATGGCCTGCGGCCTAACACATAGTCTTCCTGTAGCTTCCAGGCAGCAAAAACATTATACTTGTTCCTCCAACAGACCTGATCTAGAGCTGCTCTAACTCGGCCCTCCTACAAGAAGAAAATGCAGACAAAACGATGCCTAAACCCATGCCTAGGAACAGCCTTCTTTCATGCTGTTATCAGAATTATTCTTGCTGCATTTAGGACACTTTTGCTGCGGCCTAGGGTCAGTCAATGGCTGCAGATTATGGCCTTCTTCCTTTGCTGCGTATTAGGCCTCCATAGACTGTGGCTTTAGGCTTCTTTATTACTGCAGATTTAGGGCTCTCTTGACAGTGAATTAGGGCTCCTTTATGACTGCGTATTAGTATCTCTTGGACAGCGTATTAGGACCTTTCCTAACTGCGGATTAGGGCCTTCTTCTAGATCTCGGTTGAGCCTCCTTTATACAGCATATATAGCTTCCCTTGACTGCCGCTTACTGTGTATAGGAGCCTCCCTCTTGTCTGCGGCTGGGGCTTCTTAAGATCTCGGATAGGCCTCCTCTATACAGCGTATAGGAGCCTCCTTGGACTGCGAATATCGGGATGCATTAGACCCTCATTTGCTGCGGCTAGGGCATGGCTAGATCCCCTTCAACTGTGGCTATGTGTTCCTCCCTTCCAACTGCGTCTAGGGCACCTTGACTTGCTGCGTAGAACCCTTTCTTCACTGCGTTAAAAATCTCCTCCATGACAGCATTAGAATTTAGGGCATCCTCTAGGGCAGCCTATCCTCTTTAGATCTCTCCTCGCATCAAAATCCAAAGACAAGTGGAGAGGAAGAGATCACCAAGAGGATGTGTATCCAAATGACTTTCAAGGCACCTCTATTTATGCTAAAACGTTGAGCACAAGTGGGGTTTATTTGGTTGCTGGCTGACCTTGACGAATTGTCCATAACACAAATAAATTCATATCTTCATGAATACTTATCGGAATCGGATGATCTTTAGATCAATCCTACACCTCGATGAGAGGGATCCAAGAAAAATATCAGCGGCCATTAATAAGATGACCCACATGGAGTTTGGCCCTAGTTGCCAATTTTAACAGTCTACTATATAAAACTGTGACCATATTAAAGTCTTTATTGCATGTAGAGTCTGTTCACATGACTGTATATTTAGGTCTCTAAAAAAGTAGTTTACATTTGTTTTCCAACTCTCACCTCACTTCTGCAAATTGTGATTTTGCATAGTTAAAATGGATAAGTATCATTTAAACTATGGAAGTTCAATTTCTTTGACATGAACTATACTTACAATGTTTATTTAGTGAATATAATTCAAAAAACCCATTGTTGTGTTCTTGACACTAGTAGACATTTAGGTAAAATTTCAAGTGTATTTGTACAATTTTATCTGTACAAATAAAAATTAGTTTGTTTACATTCTGAAAAGTTATTCCATGTCAGTTGTCATGATATTGAATGAACGTTCACAATTGGATGCAGATTTTATTTTCTGACTAACTCAAGGACGTACCATCCATTATGCAAATCAATTTGGAGCTGTTTGTCATTACATAAAGTTAGATGTTATGTGAGGGGTTGTAATTAAAAAATATCATGGATTGTGAGCCTCAATCTTTGTGCATTGCAGGTTTCAACATGTGGTATGAGTGATGCAATAGGACCAGTTTACATAAAGGAACGACCTAGTGCAGGGATGCAATCCAAAATTGATGCAGAGGTGTAGATTTAGCATTGTAAATGTTATGCTTTTGGAGATTTAGGTCAATGTTTTTGTTGTCACCTTTAATTTGCTAACAATTGTAAAATTTCTTTACTGCTTTTGCAGGTTGTCAGAATTTTGAGGGAGGCATATGAGCGTGTCAAAACACTACTGAAAAAGGTACTACAATTAGCATTACATTCATCTTATTATAGATAATGCTGAAGATTTCAACATCATAAAGCAGGCAACCACTCTAAGGAGTTCATTGGTCTTATTCTTATCTTATACTATATCTCAGAAGTATAGTTACTAGATTACACAATAAACTAAAAATGTTATAGGGCTTGAAGGCATTCACTGTTTTGTTTTTGGTATATAAAGAAGATTTATATTAGAAATACACTAAAATGACAGACATCAAGCAAGGTAAGATTAGAAAAAGCTGGATCAAGATTCAAACCTTACCAGATGTAGCCTTTCGATAACCACTCAAGATAGCTTATGCTTTTCAGAAATGGAACACTCCTACAGATTGACATTTGGTGCAGAGAAAATGAGAGCATGTGGGGCCAATGTTGCACGAACCTTCCCCCCACCCCACCCCCAAGGTTCCAAAGGCAGAAACACGTCCTATACAGATCCATGGGGGATCCTCCGGCGGAACCGCGGATCTGAAAATCGGATCCACAGTTCCTCTGGATTGGGCCGGTTCCTAGAAATCCGGAACCGCACAAGCCCGATCCACAGTGCTAGATAGGGATCTACCTCGGAACTGCGGCGGATCAAGCACAGATTTGGGCGAATCTCAAGTGGATCCGAGGCCCAACGAGCAATTTTGTGGAGGCCGACCCACTTTTAATTTTTTGTTTTCCTTTAACTTGAGTGCGGGGTGGGTTTAAGGTGAGTTAGGGGAAGAATAGATGGGGATAAAAGTCATTTCCCCCTCTCTTTTTCTCACTCTTGCATCTTTGGAGAGCTTGGAGAAGAGAGGAGAAGAGAGGCTTGAGGAGAGCTTGGAGGAGCTAGGAGGAGTGAAGAAGTAAAGAAGGGTTGTCATCTACAAGAGCTAAAGAGGTAAGTGCAAACCCCAAACTTCCTCATTTTTTGTCATTGTTGTTTGTATTTTTTCTCCTCCCTCTTGTACACTTTCCCATTCTTTCTTTTTGCCCATTTCATTGCAAGTTGTCCATCTATATTCATATTCCAAAATGGTGTTCTTTTGGCTTATATGTATCATTCCATTTTCATGATAGTAAAGGGGGGTAGGAATAGAAGGGAAGAACAACAACAATAGGATAGTGGTTCCCATATCAGTGACCCTATGTATGATGAGGAGGAAGGGTTTGAAGAGGAAGGGGATGAAGAGGACATTGAAATGCAAGAGGGGAAAGTTGCATTAACACCCTTGTGGAATTATGTGACCAAGCTTGAAGGGGGAAATGGTGGTGGAAGATACTATTTTTTGTGCCCTCATGGTTGTAATGGAGGAAAACCATATAGTGGTACATATACCTGTGTCAAGAGGCATCTTTGTGGGGTGATGGCCAGTGATGAGAAAAATGGTGTTGTGGGGATAACAATTTGCCCTAAGGTTTCCACTGAACAAAGAAGAAAATACATCCAAATAGAGGAGGCTACACGACAAAAAACTCATTCTTAATCAAGTTCAACCTCTAGATTTAGTAGCTCATCTCCTCATGGTACTTCTGCAACCTCTGGAAGTAGAAGAACAATAGGGGATTTCCGGAATGTTGCTGGGAGGGATGATGTGGATGGAAAGATAGTCTGATTTCTTTGTGATTGCGATGTACCATTCAATATGCTTTGCTCTCCCTATTTGCATGATATGGTTAAGGGCATCAATGAAGCCCCAAAAGAATACAAGAGCCCCAACTATGAGAAAGCTAGAACAATATTATTAGAAAGAGAAAAAGTAAAGGTTCAAAGAGCTTTGACACGTTTTACAAATGAGTGGGTGGATTGTGGGGAATTCATTGTATCATATGGGTGGACAAATGTTGGAAACCAACATTTGATAAATGTTCTTGGTGTTTCTGCTAGTGGTGCAGTGTTTATTGCATGTCATGACTCCTCCATCAGTGCAACTTCCCAAAACATTGTAGATCTCCTATTGTAATCAATCAAAGATGTTGGTCCTAATAATGTGGTTCAAGTGATCACTGATAATGCAGCAAATTGTAAGGTAACACGAAAAATTATTGAGTATTATCATCCACACATATTTTGGTTTGGGTGCTTGGTGCACACATTGAACCTTTTGATGCATGATATTGTAAAGCATAAAGAATGTGGATGGATTAATGAACTTTACAAGAGAGGGAAGCAACTCATTAAATTTATCACAGGGCATACAAGGGTAAACTACTTTTATGGCACTTACTCCAAGTTGCAATTGCTTAAACTTGCAAAAACAAGATTTGCAAGTTATTACCACACCTTTAGGCGGCTAGTGAAGATGAGACAAGCTTTAACTAATATGGTGACCTTTGAATCATGGGATGACATTAACATTGATAGAGATGGTGCTAATGTAGCCAAGTACACTATTCTTGGCAGTTACTTTTGGTCACAAATTAAATATGTTTTGCAATTCACCAAACCAATTTATTACATGATCAAGTTTGCAGATTGAGATCAACCAATAATTGGAAAGTTGTATGAACAGACGGATAACATGTTGGGGCACATTAAAGACATTGTTGAGCCTAGAGATATCACCTTATACAATTATATTCATGTAGAGGAGGAAAAACGATGGGATATGCTAAATAGTACATTGCATGCATGTTCAGACACCTAAATACTATCATCCATCCTAGCTTTCAACACCAAAACCTGCGGCGGGGGGGGGGGGGGAGCAAGAGAAAACCACACCTAGATCCAGAGGTTTTATCTAGTTATATGAAAGCATTTGATAAATTAGTCCTTGATGAGGAGGAGTCTGCCATGCTACGGAAACATTTGAGCAACTATACGCTTAGCACTGGCCCATTTGGGAGCCTGCATGCAATTAGAGATCAAGAGAATTTATCTTTTCTTAAGTGGTGGAATATGCATGCAAGTGCTACTTCCACAAACTTTGGCATTGTGGGTGTTATCATAGGTGGTAAACAAATCTTCTGCAGAGAGTTGTTGGAGCTCTTATTCTTTCATCCACAATGTTAAAAAGAACAGGTTAAATTTAGACCAGGTAGAGAGCTTGGTTTATGTTCACTACAACTTGCAATTGTTGTCCCATTACTGTGATGATGCAAAGACTAATATAGAACTTAAGGCTTGGGACAAAAATTCAGAAGAGCCCAATTTGGAGGAGGGAGTGTTGTGATTAGAGAAATTGGAGGATGCTCTTATCCAAGATGATGATGATCGAGTTGAGATGCCATGCCATTTGGTCCCATGGTGTTGGAGAAGATGTAACTAGGTTCAATTTTCATATATGTAATTTTTATATTTGTACTTATTCAAGAAAAGAGAATTTTTTTTGATATTATTTATCAATGAGTTTCTTTCTCATTGAAAATAGGTCAAGAACATTTTGAAATGCTTCTAGGGAGTCAAAGTCAAAATGTAATTGTGATGAAATCCTTTGAGGGCATGTTACATCATGTATGATGTCATACAAGGTCATGGGAACACCTCCAAGGCAAGTCAAATCCTCTCCTAGCAGCACCGAAGTCTACAAGCAACAAAAACGATGAATAAATGATGAAAAACATTGCAGCTGTTAAGTCGTCCTAGAAGACTGTCATGTTGGCTTGAAGGAGGGACAAACCTCTATTTATAGAGGTTGTCCACTCCTCATTTGGACACACACAATAAGCTCTGAAATCCACAAGAAAGGAGGTGACAAAAGGGAAGAAGGACAATCGAATAAGAGTGGATAAGAAGTCTGCTAGGGCAGCGAAGGAACAAGGAAGGACATCGAAGGTCTAGAGTTGTTGACTAGGGCATCAACAACCACACGTGTGAGGGAGAATGGAGGTCTGCCTACGGCTACAACAGCAGTAAGGAGCAGGTCACTATATCTAATGTTTTGGGTGCAATCTAGTCCAAAAGGGTCTCTCTCTCCAGCGAAGAAAGGAGGAGAAAACGGCAAGGGATAAAGGATTGTTCTTAGGGTCACACACAGCCACACATGCGAGACTCTGAAGTTGTTCCTGTAGCTAGGGCAGCAGTAAACTACAGTCATACATCCACCCTTGGTTGAGGCTGAAACTAGGCCTACAAAGCCTACTACTCTAGTGTGGAAGAAAGACCTTCAAGCGAAGAAGAAGGGCACTCCAACGAAGAAGAAAAGAGGCTACAACAATCACACGTGCAAGGAGCAGGAAGGGCTTGACAACAGTTTAGGGCAGCAGCATAAGAGACCTAATTAAGATGAGCAGTTGGGTCTACAAGGTCTCCTAAAGACAACAAAGAAGGATCTCTTTGTAGCGAAGAAGAGAAGACCTAATATTCTAGGGTTTCCTATCCTAGAAGACAAAGTGTTGGAAGACGAATTGCCGGAAAATGCGCCGGAAGTGACAGTGCAAAAAGAGGAAGGATTTGACTCATGCTAGGAGGATATCCTAGTCAAGGGTCTAGGGTTTGGCAGTTGTTCAAATAAGAAGCTTCAATAAGAGAAATTTTACAAGGGGTTTCCCTCTCAAGAGTGGAGAGGGTTTGTCCCTGGCAGAGAGCCAAATTTTGTGTTCTTGTTATTTTGTTTTGGTAGTAGTTTGATGAAGCACACACATATGCACTAATAAGAAGAAGAAGTATAAGCTAACTAAGAAAAAGTAAAAAGACTTCACATCGTTATCAAGTCTCAGAGAATCATCGCAACTCTACTTGCCCTAGATTCTCTAACATGGTTTCAGAGTGAGGTTGACACATCAAGGAAAGGGCAACTCAAGAACACTCAAGCATCTACAAAGTTGAAGCATCAAGCATAAGAAGTCTCAACCACTTAAAGGGTCTTCAATCCACCATTCATCAAGGAGGTCTACAAAGCTAGAAGAAGAGCCTTATATAAAGGCACCTACAAAGAAGAGCAGATCTACATCAAGCTACAAGTCTTCAAGCAAACCTCAACAACAAGAAAGCAACTTGGAGGACATCAACATCCAAGGAAGTCAAGCCATCAAGCTCTCAAGGAGGAAGCAAATCCATCAAATCTCAAAATCTATCAAGTAAGTACATGTCCCCTTCTGAATATACATCAATGTCTTTTTGCAAGGAAAGCAATAAGTCAGTGGGCACCAATAACTTTCTTGCATGGAAGAAGAGGACTGATCTACTTCTCAAGGAGAATGAGCTCCTAGAATATGTCAAGGGAAACATCATTGTCCCTGCTAAGGAACAGACTCAAGCGTTAGCCAAGCACAATAAGGATGAGAAAAAATCTCAAAGAATCTTGATAGAATCAATCAAGGACTCTCTCATTCCCTATGTCTCCAAGTTTGAGACATCAAAAGAAATTTATGATAATCTAGTAGAGCTATTCACAGTATCCACTACTGAAGAAGTATTATCTCTAAGAAATGAATTATACAAGATGAAGATAACAAAGGAAGGAATAGCTCCCTACTTCATGAAAATCTCTAAGATGAGAGATCAACTTCGAGAGTTTGGGGAAGTCATGTATGATAGAGAGATGAAAACTGTTGTACTCAATGCTCTACCTAAGGAGTGGGGAAACTTCACATCAATCATTTATGCCAAGAAGGAAAAAACGACTCTCAGTGATATGTGGTATCTATGCAGAACAGAGGAGACTAGACTTAAGGCAAAAGAAGATGTGGGATCAAAGGAGCAGACATTTGCTACCATGGCGAAAAGAAAGGGTAAATTTGGCAAGTTTGGTCCACAAAGAACAAACAACAAAGACATGTCCAAGATCCAATGTTTTGGATGCCAGGAATATGGACACTACAAAAGGAATTATCCCAAGCTTAAGAAGGACAACAACAACAAGAGAAAGAGAGAAGAAGCTCATATAACTCAAGAGGTGGAAGAGGAACGAAAGAAGCAAAAGAAGGAAGATCCTGGCATCTCTACTATGACTAGGTCAAACTCTTTTCTTCTAGACTTATTTCAAAGTTTTGAGTAGAATAGGAGCATGTAGGAATAAACTAAATTTTATGGCTAGAAGCACCCTCTAGAATATAGCAGCATGATGTACATAGAGTTCTAGACACTCATGTAGATTGAGCATTTATGAGAAGAACAAAAATGCAAAAGTAGAAATATCTTCTAGAGTATAGGAGCATGACAACTATAGCTCAATATATTCATGTAGAAGGGGCATACCTAGAATAGGACCTAATATATGATGGAAGAAAACTTGATCATGATAAGAATCTTAAAAGACCTAAATCATCAAAGGTAGGAAACATTTGCAAGGCAAGGATCTTTAAGATCCTATGATGGTATCTTCAAGAGAAGGTTCATGAACCAAGGTAGATGTCTAATTGGGAATCTCACTCATGGGATTCAAGAAAAGGGATGATATGCCGACAAACTAATATGAAGCAAGAAGGGCTACACCAAAGAATGATCAAGGAGGATCAAGATGTGGTATGTATCCATCAAAGTTTAAGTCATGTCATCATTTGTATATTATTGAGTTATGGGTATAGTTTTATAACATGATCAAGCATGAAAGGATCTCTTTCACCAAGAACATGCTCGAAGGCATGTACCACGATGCAATGAAGGTCAACAAAAGAACATGCTCACATAAGGAGCATAAGATTGCTGACTAAGAAGCAAGAAGAAATGTTAACAAGTCCAGAAAGCAAGGGATGAAGGAATGCTTCCACAAGAAGCATTAGGTGGTTGATCGATCTATCTAAGAAGAAGCAAATGAAGAAAGAGATCAAACATGTGAAGAACACCATGATCACCAAGAATCACTATTTGACAAAATGCCTTGAAAGATATCTCCCAAAATAAGGCACGATAACTCTGATGAAGGAAGAAAGGATCCTTGACACCTATGAAGGTCTTGATGATATAAAAGGTGTAGATAACTGATTATACTCTATGAAGATGTCGTGATGAAGAAGCCATCCAACAAAAGGGAAAACAATGTTGAAGCAATATCAGGATGAAGTCATGATGGGCTACCAGGTCAAAGCATATAAGCTGGCAAGTATGATGGAGCATCTATGAGGAGAGCTTTTCAAAGCATGGACAAGATGACAAAGGAGTAGCCAAGATGACTAGAAGAACCTGATAGTCACTTTCCACGAAGCAATGACATGACTAACCAAGAAGGAAAGTGATGGATGGATGGTGCCCTACCGAGAAGAAATTCGATCGAAGACTTCATGACATCAAGAAAGGAAGGAGATCATGCAGCTAAAGGACCCATGAAGACGCTACTGATGAAGGAAAGAGTCCCCAGTTAAGAGGGAGCTCTGACAAGTCCCTGATCAAGAGGGAGTTTTGAATCACCCCTGATTACAAAGGAGTGACTATTGTGTTTTCCATGTCATGGGTCATGCAGGACTAACAACCATAAGTCTAGATGAAGGCCATGAATGGAAATGTGACACAACATTCTTGTCTTCACTTGGGAAGAAAGAATGGGAGGATTAGGTAATCATCTGGCATCCGATACTCTTTGAGGATGTGTAGGGCATCCAAGACAAGAGTAGGCAAGAGAACCAATATTCTTTGAGGGCTGGGAACCCAAGATAAGAATAGTCGTAGGTGGTCATACTGGAGAACACCCGGGTGGGTATGTACCTTGAGAGACAATGATGAAGGTGTCTATAAATCACTGGTCTCGCCAGCATTGTGGCTCATGGTCTCGTAAAGATATGGAGCTGTTAGTCAAGGCCTAGCACTCTGACAATGCTGATGAATATGATGCTATAAAAGATGGATTGCTCATCCAGTTTCTCTTATGTGAATTCTTCAAGATTGAAAATTGCCAAACACCTTGTAATGTTGTATGAATACCTCCCTAGTGAAGAGGGAGTGTTGGAGAAGATGTAACTAAGTTTGGTCTTCATATATGTAATTTTGATATTTGTACTTATTCAAGAAAAGAAAATTTATTTTGATATTATTTATCAATGAGTTTCTTGCTCATTGAGAATAGGTCAAGCACATTTTGAAGTGCTTCTAGGGAGTCAAAGTCAAAATGTAATTATGATGAAATCCTTTGAGGGCATGTTACATCATGTATGATGTCATACAAGGTCATGGGAACACCTCCAAGGCAAGTCAAATCCTCTCCTAGCAGCAACGAAGTCTACAAGCAGCAAAAACGATGAATAAATGATGAAAAACATTGCAGCTGTCAAGTCAGCCTAGAAGACTGTCATGTCGGCTTGAAGGAGGAGGGACAAACCTCTATTTATAGAGGTTGTCCACTCCTCATTTGGACACACACAACAAGCTCTGAAATCCGCAAGAAAGGAGGTGACAAAAGGGAAGAAGGACAGTCGAGTAAGGGTGGATAAGAAGTCTGTTAGGGCAGCGAATGAACAAGGAAGGAAAGCGAAGGTCTAGAGCTGTTCTCTAGGGCATCGACAGCCACACGTGTGAGGGAGAATGAAGGTCTGCCTGCGGCTACAACAACAGTAAGGAGCAGGTCACTATATCTAACTTTTTGGGTGCAATCTAGTCCAAAAGGGTCTCTCTCCAGCGAAGAAAGAAGGAGAAAACAGCAAGGGATAAAGGACTGTTCTTAGGGTCACACACAGCCACACGTGCGAGAATCTGAAGTTGTTCCTGCGGCTAGGGAAGCAGTAAACTACAGTCATACATCCACCCTTGGTTGAGGCTGAAACTAGGCCTACAAAGCCTACTACTCTAGTGTGGAAGAAAGACCTTCAAGCGAAGAAGAAGGGCACTCCAATGAAGAAGAAAAGAGGCTACAACAGCCACACGTGCAAGGAGCAAGAAAGGCTTGACAGCAGTTTAGGGCAGCAGCATAAGAGACCTAATTAAGATGAGAAGTTGGATCTACAAGGTCTCCTAAAGACAGCAAAGAAGGATCTCTTTGTAGCGAAGAAGAGAAGACCTAATATTCTAGGGTTTCCTATCCTAGAAGACAAAGTGCTGGAAAATGTGCCGGAAGTGACAGTGCAGAAAGAGGAAGGATTTGACTCATGCTTGGAGGATATCCTAGTCAAGGGTCTAGGGTTTGGCAGTTGTTCAAATAAGAAGCTTCAATAAGAGAAATTTTACAAAGGGTTTCCCCCTCAAGAGTGGAGAGGGTTTGTCCCTGGCAGAGAGCCAAATTTTGTGTTCTTGTTATTTTGTTTTGGTAGTAGTTTGATGAAGCACACACATATGCACTAATAAGAAGAAGAAGAAGTATAAGCTAACTAAGAAAAAGTAAAAAAAACTTCACAAATTGTTATCAAGTCTCAAAGAATCATCACAACACTACTTTGCTCTACATTCTCTAACACATGGTTCCCAGGTTCCATGCTTCAACACCAACAGTAGGGGCTTCATCTTCATTAGTTCCACTATCACCATCTTCTTCATTGCCAGCACGTGGAGGCTCATGTACTGTTCATGGTTGAAGGAGGAGAGATTAGTAGATATATTCACAGTTTACCTAAGTTACCAGGATTCAGATAGGGATCCGGATTCGGATTCGCTAGTTTTTTGAAAATCCAGGATCTGGATATGTCAAGTACAAAAACTATAATAATATTTTTTAAATTTTAGAAAACACTTTTAGAGTTCAAAAATCCAATCCATTTATAAATGACAACATTTAAAACTGAAACCATTAGATATATTATAAATATGAAAACTGAAACACTGAAATGATGCATCCTCCTTCGTACAAAAAGGATAATATCATTATTGATAATAGTAAGTACAAAAATGAGCGTCTCATCCATGTTCACTCACATAAAATTAATTTAATTTGACTGTTGGATTAATTTAAATTGAAGCATGCTGGATTTTTTTTCAAAAGATCCCAAATTTTGGTCTCTAAATGCACCAAAACATTCAACAGCCCAAAATCCTCACTGCGAATAAAAAACTGAGACAAATGTGAACTTTGAAGAATAGACAAAAAATGATAAAATCAGATGCTGAGTTGAAGTCTCTCGGACGCTTTGGGAGGGCAAGTTTTTTAATTAAATTAACTAATGCCATTGGGAGTCGGGACCACCAGTATTTTGTTGATTGGAAGTGGTTCACTAAAAAGTAAACAGCAAATGGAAGGTGGCTTAACGTCCAAGTGGTAAAAATTAAAACAGTGAACAGTAAACTGTGGAATCAGAGAGTTTACTGTTTAACGTCTGAAGACAAAATTCAAAAAATTAAAAGGTTACCAACCTGTGAATTGTTGCCTGGTGAATCATCCTCAAAAAATTAAAACAATTAGTCACTACCTGGTGAATAGTCTTGAGTCCTCTGTTGTGCAGCATGCTGTTGCTCAATGCTGTATGAACAGGGGTCAGCTGCCTGGTGAATAGTCTTAGGTCTATCCTTGTACAGCTGACAAGCTCATGAAACTGTCTATCCAGCGCTGTTGTCTCGCTATCCTTCTTTGTTTCTATCGAAATGCCAATGTGGGCGACCGACAAACTCAGAAAAAGACAATGATCCACATTAAAACAAATAAAAACCTAGAACTGAAGTCTACAAACTAAAAACCACACTGCAAAAAATTTGAAATCCGGAAATTTCACGGGATATGTTTGCAAGTTCAGGGATCCGTTTCCAAATTCAGGAATGCATTTCCAGCCAACAGGGATCTGTGACATTTCTGGATCTTGGGCGGGTCTAGGTGGATCCGGATCCATATCAAATCTGTGAATCCGTGAATCCTGGACCATGGAGTGCCGGATCCAGTAACATAGCAGTTTACTATTGTCATAGACTAGACTTGTAGTCTTGCTGTGAATTTGAAGTTTTTTGTCTTACTCTCCCTAGTTCTGTGTGTACTTGAGTCTTGGTGGTGGCCAAGTGGCCTATTTTGTAAACATTATTATTTGAATTTTGGACATGACTCATGTTGATAGTTGCTCACTTGCTAGCTAAGTTACTTGAATGTTTGATGATTTTATCTTCTAAATGTTTTGTGTTTTATGATATGCTTAAAAATTTGATGTATGTTTGTAATTGCTAGAGCCTAAATGGTTGATGCTCGAATAATTAATCATTGATGTACAATGGAATCATGATTTATGTAAAAATATGCATGTTTTCATGTCTTCTACAGCTAATTTGGTATTTTGAATGTTCTTTTTGAATATAAATGAAAATATATATATAGATATACGAGACACTTCGCTTTCTAGATTTTTTGGGAAATGATGCTTCTACATCCCCGCTTCCAAAAAACGTCCCTGCTTTGTGCAACATTGTGTGGGGCAGATCACATGGACT
Source organism: Pinus tabuliformis (assembly GCA_031772625.1). Lineage (NCBI taxonomy): Eukaryota > Viridiplantae > Streptophyta > Pinopsida > Pinales > Pinaceae > Pinus > Pinus tabuliformis. Next base: position 337,097,719 of record CM062815.1, on the reverse strand, counting down.
CCTGAAACCATCATAGGGCAGTATAACTATATCGTATCTGTGAAAGGTTTCAAATTTAGAAGTATCACATAATCCTCACACGCAGAAATCATTCTTTAACCAAAAAACATAGGTCCAACCACGGAGGTTTGTATTTGGAGCAAGAGAATGTTCAGGAAACAAAGCTTTTTTGCAGCGGGGAATTTTCCTTATCCATGCACAGCAGGGGTTTATACCAACATAGCTTGCAAAGACCATAAACACTCTTAAAGCCATAACCAAGTGATCTTTCTGACACCTGAGACATCTCGTTTGAAGATACTGATCATGTAGATCAGATTGCATGTAGTCCTGAAGGTTGAAACCATCAGGGCAGTAAAATTATATAGTAACTGTAAAGGTAGCAAAATTAGATGTATTGTATATTACTTGCATTAACAAAAACGAATAGGTCAAAACAAGGAGGTATGAATGTGGACTAAGAACCTTCTGGAAGCAAAATGGTGGAGCAAGGAAGTTCTCTAATCCACATGCAGCAGAGGTTTGTACCATGATATCCTGTTAAGACCATAAATAGGCTTAAAGCCATAGCCAAATGATCGTTCCAACACCTGAGACCTTCTATTGGAAGGTACTCTGAGTCCATCAGAAGAAGTTGCAGAGCCATCCGAGAAATCCAGTCTATGATGCAGGAAAGGGCTGGAGGAGAGAGGCTTAAAAGCCTGATCCCTTCCCTCCCAGCTGTCAAAATGTGTGAATGTCAGCTTCACACATTTGACACTGCATCAAGGAATTGGAGGCAGTGAGTGTTGTTCATATTTATTTAAATTATTTAATAAATTAAAAATATCAATCATTTATTTCATAGAACATTTACGGACATTACGAGGCTGTTTTACAATAAAAAGTTGGGCCACTGCATGAGTCAGGCCACCACTGCACAGTGATCACACAACATGGCTATATTAAATGCAAATTGCCATGCGAGGCAAAATGATGGCATAACTATCCATAGAGTTTCAAAAATTAATTATAAATATCAAAGATACAGAAAAGTAATGACCTTAAGGTTGCAAGCATAGCACAAGATTATATCACAACTTAAAAGGCGTAAGGGAAGGTGGCAACAGCTAAATCAGCTATCCATGACACCCCAACCACAAGCTAATCACTTGAGGCTGTTTTTTTACTAGAGCCAGTTAATGATAGAGGTTCTCATTCACACATCAAAATTTGTCATTATTGGAATTAAAGGTATTCCATTCTGTTGTGTGAAGAAGCATTTGTATTTAGGGCAATGTTACCAGACTCGGAATCGGCAATAAATCGGCGAGGCAAAAGAGAGAAGATTTTTAATCGGATCGGGAAAAAATCGGCAAAAAATCGTTGAATTCATTAAATAAAAATATAAACATATATTGAATTAAAAAAACCATTTTTCATTAATATTGGGTAAAGGCATGTCCAAACAATTCATAATATCAATAGATGTCCAAAATATCATGAATAAATAAGTATCTCATATATGTTATGAGTCCAAACATGATCCAAAGCACTGAGTCTTGAGTCCTTAGAAGCATATGCTTCTAAAAGCAGTGTTGAAAATATCGGTATCGGCAAAATATCGGCGAGGGTCCAGAAAATATCTTATCAGCAATATCGGCGAAAATATCGGCAAAATATCGGCAAATATCGGCAAGCATAAAAAATAATTTTTTCAAATTTTTAAATATAGCCGATATTTTGCCGATATTTTCAAAATATCGCGATATTTTGCCGATATTTTCAAAATATCGCGATATTTTGCCGATATTTTCCGATATTTGCCGATATTTTCTCGGCGATATATCGTTTTGCCGAAAATATCGCGATATTTCCGAATATCGCCGATATTATCAACAGTGTCTAAAAGTTTACAAAAAACTGCATACTAATCAGAAAAAAATCAGCAATTAAGAGTCTAAGACTCTTAAGAGTGAGAACTAGAAGCGATTCCTTCCACTCCTTCGCTTGCTTGACTTTCAAAGTTCTCCAAGTCATGAAGGCTTAAAAGAGGAGGCTCATCTAATTGAACCCAGTCTGCCGCATTTATAGCTTGCAAATCTATCTCTTCAAGGTCGATTGGTGAATGATCCATACCTATCATTATCATGAGACATTGAAATGTGAATTAAAGTTTCACTTTGAAGTTTGAAGTTTGAAGTTTGAACTTTAAAGTACGAACTAGATTATGAAACCTTCAAATTCAAGCTCTCGAATCTCACCTTGTATTTGTTTGTTGCGAAGTCGTAGATTGTAATGGACAAATACAAGGTCATTCAAGCATTTTTGTGTCAATCGGTTGCGCTTCTTAGAATGTATTTTCTCAAACATGCTCCAGTTGCGTTCACAACCTGAAGCACTGCATGCTTGGTTTAAGATTCGAATGGCAAATCTCTTCAAATCTGGCGTATCACCACCAAAGTTTTGTCACCAAAGACCTAGCAAGTGGTAAGGGTTTGTGAGTAGAAGACTAGAAGTACTAAATTAGTAAATAGTAAAAACTTAAAAAGAAAAGAAAATTTAATAAAACATTTAACATACAAAATAAAATTTAAACAAATTTAATGAATTGATGAAGCCTTCAAGCTGGGTACCTGGCAACATCTTAGACCTTTGTCTTATAGCACTGGTATAGGCAAACAATTTAGATGGTGCCCTATAATCTTGTAGTTGGGAAAAGACACGACTTTGTTGTTCTGGATCAAGGAAGCACCTTTCCACGCATGCCATAAGTCCTCTGCCAACCTCCCCATCCTCATTAAATTTGCTCTTATCATAAAAATATTGTGGGTTTAAGAAGTACCCAGTAGCATGTAAGGGGGAATGCAATTGCCTATCCCAACGTGCATCTATAATGTCCCAAAGAGGCATATACTTTGTCTCATCATCCCCCTATCTTCTTTTGATGGCCTCCTTTGTGAGATCCATCGCCTCATAAATGTAACCCATAGCGGGTTTGTCACCATCAACCATCCTGAAAGTTCAAGCATTCAAATTTAAAGAAATATGAAACATTGTAAATAAAAAGAAGCTTGAAATGAAATTTAAAAAATGAAAAAGTTAAAAGACTTGAAGTACCTGAGAAGTCTAACAAGGGACTCCGTCACAGCAATAAACTCTTCGGCATCTTCCCAGAAGCCATCATTAAACACAAGTGCAACAATTTCGATGCCTTCAGGGGTCTTGCAATGTTTAGATCCCATCCACTCAAGTCCCAAGAACATCCTCTTCAGATTTATCTTTTGCTCAACCACAGATTGCAAAGATATGAAATTTGTTGCAAATCTAGTCACTGCAGGTCGAACAATTTCTTTACCTTCAGTGTATATTCTCATAGTGTTTAGGACAATAGTGTGGTTGTATAGGTATTTGGTTATGGATTTTGCCTTCTCCACAACCTCATGTATCCAATGAAGCTTACCAATGTCCTCAAGCATTAAATCTATGCAATGGGCAGCATAAGAGGTCCAAAAAATAGTGGGGTGCCTCATCTCAAAAAGTCTACCAGCAGCCATATAATTAGCTACATTATCGGTGACAATTTGTACAACATGTTCTTCTCCCACTTCTTGAACGACTTCCTCCATCATTTCACAGATAAGTTGGGCAGTCTTAACCTTGTCTGAAGCATCCACTGATTTGAGAGACATTGTGCCTGCGAGACAAGATACAAGGAAATTTATTAAATTTCTATTCCTCTGATCTGTCCATCCATCACTCATGATGGTGCACCCTGTTTCTACCCATGATGAACGAAACTCAGCTAGCACAAGCATGACATCTCTAACACTCTCTAACAACATATCTGTCCTAAGGCTCTCTGATGTAGGGGCTTTGAACCCTGGACCTGCAATAGCAATTGCATCAATCATAGCTTGCCAATAAGGTCTTCTGGCACAGTGGAAAGGTATGTCAGAATAGTACCAAAAGTTAGCAATGGCCTTCCTTGCCTGACTACAATGTTCCACCAAACTCCGGTGCGGGGAGATGCGGGTGCGGGGAGACGCACAGGGGGACGTGTGGGAGTACCCTCAAATTTTAGGGAAATTTCGGGGGTGCGGGGAGTCGTCGAGGTATATATATATATATATATATATATATATATATATATATATAATTCAAGTTCATATTCATTGTTCACTGTTCAATAATGAAAGCATAAAAATATTAAATAGACAATTGAAATTTGAATCATTGATCCATCCTCATCATTCATTTTGATACATATATCATTCATATGACATACTCAAGTGACAAGTCTCATTATTGAATTAATTATTATTCATACATACCATGAGATTCGAAAAGCAAAAATAAAAATCAATAATAAAATATTCAAATACATTGATCGATATCATTCATCATTCAATGGTTCATCATTCTACAATCTACATTGATTTAAAAACTAAATTCATCATTCATCATTCTAGAATCTAAATTGAAAGCAAAACATACTAGTATATTTTCAAAGTTTGAACACTAAATCTATATAACTCAAAGTTCAAACTCAAAAATAGTTAAGAGTGAAATGGAAATGACTTTGGGTTGAAATGAAATGAGCTTTTAACTTTAAGGTTTAGGCTTTTAAGTTTTAGTTATTTAGTTTTAATTTTAAATTATTTTTTTTAGACTTTTAAGTTTTAGTTATTTAGTTTTAATTTTAGTTAAAAAAAAAAAAATTAATGGTTTTGATTTTTGAATTTTGAATTTTTAAGTCTTATTAGACAAATTTAAAGGGGGATGCCCAGGCGCACCCTTTTTGGGGAGTCTAGACTCCCACACTGAAGGGGGACGCCCAGAAGCACCCTTTTTGGGGAGTCTTGGGGAGTCTAGACTCCCACACTGGGGAAACGCACCCCCTTGCGTCTCCCTAAGACTCCCCAAAAAGGGTGCGTGGGGAAACGCACCCCCAAGAGACTCCCCGTCCCGGGTGCGTGGGGTGCGAGAGGTGCGCGCACCCGACCCTGGGGGACGCGTCCCCGTGGAACACTGCCTGACTATGGATATTTTTTTTCCAACCAGTGGCATCCAAGGTATGTTGGGAACCGGGTTTTGTGCGGGGAGCAAAAAAGGTGTTTATGTTTCCACCTCCAATGTTGAAGGAAGGAGTCGAAGGACTCGTATGGCTTTGAGTTTGACTTGGCCTTGGAGGCATGTGTGGAAAACGTGGGAACGACATTGAGGATTCAACAGAGTGAGGTGACATGGGGCTAGTGGTAGAAAAACTATCAACTCCAAGAGTTCCTATTTCAGTATTTTGCTTTGCTTTCTTGGCATTATGCTGATCTAACATCTCAAGGGCCAAGGCTGCTTGGTATTTGACATTATCGTCAACCTTGCCGCAAAGACCTATATCATGGCCAGGTATTTGTGCGAGGTGGAACTTGAATCTATAAATGCCTCCACTACATTCCTTTTTGCAAAATTTACAAAGGAGCTTCAATTTTCCAGGAATCTTGTCACAATAAGCCCAAGCAAAGTCCATCTCTCTCGGCATTGTTGTTGCTTTGAACTTGTGTTTAATTTGTGGCTTCTGTTAAGATTTGGAGTCGTGGCTTCTATTTAATTTGTGGCTCCTGTGAAAGACAACAAAAAATCAAATTTAAAAATGATCCAAAAATTTAAAATATGCTAGAAATCTAAAAAATTAAATGAAGACAGATGTCAGTAAACATATAGAAATGTTGCCTTTCAATAAAACCAGAAAACATGCAGAACCCTGGTTTTATTCAATGGAGCACAACATAGCTCTAAAAATTGGCACAAAAGCACACCAAGAAAGTGCCATGTCATGCTGAAAGGCCAAAGTGCAGTACTGCCTTTTAAGTTTTGCTGGTTGAGAACAGTCATAACAACGGCACAGATGACATGCGAAGCAGACCAAAAAATGGCACATTAACTGCTTGAAAATTCCTTAAGAAGTGCGTCTCCTTGAGTCCTTACCAAGCAAACATACTCAACAGTCAACACCCTATCTTATGCGAAAGAGATCCAAAAACTGTGCTCTCCATCACACCAACAGCAGTAACAGTAGCACCCTCCTCTAAGGTTGACTTATCTCTCATTAAATCTCGAAAAAGGTGCTTGGAAATTGGAATAAGTAATTTACTAATTTTCAAGCTTGTTTATTGATCATGCAAAAATTAAAATAACAGAAAGTCTTCACAGGTGAATTTGACTTAGCCTGAGGTGTGAGCAACCTCCATAATGATAATACATAACTTCAATGGTAGAGAAGAAAGTTGAGATCCATGATGATATGGTATCTGACTTGAGGATCAATGGCGATGGCTTGAATTTTAGTGGCACTATAGAAAAGGATAACTCAGTTCTTAAAAGTTTCTGGATGGAAATGGATCAGGCTTTCTATATAGTATAGACTCAGCAGACCTTGAAATAGGGTGTTTATCATCCTTGAACAAACTATGAAAGTATATTTTCACTAAGCTCTAAAAACATTCAGTTCCTGTACAAACAAGACCTACGGTGACTCTACTGCAGTGGCAGGGTTAGTTTGGTGTCTTGTTCAAATTTGAAGCTGTTACATTTGTGAAGATTTTGACAAGGAAGAAACAGGGATGTTGGGTTAGGATGTCTTACTGAAAAAGTGTAGTGACACATAATTGTTTGTTTGTCCAGATTCATCTTGATGATTGTATGCAAAGCATCGAAAGTGTAGACAAGGATTTTGTGCACTAACAGAGGTTGAATTGTATATGATTTGAACCCGAGATCGATTGGAATGTTTGTGTAAGCACGAATGTGCCTTGTAGATGATTATGATAGTGATTAATTCCTGGAACAGAAGTTGTATAACCAGAACATATGCTTGTGCATGAGGATGGTAAAATATACATGAGACCCTATCGTGATATGACAAGAAGACACTAAGACAGTGACCTGTGATAGTTGACTTTGATGAAACTCTGATGTGTGCCAGCACTGTAGAGATGGAAATAATCTCAGTCTTAGCCCAGAGAAGACTAGTATTCACTGCAAGCCTATTTTAACAGATAATGTGGAGTACAGAGAGATAGGTTTAGTAGAGAATAACATTAAAGAAAGGCTTCAATGCCCCTTTGCACACATAGCAAATGAAATTGATAAACCCTCAGTTCCTATCTTGGCTAGATGTCCAACGATAGAAAGGAAAGCTCAAGTCCATGGTGATTTGATATCTGATCTCAGGATCAATGAGGATTGCCTGAACTTTATTGGCATATTACTTATTAGAAGAGGAAAACTCAGTCCTCAAGAATCTTTGGGAACAAATGGAGCATACTTCAGATGGGGATGAGAATAATTTTGATCTTAGTCCAGAGAGGAGTAATATTTGCTGTGGGCCTGTTTTTAACTTTTTATTACATATGTTGGTCCTCCATGTGCATATCCCAAGAACGTAGCTTAGGGAGTATTAGTAAGCTACCTCATTAGACGTGGATTTGAAATAGATCTGATATGCTTCATATCAGAGTTGGAAAACAGTGCAATTTGTTTCTCAAACTAAATAAATAAGGATAAATAAATATCAGAGTTGGAAAACAGCTTGATCCCTGTAGGATGTTGCACCTTAGTACTACTGTCAGATACATATATGGCAGGCATGGCATCTCTGCGATATGGCATGGCATCTCTGCGATATGGTTATGTCTGTCATCTCTCTGCGTTATAGTTGGTCATAGTTGTAAACTTGTATGGATTCCAATTAACTCTGCGTTATATATCAGGCAGATACATATATGGCAGGCATGCCGCATAACTGTTATATATATGGCATTGCAGCATTAGCATCTGTTCTTCTCTGCTGTATCGCGATTCACATCACCTGATCACACTGCACAGTATCACGATTCATCATTATATATATATTATATAGAGAGAGGGGTTACCTGAAGGCTCACGCAGGTATACGATATCTCGATTCTCAACAATGCGGCGTCGAATGCATCTCTGAGGCTCTGCGGTAGTGTCGACTGTGCGGTGTCTGGAGGCTGGACGCGGGACGATGAATTATGAAACAACTCGATAAAGTGATAAACGCGACAAACAGAAACCCAAAACCCGATAAACCTAAACCCAAAAATTTTGGCGGGACTCGGAAAAAAATGCAGAGTCGGAATAATCGCCATACTCACAAGTCAAAATCGCGTTGACCACGAGTCAAACTCGGTCAACGCAATTTGACTCAGGAAGATTCAGTTCGGATCGTTTCGTGGCCGAGCAGAGTGGGAATCGCGATTAATCGGCAAAATCGCCGATTCCTATTTCACTGATTTAGGGGTTGGCAGTCTAATCTGCAAGCTAAGAATTGTCCTTATATAGGAAAATTTACATGCCATTATCAGTATTTCCATTTCAGCATTTCCATGTCGTTGTTCAACGCACACATGCTCTTTATCTACCTTAATGCCTGATAAGCTAAGTAACCGGATTCGTTATATAGGGGCCACGTGTCCGAATCCGGCATGTCGGACACGATTCACCCGAAAAACGTGTCCAAAAAACATGACACGTCGAATCCTATCAGGACACGTCGAATCCCAAGCGTGTCATGAAATTCACCAGCGTGTCCCGATTTTTGACAGCGTGTACAGGATTCGTTTGGTGGAAAAGTGACCTGTGTTTGTCCGGACCATCTTTTGGAAGATATTTGCTGGTTGCATTCCCTTTATTTCTAGCAAGATATAGTGTAACACGGTTAGATGTATACTGGAAATCCTAAATGTATAGTGGAAGTCGGATTTGAGTAAATATTCAGGATGTACTTATTAAGGTTTTGTTCATGATGATGTCAATCAAGTAAGTTATTTGAACGAGAAGTTTTGATTGAGGAATCTTTCAACTATAGGATCACAAGATAGCCATTTTATTTGTAAGTCATTAATGGTGGTTTCTATTTTTCCTTTTCTACATGTATCATCCAGATTTTCAATAGAATGTTTCACATTCTCTTTGATTGGACTTGGTTTTCTTGTTTCCATATCTTTTCTGGGTGCAACTATGCACAAAGTTGCAGCGTGTGTATGGTTTACAACTTTTATGTGAAATAACATGCTATTGAGGCTTGCCCCACATTGCAAAATCTGGGGTAATTTAAATCCTTTTATCCCAGGTCATTGATTAGAAACATAAACAAAATCGACCTAATGCCTCCACAATCACATTCTGCTCCGGCATAGATTGTGAATTTCCACTTGATACCATGCTCTCTGCAAAATGAGTCAATCTCATTAGTGCTGTACTCTCCACCAATATTAGATTTCAATGCCTCGAGATATTTATCACTTTGCTTTAAACAGAAATGTGTTGTCAGTGTGTTTATCTTACTATCTTGTAGTTGTAAGTTGTCTTTCAGTTATGAATTATGAATCATGATTTATGTGACCAGTACCACTGACATGTATTTGAATTTTGTATGTACTATGCATGCTATAGATGAAGATCTATGTTTGAAATCAATAAATTTGTATCATTAATTAAAATTTGTGTAAGAAATATCTAATTTTTAATATATATATATATTTAATAAAATAATATATAACGAATCCTACGTGTCCTGTTCCGGGGGGTCAACGTGTCCGAATCCGACACCACGAATCCCGAATCCCCGTGTCAGGTGACTTAGCTGATAAGTGATAACCATATCTTTTTGTAAATCGAATGACAATATGATGTCTGCTTTTTTCTATGTTATACAGCTGGTCTAATTTTTGATACACATAATTATCTGTCGGATTACTCGCTGTATTGAAATAAACTGAGGTTCGAACTGCTGTTTTTTTCAGTCGACTTCATTGACAGAGTTCCATGTGAATCTCATCTGCAGGAGTTACAGAAATCATATTTTTATCTGGCTGTACCAAATGGTCCTATTATTTCTGGAAAGAATGGGGTAGAGGGATTTCATCCTTTATCAAAGGCCTTGTACTATAATTTGTTAACTTTGCAATAGAAAGGGTGATTTTTATTAGTTACCATTGTCATGCTGGATTTACAATTTATGTTTTCTAAAAAGTTGTCGTGCTGCTTAATGATGCTGTGCATTAACTGGAATTTGATGTGTAACTCTTTACTTCAGTGTGTCAGGTTACTGAAATTTCCATTGGTGTTGGGAATAGTCTACTTTTGTTTCGGGAAATTAAATTTATCTCAATCCAAGTTTGTTATATTTTGCAGCATGAAGCAGCATTGCATGCACTGGCAAAGGCTCTGTTGGAAAATGAAACACTGAACGCTCAAGAGATAGAAAGGATATTGAATCCTTTTCAGGGGAGAGGAGATCAGCAAGTGGAGGAAGTGGGGCAAGTGGAGCAAGCAGATCAAGTGGAACTTGCCATCAGCTGACTATTTTCTGTTGTACCATCTGCTTTCTTCAAAAGTTATATTTGTGACATTTGGGCTCTCTTCAGACTATAGAACATTGTATTGTAATCATTCTTTGACCAGGTGTATACCTACCGGATGGGCCTTGTGTATTGCAAGGGTAAAATATAGAACACACCCACAATGTTCAGATACACAAAGATATTCTGTGACAAAGTATCTAGAACATTAGGCATAAGAAATCAACATTCAAAGCATACAGGGTATGGATTGTCCAAAAGTGTTGTCCTTTGAGAAGTAAATTGTAGCAAAGTCGTTTGCAAAGCATAGTATTGATTTGCATCCGAAGCATGCAATAGTGTAATTAATTGTCCAGAATGTATCCCATTGTTCCTAAGTTTGACATAAATATGCTATGACTGCGATCCTGGGTACTATCCAGGGTGATTCCACATTCTTTTTCTGATATCAGCTCTCATTTCTGTAAAATTTTTGAACAGACTATTAGTTCAATCTACGCAAGTGGAGTCACTAATGACGATGGCGTTGATGAGTGGAAAATGCATATCTTGTGTTGAATTCTGTTCTAATTCTTGTATGTTATAGAAAGTCCTATTGTTGAACTTGTCTTGTCTTTTAAAATACTTGCTCTTTATTATATGTACAATGTCATACAATGCTCAAGTCCGAAAATGTTTACACAATGCTTATGTATTTTTACTGTGAAATAGTTTTACCAAAATGATTCAAATTATTCCTTCTAATTCGTCGCCGTAAGTTAGCGTCACAATTTGTAGGGTCTATATGCTTATATGTTATGAATCAAAATGTAAATGCAGTTTTTCAATTATACATGGGGCTTTTGTATTACCCCGAGTTTGCGTAACACTTAATTTTATTTATTTATTGTTAATTTAATTCTATTCCTAATTTCCCCGAATATCTGAGTCTTCTGCTGGGATACGCATATCATTGTAAGAACCGAACCTGTAGAAGGCTTTCGAAATTCCCTCTTTCCGACATCTTAATGATTCTATATCCCACCCTCCTGGAACACCTTACTTTGGAATCAATGGTACTTTGGAACCAATGGTGAGCATTCGCTATAGAGGTTCCTTTGCTTACAATGTGATGCCCTTTGGGCTGAATAATGCCCCTGTTGTTTTTTCCTGCATTGTAATAGCAGCCTCTATATTCACAAGTTTCTAGAAGACTATTTGAATCATTGGATGGTGCCAAGTTATTATATGTGGCCTGCCTGCCTGCATTCTTTTATTACCTGCCTACTAATATACAAGGAACCAGAGCCTGCTGTGCACCTAAAGGCTAATATAGATCCACTTGCCCTCCACCTAAGAAGCAGGCGTCATGGATGAAGTTGAATATGAAACATAAATTGAATTGCATTGGGCATATAATTAAGAAGGGACAGTCAGGCCACTCTATGCCATCTTTCAGAATCTTACATTAATCTATATCAAAGCATTAATTTTTCTATTATTAACGTCTCGATCTTTCCTATTGTCAAAATAATAAAGATAGATTCACTTCATACTTCTCTACATGCAGCCTTAAATCGAACGACCATTTAGACTAATTTACTAAGTAAATTAATAAGACATTATTTTTCCTGTAAGTGCAACCTTATATCAAAGGGCCAGCAATTTAGTAACAGAAATACTTCACTTTCAGGACATCACAAATTATCAGACATATTAAGAGTGGAAACTATAATAGGATATGGTGCAAATTGGAGAGATCACACCTAATATCTACAATATAATTGACTAACAACAAAACTTGAAACAAAGCAACTTTAGTGTTAAATTGGATTGACATCTTTGGCCTCTGAAAGGCATGGTTGTCAACATCTCAATGAGAAAACTTGAGTTCTAGCATACGGAAGATGCATCATGCATCGCTAATGGAGCCTCCTATTAAGGTCAATATAAAGATCTACTAGCTGTCTTATCTCCATTGAATCGACATCTAAGAGCATCTAAATGTGCTGTTGTAACTCTAGGGGGGCATTCTTCTTCATTATCCAGTGAATGGGCATTAAAGTGGCACATATCACAATAATAGTGCCTTAAAACTCCCTTTAGAGTTACCCCAATTACACTATTGTTGCCACATTCACTAAGCCTTCACTAGTGCTAACATTTGCAACACGAGTTCATGTTGAAAGGACATTGAGGACAGATAGGTGTTTTAACTGTAGTGCACTAGAGCACATCCTTGAATATGACAGCAAATCCATGATGAAAGGATGATTTAATTAATGTTAGTGGCCAATTTAAACAAATGACTAGTGCACTAGGGCACATCCTTGAATATGACAGAAAATCCATGATCAAAGGATGATTTAAGTAATGTTAATGGCCAATTTAAACAAATGATTAGAGTTCATTAAACGTTGATGTAGTATAGAAGCATTGAATTTTTATTATATAGTATGGGGGATGACACCTATACCAAAACCTTGGCATTGAACTTCAAGCTTTGTACTTGAAATAATATTCATAGATATATTTATGCATTATACAGGGCAAGGCTTTATATTAGTAGGCAGGATTGCAGTGCTATCAGTTTGTGTATCTTAAATTTCCCTCACCTAACCATATTATGTGTTTTAAAAAATCAAAACAAAAATATTGCCTAAGAAACCTCAATATTCTAGTAAGTAACAATATTTGAAATTGATCATTTTTAAAATCCAACATGTTTATTTGCATCATAAGTTATAGAAACCTTTCCTTTTTATCTTTTACAAGTATGAAAAAAAATGTCTTTGAATTGCTATTGGATATGTCACGAAGTCATTGAATCAATGGGATCCAGGTAAACCACTCTCAGCTTTGCCTATGGGTCTCAATGTTGAATAGGCTTTGGATCTGCTCACTCAATTGCATGCCTTTTTTGGAAAATGTTAGTTTTGGTCTTCATAATTGTATATGTAATCATGTCATTATGTATATCTTATGTTACAAGAAAAAGAAGAAAGAGAAATATTATTTTTAAGCATGGGTTTCATGCTTCATTTTATTGGTCTTCTAGGTCAAGCATGCATTTCATGCTCATAGGGTTTGTCATGTAAAAATAATATTTTTTTGAGGCAAGAGCATCCTTGTCATTTGTATAAGACCCTATTGAGCTAGTTGTAACATGTAAAAAATATGAATTATGAGTCTAGAAAAAGCTGCAAGCCTCTTAGCACAAGTTTGCCCTGCGGGCAAGAAGTCAGACTAAAGAAGGATATTTGACCTCATGGAAAGCCTATAAATAGAAGCAGATTTGACCTCATTTGGTCATTAATTTGATCTCACCAAGAAAGAAGTTTGATCTGAAGTAGGGAACATCAAGGCAGCTAGAGCAAAGGCCAAGGAAGTAAAGGAGAAATCAAGAAGAAGAAGCAAAGTTTGTTTTAGGACCTTATTCTCTCACATGTGCTAAGGAACTAGGGTTTCTGTAGCTAATACAGGGCCAAAAATTGTAGGTCTAAGTTGCAGGTTCGAAGCTGGGGGCCGACGCTGAAGCTGGAAGTTGGTTGAAGAAAGATTGACTCTTGTTGACTTGGTTGATCTCTGACCTCATTGGAAGGGCTTCTTAGAGGGATGACTTGGTGCTTGGAGGACTTGGTCTAGGGTTTTGGGTCTTGGTTTTCTCATTTGAAGCAAATTCTATAAGAAAATAAGAGATTCTTTCAGGGTTTTCCCCCTGGAGGGGTCTTGCCCTAGCCTAGAGCCTATATCTTGTGTCCATTGTCTTTATTGTTTTTCTCTCGATAAATGTTTGATGAAAAGATCTAATAAAGAAACATAAGAAGATAACTAAAGTTCACAAGCAAATTATTAAGGTTAAGGAGAATTTGAACTAATAGTTTCCCTATTGCATTCTCCAACATGGTTTCAGAGCTAAGGTGAACAAGAGAAGGAAACTTGAAGATCATATTGAAGGGTTGGCTTGTCAAAGGGTTCATTTGCAAAAGGACACGAGGAAAGAAGAAAAAGACCTATTGACCTAGAAGAAAGATTACTATATCAAGGATTTCATCATCTCAAGAAGGATCAAGCTCTCATTGAAGGAAGAAAGGATAAGCTCTTGTTGAAGACTCTAGTAAATCATCTCAAAGAAGATGTAGCATCAAGGAATCTTGGGATCATCATTCACTCCTTGAAACTGATTAAAGACGCCATTGCTGAAGGAATCCTATAAGTCATCATTCTAGGGCATCTTTGAAGTCTCCTTGAAGGTCTTGAAAACATCAAGATAGTTGGAACCATCATCAAAAGTGAGGACTCTTGGTTGACAAGTGTCATATTGTCTTCAATGTCTCAATATGCAAATCATATGGCTACATTTTGCAAGGAAACAACAAGCTTGTTGGATCAGAAAACTTCCTTGCATGGAAGAAGACGATTGAATTAGCACTTGTTCCTTAAGAAACCAATTTCCTGGCTGTAGGGAAATTGTGCTTAAGACATTAATAAAGATTATTTACTGTCACTTACTGTTTATTATATCCCCAAATGAAGGACTTGGAAAACTTGGCCTTAGACTCTTAATACATGTATGACCAGAACATCTCAGAATGCCATTTGTTGCTAAATATAAATGATGAATGAGGAAAGTTTGAAGGTGAAGTTAAAGACAATACGCTGATCTTTTACAGGAACTATTATCTGTAACTTAGAGGAATTACGATAATGAGAAATAAATCATAGATAATATGCTGGTCTTTCACAGAAATATTATCTACAAATTGGAAGGACATGAGGACTTCAAGTATAGGAGCGCTCTTTAAGGGATTTTAACCTGCTGCTTCATTACTACACTCGAAAAGAAGAAAACATTACATGATACATGACAGAGAAACTTACAAAATCATATATAACAACTCCTAGAAACTCCTACTTGTTTCATTAATCAATGATGTTATCAGGAACATAGTGGCTAGGTTCTCCAAAATTCCAACCCTTTTTTAGTAAATGTTTCGACTTTTTATACATTGTGGAACAGTTATTGATTTCTGAAACCTATCTAACTGCTTTCTAACTATATGAAATAAAATTGTTACAGAATTTACAGAGGGTAAAAAACACCTCGAAGAACATGGAATAGCAAGAACAAAACTGAATTTAGAAGGAGACGACAACTGCTGACTCGCTTTGCTTATAATATTTTCCGGTCCGGTGTTAATGTTTTAACACTTGTTTTCTTTGAAATTCGACCTTTTCCTTCATTTCCTTTGTATTTTGATTTCTGATTGTTTTGCGATATATATATACATGCACCCATATAACCATTGACTTCTGATATACCACTCCTTTTGCTTTGTCTCTTTTTTTAAAGTATTTTCAAAGATTCTCGAATGAAAAATGAATGTTATAAACAATGAACAATGCATGTTACAACATCTGGCTCCACCTGGGGATAGTGCTTTTGCCACAAAAGCACTAAGAACCACAGATTAGTGCCTTCACCTCGGGCATGGAGTCATATATTGCTCTGCATAAACTGAAATACTATGGCATTTGTACAATGACTTCACTCCGGTATTCACAATGAAATGATGTTTACTCTTTAGAACTGGAAGTAGTGTTTTAAATATTGCCCATTAACAGGCAGTTGTAAAGTCTCACCATCAAGATTTTCAAGGATGAAGGTATTATTGGATCTCACTTCAGAAATTCTAAAAGGACCATACTAGAGAGGATCAAACTTCCCATGCGTACCCTTATCCTCTCTTCTAGTATCCCATCTCAATACTAAGTGATCTGAAAATGGGGCTCTTATGCTTCTTGTCTAGCTTACAAGAACCTCTCCCACTTCCAAAGCTTGAATATTCCCAAGTCTTTAATGATTAACCAATGCGGAATTAAGAAATGCTTGAAAATATAGGCATATGCTTGTATTTGTTTTCAACTGATTATTTGCTTTAAAATCTATTGAGTACGCTGATATTTAAATGTGTTTGAACATATATATAAATGCATATAACAACGAATAATGCAACAGTAAACAAACACATGAGACAACAATTTAATTAGGAGTTCACCCACAACTCTTGGGCTACATCTCTGTGAGCTCTAGTCAACTCAACTAGGCTTTCTGGGATTATGGTATTAGTCTTTTTTTACAAGCTCTTGGCCCAACTCTTGTTGTTCTACACAAAAACAGCGGGTTTAGACACCATTTAATCCCCTGGCTCTTGAAGCTCTGGCTCTTGGCTCTATCTCTCTGGCTCTTGGTTTTGACTCTTGGCTCTGACTCTGACTCTTTGGCTCTGGTTCTGGCTCTTGGCATTGACTCTAGCTCTCTGGCTCTAGGTCTTTGGCTCTTTAGCTCTTCTGTTCTTACTTCTTGGCCCTCTGGCTGTTTACAGCTCTCCCTTTGGGCTTTTCACTTGAACTCCAAGTGACTCCCTTGGCTTCCGCGCTATCACTTTGGCTTCCGCGCCGCCTCTTTCGCTTTCACTTCCTTTTTGGCTTCTGCTTCCGCAGCAAACCCTTTAAGGATTAATAACAGCTCCCCTCAACAACCCAGTAGCCCTCTGTCTTTGACATTCATGGCTTAGAAGCCAAAATCGCGCTCCCCGTTCATTGCCCCTCTCGGGCTTTTTGTCTTCCTGTCACAGTCTACTCGAATCCCTTCTTTGGTGTTCAATAATCATTGCATAACGCCCTTTGGGCCGGTGGTGACCTGTTCCGTAACGGATGAGGGCATCGGCGCTTGAAATCCCTTAAGAACAATCGTTCTGTGTTTTACACAGAGAACGTTGCAATACATGGAAAAATCCGCAAAGCACTGTCCATCCAGACTTGAAATATTCATAACTGCACCCTAAACTCCCATCGGATCCGCCTGGGAATCACTATTGCATATCGCAATTGGCCTGCTCCAAGGTTTCCCCTTTGTATTTTAAAATACATTGAAACAGTGAAAATTAACGTAAAAATGGCTTTGGTGGATTTCGAATGTTATACATTTTCATTCCTGAACCCTTTTGGGTCCGGTTTACATCGCATATCGCTTCCCTTCGCTTTTTGTTTATTAAACGAAATATGCAAAAATGCATATAAAATGGCCTTTTGACGGACTTCAATATATATCCAATGTTGTTTACCGCCCCATCGGGTCCGTATATCGCATTGCGTATATAACATATGGTCGCTCCATTGTTTGTCGATCACGATCCGCCGATATCGGCGATCGCGGTATCGCATCGACCCAGTCCCATCGCGCTATGCCTTTGATTGTCCCCCCAACTATCTTCGCCGATTGTGATTGCCGATCTGCTTGTTACGCTGATGCGACATGCTAATTGGATCTGGACCGTTGATTGGCTAGATCCAACGGCCCCTATGCAACCATTGTTCAAGCATTGTTTTCATGGTTTTCTTCATGTTTCTAAGGCCCGATAGTGTAATCCGATAAGTCCAAGACTTCTCCTTTTTCGGTGGTCTTGCCCTTTTGGAAGACTTAGAGGGTTTTTAAACCCATTATTCAAGGGATTTTGCCTCTTTTTCCTTTGAAAAATGGTAGCTTCATTTTATGATAGCTTTCCCATCTGAAGTCCATTTTCGCCCATTTAAGCTGCGTTGGATTCAGAATAGAGGGAGCCCTGCAATGAGACTATTTCTAAGAGCAGCCTGCAATTTTCATTTTCCTCTGATTTACAAAGGATGTGTGCCATTTGGCACTTTTTACCTCTTACATGAAGTCTTTTAGACTTAGAGGTTTATCTAGGATCCATTTTTGGATCACTAAGTCTGCAACTTTAAAGTCGATTTCCCTAACTTTTCTATCAAAAATATTTTTCATTTTGGATTGTATGTAATCAAATTGTCCCTTATCTTGTCCATGTTTTCGTTAAGCTCCACAGCTTTGTTCATTCTTCTTACCAAATCATTTGGCTCTTACTTCGCCTCCTAAATCATCGCAATCACTAGTTTCACAAGTTGACTTGGAAATAGAGCCTGAGTTCCATATACTAATTCAAAAGGTGATTTCCCTGTAGATCTTCTTGTAGTTACTCTTGCAGCCCACAGAGCAAAGTTTAACTTAGAATCCCAATCTCTTTGATTTTCCGCAATGGTTTTCTTAAGGATCTTCATCAAAGTTTTGTTAGTAGACTCAGCGAATCCATTACCCTGAGGATGGTAAACTGTTGAATGAAACAAAATAACATTATACTTCTGACAAAAAACGATGAACTTACTTGAGTTGAAGACTTGTGTTATAAAACCAACTCAAGAAAAAGATAGAAAAGATAGATCAACGCCTTAGAATTCAGCCTCTTCGAGGGGGAAACCTCCTTTACATTACATAAATGAACAATTCTTGGATGATACAAATGACAAAACCTCCTTTCTATATATAGGAGTCTAAGGAGTCACAATATATTCTAGCCGACCTAACAACAATAATATAAAGCCACAAAAATAACAATAGAGGGATTCTATGGGGCATAGTAATAACAATATGGGGGCAATAGGGGCACAACAATATTAATAAGGGGTATAACTACAATAGTAATGTGGTAATCACTAGTATTATAGGGACTCAACATGCCCCTCTCCTTCAAAAAAGTGTTGTCCTCAACGCTTGAGTAGTTTTGGATACTTCTACATAAAATTCTCATCCTCCCATGTGGAATCTTCAACGGATAAGTTCTTCCACTGGATAAGATACTCTGAAATTGATTGATTTCGTAGCTGTCGAGTTCTTGTTTCTGTAACTGCTTCCAGTTCCAATATAATTTTTCCTTCCTCGTCAAGTTCTGGCAATATTGTTTGAACTAGGAGCTTGTCGCCTATAACCTTCTTTAAACATGAAACATGGAAAACTGGGTGCAATCAATAAGCTGCAGGAAGCTCCAATTTGTATGGCATAGTACCAATATTTTGCAACACCTTGTACGGACCATAATACTTTGGTGATAATTTATTATCCTTCTTAGCTTGCTTGAGGGGCATTTTCTTATATGGTTGTAGCCGTAGGAATACCCAATCACCTACATCAAAATTTTTTTCACTGCGATGTTGATCTGCCTGTTGTTTCATTCTATTCTGTGCCAACACGAGGTTATCCTTTAAGAGTTGGAGGACTTGTTGTTGATGTTCGATGTGATTTTCCACTGCCTGAACCTTATAGGTTGTGGAAGACTAGGGGCAACAACACTTCCGTCTTTATAGTTGTGAGTGGTATGCTTCCTGGTTGCCATAATTTTGCTTTCCATTTTTCTTGCTAACCTAAATGTCTTCTCTAATGAATCAGGTTCCCAAAGGCGAACATCATGTTGGATATTATCCTTTAAAGACTCTATGAACACATTAATCCTATGCTCCTCTAGAATATCTTTTACCCTTATGTTCAATTTTTGGAATTCCTCAATGTGCTCCATTATTGAACCCTTTTGTTTGAGACTTATCAATTGGCTAAAAAAAGTGTTGCTTTTTGTATCCTCATAATGTGCTATCAATTCTTCCGTAAAAATTGTCCAAGTGATAAATTGTTTACTAGAGCAAAGCCATTGATACCATACAAACTGATTTGGTTCCAAATATAAAGTTGCCATACGTACCTTTTGTGTGTTTTGCACATTATTGAGATCAAAGAATTGCTCCATCTGTAATATCCATGTGGCGAGATCCTTGCCATCAAACTTCCTCATATCGATTTTTGGAATATGGTGGGTCTTCGATCCAACATTAGAGTCTATGGAATTATGATTAACATTTCTTTTGTTCACATCATGAGTTTCCTTTACAACCTTTTTACCATTAGTAAGTATTTCTTGTAGAAAATTTGTCAAATCTGTTTTCAAATCTGCCATGTCTATCTTCAAATCTGTCTTCAAATCTGCCATGTCTCTCTTCAAATCTGTCTTCGAATCATCCATCTTAGCTTCCATGCCCTTTATCTTAGATTCCACGCCATTTATCTTAGCTTCTGTTAGCTTTTGTGAGCGTGACATTTGTTGCACTTGTTCTTGTAATTTTGATATATCATGTAGCATTTCTTCCTCTTCTTCATGAGTCATGCTAGAGCTTTAAAGTTCCTTACTAGGTTTTTGCATTTTCTTTCCTCAGGGCATCAGTTACTGATAATAATTCTTTACTATGCCCTTTGAATTCCTTAAACCAAGCTTACGCAAAACTTAAAAAAAAAACTACACACCCTTTTTCACTTTGTAGAAGCCTGATATTGAATCTGATGTATCTCTGTAAATTCAGATCCTCCAGTTCTGAAATTGCAACGTGTAGTAGCCTTCTGCGTCCTTTTTCCAATGCCATAAGTCTGACCCAAATTGGATTCTCCAATGAAGAGTTATGCGAAATCTCCCACAGTGACTTGATTATAGACTAGTTCAGTAGAGCACACTTGTACGACGTGCCACGAGTCACTGTTTCGACCTTTGGATATGAAAAATTCATACAAGAAACTAAAGTCCGTCATCTTTCTGTACCTTCTTACGAAATTTCAATCCGATCCCTAGAGAGAAAGTTATGATGATTTTCCCCAGGTCACCTGTTTGGAATGTAATTCAAGAGTCTGCAAAAAGACCAACTTCCTCAGATCATATCTCCGCAAATATAGCGCGAAAAGCTCTGAAATTCGGACCTGAGGTTCAACGCGATTTCTTCTCAAATGGGTTTTTTTTGCAACTTCTAAAACGTCGCAGAAAAAAGTTATAGCGAAAATGCCACGATGACCTGTTTGGAGCAGTGAAACCCTAGAATCCAAAGCTCTGATACCAAATGTTATGAAACCAGCTCAAGAAAAAGATAGAAAAGATAGATCAATGCCTTAGAATTCAGCCTCTTCGAGGGGGCAACCTCCTTTACATTACATAAATGAAAAATTCTTGGATGATACAAATGACAGAACCTCCTTTCTATATATAGGAGTCTAAGGAGTCACAATATATTCTAGCCGACCTAACAATAATAAAATAAAGCCACAAAAATAACAATAGAGGGATTCTATGGGGCACAGTAATAACAATATGGGGGCAATAGGGGCACAACAATATTAATAAGGGGTATAACTACAATAGTAATGGGGTAATCACTAGTATTATAGGGACCCAACAACTTGAGTGTTGTCTGTTATAATTTTACAGGACATCCAAATCTGCTGAAAATATTCTCTTCCAGGAATTTCATCACTATCTAATCGTTTTCTCTCTTAGTAGGAATTGCCTCTAACCATTTGGTGAAATAATATGTTGCTGTGAGAACTCACTTGTGTTGTCTGCTTGAGGGTGGATTGGTTTCTCCACAAAGCCCAATCCCCATTGTCTAAATGGCTCCTCTATGAAGACTGGAATTAAAGGTAAATGAGCTAATCTCTTCTTTTTAGCAAAAAGCCGACACTTTTGACAACTTCTAACAAACTGATAGGTATCACCAAATAAGGTAGGCCAATAAAATCCAACATGAAGGATCTTATGTGCAATTACTTTCAAACTGTAATGTCCCCCACAAAACCCCTCATGATAATCTTTGATTATTTCTGTAAATTCATCATCTGTTTAACACAGTAATAGAATTCTAGTAGGATCCTTCCAGTACAATTTTCCTTCCACAATCGCATATGGTTGTGCCTTAATCTTTAGTGCCCTATACTTTGTTCTGTCTAAGGATTGAGGACAAGAAAGAAAGCACAAATAATGAATTATATGTTTATACCATTCTGAACATAAAAATTTATACCTGATCTTCATTCCTGGATCTTGCTCTCCTTCATTTTCTTCAGCTGCTTTTTCATCTACAGGTGCCAATAAGTTAATTCCCAATGCCTGAAAGTTTGATTCTGTTAACATTTTTGCCAGTCCTTGTCCTTTTACCAACTTTGTGGGTTTTATGTCCAAATCATATTCTTGGATCTTGGCAATCCACTTTCCTCTCCTGCCTTCTACATCTCCCTGTAATAATACATCTTTCACTACAGCATTTGGCACATAAGCAACGATTTGGGACTGTAGCACATAAGTTCTAAAAGCTTTCAGGGCTTTTACCAAGGCATACACTTGCTTCTCGAAAATATTATATTTCAGCGCAGAATCTCTAAGAATCCTATTGAAGAATGCAACTAGCTGCTCTCTCCCTTCATCATTCTTCTGCAGTAAGACAACAGCTATCGAACTTGATGAGGCAAATGAAAAAACTTGGAAAGGCTTCCGATAATTAGGGCTGATTAAAACTGGAGCTACCTACAATGCCTCTTTAATTCGAGAAAATGATTCTTCAGCTTCCTTGGTCCAACGCACTTCATTCTCCTTCTTCAGCATATTAGTGATTTCTTTCAATATTTCTGCATAATTGGATACAAATCTTCTCAGGAAGTTTATCTTTCCTAGAAACTTTTGAATATCCTTTTTACTTCTGGGCAATGGTATTTTCTACACAGCTTGTACTCTAGCTGGATCTATCTTCACTCCTCTAAAAACAATGTGTCCCAACAATTTTCCTTCCTCTAGAGCAAAAATTGATTTCTTGGGATTTAAAGAAAGTCCAAATCTTCTACATTTATCAAAAGTTCTTTTCAAATGATCTGAATGTTCTTCATCAGACTTAGAAAAAACAATAATGTCATCCAAATATATTACTTCAAACTTATCTCCAACAAAGTCGATGTCCATAGCCCTTTGAAATGTAGCTCTTGCATTCATCAATCTGAAAGGCATTCTGGCATACATAAATGTTCCCCAGGGATTTGTGAACGTTGTTTTCTTCTGATCCTCCTTGTCCATAGTCACCTGGTTATAACCAGAAAATCCATCTAGCATTGACATTCTAAAAGATCCTGTTACCTTTTGCAGCACATGATCCATTTTAGGCAAAGGATAATTATCTTTCAAAGAAGCTCTATTTCGATTTATGAAATCAACATACAACCTTATTTCTCCATTTTTCTTTCTCACAAGTACCAGATTAGCCACCCAATCATAATATCTGAGTGGGACTATGATTTTAGAATCAAGCAACTTCTTGACCTCCTTTTCAATTGATGGTAGAAGCAGAGGATTTATCTACCTAAGCTTTGTTTGTAGGGTTTAACCCCCTCCAAAGGAATTTTATGTTGAATAATATTTACATCATAAGTTTTGAGATCTTCATAGGACCATGCAAATACATCAACATAATTCTTGAAAAGTTTAATATATATTTCTTGAGAATTAGGTGGAACTCCAACATATAATTTGACTAACCTGTGATTCTCCTGAGTTCCAATGTTGTGATCCTAAATATGTTCATCCTATGAGATTTTCCCTGAGTCCACAACAACATCATTGGAATTAAAAAGCCTTTCAAGAGGAACAAGTCCCTTTGGCAGAAAATTATCCTTCAACTGAAAAATCTTCTTATTTGCTATTGAATCTTTAAAACCATTGGCCCCTGCAATTTCTGTTGTCTCTTATTTGTCGTGATTGATTTCTATACCATGGAACTCTTCAACCATAATCAAAAACTCCTTAATTTGCTGATCATCTTCAAAAACTTGCCAGTTCTTAACATTATCAGGAACAGAAGGTCTATATCTCATTTCTACCTCATATCTTAATCTTGGATTAATAGGAGGCTTGAAAGTGCTAGCAGCCACAGCGAATGAATCTGCCAATCTATTTTCATCCCTTGGAATGAATTGAATGTTAAAATCTTCAAAGAAATTTTCAATCAAATCCCATACCTCATTTCTGTATGCCCAGAGTCTAGGATGCTTTGTTTGGCAGTGATCCTTTATCTGCTTAATAATTAGCTCCGAATCTCCAAAAGTAGAAATTGACTTGACTCCCATTTGTTTGGCTGTTTGTAGCGCAATAATCAAGGAATTGTATTCTATCACGTTGTTAGTTGCCTCGAACTCTAATTTGAAAGAAAAAGGAAACAAATTACCTCCAAGTGCAATTAGAAGAAAACCAGCACCTGTTCCTTCCTTGGAGTAAGCTCCGTCAAAGAAACATTTCCACACTTCTTCCGTTTGTAGCTTTGTAATTACATTGGCTGAAGCAAGCTGCTTCTGATTATCTTCAGCCAGCTTTGCATTATCATGCAGTGTGAAACAAGCAAAATCATCCTTCCCCTGACTATACACAAGTGAGTTGCTTGCTCCGTTTTTTGTAATTGTTTTTACAAACCTAGTTTCTCTATACAATCTCCTCTCCTCCCCACCAAAAACCGGTATAACAGCATATGTAAAATCTAACTTCAAAACACCTCCCAATTTAGCCCCCCCAGGACCTAGATAGAAGCATTCCAAATCTAGCAGGAATATCTGCTACTACAACATCCATGACCAAGCTTCTAGCTGGTATTTGGGCTAATGACACTGCCAAATCCTTAATAACCCCTAGACACTTGACCTTGTTTGAGTCAAAAGAATACAAATCTCTATAAGGTTTGGTCACTTGTAAATTTAGTTGCTTCATCATTGATAAAGGCATAAGATTATGTGAAGCCCCCAAATCAAACATGCAATTATGTAAAAGGAAATCATGAACCAATAAGGAAATATAAAAAGGAGGTATTGAAGAATCTACTTCCTCTACATGCGGGCCAAAAACCATTACTGGTTTATCTTCCTGCAGATTTACAGTATCACTCTCACTCTCTTTTAAATTAACAAACTCAACAATCTCCTTTTGATAAGTTGGTGTTTTTGCCAATTCTACAAGGGGAACTTGTATTCTTACCTTTTCCAACTCCTTGGTAAGACTAAATGAGTGACCCTGTTTAGCAATCTTTTCATTCTCATCTTCACCTTTCTTCATGACTGGAATTATTTGAGGAATTGAAACAAGTTTCTCCAAAGGAATTTTTCCAGTTTGATCTTGGGAAGACTCACCTCGAAGTATCTGTGTCTTTCCATTTGCAATTTGCTGCTGTTTTCCTTTATCTACTTGTTTTGCAGGCTGAGATTCTTGTGGAGTCGCCTTTGGTGAGGAAGTTGAAACTTGCTGCTCACTTTCATTTTCCTGATTTCTGGATCATTTCCTAGATCTCAGGTCATATTTCTTGTGTAGTTCAGCCTGCATAAAATCAGAGAATTGTTTCCAATATTCATCAATTTCATTTCCATTATGAATAGCATCTACTTCGTCATACACATACTCTTCTCTTTCAATGCCGAGTTCATCTTCATCAACTGCATATAATGTAGAAATTTGATCTTCAGATTGTTCTTCACCAGGATCTGCTTCTATGTACAATGGTGCTTGAATTTGATTTTGATCTTTTCTTTCCTTTTACAAAATTGCAAAGATTGTCTTTTGAATTGGGAATTAAAGTTCTTATTAAACTGTGTTTGTCTTTGAGAGTTCTTATTTTCTAACTCTAACCTATTTAACTTATCTGGCATGATTTTAATTATATTACAGATATCCTCCAAAGATTTACTTTGAGAGGACTCTATCTTTGCCTTTCCCTTGTCTTGGGAAAGCTATGTTTCTGGTGCTTTTCCTACAGCCACCAGATTCACTTCGATCTCTAAGGCTTCTATTTGGATTTGATCAAGGGTTGGAGCTTTCCTTTCCCTTAATGTAAATCCAAAGTTTGATTCAAAAGCCACTGCAAAAGTTATTTTCGCACCAGCAGGAGGAGGCTTAATCTCTGCTAGGAGACTATTGTACAATTTGTTGAATCTTCTGACAAATTCAGCCACATTTTCATCAGACTTCTTCTTTATGGTATTAAATTCTATTAATGAATATCCATGGTGTCTTTTTTCTCCCCGTCTCAGAATAAACACACATTCCATCTATTCCCAAGAAGGAATAGTATTATTGGGAAGTTCTTTGAACCATTTCCTTGCTTCTCCATCCTAGGACTAAACAAAAATTCTTAAAACAACATCTAAATGTTCAACATTTAGGCTTTCTACAAAATTACAAAATACTACTACATGATTCTCTGTTGTTTGTTCATCTTCTCCTGAAAAACGAGGAAGAATTTTGAGGTAATCCTCTAGCATTTGATTGTAAGGTTGTGGTAGTTGAAGAGGTGCATACCTATTCACTAGGAACGCAAGGGCTGCCATGTTTACTGAACTTTGATTACCTACAGATGTGGAACTTGATTGAGAGGTAAATGGACTGTGCAAAGGAAATAATGTGGTTATTGGTTGAGGTTGAATAATTATAGCAGGTAAATGAAAAGTAACAGACTCAAAAGATTGCTCTTGACAGCTAGGTTCCTGAAATTAAGATGATGAAAAAGATGATTATTTACCAGAAGAATGTTTAAGTGAATTGCTGCTTAATGCAGACAATGTAGGAATGGGTGTAATTAGAATATTAGACCTTTCAACCCTCTTAGAAAATTGCCTTTCAGGATCTGAAAGAGCTTGAACTTTCTTTTGTGAAGTGTTTGATCTTGTTTGGGGCCTTCCTGAAGCCAGAGTTATTGTTTTGATTCAAAACAACCAAATATTTCCTCCTCACTGAACAACTAGAGGAAAATATTGAAACCTAGGGAAAAACCTTCATGTCTTCTCTCCCCGACAAGGGTGCAAATTAATGTTGTTCCTTAAGAAACCAATTTCCTGGCTATAGGGAAATTGTGCTTAAGACATTAATAAAAATTATTCACTGTCACTTACTATTTATTATATTCCCAAATGAAGGACTTGGAAAACTTGGCCTTAGAACATCTCAGAATGCCATTTGTTGCTAAATATAAATGATGAATGAGGAAAGTTTGAAGGTGAAGTTAAAGAAAATATGCTGATATTTCACAGGAACTATTATCTGTAACTTAAAGGAATTACGATAATAAGAAATAAATCATAGATAATATGTTGGTCTTTCACAGAAACTATTATCTACAACTTGGAAGGACATGAGGACTTCAAGTATAGGAGCGCTCTTTAAGGGATTTTAACCTGCTGCTTTATTACTACACTTGAAAAGAAGAAAACATTACATGATACATGACAGAGAAACTTACAAAATCATATATAACAACTCCTGGAAACTCCTGCTTGTTTCATTAATCAATGATGTTATCAGGAACACAGTGGTCGGGTTCTCCAAAATTCCAACCCTTTCTTAGTAAATGTTTCCACTTTTTATACATTGTGGAACAGTTATTGATTTCTGAAATCTATCTAATTGCTTTCTAACTATATGAAATAAAACTGTTACAAAATTTACAAAGGGTAAAAAACACGTCGAAGAACATGGAATAGCAAGAACAAAACTAAATTTAGAAGGAGATGACAACTGTTGACTCACTCTACTTAATCTGCTGTTGAATTCCTCTGAAGGTGCCTCAATGGTAATTAACCTGCTTTAATCATAACAAACTTATGTTAATTTATGCATAACCTGGCTTACACATGTATCTAGCGCATTTCAACTGGCCAGAACAACAAGAAATTTGACCAACTGCCTTCTTCTTTAAATCTGGCTTTAACACTGATTTTCCTATTTACACAACAAAACCAATGCAAAACAGTCAAAGCGAAACTGAAAAGGGATTAACCTGTTTTAATAAACTTATCGCATCTGCCTATTTAGCATTACGTTGACTTCCCCTTATAAATCACAATCGACGCTTATTTCTTTTATAATCCCTTTATAATAGAAATATATTAAAAATGCATGATTATAACGCATATGAAAACTTTTCAATATAGCAGACCCGCCGAAACTTTACAACAGGATATATAATATTTCGGGTCCGCTATATCAAGTCGCAATTGACGGTTTGTAATGTTCAAGGCTCTGTGGCGTGGTGGACCCGACGAAACTTTAAACCATGGTGTATATACCTTTCGGGTCCAGCTTACCCCTATCGCAATCGGCATAGCCACCTGCATATATATTAAGAATTTATGCGATAACGTGGACCCGCCAGTTTATAAAACATAACCTATATGCATTTCAGGTAAGCGTTTTATATTATCGCGGACCTGCCGATGTTATAAAATATGGCATATAAATTTTTGTGTCTGTAACCCAATCGCTAATCACAATCAGCGCTTATCCGTTGTGCCAACCATCCATATTGCGGACCTGTCGAACTTTTAAACGCAGCATATAATATTTTCGGGTCTGGTGTTAATGTTTTAACACTTGTTTTCTTTAAAATTTGACCTTTTCCTTCATTTCCTTTGTATTTTGATTTCCGATTGTTTTGCGATATATATATACATGCACCCATATAACCATTGACTTCCGATATACCACTCCTTTTACTTTGTCTCTTTTTTTAAAGTATTTTCAAATATTCTCGAATGAAAAATGAATGTTATAAACAATGAACAATGCCTGTTACAATAGCACTCACTGAAAATGAAGTCATGGAATGTGTCCCTAGTCAAGTAGTTGTACCAAACAAAGAGAAGACTCAAGAGTTAGCAAAATAGAAGGATGGAGAAGTAAGGGCACAAATAATCATTGTTGAATTATAAAAGATCATCTTGTTCCCTTTGTTTTTGATTTTAAGACATCCAAGGCAATGTATGATAAGTTGGTAAAGTTGTACTCCATAAATACATCAGGTCAAAAGATTCCCTGGAGGAATCAACTATATAGAATAAGGAAGTCAAAGGATGAAGGCATGGCCACTTATCTCATGAAGATCTCACAAATAAGGGAAAATTGCAATGGCTTAGGGAAACTATTTCTGACTTTGAAATGACCACATGTGTATTAAATGCTTTGCCACCTGTTAAAACACTAGAAAGGCAAAAATATTTTCTTATATAGATAATTACTTGTGATTTTTTTATCTTTATGTTCTTGTATCTTTATGTTCATCAAGAAATTACCAAAACAATAACACAAGGACAACATATGTAGGCGGATAGCTAGGACAAAACCCATACCTAGGGGAAAGCCTAGTTAACCATTCTTCCTTAAATAGTTTCTCGAGATAATATAAGGCTCTAGACCTAGATAGAGACTTCCTCCACATCAAGTCAACCCTCAATCCTTCTTGCAGATGATAACCCTTCAAAAGCAACTTCGACCTAGCAGCATCAACGACAGCTTTGACCCAGTGGCAGTAGCCACAACAACTTCGACTAGACTTGGAAAACTTCAATCTCCCTTGATACACCTCAGAAGTGAGTGAGGGTCGACCCAAAATTTTGATCTCGAGGTCTTCTATCTTCCTCCAGAAACTATCACTCCTTTCCAGCTCTTCTTCTAGCCCTTTACCAACTTTGCACTTATCGAGCTTCCGGCTTCAGAGATTGAACTATGTGCGAGAGAGATGAGATGCTCCAAATGAATTCGAACTGCCTTGTATATATAGCCTTCAAGGGAGGTTGGATTACCTTCTTGAGGCTGAATTGGTGTGCAGGAGACTAAATTCATTTTTTACTCAAAAATAATTCTTTTTACATGATTAGAAAGCCTAAGAAGGGTCTTTTTTAATGTACAATGACTCTAATGTCTCAGAATAAATCCTAAAATCCTCAATAAGGAATTTGAACTAAAACACGATGACCCAAGCATGAAACCCATGCTTTAATAAGTCATAATAATAATATTTTCTTCGTTCTTTTGAAAAATACATTTCATTGTGACTTCAATACATTTATGAAGATCGAACCTAGTTACAAATTTCAACACCACCTTATTGGAGCAGTTTTACAACTAGTATTTACTCTAAGAAGGATACTACACCTTTTGATGAGTTATGAGCTCGATGTATCTTGCAAGAATCCAAGAACAAGGTAAAGGATGACACTAAATCAATGAAAAGTTTCAAGCATTTATTGCAAGGTCCAAGAAGTTGAAGAAAGGGAAGTTTGGAGAGTCCAAGAGAAAGACAGATATGTCCAAGATTTAATGCTTTGGATGGAATGAGTATGGACACTTTAAGAGGGATTGTCGAAACAAGAAAGGTAACAAAAGAAAAGAAAGAAGCAAAACCCATATAATTGAAGAAAAGGGAGAATCTAAGAATGTTATGCAACCAACTCATAAAACAGAAGAAAAGATAAATCAACGCCTTGAAAAATAGCCTCTTTGAGGGGGAAACCTCCTTTACTTTACATAAATGAACAATTCTTGGATGATTTACATGATAAGACCTCCTTTGTATATACAAGAGTCTAAGGGGTCACAATATAATCAAATCCTACATAACAATAATAATGTAGTCATAAAAATACTCAATTGCCTACATCAAAACTTCTTTCACTGCAATGATTTGCTTGTTTCATTCGATTTTACACCAAAGTGAGGTTATCCTTTAAGAGTTGGAGAAATTGTTGATGCTCAATGTGATCTTCCATCACTTGAACCTTAGAATTTTCTCTTATATATGATGTGATGGATGGTGGATGATATCCATAAAGTGCCATAAATTGGATCATTTTTGTTGTAGTATGGAAGGAAGTGTTATACCACCATTCAGCTAGAGGTAACCACTTGACCCATTGTGTTTGTTTATTGGATATAAAGCAACGAATATATCCTTCCAAACATTTGTTTACTATCCCAATTTGCTGGTCAGATTGAGGATGATAAGATGAGCTATGAGCTAATTGAGTACCAAGACAAGAAAATAATTTCGTCCAAAAATTTCAAGTTAAAATGGGATCTCTATCACTTACAATAATCTTTGGGTTTACATGTAGCTTTTAAATTGTTTCCATAATAGCAACTGTATTGGCTTTAAAAGGATGAGATAATACACAAAAGTGTGCATATTTGGTAAGTTTATCAACTACCACCATGATGACACTCTTTCCTTCAGACTTGGGTAAACCTATGATAAAATCCATTGGTACCTCCTCTCAACATGACTTGGAATGGCCAAAGGTTGTAACAGACCCGAGTCTTAATTGTCTCAACTTTATTTTGTTGGCAAACCAAACATTTTGCAACAAACTTCTGAATATCATATTTAAGGCCATCCAAAAAAAAATCCTTCTTGACCCTGTGGTAAGTTTTTAAAAATCACGAGTGCCCTCCTAAGGGGAAGGTATGCAATTCCAAAAGAATCTTTTTCTTGAGTTAGGAATTACTACAAAGATATAAGCGACCTTTATACCATAATGAATCATTTTTCCATCTAAATGCATCAGATGTACAGAGATCTTTCTGCAACTTTTGAATGAGTGTCCACACCTCTTCGTCATTCTTTCATTCATCCCTTGCTTTGGTTATCCAATTAGGTTGGATAATAGAAATGGCACAAAGCAATGCTTCCACATCCTCATTCTTTCTTGAGAATGCATCTATAACAGCATTTTGCTTCCGTTTTTTGTAGATGATTTAAAAGTCATAACCCAATGTCTTTGTGACCCATTTTGTTGCTCTTCTAAAAATAATATTTGTTCCAAAAAGTATTTAAAACTATCATAATCTATTTTTACCTTGAAGTGCCTTCCCATTAGGTAAGGTCGCCATTTCTTTAGTGCATGTAATATTGCCA
Organism: Pinus tabuliformis; assembly: GCA_031772625.1. Lineage (NCBI taxonomy): Eukaryota > Viridiplantae > Streptophyta > Pinopsida > Pinales > Pinaceae > Pinus > Pinus tabuliformis. The sequence continues at coordinate 337,065,974 of CM062815.1, read as the reverse complement.
ACATTTTCTTCTTATAAAGATGTTTGTGTAAATACTTCCCTTTGATTGGGCGATTTAAAAAAAAATGGGCATTCCTTCTTGCATTAAGACAACACCAATTCCATTTTCTGAGGCATCACATTCTACAATAAAGGTTTTTTTAAAGTTTGGCATAGCTAAGGCTGGTGCTTGACACATTACCTCGTTAAGATGTTCAAAGCCCTTAGTTGCTTTTGGAGTCCAAGAAAATGCATCTTTCTTCAGTAATATTGGTAGAGGTGCTGCTATTCTCCCATAATTCTTAACAAACTTGCGATAATACTCTGTCAACCTGAGAAATACTTGAAAATGCTTTATGGTTGTGGGTATTTTCCATTACTTAATGGATTTAATTTTGTTAGGTTCTACCTTAACACCCTCATGAGACACAATATGACCCAAATATTCCACATCATGTACTCTAAAGAAACATTTAGAGGTTTTTGCATATGATTTTTTCTCCTCCAATAGTTTGAGTACCCTGTCAACATGTTGAACATGATCCTTCCAAGGCTGGTTGAGCATTAGTATATCATTAAAAAATACTAACACAAATTTTCTAAGGAAAGGTTTGAAAATGGAATTCATCAAACCTCGAAATGTGGAAGGTGCATTAGTAAGGCCAAAAGGCATGACCAAAAATTCATAATGACCCTCATGAGTTCTGAATGTTCTTTTCGAAATGTCTTCAATATTCATTATAATTTGATGATATCTTGGATGAAGATCCTGCTTGGTGAAGTAAATTTATCCATGTAATTCATCCAACAATTCATCAATGACAAGAATGGTAAATTTATCTTTAATAGTGAGGTTGTTGAACTCCCTATAATACATACACATACGCCATGATCCATCCTTATTTTGCACCAATACTACTGGAGAAAAGAAAGAACTTTGTCTAGGATGAATTATACTAGCCTTTAGCATCTCTGCAACCATACGTTCAATTTCAATCTTTTGGGCATAGGGATATCTATAAGGTCTGATGTTTGGAGGAACACTTTCTGGAATCAAATGAATAACATGATCATGATCACGAATAGTTGGGAGGCCTTTGGGAGTCTCAAATACCTTGGAATGATTATCCAAGACTTATTAGAGATATGGAGAAATAGATGATTTCGATGTGTGAACCTCTAGTGAGCATAATTATGCAATTACACCCCATTGTTCTTTCTTCAGAAGCTTTGCCATGCCATTAGAGTTTATTATCTTTCATGGTTTCCCTGTGATACCCCTTAATTCAACTTCCTTTCCTTCCCAAAACAATTTCAAGAGAAGTTCTTGGAAATTAAAAGCTATCGTTCCCAAAGATTGTAACCATTGGACTCCTAGTACAACATCACCACCACCCATTGGAATGGAAATCATTGGAATATTCAATACATATTCCCCCATGGTTAGCTTGATATTATGACACTTTCTAGAGCAATTTATAGTTCCTCCAGTTGCAACCATCAGTTGACACTTTGGCGCTAGATATAGGAAGCAATTCAATTCCTTAGCTATCTTACAATGAATAAGATTATGGGTACTACCCGAATCAATCAAATCTATTACTTTTTTCTTCTTGATATATCCTTCTACCTTGAGAGTTTGAGGAGTGGTAATTCTTGCCAATGCATTAAATGATATGGTCATATTCATTTCTTATTTCTTTGGGGTTGGTTCCTGGTGTATATCCTCCTCTTTTGATGTTTCTTGTTCATTTTCTTCCTCCTCTTCACAATCTATGTAGAATTATTTCTTCTCAGCACACTTATGACCTTCAATGTATTTTCTATAACAACTATAACAAAGCCATTTTTCTCATTTTTCCTCCAATTGTTGCGGAATCAACCTTGTAGGTTGTGGAAAGCTAGGTGTAGCAACACTTCCATCTTTATAGTTCTGAGTGGTAGACTTCCTTGTTGCCATAATTTTTCTTTCAACTTTTCTTGCCACCCTGAATGCCTTCTCCAATGGATTAGATTCCCAAAGGAAACCCTCATGTTTTATGTTATCCTTCAAAGTCCCTATGAAGACATCAATCCTATGTTCCTCTAGAATATCAGTTACCCTAATATTCAATTTTTGGAAGTCCTCAATGTACTTCGCCATTGAACCCTTTTGTTTGAGATTTACCAATTGACTAAAGAAGGTTTTGCTCTTTGTATCCTCATAATGTGTTATCATTTCCTCCGTAAAAAATGACCAAGTGACAAGTGGTTTACAGAACAAATCCATCGATACCATACAAATTGATTGGGTTCTAAATAGAAATATGTAATGCGTACCTTTTGTGTGTGTTGCACATCATGGATATCAAAATATTGTTCCATCTATAGTATCCATGTTACTAGATCCTTGCCATCAAACTTCCTCATATTGATGTGGAATGTGGTGGGTTTTAAACCCAATGTTGGAGTCTCTAAAACCATAATTCATATTCCTTTTTTCCTCATCATGATTTTCATAGATTATCTTGTCACCATTCAGAAACCTTTCTTGCAACAACTTTGTCAATCCTTCGATCTTGGCATTCATCATTAGTTCCACATTTTCTTTTAAACCATCCTTCAAATCTTCCATTTCGTCTTCTAAACCATCCTTCAAACCTTCTATGCCCCTTTTTAAGCCATCCATGTCCCCTTTTAGTTCATCTTTGGTTGCTCTTTGTGAGAGTGAAATTTGTTGCACTTGGCCCCGTAATTTGGATATATCATGTTGCAATTCCACCTCTTCATGACTCATAGTAGAACTTCCTTTGAATCACTTCAAACCAATTTTTCAAACAAAAGTTAAGCAATATTTTAAAAAATATACACATTTTTCTTTCCTTTTAGGAGCTTGATATTGAAGCTATTGTATATCTGTAATTTCAGATTTGCAAGTTCTAAAATTTTGTCATTTGGTAGCCCTCTAAGTCTTCCTTCCAATGCCACAAGTCATACCAAGTTTGGAATTTTCAAGATAAAGTTATGCCATATCTCCCACAATGACCTGATTATGGACCATTTTAGTATAACAAATTTGTATGGAATGCTATGTGTCACTGTTTCAGCCTTCGGCCCTGAGATTGATACTTTGTGCTCTTTCTATACTTTTTAAAAATTTCCAATACGATGCTTGAAGCGAAAGCTATGATTATTTTCCCTTGGTCACCTATTTGAGACTAGATTCTAGAGCATGAAGAAACCTTAACTTCTTCGTGCCATATATTAGAAATTATAGTAAACCAAGATTTAAAATTATCGCACAAAGTTCACCAAGATTTCACCTCCACGTGGTCGCAATTTCAGCTTTTTAATCATTGTATAAAAAATAGTTATAGTGAAAATGTCACGATGGCTTGTTTGAAGAAACAAAACCCTAGAATCCAAAGCTTTGATACCATATGTTATGCAAGCAACTCATAAAACTGGAGAAAAGATAAATCAATGACATGAAAAATAGCCTCCTCGAGGGGGAAACCTCCTTTAAATAACATAAATGAACAATTCTTGGATGATTCACATGATAATACCTCCTTGGTATATATAGGAGTCTAAGGGGTCACAATATAATCAAAGCCTACATAACAATAATAATGTAAGGGCACAACAATAACAATAGTGGGCTTCTATGGGGAACAACAATAACAACATGGGGGATACATGGATATAATAATAACAATAGGGGGATACACTAACAATAACAATAAGGGGAACACACTAGTATTATAGGGACCCAAGGGACACTGAATCAAATGAAAAGTCTCAAGCCTTTATTGCAAGGTCCAAGAAGTTGAAGAAGGGAAGTTTGGAAAGTCCAAAAGAAAGAGAGATATGTCCAATATTCAATGCTTTGGATGTAATGAGTATAGACACTTTAAGATGGATTGTTGAAACAATAAGTATAACAAAAGAAAGGAAAGAAGTGAAGCCCATATAGCTGAAGAAAAGGGAGAATTTGAGAAGAAGCTGAAATGAGAAGATCCCAAGGATCTTTACTATTGAAGGAAGCTCCATATACATAAGGTTCTTTATGAAATGTGTCTTTATTTTATTAAGTAGAAAGTAGAGTAGCATGCATTGTTGCATTCTCTAGAAGAAGTCTTGGTTTTTGCAAAAGCATGGCATCATAGATAGAAAAATATGATAGTAGAGAAATTAGAATCTACTCAATTACTTGCTTTGGGAAAGATCATCTAGTTTAAAAGGAATGAGAAGATTGGGTCCATATTGCATATTATTTTTCATCAAATCATTTTCTAACATCATGTTAGAGGCAATTATTTTTGCAAAAAGGGGTCATCAAGATCCTATAAGAGCCATCATTTTGGAAGGTTCTTGGAAAGAGCATTATGACATGATTGGTATATATTCCATTTAGTATGGAAACAATACTCTTTAAGGATGAAGGAATGCAAATTGTCAATTTGTAGGGTGAAAGGAATAACAAAAGTATTTCTACTATTGCGAAAATAAACCTATCTCCAATGGGGATAAGAAGTAGTCTCGTTCAAGAAAGGATGGCTAGATGGTTTTGTGGAAGAAAAAGTATGTGTATTTTAAGTAACTCTTCTCAAGGATAGGTTCATATCTACAAGAATATTGCAGAAGGAGTTGGTTATAAAAGTATGCTTGGTAAGTCTTCCATATGGTTACATGATGCTTGAAACAAGAAATTTGATATGCTTTGGAATAACTAGAGATCAAGATGTTGAGAAATCTAGGGCATTCAAAGTTAACAATTTCTTTGTTTGATAATTACTTGTGATGTACTTTCACTACTTAACTTATAGTCTTCTCTTTGTTAGCTTATTAATGTGCTCTTCTCATCAAGAAAATTACCAATGTGTACAATAAAAGACAAGTGACATAGTATGTAGGCTTCTCAACCAAGGCCAAAACCTCTCACCTCTTGAGAGGAAAACCCAATCAAAATTATTCTTCTATACCTTCAATTGATAAGTAAAAAGACCATGACATAAACCCTTGACTCTAATATCCTCTCAAGAACCTTGTCACTAACTTTGATGCTCTTCCTCTTCCTCGCCTATCTTCTCGATCTTGAACTGTTCTCCTCGGCTCCTTCTAGAGAAACTCAGTCTTTATCCTTCTCATTGCTCCTTCTTAGCTTCCCCTAGAGAATCTCGGTCTCTAGGTATTTTCCTCGACTTTCCCAAAAGAATCCTTTCTTGTTGCTCTAGAAGAAGCCCTTCTCCGTACTGCCAATAAGATATCCTTCTTTAAACTACCCCAAAAGATACATTTCTTCGCTCCTCCAGGAGAAACTCTACTTCGTGGATCCCATATGAATCCTTCTTCGTATGCCCAGAAGAATCCTTTTCGTATGCCCAGAAGAATTCCTTTTCATATGCCCAAAAGAAACTTATTTTTTTGCCCTCTCTTCGCACCTTTCTTCTTCCTCTTCTTTGCACTTCTTTCTAACCCTTTCTTCACACTTCTGTCTTGTCTAAGGAAAGTCAAGTTGCTTGTTTTGAATGGAGGCTATGTACATATATTTATACACCTTTCCACATGATATTTAGGCTAACTTGATTGTTGGAGTTAGGCCGACTTCATCTAGCATGTTCTTCTATCGTTTATAGGTCGGCTTGAAGAGGATAGATGACAAGTTATTGGAGGATACTTTACATAGACAATATTGACCTTTTAAAAAGTGTAACATGACTTCATTACATGACAATGACTCTAATATTTTATGAATAGATGGCAAATAAACCCTAAAGACTCTCAATGGGAGTCTTTGCTAAAAAAAATCCATTGCTCATGAAACCCAAGAAACAAGTCAATATAATAATTTTATTTTTATTATTTACATCTCATTACATAAAATCATAATTACATGTCATTATGAAGACTGAACCTAGTTACACTTTTCAACACTCCCTCTTAACTAGGGAGGTATTCATAATGGTACTTGGACTTTCTCAATCTGAAGAATCTCTTATAAGAAGAATTCAGATTTGTAACTCATCTGTATAACACCATATCAACCAACATTGTTATATAGCAAGGCCTTGACTAACAACTCTATCTATCCACAAGATCAAAGCACAATGTTGGCAAGACTAATGATTTACAGACACACTCATCATGGTCTCTCTCGGAACATACCCTGCCCAAGTTCTCTCAGGATATGCTCCATGAGGACTATTCTTTTCCTGGACTCCACAGTTCCACAAAGAATATTGGTCATCCACGACTACTCTTACTATTGGATGCCCTATCTCATCCTTAGACAGCATTGGATACCAAATGATTACACAATCCTCCATTTTGTCTTCCCAGTTGAAGATCAAAACGACATGCCTATCTCTCCTTTTCAAACCATGAGGACATATTCCATTAAAGGAATGTACTCATTCCTATCACAAAGGAATGTACCTAAGCTCCCTGCTTAGGATTTTTCCAAGATTTTTCCAAGTAAGAAACTTATTTTCAAGCTCCCTCTTAACCAGGGACCTATCGCAGCTCCTCATGTGGAGATCCTGAAACAACCATTTGCTTGTAGAGCTCCTTCCTTCAATGTCATGAATTTCTTCTTCATCAAGGAGTCTTCGTCTTTTGGGAATTTGTACATAGGGCACAAATCATCCATCACTTTTATCCATGATTTAGTCATGTCCTCAACTCATTAGAAAGTGATCCATCGTATTTTTCATCTGGATTTTCTTTATGTCATTCTGCTTTCATGCCATATTTTTCAGAGGGACATTACATCCTTCTATATGGTCCACTTGGAAGTCATCCACATATTTCCCTTTGGTAGTACTACATAAGCCCATCCAGATATTAGTTCAAAAATAATCAATGAACACTTCAAATCAAAATTACCTTTATGATGATCTTTCACCATGACATCTTCCTGTAAGTATCAACATCCTGCATGCAAATTGACACATCTCCCACAAATATCCATTTTCAAGGGTCTTGTATCTTTTTTTTTTTCTATCAGAGTCTTCACATCCTTCCAAGAGATATTCTAGTCAAATATTCTTAGACTTCGGATGTTGAATTCCTTCTAGCATCATTGCATATTATCAATATATCTTCCTCTCTTTTCTAACACTCTTCATTCCCAAGAGCTTCCAATCAGAGTTCCTTGATTGTAGTCAGTTTCCTCATGATTCATATGAGGACATATTATGTTGATTTCATCTAGTGTGATTTATGCTTTGCTGCAATCCTTCGGAGGAGGACATCCTTTCTTCTCTTGATCTAATTTCCCAGGATGGAAATGGTGATCCATATTATCTGCAACCATATGACATGACTTTCATAATAATCTATGTAAGCATACATACTTCATCTTCCTTTCGGTCATCCAGACTTCATGTAGCAGCTTCATTTGAATAAAGGAACTTCTTCCTTCATACTTGCTTTCCCATTATGTCATCATACCATCATTCCTTGAATCCCATGAGTTGGAATTCCTAATGAAAACCTTTCTTTCCTTTCTAAATCGGTGAATCCTTTGATAAGGATTCCATTAGATAAACTCGAGGATGTTTCATATCCTTACCCGACATATGTTTATTGAATATGATGATCCCAGTCGATGATGACCTTTTGATTCTTTCTATAAGTATCAATGAGGTTTCCTAAGAGCTTCATATTCTTTGTAATCAGTAGGATTTGTGTTAGACATACTTTCTAATTCTCATGTCATGAGCTCTTCTAATTCTTCTATCACTGTGCTTCTTTCTAATTTGATGCATCCTATGTTATTTACATTACTTCCTATCTATAAATTAAAAGAGAAAAGGAACCTTCTAATGAAGAAGATCATCTCAGTCATAGTAGAGATATTTTTTCTTCTTCCTTCTTACGCTTCTTTGTCTCAGGTTCTTTCACTTCTTTAGTAGAATAGTCTTCTTCCTTGTCCCTCTTACGATTAGGAAAATATTTTCTATAGTGCCCAAGATTTTGACAACCATAACATCTTTCTTTGGCCATGTTCTTCCTTTTCTTCTTTGGAGTACCAAAATTTCCAAATTTTCATTTTTGTCTTGACACTAGTTGTTCCCTTCTATCTGATCTTTTGTCACTTTGTTTCTTCATATTGTTTTCCTCTACCTTGTAGAGAGACCATAATTTGATGAATGGGATAGCTTCCTCTTCATCAGTAGATATGAGGTTACCTTATTCATCAGTAAATGCATTTAGAATAACAGAGGTCATTTCGTTATCAAATACCATATCTCCTATATATTTCAGTTGTCCCTTTACTTGAGATGTCTTTGAGAGACATGACGATATCCCTTCATCCTTTGACACCTTCAATTTATGTAGATCAGATCTAAGTGATATGATCTTTTCTATCGTGCTTCTAGAGAAACGTTCTCCCAGCTTATCATATATTTCTTTAGATCTCTCTAGCTTGGCTACATAGGAAATGAGTGGATCTTTGATAGATTCCTTAAGAATATTTTGAGCCTTGAGATCCCTTTCCATGTACTTGGATAATGCTTGTTCTTTGGATGGCTTGGAGACCTTCCCATTGACATGATCAATGACTTCATTTACTTCGAGGACAATTTCTATCCTTCTTTTCCATACAAGGAAGTTTGATATTCCAGCCAGCTTTATGAAGTCATTTTTACTAGATTGTATTATAATAAAAGGTACTTACTCGTGAAGATCAAATCTTCAACTTGATGATGAACTTACTGCTTCTTACTTCAAATATTCAGTGAGGGAGGACTTCCTTCTATGATATCTTTTCTTCAATAGAGAGAGGATTGTCTTTCGATCTAATCTTCCTTAGATTTGAAAGGCTTCCACTTCCTTGGTGATGTATGATTTCTAGAGTGCTTCTAGGATTTTGGTCTTTCTTTCTACTTCCTTCTTGAAGATAATTTCAAGAATCTTTCTTGGAGTATTCTTTGATCCAAGGTTTCGGTTTGATGAAGATCTAGATCTCTTGCTTGGTGTTCTTTGACTTGATTTTGATCCTTCTTTGAAGTTTGATTCTTGTGTGTCTACTTGCTTTGACTTCCCCTTCTTATCTTCAACACCTAAGCTCCGATACCATGTTAAGAAATCTAGGGAATTCAAAGTTAACAATTTCTCTATTTGATAATTTCTTGTGAAGTACTTTTACTACTTAACTTAAAGTATTCTCTTTGTTATCTTATTAATGTTTTCTTCTCATTAAGACAATTACCAATGTGTACAGTAAAAGACAAGTGACACAGTATGTAGGCTTTTCGGCCAAGGCGAAAACCTCTCACCTCTTGAGAGGAAAACCTGATCAAAATTCTTCATCTATACCTTCAATTAATAAGTGCCAAGACCATGACATAAACCCTTGACTCTAGTATCCTCTCAAGAACCTTGTCACTAACCTTGATGCTCTGCCTCTTCCTCGCCTTTCTTCTTGATCTTGAATTTCTCTCCTCAACTCCTTCTAGAGAAACTCGGTCGCTATCCTTCTCACTGCTCCTTCTCGGCTTCCCCTAGAGAATCTCGGTCTCTAGGTATTTTCCTTCAACCTTCCAAAAAGAATCCTTTCTTATTTCTCCAAAAGAAACCCTTGTTCATACTTCCCATTAAATATCCTTCTTTACACTTCCTCAGAAGATACCTTTCATCGATCCTTTAGAAGAAACTCTACTTCGCAGATCCTAGAAGAATCCTTCTTCGTATGCCCAGAATAATCCTTTTTGTATGTCTAGAATAATCCCTTTTCGTATGCCCAGAATAAAATTCTTTTGTTGCCCTCTCTTCACACTTCTTTCTAACACTTTCTTCACACTTATTTTTTCACTTTTGTCTTGTCTAAGGAAATTCAAGTTTCTTGTTTCGAATGGAGTCTGAGCACATCTATTTATACGCCTTTCCACATGATCTTTAGGCTAACTTGATTGCTGGAGTTAGGCTGATTTCATATAGCATTTTCTTCCATTGTTTGTAGGCCGACTTGAAGAGGATAGATGACAAGTTCTTAGAAGATACTTTACATAGACAATATTGACCTTTTACAAAGTGTAACATGACTTCATTACATGACAATGACTCTAATATTTTATGACTAGAAGACAAATAAATCGTAGAGACTCTCAATGGGAGTCTTGACTCAAAAAAAAAAATCCCTTGCTCATGAAACCCATGAAGCAAGTCAATATAATAATTTTATTTTTCTTATTTACATCTCATTACATAAAATCATAAAAACATGTCATTATGAAGATCAAACCTAGTTATAGTTTTCAACACAATACTCTCGCACAATGTTTGCATGGCATAAATGATAGCAATATTGATCAACATCAAGTGTGGTCTCCAAAAGAAATAAATGGAGTTAACAATGACAACTCCAAGGAACATTTTGTAGCTTACTAATTAGTTTGATCCATGGGAACCTTGATTGAAATGGATGCATGGAGAAGGATTCTTGTATAATGTGGAGTGGATAATGTGAAAGGATGTTGATCTGAAACGGTACAAATAAGAAAATAATTTGTTGAAAGGACCATCACGATAAGGTAATTATGATATTTAATATTTTGGTTATTTGATTGACATATTTTTTTGCTATCTAGAATGATGTTGAAATACATAATGATAGTTGAGGCAAGTTCAATTGTTGATGTTAAAACTCAATTCAAAGAACATATGGATTGAGTGATTGTTTTCGGTAATCCTTAAATGATTGTGAAATCGAGATGTTTATATCACCATGTTGGAATTGAAAGGTAGCAGTGTAAGGAGAAAACTTGATATCAACAAAGATAGCTTTCATGTTTAAGAGGGAGCTATGACTAACTTGAAGTTTGGTAAGGCTCAATATAATGCCTTCATTAATAATGACTAGAGGAAAGTGATGCAAGATTGAGGGCATGAATCCTTTCACAATATTAAAGGGAGAATATGGCTCTATAAAATCTAGGAAGAAAGAAAGCTCAAAATGATGGGATACAAAGGAAAGAAGGAGCCATGCAATTATCTCCATGAAAAACTATTAGTTGATACACTTTATAGAAACAATCTAGAGAGGTTGTGGTTATGACTTCCTAATTGAAAGGATGTGAAAGAATTTCCTCTATGATTTAGAGGGAGTATGAAGTCTCCTTAATATTTTTGAAAGGAGCAAGGATATATTCGCTAAGACAAGTGGGAATAGTGATCTCCTCTTTGTATGAGAGGGAGTGATGATATACATCACATTTGTATTCTCTTCTTCATGTGGCATGCACTAGGTCGGGACTAGCAGTAGTACGTCTAAGTGAAGGCCATGGAGAGAGAATGGTGGGTGGAGGATTGGATAAGCATCTGTGATTTCCTTGAGGATAGAAAAAGAAGTGGACTACCACTCTTTGAGGATTGGCTAGGTATCCAAGACAAGAGTTGTTGAAGAGGACCAATATTCTTTGAGGATTAGGAATCCAAGATAAGAATAGTCTTAAAAGGACATACCTTGTGAACATTCAGATGGGGCATGTACCTTGTAGAGGTAGTTTGGTATCTCACGTAAAGCCTCACAATATTATGCTCTTGTATAAGAAATAACTTGTCAAGTTAAGGTCTTACTATGTTAACAATGTTGGTCATGATGTTGATGCTTAAAATATAGCTTACCAATCTTACTCCTTTTATGAGAACTCTTTAGTTTAAGAATATCCTTGTATCGAGTGTACATTTATGAATACCTCCCTAGTCAAGGATGCATTTCATGCTCCTAGGGTTTTTCACATAGAAAAAATATTTTTCTTAGAATCAAGAGATTCCTTGTCATTTTTATATGGCCTTATCGGGCAAATTGTAACATGTAAAAATTATGAATTATGACTCTAGAAAGTCCTACAAAACTCCTAGTACAAGTCGACCCTGTCAGTAAGAGGACGACCTAAAGAAGGATATTCAACTTCATGGAAAGCCTATAAATAGAAGTATATTTGACCTCATTTGGTCATTAATTTGATCTCACCAAGAAAGAAGTTCAATCTAAAGCTAGGAACATCAAGGAATCTAGTGCAAAGGCTAAGGAAGCCAGGAGAAATAAAGAAGAAGAAGGAAAGTTTATTTTTGGACCTTATGATGCAAGCCCAAATTTGAGCTTGCTAATTCCCATGGTGCCCAGTTATTCTTTCTAAATCAGTGCTTCCTTCAACTCTGCATATTATATTTATCAGGAAATAAATCCCTCCAATAAGAGGCTCTTGGGATGTAAATTCCCTTATATCCAAAGTTATAGTGGGAGGAATCGATGGGATAGCCTAACTCTACGCGAGTATGGCCAAGAGTTCCCTTAAACTCCAGGTTTTGTAGTAAGACCTACGTGGTCCATCTAAATCTTGGGATCGGGCCTACGTGGCACTATCCTTCTCTACTTCAATCCCACTTCATTTGGACTCTATACTCCCAATATACAGTGGCTTCTCCTCTATCGATGCACAGTCGATGCCAAGTAAGCCTGACATTGTATAAACAAATGTGGATGATGCCAGTCAGAGTAAATCCTCTGGGCGAGGTCCACTCTACCACGTTGGCCTGCTCCTTGTAGCCCATCACAATAAAAAAACGTATTTACAAATTCCGTCGTGGTAAGCCCTTCGGGAAGGTCCACTCTGCCTTGTTGGATATTTATATTTCTGTGACTTGACGTTGAAAGCATGACACATAGTTATGGGCTCTTCAAATCCATTGGTCGGGTTAGGCATTGGTGGGGTGGCCTCCACCCACTGCAATCCAACCCAACGATGATACCTTGTCTATCACTTCACAACCTTCGAGTATCTCCACCCTCCAGGTCATCGCTTCCTTATAACGCATTGCCTCTAGCACTCTTCCTCTGGGTGTTATCTTCGGGATGACGTGTCCCGGTCCTTTCCTTTCCAGTCACGTATTCTCGGGTTTCGACACAATCATTCCAAGTTATTCTTTCCGAGTAGGGTCCACCATGCCACATGATCCCGACACTTCCAATTCCGTCTCTCGGCTATGTCATTTTTCATTCCCCGATGTCGTCGATTGATAGACTTTCCTCCAAATGTTAATTTTTCCTAAGTGTTGTCCTTTCTTGGTCTTTCTTCTCTCGGTTTCTCTTGACTCTATGTTGGACCCCGCCTTTGGCTCTATCATATGCTTCCATTACGTACTTTGATTGCACTCCTCCTCACTCCTTTTACACCATCTGCGTAGAACTACCCCAGTCCTCCCACAACCCCTCTCAGTTGTACTGTGCGCATAGCACAATCCTCTAATCCGCTCACATTCCTTCACAGTTGTATTATGCACATAACACAATTCTCTAACCCCACAAGCAAGGTTTAAGAATGCGTGAGTCCCTCCTAAGATTTAACTCTTGCAGTCATTAGATGACTGGATCTATGCATTTGAACATTACCAAGGTTAAACAATAACAAAAGCTAACACTTCAACTGCACTTGAAACAAAGTGTTCTGCATTTATATATATGTAATTAGAAAGAAACAAAGGTCGTTGGTATGAAATACAATGATTTGTCCCTCTCTGGCCATTTGGCCTCTCAGCTCCTACAAGCCTCTCGCTTGTCTCACACCCACCCCTCTCCACTCTTCTAATTTTACATAAAAATATTTGTACAAGGAGGACTAAAATTAATTTAGTTTCAGATCCTAGAATCTCTTTAGATGCATAATAATCTCACCTATACCCCTCAACTTAGGCCTATGAATCTTATCTAAGATCTAACTAACTCAACATTATCTCTATCCCATTCCCGAGATCTCTATTTGAGAGATGTCCTATTACATTAATCCAAATTTTGTACATTTATCATAAAAACATAGGAAAAATACATAAAAATAAATAATAAAATCAAACATTAGGGGTCCAACTCCCTTAGCAAATAGCTTTGACCCTCCCAATCAATTCTGCAGTAAAAATGGTGAGTTGATGCTCTTGTATCATCTTATTCTCTCACACGTGCGAAGGAACTACAAGGCCTAAAATTGTAGGTTGAAGTTGCAAGTTCAAAGTTGGGGGCCAAAGCTGAAGTTGGAAATTGGTTGAAGAAATATTGAATCTTGTTGACTTTGCTAATCTCTAACCTAATTGGAAGGGCTTGTTGGAGGGATGACTTGGTGCTTGGAGGAGGACTTGTTCTAGTGTTTCGGGTCTTGGTTTTCTCATTTGAAACAGATTATATAAGAAGAGAAGAACTTCTTTAGGGGTTTTTCCCTTGGAGGTGTTTTTCCCTCGTTTGGGGCCAATATCTTGTGTCCAATGTCTTTATTGTTTTTCTCTTGATAATTTTGTTATGAAAAGATATAATAAAGAAACATAAGAAGATAACTAAAGTTCACATGCAATTATTAAGGTTAAGGAGAATTTAAATTAACTCTACTACATTTTCCAACAACCTGTATAGTAAGCAGTTCCATGTTCGCCAAGGCAACTCCATTGTTATAAAAACCTTTTCTTTTAACTTTTATAAATATAAAAAAAACTCATATATTTTAAATGTTAAAATATTATTTTACTTCTAGAAATCAATTAATTTTAAAATAAATACATTTTTTAATTATTTATTATGAGATTTTAATATTAGCATATTTATTTATTTCTTTTTTAAATTATGTTTGTAACTCTTAATGGTTAGAAAAAATAATAATGATAATAAAATAACATTAAATCATTAATTTTAAAACTTAAAACTATTTTTATTATAAAAAAGTTAAATCCTAGATTTTTTGTGTGTGTATTTACTTTCATTGTTATAATAATAATAATAAATCATGAATGAAAACTTTCAGTCATCAATAGAAACACAATATTCAAGTGAATTTTTACTATTTAGAAATAATAAAGTATAGAAAATCAATAAGTGTTTATCATTTATTTATTTTTCTTGACATTTTCTTAGAGAAAATCTCAAGGGAACCTAGTTATCTAATATTTAGAAATAATAAAGTGCTGAAAATCAATAAGGATTTATCATTTATTTATTCTTCATTATATTTTCTTAGTGAAAATCTTAAGGTAACTTAGTTATCATGAAACATCTGGATGAAAGGTGATTCAACAGCCAACCACGAGATCAAAAGGAAACCATAGTGGCAACTAGCAACCCAATGGGACTTAGTTATACCAAAATTATTAATTATTCTAATTATATTATTACTGGAGTAAAATATTCAATTTTTTTTTTTTTTAATTTTACCCTATGTCTTTAATTGGTAATTGTATTTTGTACATAAAACCACTAACAATAATTAAATACATATACATATTAAATTTCAAAGTTTTTAAAAAGTCCCTTTATTAGCTTTTAGGTTGTCACATTAATTACTTGTGATAAATGTTGCGATGTGATACTGTGTTGTAGCGATTTATGTGAAGTAATTTTGGAGTTAAGCTTCAATGATAGATTTGAATAGTTGTTTGAAACACTATTGCCCATAATGATTTTGTTATCTAATATCATTATAGTGTTTTAAAACTTTATTATATCTTTTGGTTTGCTGGTTAGATTTATAAATATTTTAATGGATATTTAAATTATGATATGATATTGTATAAAAATAAAAAAAATATTTTCATCAATTACATAACCTATGCAAAGACGCACATGCTTAAATATGATCTATAGAAATTTATTTGAAGTTTGATTATAAATATTGGAACATAGACTTTACATATCAGTCTTGTATAAATTTGTTCTTGGATTAAATTATGCTTTATTGAATTGTTGTGCATGCTAGTGGAGTGAATACATGGTTAGAGTTACATTGCATGCAATTTCTACATGGCATGAAAGTTAAGGAAACACACTTCTATTGTGAAGATAATCTCTTCTGCAGATAGAAACGATCTCTCTAGTCCTATGAGAGGAACTAATAACTGATCCAGGTGGATGTTGGTGGCCACCCACCTATCCCATTTGGACCCCCACAATTGTCTCTTTCAGTCTTTTCAGTTTCCTAAATTGCAGCACAGTTTATTATTTTTAGCAGTTTTTCGGGTCCTGAACTTCCGGAGCCGTTTTGAGGCCCTAAACAATGTTTTTTTGGGAATCTTTACCTCCCAAAGTGGTAGTACTCGGATAGATCTTCCTAACGAGCTATCGTACGCGTCAAACGGAGATCGTATGCCAAAGTTACGACCTCGGGAAATTGATGTACCAATTTACCCAAACGGGGCCCACAATTTGGCGTTTCATCTTCTAGGGTTAGGTTTCGGGATGTGAAGGGTTTTCCATTGTTTCTCAACAATAAATAGGCCTTCGAGCCTCATTGTAACACAGTTCCGAACAGTTCAGAGGCATGTAGCCACCACATCTCTTCTCAGAGATAAGCTACCATCGCCCTAGCTGGTTTATTTCCATTTCTGGTTGTAAGCATATTTCAGTATTTTCCATTAATGAAATGAAGTATTATTTCCGCTGCATCTTTGTGTATATGGTTATCTCTGTAATTTGTTGCGTTCCTGTTTAAATCTGGATCAGTGGTATCAGAGCGGTCTGCTTTTTTCTCTGTTTTTCTTTGCATGTCCCCAACGAGGTCGGGATATAAGGAGTTAGGGCTTGAACTGGTCGAACCTTTGCAAGACTAGCCTCGAAAATCCCGATGGCCTCCCATGGCAGATGAGAAGAAAGACGAGGGGGCAGGAGATCCTATCAAAATATTGCTCGAAGAAGCGCTCGAGCGACAAAGGAACGCGATGATGGATAGCTTTGCGCAGATCCTTCAGCGGCTACCCAGAGGCGACGCATCGGCTTCCAACGGCGACTCTGGAAATGCCACACCCTTCAAGGTACAAGTTAATTTTGAAATCCCCATCTTCGAGGGTCAAATAGACGCAGATGCCGTAGATAAATGGTTAAATCTACTAGATGGGTATTTTTCTGTTCACGAATTTTCAAGTCGGGAAAAGATTGTTTTTGCTCTTCTCAAAGCAGCCCCCCACGTCAAGGACTGGTGGGAAACCTACTGCGAGCAGAAGGATGAAAGTACAGGCTCACTATTTTCAGCCGCACCCACTTGGAATGACTTCCGGGATGCCATCAAGGAGCAGTACTACCCTATCGGAAGCTATGAGGACAAATACATCAAATGGACCACACTGCGGCAGGGACGAGACCAAGGTGTGCCGGAGTTCACAAACATTTTTCATACCCTTCGCACACAGTTGGGTATCAAAGATACTGAGCTGAATCTGGTACTCAAATACTGTGGCTGCCTACACAGATACATCCAGGAAGAGGTGGGGTTCTTGAACATCTCCTCACTCGGCACAGCATATCGATACGCTGTCAAAATCGAGCAAAAGTTCAAACAGAAGAAGCGAGACTTTGGATCTGCAAATCCGAAGCCCAAAGGACAAAGCCAAGGCGGGGTGACCCAAGACAACCCGTCGAAGCCGCAAGAAAAGAACAACACCACGAAGCCGAAGAAGGACACAGGAAAGTGGTGTGAGTTCCACAAGAGTCCCACTCATAACACAAGTGAGTGTCGGACCAAGCAGTCACTGGTGGCCGAGTTGAAGGCTTCCGAATCAGATGCATGTTCCGACCCTGAGCCAGAACCCAACAAGGGGAATGGCAAAGGGAAGCAAATCATTGATGCGGATCCCAGCGCCACTGTTGCCACCACCAAGATCCAGAAAAATGAGCCCGAAAATCCAGAGGAAGGGGAGTGTCTTTTCCACTCACAGATGTGGGTGAAGGGTTCGCCGCTATAATTCATTGTTGACAGTGGCAGCCAAAAGAACCTCATTTCAGCAGAGGTCGTGAAGCGACTGGGCCTACTGACTACACCGCACCCACAGTCGTACAGTATCGGGTGGCTTCATGAAGGACGAGATCTCAAAGTTCGCCAGCAGTGCCGCCTTCCCTACAGCATCAAACCTTTCACAGACGAGGTATTGTGTGATGTTACACCTCTAGATGTTTGTGATGTATTATTAGGCTAGCCATACTTGTGGAGGCGACATGCTGTGTATGAGTCCAGGCATCGTGCTGTCATTATTTCTTTGAATAATTCATTATACAGGATACCGGAGGTAGCCCCACCTACCGCCACATCTTTGATCACTACCAAAAAAGGCAGCAAGCTCATATCATAGACTAGGAAATTCATCTGTCTGGTTCACTCCCAAAGTAAGGGGAAGATTGTTGCTACATCCATGACCCCCGCAAAGGGTTCCTCCACGCAGCAACAGCAGCAAAGGGATACGGTCATGGCAGAACACAGGAACAACTTCTCCTCACCCACAGGGGTACCACATAAGTTTCAGGTGGGCAACAAAGTCTGTTTGCATCGACAGAGAGAATGCCTTACCAGAACCCATCAAAAACTCAGACCACTCCGACATGGTTCTTACAGCAGTACCAAGGCTATGGGGAACAATGCTTTGGAGCACGTCATTCCTCCATTCCTTCGCCTGCACCAAATGTTCAATGAGGACCATCGTCGACCATGCTTCCCACCATTACTGGACACATCAGAGATTACAGGACAAGTTCAGCAGATGGAGGAACTCAACGAAATGGGGACCATTGCTTCCTAAGGGGGGAGGAATGATCCAGGTGGATGTTGGTGGCCACCCACCTATCCCATTTGGACCCCCACAATTGTCTCTTTCAGTCTTTTCAGTTTCCTAAATTGCAGCACAGTTTACTATTTTTAGCAGTTTTTCGGGTCCTGAACTTCCGGAGCCGTTTTGAGGCCCTAGACAACGTTTTTTTTGGAATCTGGGGCAATAGATTCCAATAGGTAGTACTCGAATAGATCTTTCTAACGAGCTATCGTACGCGTCAAACGGAGATCGTATGCCAAAGTTACGACCCCGGGAAATTGATGTACCAATTTACCCAAACGGGGCCCACAATTTGGCATTTCATCTTCTAGGGTTAGGTTTCGGATGTGAAGGGTTTTCCATTGTTTCTCAACAATAAATAGGCCTTCGAGCCTCATTGTAACACAGTTCCGAACAGTTCAGAGGCATGTAGCCACCACATCTCTTCTTAGAGATAAGCTACGATCGCCCTAGCTGGTTTATTTCCATTTCTGGTTGTAAGCATATTTCAGTATTTTCCATTAATGAAATGAAGTATTATTTCCGCTGCCTCTTTGTGTATATGGTTATCTCTGTAATTTGTTGCGTTCCTGTTTAAATCCAGATCAATAACAAACTAGACAAACTAGTGCAAGCTTTCCTAGTTTATGTTGAAAAAGACAAAGTGAGAGAGATAACCTACCTCACTATGATGCTAAGTTCTAGTTGATGTCATCCTTGGCCTTCTCGCTTCCAGGTTCAATCCTCTTTACGCCGCTACGGATGAGTACTTGAAAGGAAGATCAGACAAGAGAGACAAGAGCATTCATAGTATAATTCATTCTACATAAACTACATCACAGATCAAGGAACATCATGCTAAATGAATAACGATTTATACACTTATGGAAAGTAAACACCAGAAGTATTTATTAATAGAAATAAGGGAAGCGTACAACCATAGGTGCCTTGATGTTGGAGACCTCTTTTGTGATGGATTTCCAAGTCCAAGCCAAGACCATTCAAGCACTCCTTCTCCTTAGTTAGATGGGCAACATTTAGGCATAGTTTCAGCATAGGAATGCAACCAAGTAATGACCAACCATTTGTGGATAGAAGGAACATGATTTATAGGAAGGGAGAGGGAGTTAAGGATCCACCAAAAAGGGAGAAAGATCCCTAAAGATGGAATCAAGGACTCAAAATGGGAGAACTCGAACATATCTTCATTCAACAACATCCAACTCGCTTTTCTCGAATATTCTAGCAAGTGAAGCTTCTCCTCCACTTTAGGAAAGATTGCTAGAAGAGGTTCAATGTGGGTTTTCCTATCAAAAGCCATGCTAGCAGTGCTAGGTCAACATGTTGCAACAATTCATCAACACAGGCCAACAATAGTACAAAGTGCAGTGGTCCTAAAAACTAGGGTTTCAGGAAAATTCCTCCAGAATTCTCTCAAGGAAATTCTCCTTCTCTTCTTTAGGGAGGTTTCTGTATGTGTTTCATGGTGAGTACACTAACATCTTTCGTCATTTTGATGGTTTAGGATACATGATTGGAAGTGTGACAAAATATTGCGTAACAGATGCCCCCTAAAGCATGAAGTCAGAACAGGGAGTGATGCGTGAAATTCTTTATAAGTCAAGGCAAGGACCCAGAGAAAACCGTCACAAGACTTGAAAATCAAGCATAATACAATATACATATCTGACATCTTTGATATAAATATGCCTAACGATACATCTTTGAATAGGCATCTAACAATGCATGAATCCACGACATGGACGCAACCATCTGAATAGAAGGGATCATTTGTATGGATCCATGACATGGACGCAACCATCAGAATGGAAATGATCATATGTATGGACCTAGGGTATGGTTGCAACCATTCGTTTATAAGGAATCATGTGTACAATCATGAATAACTCATAACTCCACGCAATCTAGATGTATCATATGAAACCTAGGGTCATCATCTTTGTCTCGATCCAATAAATGCACGAATTCTACCATGTGAATAGATGTGTCGAGGTCAAACATGATAGAAAAACCTCTCGATTACTGGTCAACAATGTAAACCGTTAACAGACATGAGAGAAACCACCAATAATGAAAATGGCTCTCAAGGTGAAACAGCACAATCCACAAGTGTGAACAATTAAGCTAAAGTCAAATACCTGCTGAATCGTTCGATCGAAGGCCAATGATGTGAACCTATCATCAAATGCAAAGAACCTGCGATTGAGGCATGAAAGCTCCAAGACACTGAAAGGAGTTCCTCAATCATTTTCCTGAATAATGAGTTGAAGTCGATAGGAAGTGATCCGTTGAAGGAGGGCCATAATGTATCCCACATCATCGACATGAAACAAAAGATATATCAAAGTAGGTAAGAGTGATTCAATATTGTTGCAGAAAATTCAGGCAAGGTATAGGTGGTAAAATTGCAGATGGGACTTCTCTTGAACATATCAGCGACATGACTCCGGAGTTTGGCAACATTTGACTCAACATAGGATCAGAGGTCATGATGACAATATGGTATAATCAGATGAAAGGAAAATGGATTCCCAAAACCCAGGAAGGAAAGTGATGAAGTGAGGATAACCCAAACCCGACATGAGTGATAGATAAGTGTCATGTTCAAGAGTGACATGCTGCCTTTACACAAAATATAGGACGTGTTCACTTTCATTTTTCCCCACTATTTCTAGCAAGTACCTCATTATTTTTTATTACAAGCTTGAACAGGATAGCATATGCTTGTCATATAAGTTCATCCTTTGGATGAATCCATCTTAGTAAGTTTAACAAGTCCTAGGAAGGAGAAACTCGGTCTCGTCATGGTGACAAGTCCTATGTCGTTTAAGTTTTATGAGTTTGACAAAGGGATAAGTCGACATATTTTTCATGTTTAGAGAGTTTGAGAAAGAGATAAAAAGGAAGATCCAAGGTCCCTTTTCGTAAATAGTCTCTTGAATTCGAAAAGGTAGAAAACGATATCAAAGAGAGCCATGTGTGACTAAGGTATTCCTTTTTTGTACAATAGTTTATCTTAGTCTGGAAAAGGGTTAAACTTATAATGAGTAGACGTCATTTAATTTACTTTCACGAGTTCGAAATGACAAGTACTCGACAATATTTTCATTAGGGGAATTTTGAGGTCTAAAATGAGCCTCCTAAGGAAATTATAAAATCATAGTGGAAATAAAAAAAATAAGCTTAGATTACATCATCAAATTTTAGAGGGAAAAAAGAAAAAAACTAATTTTTCAACTCATATTTTCAACTTTATCTCCCTATGGGTTTACTCAAATTTCGAGTGGAAACACTTGTTGGATGCAAAATTTCATTCTTCATCCAAGGAGTACCCATGTTGCATATTGCAATCACATTTTTTCATGTATTTCTCATTTTTCGTGTAGCAGGTTCCATCAAAACTATGCAACATGGGTACTCCTTGGATGAGGAATTAAATTTTTCATCCAATGAGTAATCCCGCTCAAAATTTGAGTAAAGCATTAGGGAGATAAGTTAAAAATACAAGTTGAAAAAATAGTTTTATTATTTTATTATTTTTTAATCTTTTTGCTTTTTTACTCCAAGAATGGTAAATCATCCCCCATGGTTGGCATCATCATCTTGAATCCTATTGGTTCTTATAAAGTTTATTTTTGGTTATAAATTTTTCTTAGGAGACCCATTTGAGACCTCAAAATTCCCCTAAAAACTATCACCAATTTCCCGCTAAGAACAATTCTCCATATCATGGCCCTAATAGCTAGAGATCAGGATTTGCATGAAGCGACTAAATCTCATTTCCAGTATGTCATAGATTGTCTAAGTCCCATAGTTTTTAACTGGTGTGAAGGATTGTTAGTCAACATGAAGAGCCAACTCATGAAATGCAAGATAGGGAAGTTGAAACAGTTCAGATATGGATCTATCTTGGTGATGTTATTCTTGGAACATGTACCATTGTTTAGATATCAGTGGATAGAAGTGGATGCTCCAAAACCCAAGGATCCACGATTATTGAGATGGGATGAGTTGATGCCTCAACATGGAGGTGGTCAACAAATGTTATTTCCTCCAACATTTTTTGGATGGTTGCGACAACAACTAATCATGGTAGATGATTAGATGTAAATTGGCACGGATTTCCACAGAGATCCTGACCTTCCACTTCCACCTCGTACATAGTCGACCGATGTAGGTAAAAACTATATTTTTTTTAAAGCCTTTCCAAGTTTTTGATGTTTTTGTTTTATGTGTATTGAGATTTGATACTTGTGATTTTTGTAGATGTTGGACCAGAGAGACCTCCAGGGGTTTCTCTAATAGCCAGGAGGGTGGCACAACAGATAGAGGATGCTCCCTATGAGGAGGGAGCTGACCCGATCATAGAGGTGGAACGCAACCTAGAAGCCTTGACAAGAGGCATTCTAGAATATGCGTCTATTGATAAGGTGCCACTACGGTATCAGAGACATACCATAGGAGTGCCAGTCAGACTACGTCGGTTGTTGAACCGAGTCATTATAGTTGTTTTGTGCTACCATGAGCACCATGTTGGCGGATAGCCATCTCTAGTTTTCATATTTTTGCACTTACATAGGCTCGAGATGCCATGTGTCTCAAAACACAGATTTTGATATTTTGATGTAACAAACATTTTGCACTCTCTCTCTCTCTCGATATATATATGTTTTACCTATTATATTTATTATTCCTACTATGTGATGGTTTTTGTTTTACATATGTCACAGATGTCTATCTAATACATGATTTTCCAATGTATCTGTTAATGCATTTAGATGTCTTGGAATATGTTGATAAGTAATGTAATCAACATACCTTTCCAATAGAAGAACACGTAAAAAAATTCTTAAAATATTTGGGTTTCTAATGGAATAATGGTCGTTTAACTGTAATAAAATGAGTTACGAGTCAATTTTAACAACTAATTCCCTAATGCCAAGAGCAATAGCTTTCGATAATAGTTTGATAACCGCACTATATTCAAAAATATTGTTAGTTGTACGACCTAGACATATGCCTTGTAAACTCACTAACTCACCATCGGGAGCATAGAGTGCCCACGCAATGGAAGAGAAATTTCATGTGCTACGGCAAGTGCCATCAACAAAACTGATATAAGGAAGAAGGTTCATTGACATATACAAACCAAGTGGAACACACGGTAAGCAGGGAAAACACACTCGCAAAAATGCAAACGCTCACACCAAAAGCAGCACACTAATGAAAAACACACTAATGTACAAGGTTTTTATGTGAAATCTAGGCATACTATTTTTTGAGGTAGAGCCCGTTGTGGGGCTCAGACAATTGATTGCTATCACAGTCAACTAACTCGTATGAACCCTTTTTTAATACATTTTTAACGATGTAGGGTCCATGTCACATAGGCTCGAACTTCCACACTCCTAACTTATCATTAGCCTGATCATATAATAGGAATAAGTCACCTTCTACATATGTACGAGGGGTCATCATACTGATTTTTAACTCATTTTTTCTAAGACTGAGTTACTAATGCAACAACTAGAGGAGTCTCGTCGAGACATTCTAAATAAAGTAATCGTTCCTCCTCATGTGAGGTACCAGGGAATAATTTGACAGCTAGTTTTAAGGATGGGATTTCACATTTGATAGGTAAGGTGGATTCCAGGCCATAAACCAATTGAAAAGGTGTAAATTAGGTCATCATCTTGGCAGCAATTTAGTATGCCCGTAATGTCGAAAAAAGTGAGATGTCAGTTCTTTTTGTGCATCCCAATCATTCACTAAATTATTGTGACCATAATTTTGTTCATAGCCTCAACTTGGCCACTGGCCTATGGGTAGTAAGGATTTGAGCTATCGTGACATAAGCCCAACTAAGAAATGAGTTCTGTCATCATGTGATTTCAGAAATGGGAGCCATGGTTGGTGAATATGGCTTATGTTACACCAAAACAAGCTATGACATGGTTAAATAAAAACAAATTCACAGTTTCATCGTTAGCAGAGTAAGTAGGCATCGCCTCAACCCATTTTATAAAATAATCAATAATAACGATGATGTATCCATGACCCTCGAAAGAGTGAGTGTTAGATGTCATAAAATAAATGCCCCATTTAAAAAATGGGCCAATAGTGATAACTAGGTGTAAAGGAGTAGGCGGGGTTCACAACTTCTAGTTGTAAATATGGTAAGCATTGCATTTTTGGACTATAAGAATGCAATCTTTGAAAATAGATGGCCAAAAATAACCAGCACGAAGGATATTTTGAGCAGTAGCATATCCTAACATATGATTACCATAGGCTCCAAAATGGCCATCATTTAAGGCTTCTCAGCGTTCTCATGCATTCGACATCATTGAAGGACTGAATCTACGCCAAGTCGGTATAAGGTATCCCCAATAATGCGGTAGGGTTGTGACTGGTATCGGATTCAGCACCACTCAGAGAGAGATAAATCTAATCAAAAAGTATGGGTTTGGAGATATATATCTCCATACCATGGATCGTGGGTACTAATAAGGAAGAGAGACTCATCATGAATAAACTCATCAGATTTAGTAGTCTTGTTCACAGAGGGAAGGTGACAAATCAACTCGACAAAAACAAGTGATTTCTTCGACTTAGCTTTGGTAAATTCTAAGTCAAACTCATGTAGGATAACAATCCATTTGGATTATTTGTCCCAAGAAACTAACGAGACATAATGTAGGTTATGGGGTTTCAATTAGAGACCACTATAGTTTTTCACAGAAGAATATAGTGATGGAAATGTTGGACAACATGAATTGCAACCAACACCAACTTTTCTACATGAGAATATCTAGTCTCAAAATCAAAAAGGTTACGACTCAAGTAATAGATAATATGCTCATTATCTTCATCACCATCCTGAACCAACACCATACCGATGGTATTGTCAGCAGTGACCAAGTACAGGAGATAATCGTGATGATAATTTGAAGGATGCAACAAAGGTGAACTAATGAGGGTAGCCTTCAAAGCATCAAACTACTTTTCATCCCAAATGAATGGGACTTGTTTCTTCAAAAGGTGAGTAAAACCATTGGCAAACTCGGCATAATTAGGGTTGAAACGATGAAGAAAATTTTCTTTTCCCTGCAAAATTTGGAGTTGATGTAAGGAAGATGGAGGTGACAAATTGATAATGGCCTCCACCTTGAGAGGATCAATGTGGATGCCATCTTTAGAGACTACGAATCCTAAGATACGACTTGATTCCACGTAAAATACACACTTATGAGGATTCAATCGAATGTTATAGTGTCGAGAGTGAAGAAAAATCTCCCGAAGGTATGGGGGATGATCTTGACATCTAAGAAATTGTGCAAGTAAATCGTTAAGACATGGTTTAATGATATGTTTAATATCATGGAAGGCATAAGACATAGCCCGTTGGAAGATCACACCAACGTTTTTCAAACCAAAAGGGAGATTTTTGTAGGAAAATGTCCCCTGAGGACAGATGAAGGCGGTTTTGTGTTGATCAATAGGAAGGATATTAATTTGATTACATCCTGAGAATCCATCCATGAAGGAGAAAATTTCACTCTTGGCGCATTCATCGATGATCTGGTCAATGAAGGGAGTAGATGATTGTCTTTAGGATAGGCTCGGTTGATATCTCGATAGTCAACACAGACTCGTATAGTTCCTTGTTTCTTAGTTACTGGAACGATGTTGGAGACCCAACCCGTTAGTGGGATAGGATAAATAAAGCTAGCTTTTAGAAGTATTTCAACTTCTCCTTTAATGGAAGATGCCTTCTACGGGTGCACCGGACAAAGACATTATCATACATGTTTTGTTTCCAGATAGGTAGGAATATCATGTACCACAATACTAGGCTCAACTCTAGGAACATCTTCATAAGACCAGGCAAAGACATCACAAAATTATTTGAACAGGGTTGTGTAAATCTCAATATCATCAAGAGAAGAGGCAACCCCTATGTGAATATTTTCAACAATCCCAGGTTTAACTGAGATGTCGATGGGCATGGTTTCCAAAATGTTTCCTAAATTACCTTCAGACAACACTTCATGAACCAAGATAGGTGTCTGAAATAGAGTGGTTGTTTTAGGAGAAAGTAAAGTACCTATACAAGTAGGAATTGACCCAGGGTAGGGATAAAAGAGGAACGAATATGAAAATCATTCCAAGGGGTTTCTTCTAGAGACATGACTTCCGAAATGCTTTCATCAGTTAGGAATATCTCACTCAAAGGATCTTCAGAATCAGAAGAACCAAGCCAAGGAGTTTGTAGATACGAGTCTAGGGAGAACCTCAATTGATTGTGAGTTGTGGATGCAGCCGCAGAAGCTAAAAGGACAGTTTTATAAGCTTTCTCAAATGGGCTAAGCGGCATGGCATCACCAAAATCATTGATCCGGTCAAGAGAAGGAATAATCCATGGGTCATAAGTAGACGAGATCATGTTAATTGAGGCAATGTTTGAGGGAGGAGGAAGGGAAAAAGTTCCCATCAAGGCAGGTCCTTGAAAAATCCTACTCCAACACTTTCATAAGGGATGTTGGTTTTCCCAATATAAGGCACATTACCTATTGTAGAATCAGAGGAAAAGAAATCTTATTGATAAAAAATAACAATTTTCCCTTGGTGGGGAAAATGAAGCACACGGAAGAGAGATGAGACCATTCAGAAAATTGCATGAGTCCAGCTCCGACAAAGTAAAAGGTTGTAATTAAGATTGGTGTCAACAACCTTGCTTCTAAATTCATTATATTTCCCTCCAACTAAATGGGTAAGTCATTGAGATTACCATATAGGCGGAAACTGTGACCATCGAAAGGTTCTAAATTTTTCGGACACTGGTTGAGAGGAGGGGAACTAATGGCTTTCCAAAAAAGAGAAGGGCATGATGCATGTGGATGCCCCTTCATTAATGATATTCTAGTGGATAGACTTGCCTTTAATAATAACTTGTATAAGAAATCAAGTTGAGGTGGCAATCGGGGAACATGGTTTTTGAGATCAAAAGTAATCAGATTGGAATCTGTGGGATCAAATCCTACAATAGCAGATAGAAAAGCCTTCCTTTGTGATGAACACATTTGAATGACTTCCAAAGCTGACATCGTCGAAGGCACTTGAGCCAAGTCTTCTATGATGATGTAGTATTGGGCAGCTTGCGCATTCAGATTATAGGACGATTTCTGAAGAACACCTTTAGGGGGTGGTCGGATGACGGAATCAATGCTAGGTTTCTCGATGTGGAGAGGACCGGAATTGGATGGAGTGGAGGAAGAGGGTACATCAGTGGTATCTTTATCCACCACAAGTTTCTCAGGAGGTGGATAATCTTTTGATATCATGGCTACAAAAATTTGTTCCAAGCCGCTCATAAACACTTGAGAGCTTCCAGAGGATTGGGCATGGGGTTGGTGTACCAATTGTGTCTGCTAAGACAAGAAAGCTTCCTTAAGCACAATTGGAATCCCTATAGTGCCTTTCAGAAGATAACTTACTTTGGCATGGTGAGGTAAATCCTTGGTATAATGATCTTCATCACATATCAAGCAAGGATATTTAGGCTTTTGTTTGGGTGTGTCATCAACTGACCTTTTTTGGGAATCTTGTTTAGGGGTGTCTTGTTTATTTTTTCCTTTACCCTTCTTCTTTCCTTTTGAGAATTTATCTTCTGTGGTAGACTGGACAACATTTACCTCAGAGGCTTTACCAGGATTCTTAGGAGTATCAAGAGTTTTTGAAGATACAACAACCTGAGTAGATTTAGTATTTGAAGATGTAGCTAGAGTACTATTATACCACTAAGCCATAGATCAAATGATTCCATCGATAGGTGGTGAATCTGTGGGTTTGGAAGATGCAGGTCTAGTCGAAGGTCGTTGGGCACCAGTTAAGAGTTCATATAACGTGCCAAATTGTGAATAATCAAATCCAAAGGGCACAGGCGATGACTTGTTCCTCAGTCATATATCCACCCATGGTTATGTCTTTAGCAATAGGAGGCATGAATTATTTAGTGAACCATTTAGTCAAAGGCTGATTTGAGATTTCGAATTTGATGAGACGATGCCTACGCCTCCATTCATGGATACAATTAGAGATGTGAGTAGAATTCATTTTCTCTAAATACGTTAGGAGAAGAGTTCTAGTTTTATATCGGACTGACAATTGGAAGTGAGTGAGGAAAGCCATAGATAAATTATTGAAGTCTTGAAAAGCGCCACAAGGGAGCTCTATGTACCATTTGGAAGAAATGCCTATTAAAGTGCATTGGAATCGAATATAATAATCGACCCAAGAATTAGAGGAACACCATAAATGGTAAGTCATAACGTGTGCTTGGGGGTCTTCTCCAGATTTACCTTCAAATTTGGGGAAATCACTAGGAATTTTGGTCGGTACCAGTGGCCAATACGGTGAGTGAAGTATTGGGTCATTTATGAGTCTTTCCACATCTGATAATTCCAATGTCATCAAAAAGGGCAGTTGTGAGTTGTAAGGAGTATAGGGTCTCTGGTATGTGCCAAACTAAGTATTCCAACTAGGCTAAGTTTGGGCTTGTCCCCATTGAGGTGGAATTTGTCCATAAGGTGTTTTACCATAAGGATTTTGACCATATGGAGGTTGACCATATGGCGTTTGACCATAAAGAAGCTCACCATACTGGGTCTGGTGACCATATTAGACGTATGTAGTTTGAGAAGAAAATTGACCATACTGTTGTTGGTAAGGTCCTTGTTGCATCTGCTGCAACTTTTGCAATGATTGTTGGTAAGATCCCTATTGGGATTGGTAAGGAATATGTTGCTATGGTTATGAGTAAGGTCCTTGCTAGGGTTGAATAGGAATTTATTGTCGAGGTTACTGATAAGGTCCATGTTGGGATTGGTAAGACACCTACTGCTGTGGTTGCGGGTAAGAAACATGCGGTTGTGGTTGTGGGTAGGACACCTACATATGTGGTTGCGGGTAAGACACCTGCAGTTGTGGTTGTGGGTAGGGTCCCTGTTGCAGTTGAATAGGAATTTGTAGCTGCAGAGGAGGATTACCAGTCCCTTAAGCATATTTCATTTGAGGACATGCTTGTTGATAAGGAGTTTGGAGCTGTTGTGAGCCTATATGAGTATAAGGTTGTTGATAGGCAGGTTGAGGCAAAGGGACTTTTTGACCTTGAAAAGGTTTTTCCTCCAAAATTTCTTGATACAGATGAATTCATGTCTCACCTGGGTTAGAAACAACACCAATGGGTTGACTTGCCCCCGGAGGGGGTTTGTAGATTACACTAGAAGCAACAGGTGTATAGGGCGAAGGATATTTCCCCCTAGACATTGGAACAAATGAATTTGTATGTTTTCCACTCACATTAGGAACCGTAGTTACTGTGGCTACAACAGGAGGAGAAGAAAGGTTAAGTAGAACGCAAGTTTTTTTTACCGACATTGTAGGTTGAGTAGGGTCCTGTGTTACTGGCATGTTTGGGACAAACAAGATGGTAGTAGGTGTGACACTAGAAGACCAAATGGGATTGTGAAAAAGTGAACTTTCACCATAATTATCTGAAAAAACATCATCGAGAGAGGTATAACCTGGCGGAACCAAGGGCATACTATTATAAGGACGAGTTATACTCGGCCCTGTTGTCATGTGGGGAGTGGAAACATAAGGAAAGCCTTGAGGGGGAAGCAGATCAACCTCTAGAATGTGAATTCTAAAAGCTTCCACTGGAATATGTTGAGGTGTTGACACTATAGGTGGGTTATCACCTTTTGTTGCCATGATTAGGAACAACTCTCAGTTGGGAACTTGAGTCTATCTATGAGAAGGACTCAGACATATGTTGGGAGTATCAAATGGACTATATAGATGTGGGGGTGATAAATACATAGGAGAATCTGATTCAAAGAGTGGATTCAGAGGAAAAAGCAAGCAATCCAAAACAGAATCAGGACTAATCGGAGGAGAGTCCTGAGATGAGCCAACTGACACTGGAGGTGGTCGAGAAGCAAGGGGTTGGATGCTAAGGACAATACTAAGTTCAACTCCTTGGTTTTCAATATATTTAGGCTTAATGTTATCAGAACTTACAACTCTGGGTGAATCAGGTGCATTAGTATTTCCATAGATATCTGGGGTCTCGTTTGGAACTCTTGGTGGTTCTGTCATGATGTATTTTCAGAGAAAGAATCAGAAATATGTGTTGGTGAATTTGGGCTCAAAACCAATTTTACAATTAACCATTAATGTTACAGACAAAAGGAGGTTTTTGTTTCATGGGTAATTGGTGATTCCATGGTCGATTAATTTTATTATTTAAAAGGGAATAAATCAAAAAGGGGTAATACTAGGCATAAAGGATTACCAAGCAACCATGAATTGCTATATACACCTTGGAGGAGCCAAGGACTTAACGTACGACATCCAATCTCCACAAATGTTGTGTTCGGTGTATCATGGTATATAAGGAAACATAATCGGTTACCTGTGGCTGGATAGCAACTTATAGGATGCTCCCAATATATACGTGACGGTACGTGGGAGAGCTAATCCATAGTAGTGTTGTCTAATGCGTAACCATTCAATGAAAGCATTCCTGTATACTTATCATGCATGGAGCGCCTCTTATATACCTAAAAGTACTGGAGAACAGTCCTATACACTTCCATGCGTGGAATGACATTTCACCCCCGGGATACAATGCTAGAAAATAATGACAAATGCTACGTTTTACAATGCCGAAACACGTCACTAGCCTAGACCTCTAAATGTTTTTCGTTAATGACAAATTCTCCTTAGGTTAATTGAAATAAATTTTAAGTTGATCTTCAATTAAGTTTCAGGTTTAAGTCTCAAAAACCAATGTCACTTGAAAACGTATGATGCAATCTAGCATGAGAAATGATTCTTTCGAATTCGATGAAAACTATCTAACATAAGGAAGAGGTTCACACCTTGATGCAAAAATCAAGAATGCAGAAAATGGATCTTCCTATCTTTCACTTCACTTTCACTATATCAAAAATCTCAACAAAAGCAAGATGAGATTCAATCTGTGAACATGTATCTATATGAATCTTTCACTTTCACTTTTCAACGCACTCACCAAATAAAAATAGGATTCGATTCAAATGCACCTATATGAAAATATTTTTCACTTTTATTTTGGAACGAATGATAATGATTCACTTCCTTCAGATTCAGAATCAAGCAATGTGATCTATGCTTAATTAAAACCAAAAAATGACTTTCCAATGCAAATTGAAAAACAAATTTTGAAGTAAGAGCTAAAACAAATGCAAATGCTTTCCAAAAGAGAAAACAACGCTTAATCAGCAACAAAATCAGTATCCCAATGACACAAATTAAGTAGCAAGTGATGAATCCAATCAACCTAAAACCTTAAGAAATCAATCAGACCTCACTTCTAGTGCTTCAAAGCTAATGAGACAAATTTTGCAAATTTATGGGACAATCAGACCAAACACAGACAAATCCAAGCACAGAGGATAGGGAAAGACCTCAGAGGTCAAGACACATTAGACCCTACTAATAGAAACCCTAAATTTTCACAACTTTCAGGGATCAACGCAACTGTTACAGTCAAACCCGTGTTGACAGGGGTTTCAACGTGACTGTTATTGAAGAATCTGCACTCGTAGTGCTATTGTTACAGAAAAAATGCACTGGATGAGAAAGACTTGAAAAAACAACAATAATTTCAACAAGCATTCCAAACTTAACACTCTAAAGTACTGATCACTCAAAGTGCAGACCTATACAGAATCAAAATGACTAATGACTAAATGGTTGGCCAAACTGATCAAATAGACCAAATCCAAGAAAGAGGTTGAAAGGGATATAGGCTCCCCAGTGGAGTCACCATTTTATTGTGAAGACAATCCATTCTATCGACAGAAGTGATCTCTCTGGTCCTATGAGAGGATCTAGAAACAAATTGGACAAACTAGTGCAAGCTTTCCTAGTTTATGTTGAAAAATGCAAAGTGATAGAGATAACCTACCTCACTCGGATGCTAAGTGCTCGTTGATGTCATCCTTGGCCTTCTCACTTCCAGGTTCAATCCACTTTACTTCGCTATAGATGGGTACCTTCAAGGAAGATCAAACAAGAGAGACAGGAGTATCATAGTATAATTCATTCTCCATAAACTACATGACAGATCAAGGAACATCATGCTAAATGAATAATGATTTATACACTTGGAAAGTAAACACTAGATTCATTTATTAATATAAAAAAGGGAATTATACAACCATAGGTGCCTTGATGTTCAAGACCTCCTTTGTGATGGATTTCCAAGTCCAAGCCAAGACCATTCAAGCACTCCTTCTCCTTAGTTAGATGGGAAAATTTTAGGCATAATTTCAACATAGGAATGCAAGAAAGCAATGACCAACCATTTGGGGATAGAAGAAAATTGATTTATAGGAAGGGAGAGGGAGTTGGGGATCCACAAACGAGGGAGGAAGGTATACATATCAAGGGGAAGGTCCCTAAAGGTAGGATCAAGGACTCAAAATTGGAGAACTTGACCATATCTTCATTCAACAACATCCAACTTGTTGTTCTCGAAGATTATAGCAAGTGAAACTTCTCCTCCACTTTAGGAAAGACTACCAAAAGAGGTTCAACATGGTTTTCCTATCAAAATATATGCTGACAACGTTAGGTCAACATGTTGTGTAATATGTCTGTTCTGCAAATATAATAAAGCCAATATACCCAGAAATAACAAGAGAGAAATAGATGAAATGCTTCTTTATTAATATCAAAACCCTTGAGGTAGGGTAACACCATACAATCACTCCTCAAGGAAGGAGAACACTCCACAAGCCCTATGCTTGTCCATACAATATTCCTTGACTTCTCTCAATGGGAAGTCTCTAGCCTCTATATATGATTCATACATACAATACCACGTGTCATTACCATGGTTCTCTCAATACCATATATCTAATACCATGGGCTTACCTTATAACTATGGCCCATCCCATTATTCCCTTGGGTACCTCCCTCTGTACCCCATACTATCCCCCCTAGGTATACTACATTCCACCCCCCTTAAACATTTTTCATCCTTGAAACATAAGAATAACCCAAATAATAAGATCTACTCAATAGAGTAGTCCACTGGTACCATGCACGTGCATCTATCCATCCAAGAGAAAGGAACCCTCGATCTAGTTGGTGTCTCGCTCACTTGAGATGGAAGTTGAACCTGCGACTCTTCTGTGTTGATGTGTTGTGGGTGGATCATCGCCCCTCTCTATCTGTAGTGCGGGGGTTGTTGTCCTTGTGGCTAATTTGTTGCCATTGTGTTGGTTGTTTTCTTGTTGGGTGATGTGAGTGGTGATATGCTAGAGTTTTAACCAACAGTGTAGCTTTCTTTAATTCACCACCTAATCGAGCCTGATGGGTATCTGGTACATGTTGTGGCACCTAAAATTATTTCTTATTTTCTAGTGTTACTTCAACAATTGATTCCTCATCTGATGTGTCCACACTTGCAACATATTCTGCTTCATCCTCCTTGGACTCTACCTATTTATTGATGGAAATATCCTGTAATGTAATTTTCTTCTTTTTATACCAGAGCTTCAGGAATTTTTTTGCACATTAATATTGATAGTACCAATAGATTCCATCCAAGGGTATCCCAAAACAACATTGATCCAGGTGGCTCCAGAGACACACATAGGATGCTTATGGAAGCTCGAAAATCAAAGTGATCAGAATGATTTCAAACTAGGTCTAGAGCGTATATCGTGTCGTCCTGATCGCGGTGGTGTGAACGGTTCTTCAAACCGAGTCCGTATGCGAAAGTTAGGAGCAGTCAAAGTTTAGGTTGACTTTGTTGACTAGGCAGGCTTAAGGAGGCCGCAATTTGGAAAAAATCCAGCCACTGGATTCCAGCCAACCTAGGCCAGATTCCAGGTGAATTTGTGGCCTGATTAATTTTTCTCCTTCGGTCAAAATTCAAATTTTTAAAAATGACCATGGACTTCTTTTTTGTTAAAAAAAATATATAAACAAAAAATGGTGGCGGGCCATGACCCCCGCCATCGCAGTCGGACCCCAAATAAATTATATTTATAAAAAAAATTGGGGCCGACAAACTGTGACCCCTATCAGCCCCCCAACCTTCCATAACAAAATTAAACTAAAAGTGGCTCGACGACCATCACCCCGCCGAGCCCTCCAATCCTCCACATCATATAAAACATAATATTAAATGGGGTGGGCATGGGCCACATCCAGTGGACCTAGCCCACACCCATAAGATTGTAACCATATTCCATAAGTGCGAGGACGGTGGGTATCGAATCCGCCCGGCCCACGTGGGTCGGCCCCCACCGGGTGGCCTCATATAACGCACAACCACCATGTACCAAAACTTATATGCGCCCACTAAATGCAAACAACGCCATTCAAATGTTGTTACAGAGGGTATGGGGCGGGCTGCCCAATGCTGACCCGACCCCCAAATACATTTCGGTTTAAAACATTAAAAACCATAATGTATTAAAAAAGGGAGGGGCGGGGTTTGACCGCCTGACCCCTCCTCAAGAAATTTCCAAATTAACCACTGCGTCAAACGAACCACATGGTAAAGTTAAACTAAAAAAGTTATATTAACCTTCGTTTTGTCAATGCACCTGGGGGAGCATGGAGGAACCAGGAGTGGGCACGGAATTCTAGGCAATATTTTTTTAATTAATTTTTAATGCAGGTGGAACCATCACTGAGCAAAATTTCCAGGAGGGTGAAATTTTTGCAGTGTCCAAATTGGACAAACTTTATGTCGATCTTACACCTCTCGGTGACATGAACCCGATGGCGTGGTCAGTTTCCTGATCTGAGCAGTAGATTTGCAAAGGACCCGGAGGAGGGAATCTTTGAGGAATCTAGGGGGAATATAAAAGATTCCTTGAGCCCCATATTCTCACTTTCTCAGAATTCAGAAATTTGACAGTCAATTTTGCACTATTCGATGCCACAAATATGATGGTGTGTTCAGATTTTCCATTTTCTCATTCTATTTTTTGGCCACTTTTCTAAGTGGAGTGCAGGTGTTAGCATTTATGTGCAAGTCACCATTTCCATGCGATTCAATGATGTGAGATTGATGGTTCGAACAGCTTCAACAGCTTGGCACCCTTTTCTTCAGATGGCCCCAGGATGTGAGGTATATGCAGTGTGTTCATGTACTTCTTTTGCTATGCATTGTCCTGCATAGATCCCTGTTTGATGTTTGACATGGGATCATGTTTCTTACTTGTTTTCATGATTCCTGCTTGATGTGATGTGGAATCATTTGTGAGATGCACTTGTTGTCATGATTCATCATGTTTTATTTGAGATCCCTTTGTTGTATGTTGATTGGATACTCATGTGTCACTACATATGTTTGCATTGAGATCCCTTTTATGCCATGTTGGCAGGTTGTTCTTTATCATCATGCATGAGTTTGTGTCATACTGATAGGAGTCCTTTTGATTGAGAGTTCCTATAGCAGAACATCTCTTGGAGCCACTCCTGCATGAGGGTATTTTCCTTGTATGATAGCAACATCACCTCTTATTTACACCATCACTATTGACAACACTTAATGCAGTGGCCTACATCATCTTGACACCGGGGCACGGAGACGTAGTCCCTCCTAGACGAACTCCGTTATCAATGGCTTATGTTTTCATGTGTTGATGAATTTCATGTTCCTTTTCTTTATCGCATGTAGATGTATTCATATATGTTCTTTTAAAAATGAAATTTAACACATCACAGAAGTAAAAGGTCTTGGAAGTGTCCTTTGTCACACCCGAAACTGGATCAAGTGGTATCAGAGTGATCTTTGCGTGGATGTGAATTGCAGTGTGAACAATGGAATGTGCAGCTACAGAGGATGAAAAATCGATATACGAGACCATCCTCAAAATTATCAAAAGGGTGGAAATAATGTATGAAACTCTACAAAAAGAGACAGAGGAAAAGGAGCGATTACAGCTTCCGTTGCAAGCCACAGAAGAGGCCCTGGAAGAACTGAAGCACAACAACCAAAATCTTCAAACAGATAACGTTGAATTGAAGACGCTTCTACATGAAGAGAAAGAGGAGAAACATATTTTGCTACAACAGCTGCAAGCAAGGGACGAGGCCTTGGAAAAGTTGTAGCGTGACCCATGTGAGGTAAAATGTGATTCTCTGAATTCATGTATGTGTCATGATGATGATTTCGCTGTTTTTGAAAATCATACCACAGAAATTGGCTTCAAACTGTTGAAGAAAATGGGGTATGAAGGAAAAGACTTGGGAATTAATGTCCAATGAATTGTCAACCCAATCAAATTAGTAGAATTACCCTGTTGAACAGGACTTGGATATGTCAGAAAGGAATTTCAGAAATGCGCCAAGACAGCTAACGAGCCACCACCAACAGATGATGAGAAGCCCTCATCAGTTCTTTCCAAATCGACATAGGAGGTAAACGATGTTGATTTCATTTCGGTTTCGTCTTCACATAGTATGATTTTTGTTGGAGATGTGGAGATCCCAATTACAGGGACAAACATGAGGCTCCTTACCAGGACGAGGCACAAGGAGGAAAAAGAACTTGGTGTTAATAACCAAGGCATAGCTCAACCTTTGGAGGTTGTGCATAAACATTGATTTGCAGGTGTGGGATACACCAAAGGAGAATTCTCGAAGGCATCAGATTCTTCCGAGACATCATCAAAATTTTCGAGGAAAGGGAATGATGGGAAAACATCCCCATGATCCCATGGCAGTTTCCATTGTAGGGAAAGAGCTGAGACAAGCTCTCATCACCATACTTACACTAGAGACAACAAGGAAATGTATAACCACTCTTGACATTCAAATATTCATTTCAATTATAATCATGTTTTTAATGAGGAGCGTAAGACATGGCATCAAAAAACATGTACCTTCTGTGGATTACATAACCATACATTTTCTAAGTGTTCGAAAAGAATAGCAGAATAAACAAAGAAGAGGCATGAAAGACCCTCTCAACAACAGGTAAAGAAACATGTTACGCAGATCTGGAGGAAGAAGATGTATTGCAGTCATTGCGACAAAAGTGGCCATCAAAGAGCCACTTGTTGGAGGCTCCATCTAGAGCAGTGCCTTAAAGACAAAGTGTCGATGCATGAACTTGATGAAGCATTTGTTCAACAAGGAAAACCGCTACAAGGAGGTGACCCATTCACATTGATAAGTGAAAAATGGTTTCTAAATATGTTGCCTTTTCATGGTTGTGATTTTGTAAATCATTTGTTGCATTTTAAAATGTAAAAGTGATGATGTGTTTTCCATCACTTATTCCGCAACAATGATGCCTGGTCTTATTTTGAGTTACATGATGAACTGTGAAAGTGATGTCGTGTTTCCATCACTTGTCAAAGCGAAAATAGTGTTTGGCCTTATCTTTGTAAATCATGTGTTGCAACGGTGATGTGTTTTCCATCACTTGTTGAAGCAACAATGATATGCTGGCCTTGTTTTCATAGCTGGGGTATTGTGTCCATCTTGATGTGAACTTGACTACCGAGTATGTGTTATAAACTCGTGGCAAGTGTGGGATGCTTGGGTCATTAGTTGGTCATGAAAGTCAAGCATGTCATTTGAAAAACAATGTACTACAGGTTGCAGAGGTTGTAGGTGTCGACTCCTCTCTTAAGGCTCCGAAGAACAAAGGTGAAGTAGATGGAAGCGAGACCTTTCAGAACGCTTGTGATGGAGACAAGGTACAAAGAAGTTGCAGATTATTTTTCATGCTTTTGAAGGACCAAAAGCTCCTCAGTGGAGAGGATTGATCCAGGTGGCTCCAAAGACACACATAGGACAAATAAGGCTTATGGAAGCTTGAAAATCAAAGTCATCAGAATTGTTTCAAGCAAGGACTAGAGCATAGATCTCGTCCTCCTGATCGCGGTGGTGTGAACGGTTCATCAAACCGAGTCCGTATGCGAAAGTTAGGAGCATTCAAAGTTCAGGTTGACTTTGGTGACTAAGCAGGCTTAAGGAGGCCGCAATTTGGACAAAATCTGGCCATTAGATTCTGGCCAACTTGGGCCAGATTTTAGGCAAATCTGTGGCCTAATTAATTTGTCTCCTTCAGTCAGAATTCGAATTTTTAAAAATGACCATGGAATTTTTTTGTTAAAAAAATATATATAAAAAAAATGGTGGCGAGCCATGATCCCCGCCATCGCAATCAGACCCCAAATAAATTATACTTATAAAAAAATTTGGGGCCGAAAGGCTGTGACCCCCATCAGCCCCCCAACCTTCCATAACAAAATTAAACTAAAAGTGGCTCGACGACCATCACCTCGCCGAGCCCTCCAATCCTCCACACCATATAAAACATAATATTAAATGGGGTGGGCACGGGCCACCTCCGGTGGACCCGGCCCACACCCCCAAGATCGTAACCATATGCCATAAGTGCAAGGACGGCGGGGATAAAATCCACCTGGCCCACGTGGGTCGGCGCCCAGCAGGTGGCCTCATATAATGCATAACCACCATGTACCAAAACTTATATGCACCCATTAAATGCAAACAATGCCATTCAAATGTTGTTACGGAGGGTATGGGGCGGGCTGACCAATGCTGACCCGAACCCCAAATACATTTCGGTTTAAAATATTAAAAACCATAATGTATTAAAAAAGGGAGGGGCGGGGTTTGACCACCTGACCCCTCCTCAAGAAATTTCCAAATTAACCACTGCGCCAAACGAACCACATGGTAAAGTCCACCTGAAAAATTTATATTAACCTTCATTTTGTCAATGCACTTGGGGGGGGGCATGGAGGAACCAGGAGTGGGCACGAAATTCAAGGCAATATTTTTTTTAATTAATTTTTAATGCAGGTGGAACCATCACTGAGAAAAATTTCCATGAGGGTGAAATTTTTGCAGTGTCCAAATTGGACAAACTTTATGTCGATCTTACACCTCTCGGCGACACGAACCCGATGGCGCGGTCAGTTTCTTGATCTGAGCAGCAGATTTGCAAAGGACCCAGAGGAGAGAATCTTTGAGGAATCTAGGGGGAATCTAAAAGATTTCTTAAGCCCCATATTCTCACTTTCTCAGAATTCAGAACTTTAACAGTCAATTTTGCACTATTCGACGCCACAAATACGATGGTGTGTTCAGATTTTCCATTTTCTCATTCTATTTTTCAGCCACTTTTCTAAGTGGAGTGCAGGTGTCAGCATTTATGTGCAAGCCACCATTTCCATGTGATTCAATGCTGTGAGATTGATGGTTCGAACAGATTCAATAGCTCGGCACCCTTTTCTTCAGATGGCCCCAGGATGTGAGGTGTATGCAGTGTGTTCATGTACTTATTTTGCTATGCATTGTGATGTAGAGATCCATGTTTGATGTTTGATGTGGGATAGTGTTTCTTACTTGTTTTCATGATTCCTACCTGATGTGACGCAAAATCATTTGTGAGATGCACTTGTTGTCATGATTCTTCATGTTTTATTTGAGATCCCTTTGTTGTATGTTGATGGATACTCATGTGTCACCATGTATGTTTACATTGAGATCCCTTTTATGCCATGTTGGCGGGATGTTCATGATCATCATGCATGATTTTGTGTCATACTGATAGGATTCCTTTTGACTGATAGTTCCTGTAATAGAACATCTCTTGGAGCCACTCCTGCATGAGGGCATTTTCCTTGTGTGATAGCAACATCACCTCTTATGTACATCATCACTATTGACAACACTTAATGCAGCGGCCTACACCATCTTGACACCGGGGCCCGGATACGTAGTCCCTCCTGGATGAACTTCGTTATCAACGACTTATGTTTTCATGTGTTGACGAATTTCGTGTTCCTCTTCTTTACCGTATGCAGATGTATTCATTTATGTTATTTTAAAAATGCAATTTAACACATCACGGAAGTAAAATGTCTTGCAAGGGTCCCTTGTCACACCCATACCTGGATCAAACATCCACATTATCCATGTCTGAAGCATAAAAATCAGAATGCAATATATACTTATCCATATAAATCTTCAAATCTTTATAAACTTGAACATCCCATTATCAACTTGTGTGTTTTCCATGTTTTTTGCTGGAACTTGCAAATTTTTGCCAAATTAACATTTATAAGATTTTGCTTGCAACTAGGATTTGTAGAAACAATGATCTTCTCCTTATGAATTCATCCATGAACCTGCAATAAGGAGATACTAGTAGAAAATAACCCCACATGTTTCTCATTATTTTATTTTCCAGCATGAGACCATTTGTCTAACAATAATTTTTCAAATTCTTCTTTGGGCAGGTTTAACCACTTCATTCTGTTAAGTGATTCCTACCATGTGGTTGCCTCATCTTTAAAATGAGCCACTACAAAACCTTTCCAATGTTTTGGCCATAATGACTTTTGTCTTTCTAGTAATTCTTGAATAATAAGACCCTTATCGCTCCCTGTAAAATTTTTCTTGCTAGAAGCCATGAAGAGGGTTTTGAAAAAAAATAAAAATAAAAATCACTTACTTGGCGAAAATTTAAAATGGCCACGGTTCAGTCAATATTTCTCATAATCCTTATTATGACCTGTTTTTAGAAATGGAACGACCATTCTGCATCTTTTGAGGTGATATAAATCCTGATCTAGGGACTCGAATTTCAGATTTGCACTGCCATTGTCCCGTCATCACAAAAAAATTCTGAAAACAGAGCTGATTTTAAATCAACGATAGCTCCCTCATCCGGACTCCGATTCGACTGATTTTCTTTTTGAAATTGGGTAATTTTTCAAGAGTATCTCAAATATGCAATTAGTTTCTCAAAATGCCCCACAAAGGCAACAAAAATTAACTAGATATCCTTTGTCCATGAATTTTCATCAAAACATTTCTACAACACAGCTGATTTTTAAATCCTCAATATCTCCCTCATCCGGACTCTGATTCAGACAAATTTTCTTTTGAAATTTGGTATTTTTTCACTTATAATCCAGATCTTCCATTTGATTCTGCAAATTTTTCACCCGAATTTTCATATCTGGTTTGCAACTCGCCGCCCCAAAAATTCCTACAAAAATAAAAATAGAAATATTTCCTCTTTGCCCAAGAAAGTGCTCTAATACAACTTGTAATATATCTTATCTGAAAATATAATAAATTCAATATACCCAAAAATAACAAGAGAGAAATAGATGAAATGCTTCTTTATTAATATCAAAACCCTTGAGGTAGGGTAACACCATACAATCACTCCTTAAGGAAGGAGAACACTCCACAAGCCCTATGCTTGTCCATACAATATTCCTTGACTTCTCTCAATGGGGAGTCTCTAGCCTCTATATATGATTCATACATACAATACCATGGGTCATTACCATGGTTCTCTCAATATCATATATCTAATACCACGGGCTTACCTTATAACTATGACATATCCCATTATTTCCTTGGGTACCTCCCTCTATACCCCATTCTATCCCCCCTAGGTATACTACATGTTGCAACAAGCCATTAACACGGGCCAACATTAGTGCAAAGTGCGCTAATCCTGAAAACTAGGGTTTCAAGAAAATTTCTCCATAATTTTCTGAGGGCAATTCTTCTTCTCTTCTTCTGTGAGGCTTTTGTATGTGTTTCATGGTGAGTACACTGACAACTTTCATCATTTTGACGCTTCAGGATATGGGACAGGAAGTGTGACAAAATATTGTGTAACAACTTCTTATCTCTGATCTTGTCTATCAAAACATTTTTCTTAAACTTGTTTTAGTAGGATGGTTTGCATAGTTTCTTTGATAAGATTTGATCTTGAAGAAAATGATTTCCTTTCTAAATGTTTTTGTGGTAAAATTAAGAATAGTTCAAATATTTAGATCTCCAAATGCCAATAGTGCCTCTCTTGGAACAAAATATTTGGTCAATTTAGCAAGTGATGCTGAGAGTTGATGAGGGCAATGTTTACCAAAATATATTGTTTTTGGAGGAATTTTCTTGAAGATTTTGGTGATGTTATATTGGGAAAGATGGAAGAATCCCTTTTTTAAATATATGAATGTGGATATAGCTATACTTCTAGTGAAAATGACAAGAGAATGCATGTTTTGGTTTTAGTTGCATTAAATTGCATTAATACAAGTGGATTTTTTTTGTATTCAATAG
Source organism: Pinus tabuliformis (assembly GCA_031772625.1). NCBI lineage: Eukaryota > Viridiplantae > Streptophyta > Pinopsida > Pinales > Pinaceae > Pinus > Pinus tabuliformis. The sequence continues at coordinate 337,023,234 of CM062815.1, read as the reverse complement.
TAGACATAAGGATTGACATGTCCTCGAGTACCATCATCACAACTAGTGAAGGATTTTGACATGATTTATAGGATTAGTGTTGTTTTCAAGCTTACAAAATCTGTGTTTTTACCCAAATCTATAAAAGAAAAGAGAAAACACGTATTAACCTTGAAATGAACTTTGATTGAGATTTTATTATTATTTATTTTTTGAAAGTTGATTTTTTTTGTCTACTCAAATTTATTGTCTATTTTGAAAAACTCAACATTTTAGTTTTGACTTATGGTTTGGCATCATGGAAATCATAATTAAAAGTGTCATTTATTTAATGATATGGGGTACGCTAATTAAAAATATTTTCATTGGCATTTTGAGGTCTAAATATATTTGGATATTGATAGAGGAAGAGGGAAAAAAAACCTACAAATGGTGGTAAAAAGGAAACAGGAAGAGAAAAAGTAAATTGCTCATGGAATAATAGGTGTGGATTTAATCTCCAATCTTGAAAATAAAAATCTTGACAAAATTTATCTAATCATTATATTGAAGGCAACAAAAGATCAAAATAACTATATGGGCACTAATAAAGTTTCTCAATTAGGGAATAAATTTAATATATAAGAATGTAAATGGAGAACTTGAGAAATTTGGTTAAAAAATTTGAGTAATTTTAGCCTTGTTTCCATGGTTGAGAGCAAGTTGTATCACATCTATGAAATGCTTATTCAACTTAGGGAAAAAGTTTTTGAGATAAATAAAAAAGTTTATGAACTTGAATTTAATGTTTTTTTCATTAATTTGGTTGATTAAGATAAGTTGAACTATGACGGAAAAAAATAATAAGGGTTGTATATATACAATTAGAAAGAATCTAACTTTAGGAATTTTTGGAGTCCAAGGGGGGACTATAGGCCCCATAATGAGAGTCACATAAGGGAGTACATGAATTAGGGGTACTTTTCCAAGACTAAGAAGCATGATGTTCATTGCAACATGGATGTTGGCTCTTTTAAAAAATACACATACATTCAAAATAATGCAAGTGGAACAAAAACAAAAATTATACTTTTTTGCTATTATTGCAATGAGGAAAGGCACAAGTCCAATCTATGCCACAATATGATTGAAGTTGGAAATAATAAAGATGATGAATCCCAAAAATTGCAAGATAAAAAGAGCTAGGGGAGAGCATTTGTCAGCTTTTCAGAGCATTTACTAGCTTTCCTTATATAGCCATTAAATAAGGTGCATCAATTTCTTCAAGTACATAATGATTTTCCTAATGTGCATGATGAACATGCGGAAGATAAAATAGTTGCTGGAAGTACACATATTGAGAATGATGTCAATGATGGGTTTACACCATATGGATATGGTTTAATAAAGATATAAACAATAAGTACAAACTTTCATGTCACAATATAATAGTTCTAAGGCCCAATTATATAATGAAACACATAAGTAGTAATGACCGTTTGGCTATACCACCAAATATATTTTTACATTATATTATATAATAATAATATATAGTGTTAATCCATGAAGTTGGGTGTTGATTCTTTGTCATGGGATGTGTTATCCGCCATAATTCTAGTGGGTAACTTAAAGGAGGTCATGGAGGTACCTTTTGCAAGAACACATGGTTTGGGATTACCCTATTCACATTGCGAGTATTATTTAGAATTCCAATGGTTGTCATTGTCTACACATACTTAGAACTCATTAGTTGTATCAATGGACATGATGTTTGGTTCACTTTGTTTCAACATTTGATGATAGATTGTGGATTTTAGTAACAAACATTTTGTTGTAGCATTGTGAGGTTTATGGATTTGGCACTTCAAAACATGAAGATTCTTAGTCAAGACTTTTTTACTATTTCTCATATAAGAAGTTTTTCTTGGATGAAAAAAATTTGACATACTGAGATGGACTATTACTAAAGTGTTCTATTTAAATATGTATAGCTAGTTAGGACTCGAGGTAAGTACAGATAGCATAAATAAAGAGAAGACATTGCTAGATGCAAAACTTTTTTCACCTTTGGTAAGGATTATTTTGAACTTGGAAAACAAAAACTACACTCTGTCATGATATACAAAATAATTTTAGCAACATTGTTTATATGCCTTATGTCAAGCTTTGAAAGGAAAAAAAGATACATAAGTATTTAGTGGAATGAAAACCCAAATGCATGACTACTAGAACTATTGTTTCTCTTCTATCTTTAGGAGATGCATTGATTCCAAATCTTAGCTCAAGTCTTTGTGTAGTTTTTAATGTTCATGATAGACATTCTATAGATATATTCTTTCATGTTGATCTATGAATGAGGGTACCTTAAAATAATCACTGTAACAAATTGATTTGTGCCTCAAAGATCAATGTATCAAGCATATTTCCTATCTAAATGGTTTCCTTGTTTTTATTTTTGAAAGAAGAACATAGAATTCAGAGCAAAGGAAGGACATACATGATATTTTAGAGTGGAAGTTCCATGTTTCAAACATAGTCAAATGTCAACAATAATGGTGGTGACATGAACCTAGCCATATTTAGTCAGAAGAAAATGAGAAAAGGAAAAGGACCAAATAAGGGTAAGGGAAAGAGTGAGGAGCTAGCCTCAACCAAGAGAAAAGAACTTGAGTAAAATTAAGTGCTTCATTTGTCATAAGTTTAGATATTATGCATCATAGTTTCTAAACAAGAAGAAGGAAAAAGGGAAGCAAAAATTAAAGTGGGGAGTAACCTATATAGAATCTTAGATTAATGAGTTCAATGCCAATTTTGAGAAATATTTCTCAACAGTATCATGTCTATCTACCAGCACAATTCCAGGGAATGTGTGGTGTGTGGATAATGGAGGACCTCATCATATGGCATCAACATGACAATTCTTTTCTAGTCAAATAGTGCATGATTTAGGAGTATAGGTTGATCTTGGTGATGATTCCAAGTATTCAATATTAAGATTTGGTACCATTCCCTTCCAACTCTAGTTAGATAAATATTTATGCTTTGATGATGTTTTTTTATTCTTGGTATCAAGAAAAATTTCTTTCAATTTCAGTTATGGAGGATAAGGTTTATGTTTTATAGTTCAATATTGATAGGGCCTTATCAGCTATAAAGAATCTAGCTCGCAAGTAGCATAGATGATCGAAGTTAGGGAATGAAACTTATACAAGTTACAAAGATAACCTACTTGAGCCTTGGCTCATAATATAGAAAATTGTTTTGAGTTATAAAACTAGAGTATGGACCACCTACATTACTGATCATTTCCTATTATGAGGGAGATAATCATAAGTCTTCCATTGTTCATCATTGAGAAATAAGGACTATGCATAAAGTGTGATCTTGGAAATCATGCAAAGGTTTCTACCAAAGTAGTGGGCATAGGTCTAAGGGGATTCTAAACCTAGTGAATTCTTGTGCATATGGACCAACTTCAATAGCTTTAATCATAAGGAGCATGTACTATGTTTCCCTCATTGATGACTTCTCTCACGAGATATGGATCTAACACTTAAAGAAAAAGGATGAAGTCTTTAGTATGTTTTAGGGTTCAAAACTCTTGTTGAGAACCAAACAAGGAAGTAGATCAAGGATTTTATATTAGATAATGGGTGTGAGTATACCTCCAATGAGTTCAATTATTTTTGCAAGGATGTGGGATATAAGGAGTTTAATATTTCATATAATCCAAAACATAATGGGGTTGTAGAGTGAAATAATCAATCCATCATAGGGGATGCTAAGGGCATGATTCATAACTAGGTATTGTCAATGTTTATTTGGGAAAGGAAATGCAACACAATAATCTACATCTAGAACTAGTTTC
>CM062815.1:335379408-335564408 GCA_031772625.1 Pinus tabuliformis | reverse complement strand
GGATGAATAACCCATATTTAAAGGGAATTCATGCTTCCAAAATTGCACAATCCAAACATAGGTCCTTCTCTAATTTCATGCATGATATTTATAGCTCAATAAATCACACAACTGATAGTACATTGTCCCTGCACTCTAGTCTCAGCTGGGTCTTTCTCTAAATTGAAATTCATGAATTTCTCATGGGAGAATGATCTTTAGTTAACTGGAGAAACACTTGTAGATACACCAATGCACCAACTGACTGTTAGTCCTTTATTAGTTCCAAAAATAGTTACAACTAATTTAACTGACCATAACTCAAGAAACTGAGCTATCTAATTACAACTTAATTAAACTCATACTGGACCCCTTTTATTTAGGGATAACATATACATCACTACAGAAAGACTTCCAACTCAAAATTCCTAAGATAATTATGTTAATTAAACTTAACTATTTACAAGTTTCTATGAGAATATAATTTGATTTTAATTCACAGTTTAATTCAAGGACAAATTAAACTGGAATTTCTTGTTGCCATTTCTCAACAGCGGGAGGTCAAGGGTAGGCAGTTTCCTTAATGATGTCAGAATAATCCCCACATTGATAAAAATAAAGCGATCACCACCATCTAAGTAATACACATGTCTAGGGTTTGGTTAGGCTACACAGACCCCCTTCCATGTAAACTATCTTCATGTGGACATGATGCTAGATAACCTCCAGGTTTATTCAAGTTCCACGAGGGCTTGAAGGTCCATAATATTCATAAAAAACATTGAGTACATAACTTCCCATGGATATTAATACCATGGTAATTCATGTACCATGTATTATGCACAAAATTGGTAATCAAGGTCAGATGCTATAATATATACATGTATCTATTATGTATTAACATAATGATATATGGTTGACCACAACTATAGATTATAAGTGGTGATAAATAGTTAGGTGAGTGTCATAATGTATTATAAAGAGAAATGAATATAAATAGAGATAACCCTTGTCCTTAGGTTGGGAGGGGATTCATGCTAGACTAATGGCATAGTAAATATTTTGTTTTAAAACTAAAAAAGAAACATTGTGGATAAGTAGATAATTGAGCTAAATTTGGATTTAAAAAAAGAAGAGAATGTAGAGATCATTACAATGTTACTTGGTGTAGGATAATTGAATTGGAGGATATAAATTAATGAGGTATTTTACCTCTACAAGTAAAATTGAAAGGTCATCCTATTGATATGATAGTAAATCATATGTTATAATTTAAAAAAAATTGCCTAGTAATTCATAGTTAGTTTTATGATTAAATTTAGAGGGTTGTTACATGAATGATAAATGAAAGACAACAGTTATGGGATAGAAAGGATGGCTCAAGAAGATCAAAAAAAGAAATAGAAAATAAAAGTTTGAGAGATTTGCAAATTTATAGAGGTTATAGCCATAGCTAAGGAGCCTTTAGTGAGATAAGATGAGGAAGAAGAACACTTTGAGGATATATGGATCAACGTGGATCTAACATCACCTCCAAAGTTCACTGGTAAGAATTTTCATTTTTGGGTTGTTAAAATGGAAATGTTTATTCTTCCTGAAGAGTTATGGGATTTAATTGATAATAGATTTTATATCCCCTATGATGAGGCACAAGATGCATTAGCTTTGAATCTCATCCATTAAGCATTAGATGATAGTACTTTGTGTAAGGTAACAACAATGACAACTTCCAAGGAAGCATGGAATATGTTGGAAGCAGAGTTTGGTGTAAGGGGGAGTGACATGAATTAACAACAAGCCAAGTCAAGATTTATTGAATAATCAACAAAGAAGACTACAAAATAAACAAAGAAAGAGCACATAGATGCTTGTGAACCAAATTATAATTTAGATATATATGAAAATAATGATGGTGAATCCCACTATGCTTGGACACAACTGGATGATGATTGTGAAATTTCCATTGTTTTAGTATATGATTTAGTGAATCCAACAATAAATCTTGTTGATGACAATGAAGGTACCATTGAAACATAGAATGATATGGTGGATCCAATAGGTGATATTGATGAAGGTGACATATCTAAATCAGAGGTACATGATGATAAATTTGATAAATCATAAACATATAATTAATGAGTTATTGTTTGATAAGGGAAGCCCGCTTTCATGTGAAAACCAAGTGGAAAAGAGTTGTGCAACAATAGAGGATTTTTTTTTAGAAATCTCTCCAAGAAGAGAAGAAAGAAAACGATTGTTGTAATTATGTTTTAATTGTTTTTAACGATTTTTTTGAGTATGTATATTTGTAGGACAACAATCCACTTCTACCTATAGATAAAAGTGAAAATGAAGAAGAAGACATGGGGATCCTTGGAAAAATTGAAGAAGGAAATGTTGAGCAGTTTTTACATCAATGGAGCCAAGAAGAGATAAAATTTTATGTTGGACTTTTTTTGGAGTAGTTGAATGAGAAAATACATGAGTATGAAGACGAAGCATAAGAAAATTAAATGTGGTTGCAATCCACATACAAACAAATTTTTGAAGAAGATAAAGAGGAAAGGCATGGGAAACCTAAAGTGTTTTTTAGAATGTTAATGAGCAAAGATGAAACAATTAAAAGGCTACAACATCAACCAAAAAATAGAAAATTATATTCAAGTTTGCAACATTTAACAAAAAAAAGGATAAAAATGAAAACTAGTTATAGGTTTCAGAAATGGGAGAAAGAGGAAAAGAAAACCACTCACACAAAGAGATGAAACAAATTTTGAGTTAATTTTTGTATGTAATCCTAGCTAAGACTTAGATTAGAAAGCATAGTTTATTCATAGTTGTAGTTATGTTTAGCGGTAATTAAGGGGGAGTGTTGGAGATAATTACTCCCACTTGCATGCATATAGATGAGTTAAGTGAAGACTAGATTAGAAGTTTATGCATTCTATAGAAAATATATGAAATTAAAAAGCTAAGAAACGATAAAAAATAATTTAACTTGGAGTTTGTATGAGTCTATGTTTAGCAATTCTAGTGTTTATATACATGACATGGGATCAGTTGTAATATAGAGGTGAAGAAAAGTGAAGTATGGTGAAGCATAGAGTGGTAACTCAGTCGAAGCTCACTATAGTTGTAAAGAAGTTGATTGTTAATGGATAGAATTTTTATACTTGCAAGTTATGTGTATATTTTTTTAATTTCTTCCTCTGCCTTTTACCCTCAAGGTGTCGATATATATTGGTAAACTAAAATGATAGTGAGGAAAGTATGTTTGAACACAATCCTACATGCATTTTTGCCACAAATTGATAATGGGAAAATTATGGTTGAATGTAATTCTTCTACGTATTGTTGTGATATAAATCAATGTGCATAAGATAATTCAATGAGGATCCAAATTCTCCTTTCTAGCACTATTTTTAATCCTTTCCACAAAGCCAGTTCTTTTCCTTGATTATTGGTGGCTTTCCCTAACCCTGATGCAAGTTTCTTCTTTATTTTTTCATTAGGGCTTATTAATGCCCCTCCCGCTTCTGCCTCCCCTGACTAAATAAAACTTTTATTAATATAAAATAAAACGTTTATTTACATTCACAATCATACCTACCACTAGCATATATTTTTTGGGAAAAGATTTCACAAATATCTAGTAGTTGAAGAGTAGCTAATGTTTTTTTGGGATAATATTTTATAAACTTATAGTATGTAAAGTCTCCTTAACATCCCCTGAAAATATTCCATCAATTTATAGTCCTTAGAGACTAGATAATGGATAGGCTATGCAAAGAGACTAGTTAGTTATTCTCTAAAATATTTCATGAAATTTTGATGATTAGAGACTAAATAATGTCTTTGGGGAAATCCTTTATTCAATTATTGGGGCACAGGGACATAGGTAAATTAATTTTACCTTGTTTAAATCTTTTTATAAGTCCTCATGCCAACTATTTATATTTTTTGGAAGGATTTTCCACGAACTCTCAAAATAAGTTGTGGAAGTTTCCTTTTTATAACTATAATTCACAACATTACAAGTACAAACATTGATTAATGATGCTCTCACTAATTTGTTCATGAAAAAGACACATGCCTTTTGATAAACAATAATACGCCTCTGCTTCAATAATAATCGTTTTCTTTTTTTAAGCTGAGTTATGGTAGAGTGGATGGCGGAGAAGCCATGAACTGTTGATGAATTAAAAAAGTTTATGTAATAAGTAATTTTATTAATAAATAAATAAAAATGTTGGAACTACTTGGGAATGAGACAGTGGAGTGAGAGATTCTTGCCAAGAAAAAGAAAAAGAAAAAGAAATCTCACTAGTGGATGAGATTGAGGTAAATATTCCATGATAAAGATTTTTGGATAAGATTTAATGGATGGGAGAGAAAAATTCATTAAATTACTTAGCTGGGGAAATATGCTAAGCATGATTGATAATAAAGCGTTGCAAGAGAGAAAAGAAAGCTTTAAAGAAAACACCTAGGCAAGTGGAATTGCAGAGCCACAAAAGCGGGATGCCACTTACGAAAAACTTGTCGTGGAAGAAAAGGTATAAAATACCTATTAAATAGATCAAAGAGATTGTTGATCTACTGGAAAAAGGCCTTGACTTGGGGGTAGGGGTGCGGGCAGGGTGTGCTGGTGGATCAATTCAATGTTGGGTCGATAAAGTCTCTCTCAAGTATAGATCTAGTGGTGTTTACACTTAAAACCTCTGGTCAGGTTTATGAATTTTTTGTGAAGAATATTACATTAGATTTAGTTTTGTAATGGTAGATAATTAGAAACGGTATTGTCCTATTTATTTAGATGCATGCTTGTGTTAAAATATGTTCAAATTAAATTGATTATATGAATTTTTTTATTGAAAATGTAAGCTTGATTTGGGAAATAGTCTAAATCAAAAATTAAGATGGTTATATTGACTGCGTGTCTAATAGCACAATCCTGTTAAAATTTCAAATTCCTATTGATTCAAGTACTTATTTAATTGGTTTCCATTTGTTAAAGTAGGAATGATGATTTATGATAGGAACATCAATAGTGTTCTAAAAAATTTTGGAAACTCTTATTGAATGTAGATATTATGTTTTTAATTCTGAACCAGATAATAGGGTCAATGAAAATTCCCAAGAACAATAGAACATGTGGATAGACAGGTAAGTTAATTTACTGTGTTACCATAACGTTCTTATTTTCTTGTGCAGGGGAATCCTTAGTAAGTAATTTAGGGGTTGGTTACAAGTCCAACTAGAATAAAATAAAAATAAAATTTATTTGGACTTGATACGAATTGGACAAATATATTGAACCTAATGTACATAATTACCTTTTACATAGATTCTTAGCATTAAATAGTAAGCCTAGGATGTGACAAGATGAATTAGACAGATGGGAAAGTGTAAATAAGGTTTACTGGAAAATAGTACTAGAGATAGGAAAGTACCTAGTTCGAGTACAACACGTATAACAAAAACAGTCTAACTTAATATATAAGTTACAATTGCAATTTCATGTAAAAAACAATTTGGTTGTAGACCCAAGAAAGAAAGTTTGGCATTTTTACACTGCGTATCACAACTACATAAATAAAATAAAGAAGAATTGTGGGTTGAGTTTATAAATTATAATTCACCCACACGAATAAATGTTGAACTATCCTGTACACATTTAAAATTTACGAGACCTTATTTATTCTCAGAATGGGAATTCTTATCATAGACGAGTAGGAGATACTTTTTAGGATTCTCATAAATAAAACATGTATTACTACTATATTCGTAATATTCTACATCAAGGAATGAAAAAGTGACACGTGTGAATTTAAAATATATATATTTCATTCAAAATGAACTTCCACAAGGAGTGGCATAATAACTAAAATTGATGAAAATAATATATACAAAATGAATTATCACCATATTATCAACTGGTAGATTGCAATATGATGTACACATGTGTAGATAAAATAGAAAATATAAAGTTATTATAGATAAAGTGGTGATAAGCCTACGCTGGGTCAAGGTCGTATCAACCAAAAGAACATTTAGATCCAATAATAATTTGTTTCGAAGGTCTAAATAAATGGATTTGAACCATGCACAAAGACTATAGGGGGCACATGGAATAGTGGAAAAAAAAATTAGAGAGAGAACCAACTTGAGATGGACAAGCAGTACTCAGCGACTGTAGTAGTACTTTATTAAAAAATTGGAAAATGCGAGGTCAAGTAGAAGAGCTTACCTGCATAGAAATTGGGATATATATATATAATCATATGGTTGAAAATACTTAAATATAATTTATACAATTAGAAAAAATATATAACCACTTTCATTACCTCTACAATGGCCATTTAGTTTCAGAGAATGACTTCGTGCTAGTCATCAATATCAAGTGAACTGACTGGAAAGAAAAAGTAAAAAATAACGTACAATAAACCAAGCCTAAGAGCACATGAATGTTGATAATATAACCAAAAGAATGTAAACGAGAGATTACTATGAAACCTTTTCTTAATTCCTAAACTAACCAAATTAGTGGTGATAGGTACCAGGGCATGGACTATAATTTCCTAAAACTATAACAAGATGGGAACAAAATTAACCCTTGCACGACGATGGAAAAATACAATGAAATTAGTCTAGATTTGAGACATAGGTTACCTGCATATAAAGTAGACTCGAGAACAAAAGTTGAAAATCTAAGACTATGCTAAGGACCGAAACCACCAAGAACGAAAAAGAGAGAAATTAATATCACGGAAAGGAAATACAGTTAGATGACCGACTTGTTCGAGAAAAACAATAAAATCATGCAGAGTAGAATAAGTTAAGAGAATGCCATGATTTCTAATTATTAGTAACCTTATGAACATGAAAAAAACACTCAAAACTGTGAAGAATGATGTTTCAATACAGTGAGGTACTTAGAATTACCTAGAAGTGGAGCACAATCCCCATGACTGAGCCATTGTTGGGAATCAATGCATACAACTTCAGTAGGAGAAAATAATGTTTATTGAAATTTCCGTGGGATGGTGACGCCTGGCGATGATCATCTTGGAAAATAGGAGCCACTTCAATTAAACTATAGAAAATACCGAATTAAGTTATGGAAACACAAAAATAAATTAGCCCAACCGAGACAAAAAGTGGAAGGCCTTTAATACAGATGCCTTGCTATCGAAAAGGGCAACAAAAAGCATACCTTACCATGACTCCAAGTGGGTCCTCAAGCTACTGAAATCCTGCACTTCCTTTCATGGCGTGCAGCAGTCTAGGCAACTCAGATGCAGAAAAGATAAAATGAAATGAGTGTTAAGAGGTGAGATGAGGTTAGGGTTTGAGGATATAAATCCTCACTGTTCGATCTGTCAAACCAATATACACCGTCTAAATAATTAACTTAACAAGCCATGTGAACGTAGCATGGGAAGAGGGTATGTGTCAAAGGATGAATTGCTTGCCCATTTCGAGATTATTGAGTTAGCGGGTTGCATACCACGAAAATAGGTATGGAGTTAATAAGTTTAATACAAATATGGACTCCATTTCTTTTCCTAGAAAACCTGTGAACCCCCATAAATATTATTCCTTAAAATATGTGCCACTTGAGTAAGGTTTTGGTCATCACTTTAAGGGGGGAGGTTGAAATGCCTTAGGAATTAAAATTAATTAGATAAGGACTTAAATATTTAACACCAAAACCTTAGTACCAACCCATGCAAGGTTAACAAGTGTAATATACATTAAGGAATAATGGGAAACCATAAGGCCATATTAATGGTAATACTTATGGAGAGAGAGTATCTTAAGTGGAGACAAAATAGGAATTGATGATTTAAGTTTAGGTTGGAAATAAAAATGATTGAGTTCATAGATAAATAACAATAGAGAATGGAAAAAATATATTTTATTTGCTTGAAATAAGTACACAAATTAAAATAGGGATATGACAGAATGGTACCAGAGCCTCAGGTACAAAATGAGGCCTGAAGGAACCACCACAAAAATAAGCAAAATTATGTAGGTTCGAAAATTTTAAGTAATGTGGAACTGATACTTGATTTTATTTGACAAAAAAAAGGGGTAATCAAGAGACACAACTACAATAGAATGGACACTAGTAAAAAATGGCTAATTAGTTACTAAAAAAATGACTAAAATTTGCATATAAACTACCATTTCTCAGTCAATGACCAGTGGTAGCTAATTTACAGTATCTTATAATGCGACCAAATTTTAGTCGTTTTTAGCTTAGTCATTAATTGGTTGTCTCAATTTTATCATCTAGTAGTATATTTAATCATAAATTTGGTCATTAATTTAGTCATTGATTTAGTCATTAATTGTCGCAATTAATGACCAAATATACAACAAAATATATTACTATATGATTACCTGAGAACACCAATTAATGACCAAAAAGTTGGTCGTGTTATAAGATACTATAAATTAGCTACTAATAGTCATATATGTGCAAATTTTAGTCATCGTTTGAAACCAATTAATGACTAAAGAAATATGACTAAATTTTAGTTATGTTATAAGATACTGTAAATTAGTTACTAATAGTCATATATATGCAAAATTTAGTCATCATTTGTAATCATAAATTTTTCATTTGCATTAGTCATTTATATTTTTTTGGTAGTTTCATATTCATTATATAAATAAATAATTTAGTAGTTTTTATTCATTTCATTCATAATCATTATAAACGACTAATTTAGTCATATATTTATTTTATTTGTGTTCACAATTTATCAATATAAACTACTAATTTAGTAGTTTTAGATTGATTTATGTGTTCATTATTAATCAACATAAATTAATTAGTATGATTTTGCGACTAAATTAAAAAAAATGTCATACAATGTGCATGTTCATCTAATATGATAACACAAAGTTACATATGTAAATTACAAGACTAAATAATATCAAGTGCAAATAAAAATAATTTCAACTACATAAATTTTATTATATAAAATATCAAGTATTACAATATGAGTTTCCAACTTAATATTGGTTGGACTACAATTTACACATGAAATATTGTTTCATCATTTCAAAACATTATCACTATGTTGCCAAGGCATTGCAAGTGAATTCACCAACTCTGAAGACTTGACCACCAATCTCTATGTGTGTGTCTTATGCAAGATATTGGCTCTAAGGGTATCACTAGACTGGTTCTTTTCTATCTTATTTTGCATTTGTCGCTCCAGTGTTATTGTTCTCCTCTTTCTTCAATTCCTGCTTCTTACCATCAATATTTAATTCCTCTCCTGAAAATGAAATAAAATACAATTCAGAGTATAAGACATGAAAGACGATGAATACTTGAATATAAACTAAAGTAGACTATAAAAGATTTATACGACATATACCTTAACATTAGCAATGTCAATGTCATTTCCCCCCACAAAAGCAAGAAACTTGAACAAGTTTTCTTTAGTTGGGGATAGTGGCCCTTATGTGGCTATATGACCTGTTTAAAAAAAGAAAATAAAACATCACCATAGAAAATAATACCTTAGTAACTTAGTTATATTCAATGCTCAGAGAAAGCTTAGGCACAATCATGCCAACTAAGTTATATGTTAAAAAGCTCATGTTATAGATAACTTGTTAAATCAAATACTCTAAGTTGTGATGTTTAACCCTTGTGTTTTTATTTGCAACAACATTTCATTCTCTAATGCATGCACTTGGTCAAGTATATAGACAACTTGTGCTCAAATAACAACATGAAAGTAAATTTTTTTAATAGTCATGAAAATATTTTAATACAAAACAACTAAAAGGATTTAAATTAATATCATGTAATACTAAACTCATCTTCAAGATTTGTATGTTTTTTAAATGGACATGATACCAAGTATTTTCAATTTCATAGTTAAAATACAAGACAAAATCAAAAGAAACATTCAAAATACAATCAAACAATAAAGAGATGATATCATCGAATGAACATTGCAATTATAAGAAATTTGTTTAGCTATCCGCCAGTGTCTTGTCTAGCATTCCTAAAACATTTTCTTGACCAAAATAACAATGAGGTGAACGCATCACAAAATTAAAAACCATAGGAATAACTACTAGAAAAATTTCCAAAGTTAATGGCTCAAGTACCTGAAGGATCTCCAATAACAAATGAATCATATCGAAGGCATGCTCTGCATTGTCTCCCCGTCCTTTTTCCAATCCCATTTCCTATAACCTGCCCACACCAAATTCAAGTAACAATCAAACGAAGGCATAAAATATATATCCTTTGCATAAAATATATATATTTTGCACAATCAAAGGAAAGCATAAAATATATATCCTTTGCATACGCAAATGTAGTGCTAAATTAAAATTCCTATATTTTGGGAGTGGTAGCAATGCAAAATATTTTCAAAGGGTATGTTGATGAATGGTGTAAGTAGAGGCATCCATTATTCAACATATCCAATGGAATTTTCAAAAAAATTAATACCATATTATCAATAAATAATGCAAATTATGACACTTTTGCCATGCAAAACAAGTCGATATTCCACCATGCAAAACTTTCTTATATGGTTGGTGACATGCCATTTAAGTTGTACATTCTTCTATAATACCTCAAAAATGTCATCTGCAGATTTGCAACAATTGATTTGAATTCCCTCTCTCACGAGAGATTTCAACATTTGATTTGCTTCTTTTGATGATCATCAAGAAGGGGTTTGTTAAAAGAACCTTCCTCACCTATACTACCACTATATGATCTCCCTTGTCATAATTTATCAACCTCCTTGAAGCTCAGGCCTTTCATCTCAAGAACAAAAGCAAGGACAAAAAGGAATGCAACCCCAACAATAGCTGCGAATACTATAAATTTTTTGGATGTGCCCAACACATCAATCAAAGATAGGAATCTCTCTGAAACAATTAGATTAAATATCCAACAAATTGTTGTAGCAATGCCTCCACACATACTTCTATATTTTGAAGTATAAATTTTGGAATTGACTATCCATGGAGTTTGTCCCCTGTCAAGTGAGAAGAAAGTTATGTTTATAACCAAGCCACGAACAAAAAGACAACCATAACTAATTAGACCTACATCACTGTACCAAGAGTGAAAAATGATGGGAATAGTATTACTCAGATGTTGGTTTTTTATTAATGAGATTTGAGGGCATTAGTTTTGCCAAAGCCTCGAATACAACACCCAACCTTATCATTTTGTTGACATGACATATGGGTTTGGAAAACCCAAGAGAAAATGGGGCCTTGGTATGGAAGGCCTCATACTTTGTTGAACTCAACAGTAAACTAAGGCCCTTTTAGATATATAAAGCTACTAAAATAATGAGTTTTAAACCTTGTATGATCGTTAAAGCCCTAACAGTTGCAATATTACCCCTGCTAACAAGGCTTGAAATTCAAAATAGTTTAGGGAGATGGCAAGGGTTTCATGCCATAAGGAAAAAATAATTTGATCGCAATACTAATTATTTTCTTGATCATGTTATTGAAACGAGATATATTTCAACAGATGCAATCACACGGAAGCTCAACACTGAAATTTGTGAACAAAAACAATGTGTTTACACTCTGTAATTTCTTGAAGGGACATCGTTGGGATATGCTGGAGGAATTATCATCTGAATTGATTCCATGTGTTGTAATTCAAGTATTGATTGAAATCCAAGATAATGTTGGATTGGCATTGCAATTCTTCAACTGGTTAGAAAAACAACATATTGTTCAACAAACTATACAAATTCACTTAACTCTGATTCATATATTGATAAGGGAAAAGTTGTGCAGTTATGCACAGGCTATAATGGTCATTTTGTTATAACTTGCAAGGATAAATCCTAAATTTCAAGCATTTTTTGGGCATTAATTTCTACATATTTAGGTTATTCAGTACCTATAGTCCTTAAAAAGTTGAACAAGACTTGTGCATAATGTCAAATGATGCTAGAAGCCACTGACATATTACAAGTCTTTGCAAGTGACGTTCATTGTTGCAATATGCTTCTTAAAGCTTTAGATCATATGGAACAACTGGAATTAGTGATGGAAATATTTAAAGAATTGCAAGAAAGGGGATTTTGTCCAACTACTAATACTTGGAATTATGTTGTTGAAACTTTTTGTTATAGGGGTAAGCTACCAGAAGCCCCCAAAATTATACAAGCCATCCATCAAACAGGTTGCATTCCTGACTTTTGTACCTATGATTTACTTATTGATGGATACTGCAAGGAAAGTAGAGTGTCAGAGGCTCTTGATATTGTGAATGATCTCATTTCACAAGGAGGCTTTGTGCCTCAAATTAAAACTTACAATGCACTTATCAAAGGTCTCTACAGGATAGGTAATTTGAAGGATGTCAACTACCTCCTGCAACAAATTCATCAAAGGATATTGAAACCAAGCTTTGAAATTTATATAGTTTTAATTGAAACTCATTTGTAGAAGGGAAGCATTAGACATGTTACAGAGCTACACAATCAAATGCTAGAACATGGTCTTCTCCTTGACATAGCTAGCTACAGTTCATTCATTAGCATACTTTTTAAGCTTGGAATGGTAGAGGAAGTGAATAATCTTATCTTTCAAATGTTAGACCAGGGATTGGTTCCTACATCAATGATTTTCTCTGCAGTTGTGGAGATCAACTACCTCAAGGGCAATGTTGAACAACTAAACATAATCCATGATGACATTATTAGAAAAGGTATAGTATTGAATGTTGCAACTTATACTACATTGATTGAAGGGTTGTATAAAGGAGGAAAAATGGAAGAAGCAAATGAATGGTTTAATGAAATGCAGGAAAGGGGTTTGACTCCCAAAAAGAGTAGCTATGTCAAGCTTATATACGGCCATTGCCAGAGTGGGAATTCAAGGATGGCATTGAAGTTGTTGGAGGAAATGATTCACAAAGGTTTTCCTCCTCCTGCCATATCTGTCTATGAAAAGGTTGTTGGTGGGATTTAGGAGGATGGAGATATTCAGGAAGCTCATAATATTTCTATTCAAATACTAAAGAAAGGTCTTGTACTCCAAAAAAAGTATTTATGCCACACTAATTCTTGGGCACTTGCAGGAAGGAAATATTCAAGAGACTTTGGTTCTAATGGATGAAATGCTCTCAAAAGGAATTGTTCCAGAATTAGGCATATGCATACTATTCATTACTCAACTTTGCATGCAAAGAGAAAAAATGCAGCTGATAAAATTTTTCATTGCATGATCGATAATGGGTTGCAACCCACTATTTCAGACTATAACTTGTTAATTGATGGTTATTGCAAGGAAGATAGAATGCAGGAAGCTTTAAAAGTGTAGGAGAAGATGGTCAGAAAGGGTTTGGCTTCTAACATTAATACTTTCAAGATACTCATCAGTGGGTTCTGTGTAAAAGGAGAGTTGGAGGTAGCTGAACAACTCTTGGACAATATGTTAGATAGGGGGTTGACTCCAGTTGTTTCTATTTACAATGATGTTATCCATGGCTATTGCAGGAGTGGAAAATTAGAGGCAACATTTAGAATTAGGGATAACATGTCAGTTAAAAGCATAAAACTTGATGTGGACACTTACAACGCACTTATCTGCGGAATTTTACACTTCTGACAAAAACAATTAATGGGAGAGGAGGGAACTCAAATCAGCTACCAGTTATAAGTTACTGATGGCACAAACAAGTTAAGATATCTCCTTGACAACTCCAACTTCTAGATGTTGAGTTCTATGTTTGCAATGATGCCATTAAATATGTTATGGCAAAGTATTTTCATGTTTTCCAGACAAAGGACAT
Organism: Pinus tabuliformis; assembly: GCA_031772625.1. Taxonomy (NCBI): domain Eukaryota; kingdom Viridiplantae; phylum Streptophyta; class Pinopsida; order Pinales; family Pinaceae; genus Pinus; species Pinus tabuliformis. The sequence goes on along the minus strand of CM062815.1, from coordinate 335,550,610 downwards.
TATGACAAAATAATCAATCTCTGGATAACATTCATGAAATATGACAATAGCTTTTGTTCAAAAATTATGAGAAAATTATATTTTGTTAAAAAATGTATGGAAATGGCTACCTAAAGGTGGGCTCAATAACAAGTGTGTCTCATGAGTGGGATCTTTATTAAGTGTTGCAGTACCTCAAGCAACACTTTTAGCATTTACTAGTTGTCCACTAAAATATTTCCTAAAAACAACGAGGACATGCCTTACCTTCGACGTAGTTTATCTAATAGATAAAATAGACTTCTTGCCTACTATTTTTTTCCGCCTCTAGAAATATGACACCCTCGAAACCATTTCCATCCTGACCCTTCCACCATATTCATTCTGTCTCTGTCCCATAGTCAACATCCTTACATTAATGCTACAAGGTTGCAGATTGCCAAGTAACCTCATAGAATTCAACTGGGAAGCAGAGGATTTCCCCTCTTACTCCCCTGCTTCTTTCCTTTCCTCCCCTGTATACAACTTGGCTCCTCTTTTCTCTATGCCTTCCTTAGATCCAATGGTTTAATGGTTTTGAAGATGATAAGGTGTAGTGTCTCTGCTCCAAAATAATTTAATTCTTCTAATATGTCACCCTACAATTTATTATGGTACATAGTCTTGATAGACTCTTGCATCTTGGTAATCATACAAAGTCTTGGTAGACTCTTGCATCCTAGAATCAGCAGGTCGATGATATTCTAATTATTCTCATATTGATAATCAAATTCTTAGGTATCTTGCAACTCAATCATAAAAATTTGAAAATGAAGAACCAGTAAAAACTAAAAAGTTATTTTCAAAAAAAAAAATAAGACTTGTCAATATAGAAAAATGTAAACAAATGAAAGAACAAAGTAATATGCAATGAGTGATTCACAATATAAAGGTTGTAAACATAACCCCCATATCATCAATAACCTGATAAGCAACATCAAAGAAAGAAGTAAGATTATTTTCCTGAATGACATCAACAATATTCTCCCACTACTAAGGAGTTAGATCAATTCCAGTTGGATTGTGAGCACAACCGTGAAGCAGCACAAAACAACCACTTGGTGCAAGCTAAAGGAAGTTGAGAAACTATCAGTCTCCTCTACTAACAAAAAATTAACGGTGCATTTTCCAATCATCTCTCTATGAAAAGATCCAGGAATAAAAATGTTTATTGCCTTGATGTTTGTAATCACCCCTTAAAATCTAGTCCTAGAGTTTTAGGATCATAGTATCAGTATTCCGACCATGGAACCCCAACATCATTGAAATTTTTCTTGTGATTCCTTGGTCAAAATCAAGCTAGAATCAAATAACTTGAAATAGCTCAAATATTAGTTTGCATCAAAATTATTAAAAATGTTAAATTGTAAGATGTGCATAACAAATCTAAATACATAACTTAGAGTTCATTATCACAACTCTAAATACATTACTTAGAGCTAAAAGTAAAAAATCTAATAGTTTCCCCAAGTTGGAGAAGAAATCAAGACTTGTGCTCCAGGGAAATATCTTTGAATAAAGGTAGAAACAATAGCCACCTGGATAAGTGTCAACATGGTATTATGTAAATTTAATTCCACACACACAAGAACAAAATATCATCATCCTAACACACACACATCAAAGAAGCACCGTAATGCTAGTCTGAAAAAGGGGATCTATGATACAAACCTTCACTACCATCTCTTAGGTGATCTACATAGATACAAATATCATTTTCCTAACATAGTCTGCATAAGGGAAAATATTGTGCCAGCCATTTCACCTTGCCATCCCCACCCTACTTTGTCCAGAATAATTTAGAGAAAACATACAATCCTTGCTTGGTTGCATTATTGTTAGCTCCCACCAACAATTTCGCAGTAGCCTTATTAAAAGCAGACAAACCTTCAATAGGGAGGTATTGCTGACAAAGCATAACAAGATAATGTCAAATATGTAAAAACTTAAAATGATTCCTGGGGAAAGAGTGCAACAATTTCTTCACTAAAACCACATGCATACATCTTCAATGTGTCCCTTCTCCAACATTAGATTCTCTGCCAACAAAATAGAAGAAATGATAAGAAGGATCCCAATTGATAATATAAATCTAAAAGAGCCCTCAAAATGCTATAAACTAAGATAAAGACCTCAAAACCTTTATACTATTCAATGCAGATTAGCTAAAAGAAAAAATAATTCAATGACACCTTTTTCACCATGTTGAGCACATAGGGTTGAAGATATTCTATTCTGTAAGCTACAAAACCAAGGTTAAGCTTCAAATCAATTATTTGTTTTAAAGGATTCTAAAACACCCATAATTGGATTTGGAGGTGCCATTGTCACTGCTTCAAAGCAAAAGACATCTGTTGCAATAGCCATGTTAATTCTGCTCACAGTCTATACAGAAAATCATTATGTTAGGAAAAAAACTCCACCCATGGGAACAAATTTCAATTAAACTTGCTTTATATCAATATACTATGGAAAATACAGTTGGTGGAAGCAATGCATTCAAATCAATAGATATGGAAATATGGTTACACGTTTGAGAAAGTCATTCAAGAACCTCAAATACATTGCAGGTCTTATATTTCTTTCTTAATTAAGAATAATTTTAAAAATACTGCAAATTTGAAATAACATAACTCAGAAACCAACAAAGATAAATTTCGAATATCACTTCCAAGAAAAAGTATTTCCTATCGCTAATCAATTTGACTTTGATCACCTCAACAAATGTCTTCACTGACAATTGATTTTATCATGATAGAATAATCTTTTTAATCGCAAGTATCTTAAATTCACTTTTTCATTCATGAAAAATATTTTCATTCTTTAAGAAATCATCTTGCTCAAGGTACCTTACATAAATTTCATGATATTCTTTTTCCATGAGAAAATACATTTACTTAATTATGGCATTATTTTATCATAAGAACATAAGCATTAATTCATTCAAACTTTTAAACACAATCATAATTGTAATTGTGGTTGTTTTCCAAGGGTTTAAACATCTCAAAAGAAAGCTTTGGCACACATGATGAAACATCAGTCAAATGTTAGATAAACTTGACCCAGTGGTGGAGTTGAGGTTGTGTCAACATTTGTTGTTAACAATTATGGTTTTGGGCACTAGTTGTCGTTAATAGTTATGGTTGTGTCAAAAATTGTGATTAACCTTGTAAACGCTAAGGCTGTCACAATTCAGTTGAACATGCAGGAGAATCTCCAAGAGGATTCTTGCTCATAGTACATGTGATGCCCTCAAAGAACTCAAGAAACATCCTAAGGTCCATTTTTTGGGCTTGTAAACTTATCTTCATGGACAAGCTCACATCAATTAGAGAGCTAGAAAACTGACAAAAACTTTTACCATGTTGTATGAGATTAAATAGCACACCATTCATTTTCCTACAAATAAAACAGTATTTCCACTCCCCAAAGATGTCATGAAGCCTACAATTCTACTTCCAATGGTATTTAATCACATAACAAGGATATCTTTCATGATATGGGTGCTGGCAAAGCTAGCCAAAAAAGAACTCAACCCATTCTCGGACAGACTTGGGAGGAGGGAAATTAGATTGTGGTATCCCCAAGCTATGTAAGTTTCATGCCTAGAGGCAGACCACTGAGTATTAATGGTCGAATTAAAAATTCCTTTTCAGTTTCATGAGATGGATTCCACACAATATGAATTCTACAAAGCCAAGTCTTTTGTTTCAATTAGACAACCTATTGTAATTGATACCATAGCAATACCAAACAATTATGAACCTCAGAAATAAATCCATATTTCCAGTAAAATGTAGTACCTCTCCTTTTACACTTCCAACAAACCCCTTCCTACCGAATCCTTTATCTTTTTGTGTATTTCTTTTCCTTTGGTACTAAGGAGCTGTCATGGCACTACAACATTATTGTTAGTGTTTTGACTCCATATACTCTATAGTCCCATTGACACCATTTGGTAACTCGTCAATATTAATAAAAGTATCTTATCTTATGATTGAATAATATATTTTTCCTACATATGAATCATCTATTGATAGAGGATATAGTATGGCTATGAAATGATTTGTTGAACATGAAATAGTGTTCAAGCTATGGAGACTTTACTAATGTTTTACTTTTGACTGAGTGATTATGCATGAAATTAATGCAGTCATGAGTCTACTCTAGAAGATCCAATCAACTTGTAACTAGACAAGACCTATGCTATCACCATGGTTGGATAGTCACCATCCCAACCACACCATAGGGAGTAAATGCTATTTTTAAAACTGGAAGATGGAAGTCACCCATATATTCTGCAATTCCATATGATATATTTTACTACTAACAAAGTCTTTAAGGGGAGGTTTACACACTTTAACTCAAACTCTAATTTGCTTCTAGTTAAATATGAAAGAGAAAGACACATATAAAGAAATAAAGATACAAAGACACATATAGATATAAATATTTAATGCATATGGTTAAAATTGTAGTTGTCCATCAACTCCTATTATGTTAGAGGCCTTATCAAATATCTAGTTACATGATAATAACATAAACAAACTTAGTGTGTAAGAACCCAAAAATAGCTATACATGCAAAATCTCATTGATTATCATCATATCAGTAAAAAACATAAATAATTGCTGATATCATTATCGAAGGATCTGCAACTAAAAGACAAGAATGGAAAAATCATTGGAGATCTTTCCCTTGTTGGTTTTTTTAAACTGTGGTAGAGAAATATCTCGTGCTTTTATGCCTTGAACATGCAAACTATATCCCCATCAGAGCCCTCCCATGCATCAAAAACTTGAGGAGATTATTCTTCACTAGCTAGAAATTGGTCCATGTCAAAGGTTGAAATTTCAACCATAGTTTACTACTAGCCAGAAATTCAATCACTAGGTATGCACAAAGTATTCTCCAAGTGAAAATCAATGGAAAGAAGGAAAGGAAAAAAATGTCATGGAAATAAACAACAATGAAAGAGGAATAATGGAAAGAGGCCCACGATTCTAGAGTTGTCCTCTCGTTATGTACAACATGAGTTTGTACTCTCAAGTAGGGTCAGAAGTGATGGCTAGTTTGATATCTTCGAGATTAATTCTTCCCCATCCCCAATCATATCAACATAAATCAACTTTCCCTAATGGGTAAATTAGGAATTAAGCACGTGTGAGCTACTACATGTACAAAGAGGGCAATGTGAGGAGAACAACCACAAGACAAAAACGTTGCAAAGTCTCTAAGGTGACAAAATATCATAGTCAAAAGGGACATGCATGAACTGAGGTGTTTTTTGCAAGTAGATCAACCTCACCATGGAGAAAAGGTGTTGGATTGATAGAGACACTAAAAATTGAGAAAACTACACCTGGTTGAGAATCAGAATTTGATCTACGGTAAATATAATGATGACTTATGAATAGATTCTTGTTTCATTGTATTGTATTATGTAGAACTTTTGTAAGATAGAGATATCTACTCCGAAGGACATGGTTATTAGAGTGTATGTAACTAAAATTTTACTTGAATTTTATTTTCATTGTCAATGAAATAGATATGATGTCTTTAGAATTTCCAATTCCTTCGATACATATTTTAAGTCTATTGCTATTTGCTTGTCACTACAGTAAAAGAAAATCAAGGAAAACATCTCCACCATATCGTGTATTATTGCATAATGACAATTATAACAAACGGGAGTATGATGTGCAAGTTTTGATGGAGGTTATGATAGGAAAGACCCTTGATACTGTTGTTAATATCTTGCAAAAATCCCAGTATAATGGCCTTGCATTCATAATTATTTGTGCTCAGGTTGATGTTGAAGAACACTATACACAACTTCAAGGAAATAGTTTAGTTCCATTGAGCCTGCCAATGATGCTTGTTGAAGATTTCAGTAATATTGACTTGTCAAGAGCACTGCATACTATGATTAGGGTAGAGTTGTAGGTATGCACATCAATGTTAGTCATATAAGTACAATACGTAAAATTAACTATAGGAATATTAGAATGCAGTCAATTGAAAATGCAATGTTAATACCTCTATAATTATGAATAAACATCTATAGCTCTCTATATATGAATGAACCAAAGCAAAGAGATCATGCTACTTGTGGTAGTTCAGGAGTCTGCATTATGGAGGAAATGATAGAGAGTATTTTTTGTCTTCTTTTTGTTTGCATTGCTAATTTTTTTGTAGTGCATATCCTTGTTTGAAGCTCATGGAAACTTATATTTAGTTGTATTTTCTAAATTGCAAGATAATTATTTTCCCTTGCAGATCATTTTGGTGACTTGGTGACTTGGTCATGGTTTTAGTTTAAAAGGAGTAAAAAATTTCAATAGGTGTTGAATAGAATCCAGTGAAACTAGGCGAATAATATAATATCCCACAATGCCTTTTGAAGGGATTGGTTATGTTTTCCTATTCTATTCAAGAATGAGAGAATATCCAATTACTCATGTCTCTCACTGTACACAGTCCTGATTGGTCATTAAACATGAATAACAATAAATATTCATATCATCTAGAACTGTTTATGAACCAGACAGACTTAGGATGTAAATTGCTCCAGCCCCATATACCTTAGAGAGTGAGAGGCATGCTCATCTGATTACGACATCCTCATAAGTCACTGCTGTATATCTCGAAATGCAGGAACATCAAATGCTTGTGAAATCATATCTCTCAATGATGGGTCCTCTGAGAAATTGATCAGAGCTTCAGCAGCATTGTCTTTGAGCTCTTCTGATTCATTCTGCAACAATGAAAGAAGTATGGGGACGGCCCCAACCTCTGTTAATGCTAGTCTGTCAGCACGATCATAACTCAATTGTGCAACAGCACCATATTCCTTCTCTCTAACGTCATCATTCTCATCCTCCAACTGTCTCAACAGTGGAGGGATTGCACTTGAAGCTTTGACAATGGAGACAGAATGTTTGTAGCTAGAGAGATCCCATACAACATCCATTGCTGCAACTTTTGCTTCAACATTGGAACCTTGTAGTATCCTCACTAAGTGCTCCACAATGGCTATAGCATTCTCTTCTGAAACTGCCAAAATACAAAATACATCTTAAACAATTTCTTTCCCCTGGGGATTGGTTCCTTCAAGCAATTCCAAAAAGAGGGTGATGACACCAGCTTGATTAAAAGGCCTAAGATAATCAACATGGGTCGATATTATTCCAAGAGCATTCCCAGCAACAAGATTTGCAACCAAATCATTTTATTTTAGCAACTCAATCAAAACAGGAATAGCACCTACATTCACAAGCATCCTTCTGATCCTTCTGGTGACTCCTAGTTGTCCAATTGCCTAAGATTCCCTGACTCTAGATGCAGTCCTCCCTAATTTAGATGACTCGATTAACATGAGGATCCCACCCAAACTAGTTGTTTCTCTTCAAATTTCCTTCAAGAGTTAATATGATAACCACTCCTAGAAATAATTACTTGATTACTTTGTGTACATACTACAAGCTCCCTCAAAGCCTTGACCACCACCCTTTGAATTCTCCCTTCAGATTCTAGCAAGAGTCTTACAAGGATGGGAATAGTTCTGAATCTCCAATAGTAGAGCTCAAATGATCCCCTCTACATGCAAGCCTTCCCAAGAAAAAAGAAGTTGTCTCTTGAATGGATGGAGACCCACCACTAGAGGGAAGACATAGAAGGGCAATCAAATGTGGCATTGTTTGTTCTAAAATGTCCTCCAGAGAAAATTTTTCTATTCTCCCAAGCGTAATTGTGGCTCTAATTTGCACTAATTCCCTACCAGAATTCAACAATTTTACAAAGATCTTAACTCCCTGTTCCCAAGCCCACTGCTCGGTGCAATATTTATCATGTGAAATAGTAGATAAAGCCATGGGTTAATTGGGCTTCATGTTTTAGACAATTTTCTATTCCATCTTGAAAAATGTGATACTCCGAAGAAAATTTGGGACAATCTAGCCTTTCTATTTGGAAAAATAAACGAGTTCAAGGCCTTACAATTGGAAGCAAAATTGTCTTCATTGTTCCCTGATCAGAATACTTTTATTGAAGACTATCTTGTCAAATTTTGGTCATCGGTTGCACAACTGAAAGGATCTAGAGACACAAAATCAGACAATGAGTGCATTTTCTTAATTCTATCCAAGTTGAAGGGTTTGTGTCGGGTATTTTCTTCTACATTTTATTCTACAATGGATGCACTTGGTGATAATTTTAAAATGCCTTCTTTTGAGTTATTTTGTGAATGCTTAACAAGAGAACAATCTAAGCTTCAACAGTTATATGTTCTTTCTAGCTCAACGTCTCAAGCTCTTGTAGCACATATCTCCAAAGGAAAATCCAAAGCTAGTACTCAAAAGAAGAATGATTCTACTCAAAGTAGTGAGCCTCCCTCCAAACCTTAGAAAAAGTCAAATCCCTCTCCGTCCTCTTCCAAGTTCAAAAGTTCTTCCTCCAAGCCATGGAAGAAGAGGTCAAATGAAACCTGCAGCTTTTGTGGAGGAGAAGGGCATCCAGAATCCAAGTGTTATAAGAAAATTGCAACATTGAATCAAGTGATGAAGCAGCTTAATATTTCAATTTCCAAACCCTCTTCATCTGGGAAAGGCCATGCTTTATTTGCTCGAGCTTTACATGCATTCTCAGACAATTGGATATTTGACTCAGGTGCATCTCATCATATGACTCATTCCAGTAATTTTCTTCCATCTCCATATGATTTTAATGTTTCCCAAATTGCAGTGAGAGACTCTTCACAGCTTGATGTTCGTGGATCAGGAACTGTGCAGCTAGATGGTGTTTGCATCAAGAATGTTTTGATTGTGCCTGACATCTCCGTAGATTTACTTTCTATTTATCAGATCTGCCATTATGGGGATGGGAAAACAATTGAGTTTTCTCCCAATGATGTAGTCATTCAAGAACTACAAGATCTAGAAGTTGTTGTTGCATATGGACAGGTAGATCACAACTCTCGCTTATACATATTTGCAGGTTTTGAGCCTTCTTCTGGTAACTCTTTTATTGCACATGTTGATTCATTAAGTAAGCTTTGGCATGAAATATTTGGACACCTTAACTACATATATTTGCAGCAAATGAATTCTCAAAATCTTGTTCTTAGGCTTCCTAAGGTGTCATGCATAGATGGAGTTTTGTCCAGGATGTGTTCTTGGCAAACAATATCAATATCCCTTTCCAAAAGGGAAATCATTATGGGCTATTATTCCTCTTGAGTTAGTGCATAGTGATCTTATGATCTTCCCAACTCGTTCCTTTTTAGGAGCTAAGTATGCACTTACCTTCATTGATGATTTCTTATGCAGATATTGGGTATATTTTCTTAAGTTTAAAAGTGAAGTCTTGGCCACTTTCAAAACTTTTAAAGCTTTTGTTGAGAAGCAATCCTCTCTTTATATCAAGAATCTACGCACAGATAATGGTGGGGAGTATGTTAGTCAGGCATTCAAATATTTTTGTAGAGAACATGGCATCTTGCATCCGCACTGCATTCCCTACACCCCTCAGTAGAATGTTGTTGATGAAAGGAAGAATAGGACATTGAAAGAAATGACCAATTGCATAATTCAGTCCAAGAACTTGCCATCCTCCTTCTGGGCCGAAGCAGTGAACTGTGCAAATTATATTCAGAATTGGATGCCTCATAAAGTAGCGGTACATATGACTCTAGAGGAAGCTTGAAGTCATGAAAAACCCGATGTATCTACTTTCAAAGTCTTTGGCAGTGCAACATGGGCCTTGATTCCATATGAGAAACGTAAAGCTATGGAGAAAAATATCGAACCATAATTTTTTGTTGGCTACTGTGAATACATGAAAGCATACAGATTGTTTGATCCTATTACAAAGGATGTTTTGTTTCATAAAGCTATTTGTTTTGATGGGAACTTCAAACACTCAATAGAACCCACTATGGATGGTGTAGGTCATGCTGATAGTTTTATTCTTAATGATCAAGAGGATAATGATAATCCTCCTCCTAAAGATGAAAATTAGCCAAAAGAACAACCACTTCCTGTAGTTGATCATCCTACACAGGACATATTAATCAGGAACAAGAAAGGAGAAGCCTTCTCCAGAAGAAGCGACTTGAAAGGTATATCTATGATGTATCTAATTTTAGTTATTTTTCTCTTGCTCCCAACAATATTCAGCCCAAGACAATTGGTATTTCTCTTTTCAGTCATGCCATTTCAGAGGATCCCCAACAATTTTTTGATGCTGTTGGGATACCTGAATGGGAAGCTACCATGACAGAGGAGTATTCTTCTTTGATGAAGAATCACACATGTGATCTCGTTCCTCTTCCCAAGGGATGAAAACTAGTTCGTTGCAAATGGGTCTATAGGACAAAGTATGTTTCAGATGGTACTGTTGACAAGTATAAGGAACAACTAGTGGCCAAGGGTTTTTCATAGGTAGAAGGTATTGATTACTCTAAAACTTTTTCCACTATTTCCAAAATGAATTCCATATGTCTTGTGTTGTCTCTTACTGCCTCACAATGTTGGTTATTTTATTATATGGATGTGAAGAGTGCTTTCTTGCAGGGAGATTCGCAGATAGAAATCTACATGGAGAAACCTCCTGGTTTTGTGCAAGACTCTTCTCTTGTCTGCATGATTCATTGTTCTTTGTATGGTCTTGATAGGATCCACGAAATTGGTATGAGAAGATGGATATTTTTCTACTGGCTACAGGCATTGCTCACTGTCACTTAGATCCTATAATTTATACTAAAAGAGAAGGAACTGATCTTTTGGTATTAGTTCTTCTTAAATTTGGCAACTAGGGCCAAACACCACTTTGGATAGCTCTTATGAGGCAATTGATATTTTTTGTGGATTCCTCTTTCTGAAAGGTGTAGGATTGATATAAATATCATCCCATTATGACATGTACAAATGAAGTTATGAATTTATTTTGATTATGGGCAAATTCTCAAGGTCGGCCAGCCATCAAATTAGCCTCCTCCAGGCTTCAACGTTACATATAAATACAAGGTGCCTCCTCCTAATTTTGGCATCACTCTCATTCATCTTTCTTTCTCTCATCTTGATTGGGTATAGATTTTTGGGCTTCTCTCTCTCTTCACACATGTGAAGGAAGGTTTGTTTTTCTAGCTGTTGCATTGACCAAATTTGACCAAAATTTTAGGAGGCTGACTTGGACCAGTGTTGGCTTCAATTTTGTGAGGGAGACTTCTATTTGGGCAAGCCACAGTTCTTGGCACAAAAAATGAGGCAGTTTGAACCCTACGTTGGCTAGCATTGACTGCCCTAACTCTATTTGTTGCGTTGACTTTAGTTGACCATGTTTGACTGCTTAATTTCAGAGTGTTTTGGGTTGCATTATCTTGTTGTTAGAGGCCGAGTTGACCAAGGTTGACCGAACTATTTTAGAGGTCAATTTATGTTTCTTTTTCTTCTATTTTGACTGATCATATTGGGAAAGTGAATATAGTAAATTGTACTCTCTGCTAAAATTTTGAAGAATTACAAGAAGAATTGATCAAGGGTTTCCCCACATTGGGGTTTATCCTGGCTGGTGCCATATCTTGTGTCCTCTTGTGTTTGCTTGTCTTCTATTGTTGTTGTTTATGTTCTATCTCTATTTTACTATCATGATGATGTGATTGCTGAACTAGATATTGATATTGGGCTAATAAAGAAATTGAAATAAAATTGCTCTAAGCATAGAACATACCATTTTTATCCTAAAATTAACATGGGATAAGAGCTGAAGTGAAGACAAAGCCCAAGCAAGAGTGAGAAGAGAAATCACCAAGAGGAGCAATCACTGATCAAAGACAAGATTCAATGGATTTCACATCCTAGTTCAAGTCTGATGATAAGCTTCATGATAAGTCTGATTATCATGCATGGAAGATGTCCTTTGATTTGACATTAGAAGAACAAGATGTGATGGATTATTTGCAGGGAAAGATTTCAGAACCTCATTTTAATGCACCGGCTGCTGCTAAAACCAAATACAAGAAAGATGAAGTCAAAGCCAATAAGATCATCAGGGATTCTATTCATAAGAATCTAGTTTCTTACATTTCTTATTTGAACACATCAAAGGAGATATATGACAGGTTGGTTGTCATGTTCAAATCTAGCAATGCAAATAAAATTATTTTCCTCAAGAACAAGTTGAAGGATATAAAGAAGGGAAAAGGTGAGAATATTAAATCCTACTTCATGAGGATTACCAAGATAAAAAATGATCTTCTTTTGATTGGGTAATCTATTGCTAACAGGGATCTCACTCTCATTGCCCTTGGAGGTCTTCCTCCCAAATGGCATGTGTTCAACACTACTATTCTCAATAACAACAAAATTATAGGTTTTGAAGAATTATTGACTAGATGTTCTCAAGAAGAAACAAGGATGATGGAATTGGAGATGCCTTTGAATAGGAATAATCCTACCATATTCTCCGCTCATGCCAAGAATAAGAACAATGTAGGTTCAAAGAAGCAAAGTCACAGAAGACTGAGATTCAAAAATGGAAGGAAGGGAAGATGCTTCATTTGCAACAAGTTTGGTCATTATGCGAGCGAGTGTCCAAATAGAAGGCACACATCTCATGATGATGATCAAAATCATTCTAGGGGCAACATCAACAATCAAAGGAATGGAAGGTTAAAAAAAAAGGAAAATAAATGCTTCCGCTACTCAACTTGGAAATGATCGAGCTTCTAAAAGAACAAGAAACTCCAAGTATGATGAGTCTAATGTTGTAAATTCTAAGAAAAAGGAATTTTATCTTCTATATTCCCTCTATACTACCTCTCCTCTAGATAATTTGGGAAATTGGTTAATTGATAGTGGTGCCTCACGACACTTCACCAGGTATAAGGAAGCTCTTTCAAATCTAATAGAGAAGGATACAAATTTGGAAATTATCCTTGGAGAAAATGTCACCTATCCTGTGAAGGGAGTTGGGAATGTTACCCTTCAATTGAATTGAGGTAACACCATTCATATTCAAGAAGTGCTATATGTACCTGATCTAAAGAAGAATCTTGTGTCAATCTCGGAAATGGAAGACAAAGGATTCAAGGTGGAATTCATCGATGGAGAGGTAGGTGTATGGAAAAGAAATTTTAAATATGCATTTACTCTTGGATTCAGGGTTGAAAATTTATATCAAGTTAGAGGAAGTCCACTGGGAGCTATGTCTTGCGACACATCTCTTCAATCTGAAATATGGCACCAAAGGTTTTCTCATATTAACTATAAGGCTCTACCCGATGCAAGGAAGATGGTTACAAGTATGCCCAAATTCAAAATAGAGCATGAAGGTGTATGTCAGGGATGTGTCGAGGGAAAACATGCAAGGGGACCATTCCCCTCAAGTGATAGCAAGAGCACAGACATTTTGCAATTGGTTTATTCTAATATATTTGGTGCAATTCCCATGAACTCATTGGGAGGATACTTATATTATGAAACCTTTATAAATTATTTCTCTCGCAAGAATTGGATATATTTATTGAAGAAGAAGGAAAAAGTATTCTCATGGTTTCGTTGTTTCAAAGCTTTAGTCGAAAATCAAACTGGGAAGAAAATCAAAATATTGAGGACCGATAATGGAACCAAATATGAATCAAATGAGTTCAGAGATTATTGTAGAGAAGTTGAAATTAAGAGGGAGACTACTACCGCATGTACTCTGAGCAAAATGGTGTTGCTGAAAAAAAGAACCATTCTATCGTAGAAGCCACTCATGCCATGCTTCAAGATCAAAGCCTTCCGAAGTACTTATGGATCGAAGCTACAAACACCGTCGTGTATGTTCAAAACAGACGCCCTCATCAAGAATTGGACTCCAAGACTCCTGAAGAAGTTTTCACCGATAAGAAACTTGATGTTTCTCACTTTAGAATTTTTTGGCAGCCCCGTACATTTTCATGAGCTGAAAGAAAAGAGGAGCAAATTGGATGCTTCTAGGAAGAAAGGAACATTTGTGGGCTACAATGAAACTTCTAAGGCATATAGAATCTTTTTGTATGGTCAAAGAGAAGTGGATGTTAGTCATGATGTAACTTTCGATGAGGATGCGGCCCTTGGGAATATTAGTAACCTTCCTCTCCTAAGGAAGGGAAAAGAAGCAGATTCCGGAAAGCAGAGAGAATCAGAGGATAAGTAGATGCTTGATGCTGAAGGAGCAATGGATCACATTAATCCAACCCCTCATGAGCCCTCCTCCTAAAAAAGGAGACCATTATGGCTTCGGGAGACTCTTGAAGATGCTGAGAGACATGTTGCACATAGGGGGACATTTCGTGAAAGTAAGAAGCCGAATAGGTACCAAGGGATCTTAACTGCTATGAGCACCATTGTTCAATCTAAGCCTTCCAAATTCGAAGAAGCTACCAAACAACAGGTTCGGAAGGATGCAATGAATGAACAGTTATGAGCCAATTATGATGAATGATGTTTGGAATGTGGTCCTTATACCCAAGGAAAAATTCATTGTCACCTCAAAATGGCTCTTCAAGATCAAGCATGGAGTTGACGAAAGTGCTGAAAAGTTCAAGGCCAGATTTGTTGCTCGAGGCTTCTCCCAAAAGGAAAGTGTATATTATGATGAGATATGTGCACCAGTTGCCCACTACACCACCATCCATTGGAGTATAGCCCTTGCTACCTCGCATGGATAGAATCTTCATCAGATTAATGTCAAGACTACCTTCTTGCATGGTTCACTTAAGGAGGAAGTCTATGTAGAACAACCTGAGGGGTTTGAAGTTCCAGATCATCAGTCACATGTATGCAGGTTGAAGAAATCCATCTATGGGTTGAAGAAAGCACCCTAGCCTTGGTATGAGAGGATCGGTAGCTATCTAATGAAGCTGGGATTTATGAGAATTGAAGCTGATCTGGACCTTTATTTTAAGGTTGAGAATGATAGACCTCTCATCTTCGTACTCTATGTGGATGATTTATTTCTGACATGTGCAGACCCTCTTATTCATCAATGTAAGAGGGAGTTGGCTTCCAAATTCAAGATTAAGGACCTAGGACTGATGCATTACTTCCTAGGGTTGGAGGTCTAGCAAAATCAAGGTGAGATTTTCCTTTCCCAAGGAAAATAGATCGTGAATATTCTTGAAAGATTTGGGATGGTGTACTACAAGTCCGTGACTACTCCGATGGAACTTAACTTCAAGAATTTATGCAGAAGTGTTGTTGGGCTCGATTTGGGAACTCCTTCTAAGTATCTTCAACTTGTGGTGGCCTTGATGTTCTTGGTGAACTCTCGTCTGGACATATGATTTATAGTGAATACATTGAGCCAGTTTATGGTCAAGCCTCATCACATACATTGGATTGCTGCCAAGAATCTCTTGAGATATCTTCAAGGCATAATCACTTATGAAATGAGATACACTGTTGGGAATGTGAGGCTCCATGGTTACTCTTATGCAGACTAGGATGGAAGTGTGGTGGATCGTAAAAGCACATGTGGATGTTGCTTGTCTATAGGTTTTGATTTGATATCATGGATGAGAAGGAAGCAGAAGTTAGTTGCTTTGAGCACGCATGAGGCTGAATCTATTGCTACTAGTTTGGCCTCCTATGAAGCTGTTTGGTTGAGGAAGCTCTTTAGTGAGCTGTTTGGACATGTGTTGGATACCATCGTGATCTTCTGTGACAATTAGAGTGGGATTCATCTTTCGGAGAATCTTGTGTTTCATAACTGCTCCAAGAATATTGATGTCAAGTACCACTATATTTGAGATATGGTACAATGGGGAGCAATAAGGCTCCAACACATTGGGACTGATGATCAAGTTGTTGATATTATTATGAAACCCCTGGGAAAAGTCAAATTCTTAATCCTCTGTGAACGACTTCGAGTCATGGAGAGACCCTCTTATGAGGGCCTTGTATGCGATGGATGTTGAGCTCTAAGAGCTCGGGGGGCTTGGGGTACTTCTTGGGGCGATTAGTGACCATAGGGTGAGTGGTTCACCTTCCCCTGTGATACCCCATGGTGGCATATGAATAGGATGAGTGGTTCACCTTCTCCTGGTGGCACATCCTACCCATGCAGTGCGAGACTCATGGGAAGTACCTCTCATATGGCCAATGAGTAGGGAAATGAGGATAGGGACCATAGTACTACCAATTGATGCATCATGTACTACCATACTCCGTATGATATGATGTTGATATTGATCTGGGATTAATGGAAACTGGCTTTGGGTCAGTTAAGAGTGGTATGACACACTCTCTATTATTGGACACTGACTTTAGGTCAGTGGAGAATGGTATGATACATTCTCGATCATTTCTTCTTTCTTCATGGTTCAACAGGGTAGAGAAGTGACAGGGATGGTACAAATTGTTAGACAGTTTGGCAGGTGATGTTCTCCCTAGTTGAGAGGGAGTGTTAAATTTAGAAACTAGGGCCAAACATCACTTTGGACAACTCTCATTAGGTAACTGATATTTTTTTTTAGATTCCTCTTTCCAAGAGGTGTAGGATTGATCTAACGATCATCCCATTCTGACATGTATAAATGAAGTTATGAATTTATTTTGATTATGGACAAATTTTCTAAGTTGACTAGCCATCAAATTAGCCTCCTCCAGCCTTCAACGTTGCATATAAATACAAGGTGCCTCTTCCTCATTTTTGCATCACTCTCATTCATATTTCTCTCTCTCACCTTGATTGGGCACAGATTTATGGGCTTCTCTCTCTCTCCACACATGTGAATGAAGGTCTAATTTTCTAGCTGTTGCGTAGACTAGATTTGTCCAAAATTTCAAGAGGCCAACTTTAACCAATGTTGACTTCGGTTTTGTGAGGGAGACTTCTGTTTGGGTAGGCCGCATTTTTGGGCACAAAATTTGAGGTAATTTGAACCCTGCGTTGACCAGTGTTGACTGCACTGGTTTTGGTTGTTTCATTGACTTTAGTAGACTAGGTTTGACTGGTTAATTTCAAACTATTTTGGGTCGCATTATCTTGTTGTTGGAGGCCAAGTTGACCCAGGTTTACCGAGTTGTTTTGGAGGTCAAGTTTTGTTTCTGTTGTTTTGACTCATCAGATTGGGCAAGTGAATATAGTAAATTGTGCTCTCTCTCTACTAAAATTTTGAAGAATTATAAGAAGAATTGATCAAGGGTTTCCCCACATTGGGTTTTATCCCCGACTGGTGCCATATCTTGTTTCCTCTTCTGTTGGCTTGTCTTCTACTATTGTTGTTTATGTTCTATCTGCATTTTACTATCATGATGATGTGATTGCTAAACTAGATATTGATATTGGGCTAATAAAGAAACTGAAATAAAATTTCTCTAAGCATGCAATATGCCATTTTTATCCTAAAATTAATAGTTCTATATGTGGATTATTTGATTATTACTAGGAGTTCTTCATCCATGATACATAGTGTACAACAAGAGTTGATGGAGCAGTTTGACATGACAAATCTTGGATTTCTACATTATTTTATTGGTTTGCAGATTCATCAATCTTTAGATGGCATCTTCATTTACCAGCAAAAGAATGCTCTTGATTTGCTTCAAAGATTTGGCATAGCTGATTTTAAGTCAACACCCTCTCCATTTCAGTCAGGTGTTACACTTACTGCTAGTTGTTGTCACCCAGTGTTGATCTAACCTTGTATCGACAGTTGGTTGGGAGTTTGTTGTACTTGAAACATACCCGACCAAACATCTCTTTTGTAGTTGGACTTGTCTGTTGGTTCTCCCAGGATCCACATGAGAGTCACTGGAAAGCAGCTAAGTGCATTCTTTGGTATATTCAAGGTACTTCCAAGTTTGGCATTCAGTACACCTGTTGGTTCTTCTGAGCTAGAAGGTTTTACTGACTCTGATTGGGTTGGTTCTGTTGATGATCAAAAGTCTACATTCAGATTTTCTTACCGTCTTGGTTAAACTCCTATTGTCTAGTCCTCTAAGAAACAATCAACGATTGCATTGTCTTCTGCTGAGGCTGAATACCATGTTGCAGTCTTGGCTAGTCGAGGAGTCCTTTGGATTTAAAGAGTTACTGATGGAGTTTGGAATTCAACAGGAGCATCCAACCACTCTTTGGTGTGACAACCAAAGTGCCATCAACATCTCCAGAAATCCAGTTCAGCATTAGCGGAGCAAACACATAGAGATCTACATGCACTTTATTCGACAATTGATCCAAGATAGAGTTCTCAATCTAGAATATCTACCTACCAAAGCGGAAGTGGCTGCCACCCTCACTAAACCTCTTGCATCTCCTAGGTTTCTTTAGCTTCATTCGATGCTTGGGGTGAAGGAAGTAGTATTTGGGGGGTCCTCTTGGAGCATCTGACCACTCTTTGGTGTGACAACCAAAGTGCCATCAACATCTGCATAAATCCAGTTTAGCATCAACGGAACAAACACATAGAGATATACTTGCACTTTATCCGGCAATTGATCCAAGATAGAGTTCTCAATATGGAATATCTTCCTATAGAAGCGCAAGTGGCTTACATATTCACTAAATCTCTTGCATATCCTAGGTTTCTTTAGCTTTGTTTGATGCTTTGGGTGAAGGAAGTAGTCTTTGGGGGGTCCTCTTGAATCCTCCTACCTTCACTAATTTTTTTTCTTTGGTTTCTTGTTTCTAGTTTTCTATGAGGTTTCATTGTTTTTGTACATGGGTACCTCATCATGCCTTGTTTCTGGGACCCATTTGTTTGTTTCCTCCCTATATTTCACTTATTGGGGGGGGGGGGGGTGTTGGTGTTGGTAATTTCTAAAGAAAGAAAATTAGTTTTCTTTGTTGTGTTGTGAGTTGTAAGCTCACATAGGTTTTCTATTTTCCCACCATGGAGGTTATCCATGGGGCTCATCCAATTGTATATATACACATTCATTTTCTTTTGTTTTTAATAAAGTATAAAGTTGGCTTTGAAATCTAATCCTAGAGTGTTTGAGATTCTTTCAAGTTCCTCAGGGGCGAGAATCAGTAATTATTATAATTATAAAATAAAGATAAAATACAATTAGCTACCTACCTTTTGAGTGGGTTTGGCATCTGGAAGCTTCTCTTCTGGAACAAAGCCTCAATCCTGCTTGTCTAAATCCATGTTTGTTTCCTTGGCATCATATTTCTTTGCTTTGGGACTCTCAGAAGCCTGGGTCTAGGAAAATCCAAGGTTCTTTTTGGGTCTATTTTATTTTTACGGATGATTGGATAATCAAAATCCGTCTGTGCTAGAGCATCTACTTGTAAACACCTATGGTATTAGGATATTTGATTTCCTTATCATAATTAATGCATTCTTGTTGTCTTATTTGTTTATTTTCTTGGTTGATTTTTGTGTCAGAAAGGCACCTGTCGTCTTGTTTGGTGAAGACATTATTTCTTATGCCTTTGGGTTCATCTTCCTCCATGGAATCCTGGAAATATAGCCTCATAATACAAGTCAAGGAGGACAAGGGAGAAAAGGAAACATATAGTTGATTTAGCTTACACTGATAGAGAAATGATTCCTAAGTAGTGTGAGGTGCACCAACCAAACAAATTCTCCATCCAATCTTATTTGATGATGGAAATAGCTTAACAACACATTGGATTTAAGCTTCAAATCCCTATTTTAGGCACCTGTTTGTGCCTTCCCAACCCCATCAGTACCTAGGATTCCCTCTAGGCCCCAATACATTATCCAACAGGAAAGCTTCATTGATGGATGGTATAACCTGATATGAATATCTTTATTAGAGGCGAGGCCCGTTTCCGTTCCCATTTCCATAGCCCAATTTCTTGACGTTTCTGACTTACCCAAATAGATCTCTTGTAATTGAGTGCTTCTTTGTGCTTGTGTAGAAGTATTTTGAAGTTTCTCAGAGAGATGGAGGGCTTGGGTATGGGCCATCACCCAATAGTGTGGGAAACCTGTGCACATTCGTGCGGTAGAACCAAATCACCACGATTGAAGGCATGGAGAATCCAATCTCATGAATTGGGTTTTTCATGCCCTTCCTCCTGGACAAACTTTCAAATGGAGGGAAATCACAAAGAAACAAATCATGAAACTTTGAATGGAACTTAAATGAAATTCTCCTTTTAAATGCGTGTGTGCTTTTCAAGGGGAATTAAATCCCATTAAATAAAATGATGAGTATTTTCTTGTTTTTAATGGGAGGTATTTTTAATTACAAATAATTATTTTAATTTTCAAGAGGAATTAAATTCCATTAAATAAAATTGTTGAATCTTTTCTGGTTTTTAATGGGAGGTATTTCTAATTATTAATTTATAAAAATTCTTAGGTTTTTGTATCACTAAATATTATTTGAGGGGATTTTGGTTGATTTATTAGAAGTGAATTATGGTGATATCGAAACAAGTTTTGTGTGGTTAAAAAGTGCAAAAAAAGTAGTAATGTCATGGTAATTATCAATCATCATTTCCAATTAAATGTTTGGTTTAATAAGGATAACTAATTTATGGAGATTTTTTCATGATGTTCAATAGAGGGAGTCAACATGGGAAAGGTAAGACTTTGTCTCTCACATGTTTTAAAAAATTGATATCTTTTTGTCCATAAACATTAGGGGTTAAACAATAACATAGGTTCTAGAGCTAAGTTTGTTCCAACTTAGTTATATCTTGAACCACAAATTGGTGTTGACCTCATGGATATTATAGAAATTTGGTGGCTTGTAGGGTAGTATTGTCATGAAATAAAAAGGGTAGACATCAAAATAAGTTATGTGTGGTAAAAAAGTATCGTGAAGTAGTAATTTCATAGGATTAATGATCATTTTGAATGAAATGTTTGTTTTAGCAAGGATAACTAATCTATGGAGATTTTCCATGATGTTCAATAGAGGGAGTCAACATGGGAAAGGTGATATTTTGGCTCCCACATGCTTTAGAAATTGATCTCTTTGTCCATAAACATTAGAGGTGGAAAAAAATCCTAGGCTCTAGAGCTAAGTTTGTTCCAAATTAGCTATATCTTGAACCACAAATTGTTGTTGACCTCATGGATATGATAGAAATTTGGTGGTTTGTAGGGCAGTCTCATAATGAAATAACTTTGTCACTTATTATCTAGTCATATTTTTTAATCCTAGACTAAATTAGTCATTTAAGTTAGTCGTTTTTAGTTTAGTCACTTATTATATAGTCATATATTTTATCCCTAGACTAAATTAGTCGTTTAAGTTAGTCATTTTTAGTTCGGTCACTTAAAATTTCTCAAATTTAGTAGTAATTCAATTGAAATAATTGCGGTGACTAACTTTTTTAGTCACATAGTCATTAATTTCATCATTTTCTACTAGTGGGAAGAGGATTCACCTCCAGCTATCACTGCAGGTGAAGATTTGTATGTTGAGTTGGTAAACGAGGTTACCCCAAGAAATTCTCAATTTATGGATGTTATTAGAAATATACGGCAAGAGTTGGCTTATCCGAGGAGCAACAATGAATTCTTGTTAAAGGCTAGTGAAGAGCAAGGAAAAATATTTAAGGGACTGACTGAAAAATATAGCCATAGAACTAGTGAACCTGAAGTGTTAAAAATAAATAAAGCACATGATCCAAGGAATATGAAAGAGGAGGGAGACAGATAGAGAATATCTGAGATCATAGAAGAAAAAGAAGCACATGGAGTTATAAGGGGAATTTAGAAAAATCAAGCCCCATATTTTTGATGGGGAGAAGGAGGAGAATGCAGAAGCATGGATTCTTAATATGACCAAATATTTTCAAGTTTATGAATATGAGAGTACCTTCAAGGAAACATTTGTTGTTTATTAGCTGCAAGGCCAAGTTTCTCTCTAGTGGGAAGAAGCTAGAAGTGTGCATCTATTGGAAGAAAAGGCAGTATCTTGGGAGGAGTTCCATACACAGTTTAAGTCTCGCTACTTAAGTGAACGTTGTTATGATGATCGCACAAAGGATTTCCAGGAGTGGGACATTTAACCATGGATGAATTTATGGAAAAAATTACAAATTTACTGAGGTATGTTCCTTACCTTAGGGAAGAGAAACCCAAGGTGCAACACTAAATTGTTTTCCCACTGTCTATAAGGAAAGGATTGAATTTGATAATCCTAAGACAATGGAAGAAACTGTAAGAAATGCCAGACTGTGCTATCAATAGTTTAAAAATCAATGTGAGAGCACCAAATCCTGGCAAAGTAAAGATAAACCAAGTTTGCAATCAGGGAAAAATGATAGAAACCTGTCTATCTTAAAAATTTTGGGAAAGACCACCAATGGAAAATTTTCAGTAAAGGGAAAATAAACCAGTCAGCACAATCTCAAACTAGGTCCAAACCCATGGATCTTAAAAATAAAAATATAAGCAGGGGTGTGATGAGCCTCATTTTTGAAAGATTTTCCACATAACCCTAGATATATCCAAAATATACAAGTTTTTCATGAAGTCACCATAATGAATGATGTTGCTCTAAATGCCCCAAGAATAAGCGCAACCTTGGAAGATAGACAAGCGGAGCACAAATTGATAATGATCGAAATTGAACGTATTATTTTAAACCAATCTGTTTCTGTTTTAATCAACCTAGGAGCTAGTTTAAGTTACATTGTGCCACATGTGGTAGAAAAATGTAAAATTAAACTTGAAAAGTATAAAACTACATTGTTAGTACAACTAGCTACTAGTACCAAGAAGAGAGTAACCAACCAAATAAGACAGTGCCATCATGACTTAAATGGCTATTCTACACTAGTGAACCTAAATATATTTCCCTTAGGATCATATGATGTGTTGATAGGCATGGAGAGGTTGGAAGAACAAGGGGCCATTATAAACTATTTAGAGAAATAATGAGTTATATGAATCAGAAATGACAAACTCAACTGATCAAAGGCATACCAAAGCTTCTTTCAGTCAGGAAAATTTCATATTTACAAATGAAAAAGAGTGCACAAAAAGGGTGTCCATTGTTTATGTTCATGTGGAAGCAAGTGAGCAACAAACAGAAGAAACAAATTTAAAAACTCTCCCAATCATTAAGGAATTCTAAGATATCTTTCCATAGGAAATTCCAAGCTTACCTCCTCACAAAGATATAAGCTTTTCCATTGATCTGGTACTCAGTGCAACCCTAGTATCTAGAGCTCCTTACAAAATGAGTACACATGAGTTGATTGAGCTAAAAATGCAGTTACAAGAATTATTGAACAAAGGCTATATTAGGTCTAATGTATCACTGTGGGGGGCTCTTGTGTTATTTGTAAAAAAAAAAGGATGGCACATTTAATATGTGCATTGACTATAATCAATTAAAGAAGTTAACTACAAAGAATAAATATCCGTTACTTCATATCAACGATTTGTTTGATCAAGTAAGGGGGGAAACTATTCTTTCAAAAATTGATTTAAGGACTAGATATCACCAACTGAGAATCAAAGATGAGGATATTTATAAGATGACCTTCAAAACCAGATATGGTCACTACAAATTTGTAGTGTTACTATTTGGACTTACTAATGCCCCAATAACTTTCATGTGCTTGATGAAAAACATACTTAACAAGTACTTACACAAATTTGGGTTGGTATTTATAGATGACATTCTTGTGTATTCCAAGAATGAATAAAAGCAAAAGTAACACCTGAGACTAGTGCTGCAAATTTTAAGAGAACATCAATTATATGCTAAAATAATAAAGTGTGAGTTTTATAGAAACATAACACGGTATTTGTGATCCAAATGGATCCAAGAAACACTCTCTATATCTTCATAAACTCAAAAATCATGCTAAAATCCTTTAAAGGTTCGAAAATATCGCAAAAGGGATGCTTTTAGCATGGTAGAGAAAACCTTCCGAATGGAGAAAAACACTATCGAGAGGCCCAAAACCCGTGAAAACAAATTAAACAGGGCTGTCAGTGCTTTAATACAATATTAAATTAGAGCCATCGGATTTGGTCGATCAACGGGCCAGATCCGATCGGAAGATCGCTATTGGCGAAGACCATAGGCAGGATATCAGCGCTTTTTATACACATATCATGACAATGATTGGCGGAGTGAATCAGGACTGTTGATCAAGCGTGCAGATCGATGGCCCGTATGAGATCGACGGATCGCTATCGGGGGATTACATGAGCACTTTATAGTGGCCCGAGGGTTATTGCGATGAGCGATTGCGATATATCGCATTGCCACATCGCATTGGAACTATGTAGTTGGGCAGGGCTGATACCCATTAGGGCAGTGATATTATGGACCCGATAATCTAATAGGCGGGATTGCATATACGTTGAAGTCCAGAAAACTATGTTTTCCTTTGTAAATCGCATTTCCACGAACAAACGAAAAACCAAAGGGAAAAGCGTCGATGCGATGTTGTGGACCCAGAAGGGTTTATCAACGATATTAAACAATATTTCAAGTTTGGAATGTGGGGATTTACAACATTTTAGTGCCGTTTCGTATTAAACAAAATACACAGAGGCGGAGCCCTTCCAACATGCGATTACCGATCTATGAATGGACCCGATAGAGAAATGAAACATATTTAAGGAATTTTAAAGTCTAATATATGAGTTTTTGGCAGATTTCTCCATTTCAAATACATTTCACTATGCTTTGACAGAGCACGATTGTCTTAAGAATTTCAGAGAACTGGGCACTCTAGCATTATGGATAGGTGGCCACCTCCCCTCCATACATTAAACAATGATTGAGAAATGTTGGCAGGGGAATTTTAAGCATTCAGAGGTTGGGGAGACTGAGAGCTAAGGATGTGAAATGAATAGGCAACGCAGTTGGCTTTAAAAGCCATAGACAGAGAGAAAACATGTAGGCAATGTTCAAAAGCAATTGTGAGACAGAGTTTAGAGTAGATTGAGAGCTATGTGGGAGTCTGTGTACTCAGAGGAAGCTTGAGGGATTCAAGTGAAGCTCTTGTTATTGTAATCTGTTTGTGTGTGAGGCTCAAATTGAGCTCACTGTTGTAAACAAAACTCTGCTTGAAGACATAATAGAGAGGCCAGCACTGAAGGCTGGACTAGGAGATGCAGTTCAGGAGAATTGGGTGAACTCCTTATTAAATTGGTTGTGTTATGTGTTGTCTATTATGTTTTGTTTTATTGCTTCATTGTCTGTGCATTTCACAATCTTATCGATCCATTTCATAAAATGACATAGACAAATCCATGCGCATAAGTCTGTAGTACCTTATTAAATTGTCTTAGATCTCATTTCCAGATCAAGTGGTATCAGGGCTTTAGGTTGCCAAGGTTAGACAAGCTTGTGCTGGACTGATTAGTGAATGCTAACTATATCAAAGCTTAAATTAGGAGAATGAGGATTGGTTGAAACTAACCCAAAAATTGGTAGAGTCTATCCTAAGAGGAAAATGACAGAAGAAAATCCTTTGGAATCAGACTCTCAGTTCATGGACAGTTTTATGACCATGAGAGCCATGGTAGAGGAAATGTACTGAGAATTTGAGAAAGGTCAAATTGAAGATTCTTCTACTTCAGAACAAGACAAGGGAACAAAATAATCTCTTATAGATGGCCATTCTGAAGGCAAAGGGAAAGGAAAAGAGGTTCCTCTACCCACACCTCCTGATAGCCCTGAAAATAAAAAGAAGAAAACATCTTTGATTAAATTAGATGTTAAATTTGATTTGCTAATATATGATGGAGAATTAAATGTAGAGAAGTTAGATAACTGGATTAGGCAGATTGATGTGTATTGCAGGGTGCAGATCATTGACTCGACATAAGTAAGATTCAGTTGGCTAGCCCACGCCTTGGAGGAACTACCTTGGTATGGTGGGAAGGCAGAACACAAGCTGACTTGAAGAAGCATGGTAAAATTCTTTCTGTCTGGAGTGAATTTGTTTTTGAAATTAAAAAAAAATTCTATCCACTAGCTTATATGCAGCAAGCTATGATGAGTTGGCAAACTCTTAGCCAGTTAAAAGGGCAAAGTGTACAAAGTTACCCAAGAGTTTAGAAAGAGAGCTTTGATTCTAGGCATTTCCTTAGACTCACCTGAAACTTTGTTGAAGTATATAGGTGTTCTACACAGTTATTTGAGACATACCATTCTCATGTTTAACCCCACTAGCATAGATGAGGTATCTGTTCAGGCCACATCTAGAGGCTAGAGGCAAGAATGTGGTCCCAGAGATTAGGGGATAATCAAAACTCACTGCAAGCAAGAATAAGGAAAAGAGGAAGCATAAATGGAAAGAGAGGAAGGCCAATGCTGTACAAAAGACCAAACCTTCTGTTGATGCCCCGAAATTCGTTGCAACAACATCGGGGAAACCACCCGGTCCGGAACTTAGTGCAGCTCCTTTTCCGTTTGGAATAGTGGCTCCGACTGGGGATAATGGGACCAGTTTCCCAAAGATTATAAGTAAACGGGATGGATGAATGATTTACGATATAAGGTGATAATAAATAAATAACTAAACTACAAAAGAAATATAATAACTATAAGCTAATCCCGGGACTCATTGATTCATTTGAATACAGCGTTTGATAATTTAGGCTTATTGGCAGGCATATAGATGACACTAACAATAAGCATAAATGTTTAAATCATTTAAGATTGCTTTGCATAAGTAGTTATGCAGAGCGATAATAGCGAATTACTGCACTCAGTCATTTATATCATTGTTACGCGCATGATTAAAAGAGATAACAAATCACAAAACATTCAATAGTGATATGAAATGCAGACTTGTTGTTATATTGCATACATGTAATCAACAATAGCAAAAGTAATAACACAACAATTCATATAATAGAAAAGAGAACAGATACAGATAATAGTACCATGCAAGCTGTTTGATCAATCCAATATATTAATCGCTATGTCACGGTTCTTCCTTCAGACCAGAAAGCATTCCAAGCAAACGACAATAGTGCACAATTTACTTAAAACAACCTTCCAAGTAAAATTAAGAACCAGTGGTCGAGTTTCAAAAAGAATATAGACTGAAGCACAATAGTGCAAACTTCAGCCTTTAAGTCTTTTACAAAATTTTACGACCCTTTCCAAAACAATGAAAGGGTCTATAAATACTATGCTAATCTAAATATCTAAATATCTAAAACTGAAAAACAACTAAATCGGCATTAACAAATATCATTTTGCATTTTGGTGATTCGGCAGTCGGCGACGATGCTTCAGTCAGAGGTCTCTTTGCCTTTACTCCTTCGCTGACATATCGCCAGCATTGGCTCTACTTCTGGTGGAGTATTGAGGCGTGAAGTCAGCTGTGCATCATATGTGGCATCTTGAATATCGGCAATCAGGTATCGGAGAGCATCTGTTAGACAATTAAGAGCCGACCTTTGAGAATGTGGTTTAATCAGGAAAAGCGAGTATGCATCGGCGGTCAAGGTATTTACTCCAGCAATTAACCGCCCTTGTTTCTCCAGATTAGGGTAATTCCTGTGCTCCAGCATGTTTGCCGTTGTTATGTTTCCAGGTGTGCATTGTGAAATCATGTTTGCCAGATACAATGTATCATTGACTAGATTGATCATGTTACTGGCAATCATTTTGCATCTGGAGGCTGCTCTTTCTGCTTTCATCATCTGTGTGTTCCATTCCATGAAGAGTATGTCCTTGTATGTTACACAGATTTGGGAGAAATTTGCGGCTTGCCCTTCTGGAGTGTCTTGCCATTCAATATACTCTGTTATATCGTCTTCAGCCTGATCCAACTTACTTCTGGCTTTCTCGATTTGTTCACACACTACTGTAGATGTTTCACACAGTGATTCAGCTTCAACAAGTTGTTGGCATAAGATCCTGATTTGAGATATCAGTGCGTTGTTTATTCGAGTTGCCTCTGCTCTGAAATCATTGATACTCTGGGCGCTCTTAATACCTTCAAGCTGAGCTGATAGCTGAATTATTTGCTCGTCTTTAGCTTGTATCATCAGCTCATTCGATGCCTTCAACTGGGATAATGCCTCTGACAATTCTTTTGCTTTCTGAATGTCACTTTGGTCTATCCTCAGTTGTTCAATTTGCTGGGTTAACAAATGATTCTCTTGTTGTTGGGCCAGCAATTGTTCCTCTGCCTGCGCTACCTTATTCCTTGCCTCTATCACTTCTGCTTGTAATGCGTATATCTCATGCTCTTTAGTCTTCAAAAGAAGACTTACTTCGGATGCTTTGTCAATAGTTGCCGCTGAATAAGCTCCCGCAAATTGCGATAGCTTTGTCAGATCTTCAGAGGGATCCAATTCTCCCTTCCAAACCACATTGCCCGTGATTGTTTGCTCAGGCAAAATAGAAGGTTGATCAAGCCTTCGCCTTTTCCTCGAGCGCCTTACAACGGCTCTATGCTTTGGGCTGTAGAAAATGTCTAGAGGAGGAATTTCCTCCACCTGAAGATCAATTTGATCGGATGAGTCTTGAGTGATTACCTCTAAATTCTGTACCATGGGTGAGCCGCTGGTTCCTTCTAGAACCGGAGAAGAAGTAGTATTGGGAGTCTTAGAGGCGTCTGAGTCTTTGGAGGCTTCCTTACCACTTATAATGGAATCGAATTGGTTCCATTCTTTAATTAATTCAGGATCAGTAGAGATTTGCTCACTTTGTTCTGTGTGAGCTTTACTTTGTTCTTTCTCCCGTTCAATCCTCTGCTGTTCCTCCAATGCCTTCCGCTGTTGCTCCTCTTGTGCTCTTTGCTGCTGTTCCTCCAATTCCCTTTTCTGCCTATCTTCCAGTTCTTTCTTTGCTTTCTCTTCTTCTTCTCTTTTCCTCTGTTCTTCTAACTCCTTTTGCTTTCTTTGCTCTTGTTCAATTTGTGCTTTTTGCTGCCTTTCTATCTGCTCTCTTCTTTGCTTCTCTGCTTGCAGCTTGTTTTGCCTTTCCTCCTGTTGTCTATCATATTCTTTAGTTGTAACAGGAGATAGGTGTATTTGCTGCTGACCAGACTCACTTGAGGAAGATGTTGGGGTTGTGGATAATAAATCTAGAGGCAAAGTTTGCAACCTTTGCTTTCTAAGTTTATTAAATTCAGTTAACTCCACATCTTCATATCTCAGTGAAGCGAGTTGTCTGACTTGGCTTATTGAATCGGCACTCATGAACAGGTCGTCAAACTGGTCTTCTTGATGAAGAACCTTTGACAGCTTGGCCTGTTCCAAGGCAATGAAAGCAGTCTTTTTTGGATCATAAAGTCTGTTTGGAATAGAAGCCAGGGATATCAATTGGAGTTTTGCTGCTTCCTTTTC
The DNA here is from genome assembly GCA_031772625.1 of Pinus tabuliformis. Taxonomy (NCBI): domain Eukaryota; kingdom Viridiplantae; phylum Streptophyta; class Pinopsida; order Pinales; family Pinaceae; genus Pinus; species Pinus tabuliformis. The sequence continues at coordinate 335,521,350 of CM062815.1, read as the reverse complement.
TGCATGTTTGTAATTCAGCAGCGTATAAACTCCAATTCTTAAAGGAAAAGAGGGCCACCCTCTCTTCTTCTCCTCCTTGAGAGTTTGTGTGACACTCTCAGACATAATCTGGTAGGAGATTTCCCGGGCTAACAGTTTATCTGGGACGTACAGGGGGAGGACATGTGGCCTAGCCTTGCTTCCAAAAACTCTAATATAGGTAAAATGCTCTTCACCGAACCTATGGGCTACGGCTGGGAGATCAAAAGAAGCTTCATAGGAAATTCTAGGGATAGGTCTGTCAAAAATAGAATAGTGAACGGGAACCATAAAACCATTGCAAATTTGATACAGATGGTCTTTGTGGGAGGGTTTCCACAATTTCCGATGGTACAAGTGAATGGGTGTTGGGTCATGGGTTGTCCATCTCCAACCAAGGACAGGAAACTCAGAATTAAAACAAAGGGTATCCATAATGTAAGCAGAGTAATAGAAGGGTGGGATTTTTCTCTCAGTGACTCTGGTTTTGGCCCTAAACTCACGAATAGCTATGACCAATTTATCAGACAAAATAGTGGCCCAATCCATGATTATACTATTGACGTCCGCTTCCATTAAAGGAACCATATCAATATGAATATTTGCAGAGTCATGAAATCCCCACAATCTACACATCATAATCCCGGCGTAGCAATAAGGTGAAGCCAAAGAAGCATTGGAGTACTTACCCGACATATCATGCTTGTGTTTAGCTGGATTCTGCCTCCAATCTCGGAGAGGTTCGGATGGTGATTCATTCTCCTTCGCGAATTTTTCCAAAAAGGCTCTATTATAGACTAGCTCAGGTTGAGGCAAATGATACATCCGTCTCAAGTCATCAGGCTTGAAGGAACCGAAAATCCTTCCATCCTTAGTATGGAAGGTTCTATCAGTGAGAGTAATTTCTTCAATTGCCCAACGTACCACATCAGTATAAGGCAAGACTTGTTCTCTGGCTGCTATTCTGTGCAGAAAGGAGTCAGCCAAATCTTTAAGAGTTGCCTCAGACTTTCTTAGTTCATCCACACTAGCCTCCGTTACTGTCTTTTCTGGTTGTTCTGCTTCTAGCAAATTGTATGTACCTTGCCATGTAGTACCAGGAAGACCAGTGCATGTAGTATCTAAGATTAAGCCTTTCTTTGAAACCATAGCAGCTTGGCCTGAGACAGGTGTCGGAGTAGAACCTGCCACCTTTTTGAACTTCTTTCCCATCATATTCAGACTTCTCTCGGTTGAATTCTACACAAATGCAAGAGAAATCGTAACAAAGAAATAACAATGACGATCCATAACGGGATAGATATATAACTTGAAGCGTGGTGAGATTAATTCTAAAAGTGGCTGCGGATCTAATGATTTGAGAGGGCACCGCAGATGCAATGATGGTGATTTTACAGCCTGCAGCTCCATAAATGACCATTACTTAAGTTATTAAACCGAATGACCCCTTAAAGCGTGCAATAGATTTCTTCAAAGGTCTAATCGTAATTGCTCGTTAATTCGAAGGGGCAAAGCTTTAAATACGCATGCATTACCTTATCCCTTTACTTAACGGCATTTTGAAATTTGTGCTTTTGTCAAATCGGATTTAAATATAACTTTAATGCTTTGAAATAATCACCTTTTTTTTAGGAGTTCTGGTCATCATTAAGCGTCATCGCATCGCATCGGGAGCATGAGTGACATTATCATTTGGGAGAGATCTTGGCGAATGCCGATTGCGACATTGTATCATATTAGCGCGCGAACATAATCCCTAAATGCATATCAATTGATTTACCGACTACCGATAGCGATATCACATCGCATCGGGAAAAAGATCTGAATGTCTTATGAAGATGTATGGAATTCTGCCGACTACCGATAGCGATATCGCATCGGGTCGAGGCTTAAAAGACTTTTCATAAGAGGCAGCGTCGATATTTGATCACCGATATCGTGTCGCATCGGGGAAAAGATGTGTGCTTTTTCTGTATGTGCATTGGCTATCGCCGATGGCCGATAGCGATATCGCATCGGAAAGAACCAAGGTAGCAAACGGTCTTGCGATTGCTTTTTCGGACTTAACCAAAAATTGCTTATTATTTGTTCAAAAAGGCTTTTGTTAACAAATTCATTTGATTATCATACCTTTTTCGAACAAATTCATTAATGCCAATTAAAATTTTTAAAAGGGACCCATTTCATATGTTAATTGTTTGTGATAAAAATGTTATGAAATGGGGGGTTGTTGTAGGGCACAACAATTGGCGATTCGCTGGTAGAACCAGTTATCTCTGGACTAATAAATATACTTACACCTTTTCAAATAGAATCTTTATAAAGAAAGGAAACTTCTAATATAACTAGATGTCTATTGATTCTGAATAAAACAGGTTTCTTCATTTGACTTCCTCTTTTTATAAACACACTTTGAGTTTTAAAACAAGTCCTTATTGGTTCATAAAAGTAAAATAGAAAACTTCTCCATATCAGCTTTTTAAAATAAAATCCTCTGTCACAGGTAGAGCCTCTGCTGCCAGCAAACGTTCATAGTCTCGGCAGGGTTACCTTTTAACCATGTCATTGTCCATTGTTCCATTCACTTAAGAGTGTGACTAAACAGAATGAATTCAAAAGATATTTTTGTATTTTTTGAATTTCACTTTCTTCTTTGCTTAAGATAAAAGCCATTGTCCTGGTTTGGTGGCCAGATAACGACAATGCCATTCACGGGTAGTAATCAAACTGAACAAGCTGGCTCGTGATGAGACCCCTTGTCTTGAAATTTCAAGCCATTACCCTGTTTGGTATGCAGTTTTGGTAATGTCAGTTAAATTATTTTCCTATGAACATGGTAAGCAGGCTTGTAATAAGACCTCTTATCTTTGATCTTTTATATTTTAGAATTACACTCTGAGAAATCATAAACTTTTAGTGAATGGGATGAACAACTATCTTCTTAAGAGTAAATGGATGACAGGTTTAAGAGTTAAAGATGCTGAAGATGGATTAGCTCCTCTTTTAATATAGATAACCTTTGGAGACTTATTTTGAAAACCCAAGATGACTCATAGAACTTCGTTCAGAGTGAAGTTTACAAAAGTTAGACTGTGATGTTCAGAATAAAAAGATATCTAATTTCCTAGAAATGATCTTTCTTGGTTTAAGACGCTATTATCCAAAAGTAAATATTAATAGTGCGGTGGCGAGACAACTTTTAATTACAGCGAAAGGTCAATGGAAGATGTCCCACGTCCTTATTTCTACAAATCCTACAAACTATATAAAAACTATCAAACTACATAGAGAAGGGGTTACCTCCTCAATTAAAGAATTTCTTCAAGATCAGACCATTGACAGGGAGAGAATCCCTCACCCCTGATAGATTTTGCAGTATAAAAGTGGAATGGCCTACTTTTTCACAGATCTGAAATGGTCCGAGCCACATTTTTTGAAATTTGGAATGTTTACCTTTGTCTTCATGGGCTTTGTCCCATTTCAGGACTAGATCTCCGACTTGGAATTGTTTAGGACTAGATGAGGCCAGATCAAAAGCTGCTTTAATGACTTGCTGATGTTTAGCGTGTGTAACCTTGGCTTTTTCCCTTTCTTCTTCAAGTTTAAGAATTTGATCATATCTAAACTGGATAGAGGAAGAAGGAGTTTCGTCAATAAATTGCACTAGGGCTAGAGATGGAAAAAGAAGATTGGTTGGTACGATTGCTTCTTTTCCATAGACAAGATTAAACGGAGAGGTCCCTATGGAAGCTTTCTGTGTTATCCTATCAGCCCATAATGCAAATACCAAGGATTTATGCCAATTCTTATGATTCTCTTCGATTGTTCGCTTAATGATTTTGATTAGGTTTTTATTAGTTGATTCTGCTAGGCCATTACCCTGAGGATAGTAATTAGCAGAATACTTTAATTTAAATCCCCTTTTGATAGCGAAATCAATCATTGCATTACCTGAGAAGTAAGAAGCATTATCAAAGACAAGAGCGTTTGGAACACCAAACCTGGTAATGATGAACTGATCTATAAATTCAATGATCGCCTCAGAGTTTGTTGTCTTTAACGGAACTGCTTCTACCCACTTTGTAAAGTAATCAGTTGCTGTAAGAATATATTTGTGCTGCTTGGAAGAAGAAGGATTAATTTCTCCAATGATGTCCAATCCCCATTGTTCAAAAGGCTGTTCAATGTTGATTGGTTGCAAAGGAAAAGCTGGTTTTTGTTGTCTTCCACTGGCAGTTTGGCATTTGATGCATTTCCTTACATATTCGTGAGCGTCCTTAAACAAAGTAGGCCAATAGTATCCAGCATGAATGATTTTATGAGCTGTTGTATCAGCTCCGAAATGTCCTCCTGCTGGTCCGTCGTGTAGCTCCTGCAAAACCTTTTGAGCTTCAGGTTTCTCAAGGCATCTTAATAGGACAGAATCATAGTTTCTTCTGAAGAGCACATCGCCAATAATGGAAAAACTCTTAGCTTTCAATCTAATGGCTCTTTTGTTTTTGTAGGACAAATTGGTAGGTGCATAACCATTCTTTAAATAAAAGATCAGATCTGCATATTGAGATTCGGAATCAGGAATACTTAGCTGATTAACTTCTTGGGTTTGCTCTGTATCACTTGATTCCGGAATGTTTGATGCTCCTGCTAATATCCTGCAAAAACCTTGACCTTTAACAAACTTTGCTGGCTTTATTTCTAGATCATATTCTTGGAGAGCTGCGACCCAATTTGCCCTCTTTTCTCCCAATTCCTTTTGGATTAATAGTTGCCTAACTGCTGAGAAAGGAACTATCACTTTAGTATGGGTTTTTAAAAGAAAGGGTCGATAATGTTTGACTGCTTTAAAGACAGCAAAAGCTTGTTTCTCAATATCGGAATAGTTTAATTCGGCGCCTTGAAAGTTTGAACTGAAGAACGAGATGGGCGCTTCCAAATTGTCATCATTCAACTGGGTGAGCACTGCTGCGTAAGATAAGTCGGATGCAATGGTATATAATATAAAATGATTAGAAAGATTTGGAGTATTCAGAGCTGGGACATTGATTATTGATTGCTTAATATCATTAAAAGCTTGCTTTTCCTCTAATCCCCATCTGAAGGTTGAATTCTTTTTAATCATCGTTTGTAGTGGTAGTACAATCTGTGAAAAATCTGGAACAAATCGTTTAACGAAATTAATCTGCCCTAGAAACGACTGCATCGATTTTTTGTTGTGCGGAAAAGGAATTTCAGAAATTTCCTTAATTCGATCAGGATCTACATAAATGCCATCTTTAGATACAATAAACCCTAGAAGCTTACCCTGGTTGAGAGCAAAGAAAGACTTTTTCGGGTTGAGAGAGATACCATATGTTTTGCATCGTTGAAAAATCTGTTTTAAATCATGCAAGTGGTTATATCTCTTTTTAGAATACACAGTAATATCATCGAGGTAGACGACTACTGTCCGGTTAATTAACCCTCTAAAGGCTGTATCCATGGCTCTTTGGAATGTCGCTCCTGCATTTATGAGTCCAAAAGGCATCTTTTGATATGCATAAGTTCCCCATTTTGTCCTGAATGTAGTCTTTAGTTGGTCATCAGGATGGACCAACACTTGATTATATCCTGAGAAAACGTCGAGAAAGGACATTAATTCAGATCCTGCTACCGATTGGAGGATTTGTTCCATGGTAGGCAGTGGGAAATTATCTTTCAAGCTTGCCTTATTCAAGTTTCTGAAATCAATACAGATTCGAATGTCGCCGTTTTTCTTCCTGACTGGTACCATATTGGAGACCCAGTTTGAGTGTCGGACAGGGAAGATAATCTTAGCTTTTAGGAGCTTATTAAGTTCCGACTTTATTTGGCTCTCCAAATTCGGGTGTATTTTTCTTAACTTTTGCTGGATAGGTTTTTGATCGGGAAGCATAGGAATAGTATGTTGTATGATAGATGTATCATATGTCTTGAGGTCGTCATACTTCCAAGCAAAAACTTGCTTGTTTTTCCTTAAGAGTTTGATGAATGCTTCCTTTTCTTCTATAGAAAGTCCTAGTCCTAAGTTGATATTTTGAGGAGCTTGATCTGTTCCCAAATTGATCGATTCAAACCTAAGAGTAGAGCTTTGGAGTTTTGCATTAATTACAGGTTTGAACCTATCTTTAATGTCATAAAGGTCTTCGAGCTTTACTACAGGCTTAGGAATCGCGTTATCTTGAGATGTTTCTTTCATTTGAGAATCATGGTCATGCTCTTCAATGATTTGATTGTCATAAGACTTTTCAGAGGTTAAGAATTGCAAGATGTCCTCGTCATGGTTGAAAACCCTCCAGTTAGTGATGTTATCGGGAACTGAAGGTCTAAAAATTAATTCTATAGAAAATCTATCAAGGCTATAGTCTTCGGAAGGGAGGAGTTTGGAAGCTACGTTGGCTAGTAAATCAGCTGTTGAGTTTTGTGATCTTGGAATTGAAGAAATGTTGAATGCTGAGAAATGCAAAGTAAGATCTTGCACTAGCGATTGATAATGCTTAAGGTGGCTTGAAAGGCAATGAATTGTATTTCTTACCTGTTTAACAATGATCTCACTATCGCCGAATACTTTTATATATTGGACTTTAAGGTCAATTGCCTTATATAGTCCCTGCACTAGAGCTTCGTATTCGGCCGTGTTATTGGTGCATTCAAATTCTAATCGACAGGATAGCATTGTTTTTTCGCCTTGCGGACTAACCAAAATGCAACCTGCTCCTGAGCCCTCACTGGACTTAGAGCCATCAAAATACAAAGACCAAAATAAAGGAGAATCAACAAAAATATTTACATCTTTTTGATTTGCGTTGAAGCATTTGGATAAATTGGTTTGTGAAAAATTTTCTACTTGAGATGTACAATGGTTAACTGAAAAAGGGGAAGATTGGGCAACAAAGTTGCCAAAGAATGATTCTGAGGAATAATTTCCCAAAATGTTGTTGTTGAAGGCCACAGGCTGGTTTTCTTGTTCGAAATCGGTTACTGTGTGAGTCATGTGTTTCTCACGGTCGATCCTTATTTGATTTGGCTTACCCTTGTAGGGGAGCCACATATGTGACCAATCCGTGGAAATGTATCCATGCAGTTTCTCAGACCAATCTCTGCTCAAAATTAAACCATAGAATTCAGGTATGTCAGCAATCAAAATATCTATTCTCTGTACTATTCTGGGATCAGCAGACAACCTGATAGTCACGGAATTAATTTCTCCTATAACCTGCACTTTGGTTCTGTCTAACTGTACAATATGAATTGCGGACTTCTGGGGTTCTATGTTCAGTTTAGAACAAACTGAAGCTGGCATAATATTAGATGAAGCCCCTGAATCAATTAAACAGTTATGCAGATTTCGATTATAGATTTCATAGGTGAGCAAGAAAGGTGGGGTATGAGAATTGGATCTATCTCCGATCAGAACCGAATCGGTAGCTTCGACCATATCTGGAGGGGGTTGTCCTGAATCATTAGCAGCTTTTGAACTGGGAAGAGGAGAAGAGGGGACAGCGTTAAATTCTCTTAGGAGCAATTTCTGCTGATGTTTTAACTTACTTAGTTCAAACATGGTTATGTTTGCCTTAGTCTTTTTCATATCATCAACAATATTATACTCCATGGAGTCAGATACCACTAGTGTCTTGGATGTTGAAGGAGAGTTAGAAATTGGAGGCTGGTTTTGAGGGGCTGCTACCGGAGACTTCTTTGGAAGAACTTTTTCTTTTGGTGTGGCAGCACCTGCACTCCTCTTTTTTGTAGTTGTTTGAGTAGGTTCAGAAGCGATTTTACTTCTTGTAGTAACAGGAAAAGCTTCTTCTTGATTCTCGGTGTCAGAATTTGGGAGTATGAAATCCCACATGCCGTGACACTCAACTACTTCTTCTTCATCATCCGTTTGAGAGGTTGATTCCTCTTCTTCTTCTTCCTGTTCAGAGTCTGCATTAGATATAACATTGGGTGGCTTTGTTTCAGTTTTCTTGAAAGTTCTAAATGGTCTTTTGTTCGAAGTTTCGGCCACCTGTTTTTTAATTTCAACCATTTCATTAGACAATGTTTTAAGGACCTTTTGTAAACCTTCCATGTCGTATGGGTCCTTTGGGGTCTTTTTCTTAGAATCTTCTTTAAATGAAACTTTTTTGGATTTTCTATCCTCCAAGGCAGCTTTCTTCTCTAGAGCATTAATACGCTTTTCAACTGCAAGTGCTTCCTTCATATTTTCAGCTAAGGTAGGTTTGCCAGCCCTGTCAACAAAAATAGCTATATTGGAAGGGAGGGCAGTAATGTACCATTCGCTCCTAATTTGTTCACTTGGTTTCGAAGCGGTGGGGATTTTATTTAGGAGTTTGTTGAATCGAGCATTAAACTCCTTTATTGGTTCCCTATGCTCTATTCTCAAATTGGAGAGGTCGTTTATTAAAGTCGCCAGAGACCTGTCATCTCCATATTTGGTAAGGAACTGCTCTTGGCATGTGGTCCAGCTGGTAATAGAACCAGAAGGTAAAGAGAAGTACCAGGATCCTGCCGATCCTTGCAGGGTATAAGGGAAAAGTCTGACAACAACATCTTGTTCTGTCACTCCTTTTAAGTTAACTGCTAACATGAAATTGTTAATATGTTCTTCAGCTTGTGTTCCGTTATCTGGATTAAATTTAGGCAACCATTTTTCGGGAGCATCAGGTAGATCATGTAATGGTCCGGGCATATTGACTGCACCTGGCGTAGTCCATGGATCTGCCATTATGCTGGCGATAATAGTTGTTACTACTATTGGTATTCCAGATGACTGAGGAGAAGAAGTTGTTGGAGAGAGAGTAGCTTGAGATGCTGTAGTACTTATTCCCTGATGAACAACAATGTGTAACGGAGGAGTGGATGGTTGACTTCGCAGAGGAGGAGTTGAGATGGAAGATATGGAAGAAAGATCTTCACTATCAGATACTTCAGTAATCTTCTTAGCCTTTTTCCTTTTCGGTAAAGGGAACTCAGTAGGTTCAATACCGAGTTTTTCGCTCTGAAGTCTGGTAAGTGGATGGGATAAGTTTAACTGCGAGGTCACACTGCTTTGTGATACTTCAGATTTCTGAGGTGAAATCGAGAAGCTCTGAAGTTTATGGATAAGAGACTGAACTTCAGGGGATTCAAGACTTAAATGTTCTGAAATATGATGGGTATGAGCAGTGGTGGTTGATTCCTCTTTTTCTCGATTGTGTGCCGGAGAACCAGCATGTGATTGAGAAGGGGAAGAGGATTTGGAGGGAGAATTACTCTTAGAATGGTTTGCAGATTTGGACCTACTTGCCATTCACAGTCGAAGGCCCTCCTTCTAGCGCCAAAAATGTTGATGCCCCGAAATTCGTTGCAACAACATCGGGGAAACCACCCGGTCCGGAACTTAGTGCAGCTCCTTTTCCGTTTGGAATAGTGGCTCCGACTGGGGATAATGGGACCAGTTTCCCAAAGATTATAAGTAAACGGGATGGATGAATGATTTACGATATAAGGTGATAATAAATAAATAACTAAACTACAAAAGAAATATAATAACTATAAGCTAATCCCGGGACTCATCGATTCATTTGAATACAGCGTTTGATAATTTAGGCTTACTGGCAGGCATATAGATGACACTAACAATAAGCATAAATGTTTAAATCATTTAAGATTGCTTTGCATAAGTAGTTATGCAGAGCGATAATAGCGAATTACTGCACTCAATCATTTATATCATTGTTACCCGCATGATTAAAAGAGATAACAAATCACAAAACATTCAATAGTGATATGAAATGCAGACTTGCTGTTATATTGCATACATGTAATCAACAATAGCAAAAGTAATAACACAGCAATTCATATAATAGAAAAGAGAACAGATACAGATAATAGTACCATGCAAGCTGTTTGATCAATCCAATATATTAATCGCTATGTCACGGTTCTTCCTTCAGACCAGAAAGCATTCCAAGCAAACGACAATAGTGCACAATTTACTTAAAACAGCCTTCCAAGTAAAATTAAGAACCAGTGGTCGAGTTTCAAAAAGAATATAGACTGAAGCACAATAGTGCAAACTTCAGCCTTTAAGTCTTTTACAAAATTTTACGACCCTTTCCAAAACAATGAAAGGGTCTATAAATACTATGCTAATCTAAATATCTAAATATCTAAAACTGAAAAACAACTAAATCGGCATTAACAAATATCATTTTGCATTTTGGTGATTCGGCAGTCGGCGGCGATGCTTCAGTCAGAGGTCTCTTTGCCTTTACTCCTTCGCTGACATATCGCCAGCATTGGCTCTACTTCTGGTGGAGTATTGAGGCGTGAAGTCAGCTGTGCATCATATGTGGCATCTTGAATATCAGCAATCAGGTATCGGAGAGCATCTGTTAGACAATTAAGAGCCGACCTTTGAGAATGTGGTTTAATCAGGAAAAGCCAGTATGCATCGGCGGTCAAGGTATTTACTCCAGCAATTAACCGCCCTTGTTTCTCCAGATTAGGGTAATTCCTGTGCTCCAGCATGTTTGCCGTTGTTATGTTTCCAGGTGTGCATTGTGAAATCATGTTTGCCAGATACAATGTATCATTGACTAGATTGATCATGTTACTGGCAATCATTTTGCATCTGGAGGCTGCTCTTTCTGCTTTCATCATCTGTGTGTTCCATTCCATGAAGAGTATGTCCTTGTATGTTACACAGATTCGGGAGAAATTTGCGGCTTGCCCTTCTGGAGTGTCTTGCCATTCAATATACTCTGTTATATCGTCTTCAGCCTGATCCAACTTACTTCTGGCTTTCTCGATTTGTTCACACACTACTGTAGATGTTTCACACAGTGATTCAGCTTCAACAAGTTGTTGGCATAAGATCCTGATTTGAGATATCAGTGCGCTGTTTATTCGAGTTGCCTCTGCTCTGAAATCATTGATACTCTGGGCGCTCTTAATACCTTCAAGCTGAGCTGATAGCTGAATTATTTGCTCGTCTTTAGCTTGTATCATCAGCTCATTCGATGCCTTCAACTGGGATAATGCCTCTGACAATTCTTTTGCTTTCTGAATGTCACTTTGGTCTATCCTCAGTTGTTCAATTTGCTGGGTTAACAAATGATTCTCTTGTTGTTGGGCCAGCAATTGTTCCTCTGCCTGCGCTGCCTTATTCCTTGCCTCTATCACTTCTGCTTGTAATGCGTATATCTCATGCTCTTTAGTCTTCAAAAGAAGACTTACTTTGGATGCTTTGTCAATAGTTGCCACTGAATAAGCTCCCACAAATTGCGATAGCTTTGTCAGATCTTCAGAGGGATCCAATTCTCCCTTCCAAACCACATTGCCCGTGATTGTTTGCTCAGGCAAAATAGAAGGTTGATCAAGCCTTCGCCTTTTCCTCGAGCGCCTTACAACGGCTCTATGCTTTGGGCTGTAGAAAATGTCTAGAGGAGGAATTTCCTCCACCTGAAGATCAATTTGATCGGATGAGTCTTGAGTGATTACCTCTAAATTCTGTACCATGGGTGAGCCGCTGGTTCCTTCTAGAACCGGAGAAGAAGTAGTATTGGGAGTCTTAGAGGCGTCTGAGTCTTTGGAGGCTTCCTTACCACTTATAATGGAATCGAATTGGTTCCATTCTTTAATTAATTCAGGATCAGTAGAGATTTGCTCACTTTGTTCTGTCTGAGCTTTACTTTGTTCTTTCTCCCTTTCAATCCTCTGCTGTTCCTCCAATGCCTTCCGTTGTTGCTCCTCTTGTGCTCTTTGCTGCTGTTCCTCCAATTCCCTTTTCTGCCTATCTTCCAGTTCTTTCTTTGCTTTCTCTTCTTCTTCTCTTTTCCTCTGTTCTTCTAACTCCTTTTGCTTTCTTTGCTCTTGTTCAATTTGTGCTTTTTGCTGCCTTTCTATCTGCTCTCTTCTTTGCTTCTCTTCTTGCAGCTTGTTTTGCCTTTCCTCCTGTTGTCTATCATATTCTTTAGTTGTAACAGGAGATAGGTGTATTTGCTGCTGACCAGACTCGCTTGAGGAAGATGTTGGGGTTGTGGATAATAAATCTAGAGGCAAAGTTTGCAACCTTTGCTTTCTAAGTTTATTAAATTCAGTTAACTCCACATCTTCATATCTCAGTGAAGCGAGTTGTCTGACTTGGCTTATTGAATCGGCACTCATGAACAGGTCGTCAAACTGGTCTTCTTGATGAACAACCTTTGACAGCTTGGCCTGTTCCAAGGCAATGAAAGCAGTCTTTTTTGGATCATAAAGTCTGTTTGGAATAGAAGCCAGGGATATCAATTGGAGTTTTGCTGCTTCCTTTTCTGCATGTTTGTAATTCAGCAGCGTATAAACTCCAATTATTAAAGGAAAAGAGGGCCACCCTCTCTTCTTCTCCTCCTTGAGAGTTTGTGTGACACTCTCAGACATAATCTGGTAGGAGATTTCCCGGGCTAACAGTTTATCTGGGACGTACAGGGGGAGGACATGTGGCCTAGCCTTGCTTCCAAAAACTCTAATATAGGTAAAATGCTCTTCGCCGAACCTATGGGCTACGGCTGGGAGATCAAAAGAAGCTTCATAGGAAATTCTAGGGATAGGTCTGTCAAAAATAGAATAGTGAACGGGAACCATAAAACCATTGCAAATTTGATACAAATGGTCTTTGTGGGAGGGTTTCCACAATTTCCGATGGTACAAGTGAATGGGTGTTGGGTCATGGGTTGTCCATCTCCAACCAAGGACAGGAAACTCAGAATTAAAACAAAGGGTATCCATAATGTAGGCAGAGTAATAGAAGGGTGGGATTTTTCTCTCAGTGACTCTGGTTTTGGCCCTAAACTCACGAATAGCTATGACCAATTTATCAGACAAAATAGTGGCCCAATCCATGATTATACTATTGACGGCCGCTTCCATTAAAGGAACCATATCAATATGAATATTTGCAGAGTCATGAAATCCCCACAATCTACACATCATAATCCCGGCGTAGCAATAAGGTGAAGCCAAAGAAGCATTGGAGTACTTACCCGACATATCATGCTTGTGTTTAGCTGGATTCTGCCTCCAATCTCGGAGAGGTTCGGATGGTGATTCATTCTCCTTCGCGAATTTTTCCAAAAAGGCTCTATTATAGACTAGCTCGGGTTGAGGCAAATGATACATCCGTCTCAAGTCATCAGGCTTGAAGGAACCGAAAATCCTTCCATCCTTAGTATGGAAGGTTCTATCAGTGAGAGTAATTTCTTCAATTGCCCAACGTACCACATCAGTATAAGGCAAGACTTGTTCTCTGGCTGCTATTCTGTGCAGAAAGGAGTCAGCCAAATCTTTAAGAGTTGCCTCAGACTTTCTTAGTTCATCCACACTAGCCTCCGTTACTGTCTTTTCTGGTTGTTCTGCTTCTAGCAAATTGTATGTACCTTGCCATGTAGTACCAGGAAGACCAGTGCATGTAGTATCTGAGATTAAGCCTTTCTTTGAAACCATAGCAGCTTGGCCTGAGACAGGTGTCGGAGTAGAACCTGCCACCTTTTCGAACTTCTTTCCCATCATATTCAGACTTCTCTCGGTTGAATTCTACACAAATGCAAGAGAAATCGTAACAAAGAAATAAAAATGACGATCCGTAATGGGATAGATATATAACTTGAAGCGTGGTGAGATTAATTCTAAAAGTGGCTACGGATCTAATGATTTGAGAGGGCACCGCAGATGCAATGATGGTGATTTTACAGCCTGCAGCTCCATAAATGACCATTACTTAAGTTATTAAACCGAATGACCCCTTAAAGCGTGCAATAGATTTCTTCAAAGGTCTAATCGTAATTGCTCGTTAATTCGAAGGGGCAAAGCTTTAAATACGCATGCATTACCTTATCCCTTTACTTAACGGCATTTTGAAATTTGTGCTTTTGTCAAATCGGATTTAAATATAACTTTAATGCTTTGAAATAATCACCTTTTTTTTTAGGAGTTCTGGTCATCATTAAGCGTCATCGCATCGCATCGGGAGCGTGAGTGACATTATCATTTGGGAGAGATCTTGGCGAATGCCGATTGCGACATTGTATCATATTAGCGCGCGAACATAATCCCTAAATGCATATCAATTGATTTACCGACTACCGATAGCGATATCACATCGCATCGGGAAAAAGATCTGAACGTCTTATGAAGATGTATGGAATTCTGCCGACTACCGATAGCGATATCGCATCGGGTCGAGGCTTAAAAGACTTTTCATAGGAGGCAGCGCCGATATTTGATCACCGATATCGTGTCGCATCGGGGAAAAGATGTGTGCTTTTTCTGTGTGTGTATTGGCTATCGCCGATGGCCGATAGCGATATCGCATCGGAAAGAACCAAGGTAGCAAACGGTCTTGCGATTGCTTTTTCGGACTTAACCAAAAATTGCTTATTATTTGTTCAAAAGGGCTTTTGTTAACAAATTCATTTGATTATCATACCTTTTTCAAACAAATTCATTAATGCCAATTAAAATTTTTAAAAGGGACCCATTTCATATGTTAATTGTTTGTGATAAAAATGTTATGAAATGGGGGGTTGTTGTAGGGCACAACACCTTCATGCACTCACTGCAAGAAGGATGGACATGATGATGAACATTGTTGGTCTTTGCATCCGAAGCTGAAACCCAAGAAGTTCGATGGCAAGAAGAAGAAGGATGCTGCTACCATACAAAAAGATTTGGGGTCAGACTTAGGTGATGAAACAACAATGTATCCACAGGTACAAAAGGTAAAATTTTTGAAGCATCTACTAGTAATTTTGCCCAAACTATTGATAGTGAAGAAAATGAGAGAAGAAGACATGAGCTTTTTCATAATAGAGTTATTTCCAAGCATCAAAAGATTGATGCTTTATTTAATAGTGGCTCACAGGTAAATTTAATTTTTGAAGAAATTGTAAAGAAATTGGGACTGTTAACCACACCTCACAAGAAGCCATATCCATTAGGTTGGGTATGTTATAAAGAAAAACTACAAGTGACTAGACAATGTAAACTTAGGTTTTCTTTTGGGTCAGCATTTGTGGATGACGTTGAGTTAGATATTGTTCCCTTGGATATATGTGGGATTGTTTTAGGAAGTCCTTACTTGTATGATAGAAAAGCCATATTCTATAGAGCTGAAAATAAGTATCAACTTGTTAAAGATGGAATTGAATATATTGTAAGAGCTCATAAACTCAAGAATAATTATACTCTCATAAACTCAGGGCAGATGAAAAGAATTGTAAATTCATGCAAGCAATTTTTACTAATGGTTGTAAAGGAAAAGAAACCTGAAAAAACCAATATATTTTAGGGCTGTGATGCTAAACAACAAGCTGATTTAGAAAAGGTTGTTTCCGAATATGATATATTATTTCAAGAACCTAAAGGTTTGCCACCAAAAAGGGAAATTGTACATGATATTAATTTGCAGCAAGATGCTCCATTGCCTAACATCGGAATGTACAGGTTATCCGCTTTAGAGAATGCAGAAATCAAGAAGTAGGTACAGGAGTTGCTCGAGAAAGGGTTCATAAGAACAATCACATCACCATGCGGATCTCCAATCGTGTTGGTGAGAAAGAAGGACTGTTCGTGGAGGATGTGCATTGATTACCGAGCACTGAATAAAATAGCGATCAAGAATCGTTATCCCCTTCCCTGCATAGATGATCTATTGGATCAGCTGAAAGAGGCTGTTTACTTTTCCAAGTTGGACCTACATAGTGGTTACCATAAGGTCAGATTAGCAGAGCAAGATGCATGGAAGACTGCTTTCAAAACAAAGCAAGGGTTGTATGAATGGCTAGTTATGCCTTTTGGCTTAACTAATGCTCCTGCCACTTTCATGAGAGTAATGAATGATGTACTCAGTCCTTTTATTGATGACTTTGTAATTGTATATTTATATGACATTCTTGTATTCAGTAAAAAATGGGAAGAACATTTAAAGCATGTGAATCAGACTCTAGATGTTTTGAAAAAGGAAAATCTCTGTTAAATTATCAAAATGTGAATTTGGTAAAACATCTTTGAATTATTTGGGTCATATTGTAGGGGGTGGTGAACTGAAGATAGATCCCTCTAAGGTTGCATTCATTGTAAACTGGCCTAAACCCAAGTCTGCTACAGAAGTTAGAAGCTTCCTAGGGCCAACACAATATTGGAGAAAGTTTATTGCTAACTTTTCCTTAATTGCAGCTCCCTTACATGCTTTGACAAGATTGAACAAGGTGTTTCAGTGGGGAGGCAAATAGCAGAAATCATTCGACACCTTGAAATAAAAAATTAGTACAACACCAGTACTAGCATTGCCAAATCTTCAACAACCATTTGAGATCGAAACAAATGCTAATGATTATGCCATGGGAGCAGTGTTGATGCAACATGGTAAACCCATATGCTACCATTCCGAGACTTTTAATTTTGCAGTAGTTAATTATCCTACATATGATAAAGAATTGTATGCAATAGTCCAGAGTGTGAAAAAGTGGAAACATTACTTAATGTGCAAGGAAACAATAATACATACTGATCATCAACCACTTCAGTACTTGCACTGACAAACTAAGTTGCAGTAATCAAGACACTATAGGTGGATGGGTTTCCTACAACAGTTTCATTTAGTCATCAGATATAAAAAGGGCATACACAATAAAGTTGCAAATATGTTGTCCAGACCAATTATAAATGCATCTACTATACTTAAGAATAACTCACTAATGCATGAAAGCTACATTTAACAATATGCTCAAGATGTAGACTTTAAAGATGTATATGCAGCTTTAAGTAATGGCAAAAAGGTAGAAGAATTGGATTACTATGTTAAAGACCGACTCTTGTATCACTTGGGAAAGCTATGCATTCCACAAACAGATAGGATTAATATAATTAGGGAAGCACATACTTCTTTGATATCAGGTCATTTTGGTGTAAGCAAAACAATTCCATAACTACAAAGATACTACTATTGGCCAAAAATGCATGAAA
Organism: Pinus tabuliformis; assembly: GCA_031772625.1. Taxonomy (NCBI): domain Eukaryota; kingdom Viridiplantae; phylum Streptophyta; class Pinopsida; order Pinales; family Pinaceae; genus Pinus; species Pinus tabuliformis. The sequence continues at coordinate 335,504,328 of CM062815.1, read as the reverse complement.
TGGTTTCTAGATATGTAAGAGGGTGCACATGTGTGCTAAAAGCAAGCCCAACAATAGAAAACTAGGCTTGTACACTCCACTGCTAGTCCATTCCCATCCTTGGGAAAGTGTTTCCATGGACTTTGTTGGAGGACTGCCAAAATATAGAAATGGTCATGACTATTTATATGTTATTGTGGATAGGTTCGACAAAATGTGTATTTTAATACCTTGTAATAAACAAATTATAGCTGAACAAATAGCGAAATTGTTCTTTCAACATGTCTAGGTACATTTTGGGTTACCCACTTCCATAGTATCTGATCGAGACCCCCGATTTTTTGGGAAGTTTTGGTCAAATCTGTGGGAATTAATGGGCACTAGACTGAAGAAAATCACAGCCTTTCATCCACAGACAGATTGCCAAATAAAGGTAGTCAACCAGACAGTGATCCAGTTGCTTGGGGGTTATTGCAGCAAGCATCCCAAGCTTTGGGATGAACATTTATGTTATGTGCAACATGCTTACAACCGTGCTAAACATTCTTCTACATAGAGATCTCCTTTTGAGACCTGTTTTGGTTTTATACCAAGGTCTCCCTTGGATTTTGTCTTTGAAAAAGATATAGTAGTTGCTGGGCACAGTGATGTGGATAAAGCAACCAAATTCATTGAGAAGATCCAAGAGATTCACCAGGCAATGCAGGAACAACTGGAAAAGAGCCAAGCCAAATACAAGGCAAGGCATGATAAACATCAGGTGGAGCATAGCTTCCAAGTTGGTGATCAAGTATGGTTGTATATCAACAAGGACAAAATGCAAGGTGAAGGAAAGAAGCTGAAACCAATAAGGTATGGGCCTTTTAAGGTACTTGAGAAAATTGGTGAGAATTATTTCCACCTTGATCTGCCAGGATACATCCACATCTATTCAATGGTAAATGTAGAAAATTTAAGACTGTTTGAACCTTCATTAATTTAAGATCCTGAAGAGCAAAGTCAATTTCCTTCCATTGATGATCTGTTGCTTAAATACCTCAATGAGCTACAGGAAGATATAGTTCTGGATAGGAAGGTGAGGAAAACACACAGAAGAGATGTTGAGTACCTAAGGATTGGACTCAAAGGTTCAAAACCCAATAGTGCAAAATGGATAGAAATTGGACAAGTGAGGCAGTTGTATCCTCAGTTGATTGATGCTTGAAAACCAACTTTTGGTGGTCCAAAAGCCTTTTCAGTGGGAAGGTATGATCCAAATGGATCCAAGAAACACTCTGTATATCTTTATAAACTCGAAAATCATGCCAAAAACCTTTAAAGGATCGAAAATATTGCAAAAGGGATGCTTTTAGCATGGCAGAGAAAACCTTCAGAATGGAGAAAAACATTATCGAGAGGCCCAAAACCTATGAAAATAGAGTAAATAGGGCTATCAATGCTTTAATACAATATTAAATCAGAGCCGTCGGATCTGGCCGATCAATGGCCCACATCCGATCGGCGGAGACCATAGGCGAGATATCGGCACTTTCTATATAGATATTGTGATAGCGATTGGCGGAGTGAATCGGGACCGTCGATCAAGCATGCAGATTGGCGGCCCATATGAGATCACTGGATCGCTATTGAGGGATTACAGGAGCACTTTATAATGGCCCAAGGGTTATCGCGATGAGTGATTGCGATATATCGTGTGGCCGCATCACATCAGAACTATGCAGTGGGGCGGGGCCGATACCCATTAGGGCAGCGATATTATGGACCCGACAATCTAATAGGCAGGATTGCATATATGTTGAAGTCCGGAAAACTATGTTTTCCTTTGTAAATAGATTTTCGTGAACAAACGAAAAACCAAAGGGAAAAGTGTGGATGCAATGTTGCAAACTCGAAAGGGTTTATCAACGATATTAAACAATATTGTCTGGAATGCGGGGATTTACAACATTTTAGTAGAGTTTCATATTAAATGAAATACACAGAGGCGGAGCCCTTCTGATATGCGATTTTTTATCTATGAACGGACCCGATAGAGAAATGAAACATATTTAAGGACTTTTAAAGTCTGATATATGAGTTTTTGGTGGATTTCTCCATTTCAAATACATTTCCCTGTGTTTTAACAGAGCGCAGCTATCTTAAGAATTTCAGAGACCCGGGCACTCTGGCGTTATGGATAGGTGGCCACCTTCCCTCCATACGTTAAACAATGATTTAGAAATGTTGGCAGGGGGATTCTAAGCATTCAGGGGCTAGGGAGACTAAGAGTCAAGGATGTGAAATGAACAGGTAGTGCAGTTGGCTTTAAAAGCCACAGATAGAGAGAAAACAGGCAGGCAGTGTTCAAAAGCAATTGCGAGACAAAGTTTAGAGTAGATTGAGAGCTGTGAGGGAGTTTGTGTACTCAGATGAAGCTTGAGGGATTCAAGTGAAGCTCTTTTTATTGTAATATGTTTGTGTGTGAGGCTCAAATTGAGCTCACTTTTGTAAATAAAACTCTGCTTGAAGACATAATAGAGAGGCCACCACTGAAGGCTGGACCAAGAGATGTAGCCTAGGAGAATTGGGTGAATTCCTTATTAAATTGGCTATGTTATGTGTTGCCTATTATGTTTTGTTTTACTGCTTCATTGTCTGTGCATTTCGCAATCTTATCGATCCATTGCATAAAATGATATAGACAAATCCATGCACATAAGTCTATAATACTTTATTAAATTGTCTTAGATCTCATTTCCAGATCAATTTGGGTCACGTTATTTCAAAAGAAGGACTAGGATTGGATCTTGAAAAGATTAGAGTCATGGTAAATTGGCCCATACCAAAGGATGTGTCTATTGTTTGTTCATTTGTGGGAATCATGGGATAATACATAAGATTTGTCGAGGAATTCTCTAGAACCTAGCACATCCTATTACATCCTTATAGAAGAGAGGAGAAATATTTGAGTGGAAAACCAAATGTCAGGAAAGTTTTGATAAGTTAAAGAACTTACTTACAGTGGATCCTTATTCTAAAAATTGTAGATCCAAATAAGGAGTATATTTTTTAGACTTATCCCTATATGGAGGGGCTCGGGGGAGTGTTAATGTAGGAAAATTCAGTGATAGCTTATGAATCCAGAAAGCTGAAAAACCACAAAATAAATTATGCTATATATGATTTAGAACTAGCTGTTGAGTACATGCCCTAAAGATGTGGAGACACTATCTATTAGGAAAAAAATTCACTTTGGTAACAGATCATATCAGCCTGAAATATCTTTTGAGCCAACCAAACCTTAATGTGGACAAGCTAGGTGGATGGCGTTTCTCATTGAGTTTGAGTTTGACATTAAAAACATAAAAGGGAAAGAAAATAAGATAGTAGACGCTCTAAGAAAACACACGTACGTTGTGATAGGAATATAGAGTAGCAGTATTAACACAGATTTAGAGGAGTATATTAAGAATTCAGTAACTAGTGATTCTAAATATTGGGAAATCCAAGAGAAAGTACAACAAACTAACATCCCTAGTTATGTTGAAAATTATGAAAGTTTGTTGAATTATAGAAATTGGTTGTATATTCCCAACGTACATGCTCTAAAATAATTGGTGTTAGATGAATATCATAAGAAACCATATGTAGGACATCCTGGGTACCAAAAAATGATCACACCATTAAGAAAAATCTTCTTTTGGCCAGGTATGAAAAAAGACGTGGCTGAATAATTATCAAAATGTTTGGAATGTCACAAAGTGAAGGTCGAACATCAACACCCAGCTAGGTTATTCAATCCACTCCTTGTCCCTGAATGGAAATGGGAGATAATTTCCTTAGATTTTATTACAGGACTACCAAGGGAAAATAGGCAACACGACTCTATTATGGTGGTGGTTGAAACCTCAAGTAAAACTACACATTTCATACATGTAAAGACTAATTATGGTACAACACAGATTTCCAATATTTTTATGAAGGAAATTTTTCGATTACATGGAATACCCAAGATGGTGGTGTCAAATAGGGATGCCAAATTCACCTCAAAATTCTAGAAGGCATTGTTTGGGGACATGGGAAATCAACTAAATTTCAACATTGCATATCACTCGGAAACCAGTGGACAAACTGAGAGAACCAATCAGATTCTAGAGGACATGTTAAGGATTTATGTCATGGACATACCTACTAAATGGGAGGATTTTCTACATTTGGTAGAATTTGCTTAAAATAAAAACTATCAGACATCTATAAAAGTGAGTCCTTTTGTAGTCATGTATGGAACAAAATTCCATACACCTCTTAGTTGGAGTTAGCCAGAAGATGGCAATTGGACTAGACGATTTATAGGAAATGGAGCAAATAGTATGGAGGATTCGACGCAATATACAAACCGTGCATGACAAACAAAAGAGCTATATAGACAAAAAAGGGACACACAAGGAGTTCAAAATCACGGATCATGTTTATTTAATGGTGAAGCCAAGAAAAGGTACCTTGAGGATAGAAATTTGTGCAAAATTGGCACCATGATTCTGTGGGCCCTTCAAAATTATAGATATAATTAAACCCATAGCTTATCAGTTAGCATTTCCTAGCCATGTTAAAGTACATAATGTTTTTCATGTATCTTTGTTAAATAAATATGTACATGATGGATCTCACATCATTTATTTCAAATTTCTATAGGTGGAACCTAGAGGATATTTCCTGGAAGAACCTCTCTGTATCATAGACTAGAAAGAGATCTTTCTCTAGAATTGAGTCGTCATTCAGGTTAAAGTGCAATGGAAGCACATTACTCCTGAAGAGTCCACATGGAAGCAAGAAGATGAGATGTGAATTAACTACCCAGCATTGTTTCAGGGTGAAGTAACTAGGAAGTAAACACCGAAGACTATGTAAATAAAAAGGGGGGAAGTTGTAATACCCCTCCATTTTAGTAATATTTTTATTTTTTTAGACTGAGTTATGGTAGAGTGGATGGCAGAAAAGCCATGAACTATTGATGAATTAAAAATGTTTATGTAATAGGTAATTTTTATTAATAAATAAATAAAAAGGCTGGAACTACTTGGGAATGAGATGCTGGAGTGAGAGATTCTTGCCAAAACAAAAAAAATATCACTAATGGATGAGATTGAGGTAAATATTCCATGGTAATGATTTTTGGATAAGATTTAATGGATGGCAGAAAAAAATTCATTAAATTGATTAAATTGAGAAATATGCTAAGCAAGAATTTGAATAAAGTGTTGCGGGAGAGAAAAGCGGGCTTTAAAGGAAAAGACAAGGCAGGTGGAATTGCAGAGCCACAAAATAGGGACTTCGCTTAGGAAAAACCTTTCATGGAAGAAAAGGTATAAAATACCTATTAAACAAATCAAAGAGGTTGTTTATCTAGTGGAAATAGGTCTCAGCTCGGGGTGAATTGGTGGATTAGTTCAAGGTTGGGTGGATAACATCTCTCTCAAGTACAAATCCATCAGTGTTTACAATTAAAACCTCTAGTCAAGTTTATAAATTGTTTGTGAGCTCTTCTTCTATCATCATTTAGATTGGTCCTAATGATGGATCCCTGTTGGGATTTGAAACATTGACAGAAATATGGTTTCTACTGTGGATACTCCGAGACTAAGGTCAGAAGAATATTACATTAGATTTAGTTTTGTAATGGTAGATACATAGAAACGATAGTGTCATATTTATTTAGATGCATTCTTGAGTTACAAGATGTTCAAATTAAGTTCATTATATGAATGTTTATTTATTGAATATGAAAGCTTGATTTGGGAAATAATCAAATTTAAAAGGTAAGATGGTTATATTGACTGCATGTCAGATAGCATAGTCTGTTACACAACATTTTGTCACTGTCCTTGTACTCCCCATTCCATGATCCTGGAGGACCTCTAAAGTGAACTCTACATGCTTTCCCATCATGAAGAAACTCCCATTGTGTCCCTCTCCATGAGCAGAACAATTCCCTTTTGCATCATTTCCCAAAAATCTTTTGTTTTCCCCAGTTTACAAGACCGACGCTAATGACTAGTGTCCTCCTCGCGTCGATATGCAGGGATTAAAACTATCCCTGGCATCGACCAAAGTGACTAAGCCTTGTTCCAGTCATGTTGATCCTCTTTTTGGAAGTTTTTAAAATAAGGAGCCGAAGCTTCTAGCTCTATAAGCTTCGTAACGGAAGTCTGGTAAATGGTTGGGCTGGATGGAGTCAAGGATGTCAGTTTGGGCTTCTTTCCCCTATTAGGATGGAACTACCTCAAGAGATAAGACATTATCCCATGAGAAGAGGAACCATATCCCATCCATTCATGCTATATAAACCTCCCTTTTTCCCAAGCACAAGCTAGTGTTAATGTTGGTGTGCTAGTGCTAATTAAGTTTGGAGTAAACAACAAGTTATTAATAGTTGTAGCTCTCTAGTTGTGTGTGAGGGAGAAGTGTGAATTTGGTTTAGTGTGAAGACTAAAGGGAAGAGCCTTAAACCTATCATTGTTGAGGCCATCATGGAATGCTAATGGAAGTGTGTGGGAACCCGGATTTGTTAGGAGAACAGCAACGTCAAGACAATGGTTGTAATCTCTTCTTGATTTAATATATATGCAACCATCAATTGATTTCCTACATAATATGTCATCTCACATGTTTATGTATTAATGCTTCTTGACTTGTTAAGTAGGTTGAATTACAATTTGTCTATTATCACGGTTGTTGTTTGCTTGTTTTAGGTGTTCGAAGAAGGAAACAAGAGATAACTAGAGCAAGCAAGCAAGGTCATCATCAAATGGGATAAGTGTGCTAAGATGTAGGCCCTCTTAATTGGTTCTAACCTAAGGAAATCTTCCATACAATGTCTTGTTTATGGCTAGACCCGCTCTTGGGCTAGAGGAATTGTTTGTGTCCACACTTATAATTTTACTTCACCACAAATTAGCGACCATATTGGGGACACAATCCTTCTGTTTGTTTGATTGGAATTTCATGGTTTTGTGTGAACTTTTATAGTTTCACCATTTCCCTTTAGTTCTGTCTACTTCTATTTGCTTACTACTCTGGGTTTGAAATTCATAGTAGAAAGTCTGGTCCCAACTTTTGATTTTTTTTTTATTTTTTTCTTTTCCTTCTCGCTCAACGCCCTTATTGGGCTAACAGTTGTGCTGATCAATGCGATATGCTGGGAAACAGTCACGCCGACCCCCTTCTAGTGCTTGTTGTCAGTTAGGCAGTCGTGCCGATGCCTATAAGTGAAGATTAGGGTTCACCCTAGATCTTGGCTAGTGTTTCTTGCTCTCATGATTTCTGCCTCGTAAGCTATTTAGACCGTCTTCTCCATGACTAGAAAGATGCTTTTCATTTGGTTTATTTTCTTGTTGATTTGCCATATTTTCACTTGATTTCTTGGGCCATTGGTGGTTTGTGGCCCTAGGGCATCTAGGTTGTCATCCATTCTACGACTTTGACCTCCATTACACAAGTTTGAAAAGTTTTGTTTGCTTGTCTAAATGTCACTTTTCCAGCATAGATCACATTACTTGTCTTGTTTTTGGTAAATTCGTTGCATCATTAGTTTGAAAGAGATTCTCTTTTCATGTTTTTCATTTGCTTGAGAATTGATTGTCTCAGAAATTTTTCATTGAAGTGTTTTATGAGAAATTCATTTTGTCATTTCATGAAAACTAAAAAATTCTAGTTTGCTGCATCAATATGTTACGGTAGTTAGCATCATTGAAGACTAGGATTGCATTGGCATTTGAAAAGAAAAATAATTCTCTTTACTTTTGAAAGGACTATTCGAGTGTACTTGTTAGGAAATTAGGAATTGGAATGTATTTTTCATTAGTTTATTTTCTTGAAAAGTGAAGTATTGAAAAATCATTTTGCTTTCGATTGCTTGGTTTTTTGCATTTGAGTGTGTTTTCTGCCCTCGCCAGTGTAGACAATTCATCACATTGAAAGGGTCTTGTCTCATTTAGCTACATCTATGGCTTTTTGAGTTGTATCACTAAGGTTTGAAAACCAAGACATAGTTCAAGATAAAATTTAAAATGAACTCAATTAACCTAAGGCGCATTTGAAACCTAATGATCACATCTAAAAGGTCTAGGCTAGAGACGTGTTTCGACATCTTTAAACCTAGCAGCTGTCGTTAGCTTCGACACTAGACAACACTAGTATGGACTTGTGCTCCCCATACCATCGAGTATATAATGAGAGACCCCTCTAGGCTGCAATCCTTTATCCATAGGAAGCTGAGTATGTCGCCTTGCAAACGTCATACACCGAACACAACATTCAGGGAGATTGCCTGCCCGTACTTCTCGGTTTGCTGGGATGTGTTCTACAGTTCATAGTTCCCTGGTAATCCTTTTTACCTAGATCATCCAGAGTAATCATTTGATCTTTTTGACTCATTAAACTTAAAAGATCACTCAAGCACTTGTCTTTTTGAGCTTGTCTCCAATTGAAAGTGATAGAGTCGTCTTTTCTTCTTTCTCGACTCTTAAAACATGAAAGAGCATCAGTTTATTTATGTGTCTTAAAAAATTGTTGCCCACGATCTTATAACATCCTGTTAGTCTTTTCTAGACCAAATCGCGAGTTTTCCCTAAAGCACATTTTAAAGCCTTGAAATTTATCTCTCTTTTCCTATTAACTAAGACAAGCTCTATGGGGGGTGAATTAGTATTCCTTAGAAATTAGCACTTTTAAATCTTTTCATAGCATTAGTTAATATTCAATTATTATTAACGTTTATGCAGTAATAACAGTGAATAAAAGAACCCAAGAGGCACAAAGATTTTAGGTGGAAAACCCCCTCTGGGTCAAAAACCACCAAACGCTTTTCTAATAAATTCTTTAATCTTCAGCCCCAATTGAAATGAAAGCAACAACTTGCTAGAATTCTAGAAAATCATTCTTCTCTGGCTCCCACTAGATGGATGCTCCAACCCCCAAGATTCTTCAGTAGTCAACTAAACAGATGACCCAACACCTAGTGAGATAAAACTCACCCTAGCACCACCTTACCACCCTAAAGTTTTCACAGGCTTGAACCTATTGGTGACTTCATGCACCAGCCTAGCCCCACCCTACCACCCTATAGAAGAATAAAAGAAGAATGGACTCCCGTACTAGGGAAAATGGTCCACTTTACAATGATATAAAATGATGTAGAAGAAGACAACACACTAGACCATAACCCCAACTATGACACATTCACCTAATGATGATCCTAGACCTCCTGACACTACCTCTTCAACTCTTGGAAAATAGACACGTGTACAACTTTTACAAAGATGCTTTTACAATGACTTTGTACAATGATACTTTTAGAATGTTTGTATGCAGTGCTGCCCACTTGGAGACTTCATGTGGTGAACTTATTGTTGTTGTTCTGCACCTTGATTGCTGCTCTTGGCATGCTACCCTTTCTCAGAATCTCTATGTTGTGGTTGACAAAGATTGAAACCGAGAAGTGGGGTAGAGATTTCTCTTCTCAATATTCAAAATGGCTGAATAGATAACATTGTAAACATCAATAATAAATGACTAAAGTAAAACTTGAACCATATGGAGTAGAACTCAAGTAAAACTTAACTGTCTATGACACCTAGAAGACAACATAATCAAATGTGATGACAGCTGACCAACAACTAATTGATAGTGAGATTAATATCTCAACATCCCCTCCTAATCTCAACTGTTACATGTAGTGACACTCACAATGCCTAACTGCTCTCTTTGAAATTCGAATACATTCTTGCCCAATGGCTCTGTGAAAATATCCGCTACTTGATCTTAGGAACCACAAAAATCAAGTACTATGTCCCCATCATTGATAAGCTCACGGATGAAGTGAAAACGTGTGCTAATGTGCTTTCTCTTTTTGTAGAAAAAATGATTTTTTGATAAAGGAATTGTTGAACTTTTATCACAGTAGAATGGAGTTGGCTCCTTCTCAATATTTGAAATATCTTTCAATAATCTTCTCAACCACAGAACTTGACAAGATGTTCAATTTGCTGCTACATATTCTACATCTGCAGAAAATATTGAAACAACTGAATGTTTCTTGGATGCCCATGAAATCAAATTGGTTTCAAGATGAAAAACATACCCTGAGGTGCAATTGTGATCATATAAACTCCCTATATAATCGTTGTCTTTATAACGTGAAAGTGAACAATTTTCAGAATGTGTATAGAACAAACCATATTCTATTATCCCTGCAATATACCTTAAGATCCTTTTTACAACCTCCCAATGAGAAATCTTAGGTGACTGCATAAACCTGGAGACAACTTGCTGCAAACATAATATTAGGTCTAGTTGAAGTGAGATATAACAAGCTACCAACTAGGTTTTTATATAGCGTGGAATCAACTAGTGGTGCTACATCTTCTTTTCTTAGTTTTGTGCCTTGAGCAATTGGTGTATCTGTAGGTTTGCAACTCGTCATTCTGAACTTTTAAATTATATCAGTAACATATTTTTGTTGATTGAAAAAAATGCCATTAACAGATTGGTGAATTTCAATGTCTAAGAAGTATTTCATGACTCCTAGATCTGTCATATCAAACTCTGTTTGCATTGCTACTTTTAAATCTTCTCATAAAATATTTCTTGTATCAAGAAGATCATCTACATAAAGGTATACAATAAGAATTTTACCTCCATGCATTTTGGTATACAAAGTTGGCTCATGATTGCTTCTGCAAAAACCACTTTGACGAGATAGGTGTCAATGCAACTGTACCAAACTCTTGGAGCTTGTTTCAAATCATACAAGGCTTTCTTCAATCGGTATACCTTATGGTATTGTCCTAGAACTTCAAAACCAAGAGGCTGCTCTACATAAACTTCTTCCTGCAATATACCATTTAGGAAAGAAGATTTTACATCAAGCTGATAGAATTTCCATTTCTGTTGATCTGTTGTTGACAAAATGGTTCTGACAGTGTCTAAAATTGCTACTGGAGTAAAGGTTTCACCATAGTCAACACCAAACTATTGTGAGAATCCTTTGGCAATCAACATTGCCTTATGTTTCTGAATCTATCCTTTTTCATTCATCTTGTTCTTGTATACCCATTTTACACCAATTTTGGTTTTGTCTCTTGGGAGATTAGCTAATTCCCAAGTCTGATTCTTCTCTCTGGTAGCAATTTTTTGGTGCATTGCATCTAACAAATTCTCTTCTTTAACTGCCTCTTCAAAATGAGTTGGTTGAGATGAAATAAAGGCAAACATATTCTACTGGTCAAACTCTTGCTCCTGCTCATATATTTCTTTGACGCTTCTTGTTTTCTGATTGTCTTCTGAAGATGTTGAATCACTGGTGGATTCACTACTTGAAGATGTACCATTTTCAAAATGGTATGGCTCTTCTTCAACCTGCAATCTTGGTGGCTGTGGTGGATAAAAAGACTGATTTGAAGCTTCATCAACTTGATTAGACCAAGATTTATTTTCAAAAAATTTTACATCTCTGCTTAAAACAAACTTCTTTGTAACTGGATTATAAATTTTGTAGGCCTTTGACTGCTCAATATAGCCTAAAAAATACGTCTTTCACTAGTATCATCAATCTTCTTTCTTAGCTTCTCAGGAACATGTTCAAATGCTACTGATCCAAAAATTCTAAAGTGAGATACAATTACCTTTTTACCATCCCATGCTTCTTGAGGTAATGTATCTTAGAGAGTGGTTATTGGAGATCTATTGAAAACATACACATGCTAACGAAACAGCTTTAGTCGAATAATTGTTTGACAACTTCTTCTCACAAAGCATACATCTGGCCATGTTCATGATTAACTTATTTTTCCTTTCTCCTACTCCATTATTTTGTAGAGTATATCTTGTTGGGTTCTGCATTATGATTCCATTTTGTTGACAGACAACTTTGAAGTCATTGGAGTTGTAATCTCCCCCTCTATCGGATCTGAGTACTTTCAAAGGATTTCCACTTTTTTGTTTCTGTTTTGAATTCTTTGAACCTTGAGAATGTATCTGATTTGTTTTTGAGAAAATACACTCATGTCTTCTTGTTATAATCATCAATGAATATCATGAAATAAATACTACCACCAATACACTGTGTCTGCATTGGGCCACATATATATGTATGGACAAGCTCTAAAGGTTCCTTTGCTCTAGAGGAAGATTTGGGAAAGTTGTCTCTTTTATGCTTAGAAATAACACAAATTTCACAATTATAGTCATTTTCATTCATAGTAGGGAGACCAATGATGATAATTTGATCATTTCTGAAGTTGACTTGGATTCTTGAATGATATGTGGCCATATCTAGAATGCCATAGCTAAGGCTCATTTATTCTTGATACATTGTGGACAAAATACTGTGAGAGATTTCGACTTCTAAGAGTCATAGGAAACATCCTATTCTTGGTTTTTTAAACCTCTACTATCAGTCTTCTATTGGGAGGTTTGTCATAGATATAACATGTGTTACCTTGAAATAACCATGTTCCATCAGTTGTCCTACACTAATGAGGTTATGCTTCAGATTTGGAACATAATAAACATGAGGAATGTATTTCTGTCGATTTTGTTTAGTAAGAATAGGAACAATACCTTTTCCTTCAGCTTTAATGCAAGAACAATATCCAAGAGTAATTTCTGATGTTATGGAAGCATCAAGATAAGAAGGCAGATTTTTGTTACCTGTCATATGATTGTTGTAGCTACTATCCAACAACCAAAGATCCTTGTTGTGAGTGTCTTTAGAAAGATTTCATGAACAAAACATTGTTTTAGAGGATTCTCCTTCATTGTTGGAGAGATCGACATTTCCTCTATTCTGATCCGAGTGTTTGTTTTTGAATTCATTTTCATAATGCCCAAATTTCTTGTAGTAATAACATTGGACATTAGATTATCTCCATGGCTTGCTTCTTTGAGTTTGGTTTTGTGAAGGTCTCCATTGCTCTACTACATGATGATGTTCTGATCTGCCTCTGCTTCGACCTCTTCCTTACTTGTTGCCGCCTCTATATCCTCTGCCTCTACCTCTTCCAAAAGAAAGTTGTGCTTTGAAAGCTTGTTCCATGGAATCTTCTGTCAATTTTAAACTTGTTTCATGTGTAATAAGTGATCAAGTCAACTGTTCTACTAAAAAAATTGTAAAATATTTGGATTCCAAAATGGGTGTTACAATCATGTCATATTTCATGGGTAGAATTTGAAGGTCCTTTTGAACAATTTTCTAAGCTGAAATGGTTTCACTAATCAGTTTGATCTGATTGACTATTTCCACGACTCTAGTCATGAACTAATCCACATTTTATGTGTCAGTCATTTTTAGGGTTTCAAACTGTGATCTCAATGTCTATAATTTCACAGACTTCACTGTAACATTACCTTGATATGCAGTTTTCAAGATTTCCCAAGCTTCATGTGTTGTGGATGCACCTGTTATCTTGTCAAAAATAGAGTCATCAACTGAGTTTTGTATCCAACATTTGGCTCTGTGTTCTTTAGTTCTGAGTTTAGTAGTCGCATTCCTCTAAGTATTAGTCATGGCTGCCCATGCTTCTTCAATCGGCTCTATATATGTAGTCTAAAGTGTATCCCAACACTCTTGAGCTTCCAGAAATGTCTTCATTCTCAAAAACCAAAACTCATAATTTTTTCCAAGAAGAGTCAAGGTATGTGGCAAAGCACGGGAGGAAGCCATTTCTTCGAATGCAAAATGTGAGCCTTTTCTTTTAAATCTCCTTTTGAAACTTCATGAATCTTTTTCGTAAATCACATTAATGCAGGTGGTTTTGTTAGAAGTTGCGTGCACCGAAGAAGCATGTAAGATATGTGCACTAACATGACCTCTCTTTTAATTGTTCAACGTTAGTAACATTTTCGCTCCTCTAGTGCTTTGAGTGAGTGTTAATAATGCTCTGGTTTGACTTTGTTATTCTCCCAAATTCGAATACAACTCTTCCCTTCAATGGCTTCGCAACAACCTTCCTTTTTGCAGTAGGAGGCTTTTCACAACTACTTCACTTCGTTATGATCTCTGCTCTTTTGTTGCGAATACACACACATGAAATGATGCTCTCAAGGAGTGTTATTGCATTATTCAAGTTTTCGTTCTTTTCAACAGAATTCATTGTGGCATCAATGGAATTCTGCTAATGTTGATTTCACGAGGACGAGCCATGTGTGACCAAAAAGCATGCAAAGCATTGAAACCCACACATCTCTTCAAACTTCTCAACTGCATTAGTGACGCCTAACGCAGATTCTTAGGGTGCTCATCTATGTTAGTAAAGCAGTGTATCCGAATAACTCAGAGCATTATCAAAACACTTTTTTTTTTCTTAATATTTGCACTGAACTTTCTTCAATCGCCTTCTCTAACTTAGCCTACATAAGACTCTTTGAGAGAGAAGCATAAGTTTGAAGAAACAACAAGTGAAAGAAAAATCCAACTATGCCTAAGCCAAAGAAGGCGATTAGAGAAAGTTCAACCCAAATATTTAAAAAAATAAAATTGTTTTGATAACGCTGAGTTATTTGGATACGCTTTACTAACGCAGATGAGCATGCTAAGAATCTGTGTTAGGTAGTTGAGAAGTTTGAAGAGAGTTAGTTTCAATGTGTCGCACACTTTTTTCTCACACGGGACTCCTCTTTGTCAAATCAGCGTTACCAGAATTCCGTTGACGCCATAACAAATTCCGTTGAAGAGAACGAAAGCCTGAACACTGCGTCTTCATACAGAGACAAAACACCATCACAGGGAACCTGTAATGCCTTCTTGGTTGTGCAACGGGCGGGCGCAGGGCGACCGCGCGCGCGCACACGACAGGCGTGCGATAGTGCGACGGGTGATTGCGACCAACCGGGCATATGACGGAGTTGCGGAGGAAATGCGACGTTTACACAAACTTCATGCGACAATAATAGAAGTGCGGTAGCATTTATATGGCGATTGGAGTGTGGAGCGATTTGTTTAAATACCGACCACACTTGGAGCGAAAGACGGCCATAACAAGGGGCTCTTTGCGGTGAAGTGTGGGCGTTGGGTGGTCGGCTGAGCGAGCCACCACCCACACTTGTGATGGATATAAGTAAAGTGCGTTTGAAGAGCATTTGGCATCATCGCAGATCACTTCTCATCTTCACACAAGTGAAGAGTGTGCAATTCTAAGTGCGCAAAGACAAGAGGAGAAGGCATAGTTCTTATGCACCCATTCTTGGGTTGATCACACGGTGGAAGAACATTACACTTGGTGTTGGGTGAAGGAGTGGGCGAAGGTGCGCCCGGTGATCGAGTGAGGCGTGCACGGTGAACGTGTGGCACCCGTTTTGTGTGACGACTTGGCCTGGGTGTCTTGGCAAATCGGGTAAGTGCCCGCCCACCGTGCAAGTGTGCACGAAGGTGAGACGAAGGTTGGAACCGGAGGTCATAGAGTTGGGCAGGTGGTACTACATGCTGTTCACACGATTTGGGCATTTGTCAAGGTTGGCGAGTGGGACTGCGTGTGGGCAGGTGTACACGGTTTGGGCGTTTACGACCAAACAAAGAGCGAACCGGTGAAGACGTGTGACGAGGTGAATGAAGGGTTGGAGAGTCGTTCCGCGACCGTGCGCAGGTGCCGACGAGCTGGGCAACCGAGTTTGCCGAAGTCGAAAATTTGGCTAAGTATAATTTGGGGTTTCTCAAGGACTTAGTCTGTACATTGTAAAAATGAAGATTATATAATATATTGATATTTGGGCAGACACATATTGCAGGGAGTTGCCCCTCCCTTTATACTGTTGTGCATTTCTCTTGGTTAATGCTGTTGATAATGAACGTGTATGGGTGTTCATTGGTATAAAGGCACATTAATAATACTTGGTAACGAAAATAAAACTAAGTATGGAATGTTACGGCGTAGTCTACAATCATAAGTATTGGTGAAAAGAAAACGGTTGGTAGTGCTGCACCTTGCTATAAGCGGTTGAAAGACTACCGCAGGTGTAGGGGCGTGACAGGTGGTATCAGAGTTGGTACGTGACGAAGTGCAGGTGTGGATGCACTTGACAGTTGATGACAGTCGAAGCAGGTACTTGCAGATGAAGGAAGCTAGTTTCACATATAAGTGAGACAAGGGCCGGTTCATGGCTGTAGGGAAGTTGGTGAAGCTGGTGAATGGTGCAACAGGTTTAGCAGGGGTGAAGCTTTGTGCTTGGGCCAAGCTAAACGACAAGGCATGGAAAATTGGGAAGAATGCAAAGGGAAGCTCTTGCTTACCTTATACAGGTTGAAGAGGTTGAAGGAAGAGAATCCCCAGATTCGAGATAAGCTTGAAGTCTTGGAAAAGAATGTTGAAGATGAACTTCTTCAACTTGGTTGGACAGTGGAGCAAGGTGAAGTTGCAGATTGTGCTATCAAGAAAGAGGAATCCGTGGTAATTGAGAATGTTGCAGATGTGACAACGATGGAGGATGAACTTGAGATTGATCAAGTTGGACCAGGATCATGCAGTTTGTGGACATGGATGGATGAGGATACTCATATGGATGAGCCTCATGATGATGATGATGATGTAAGTATTATTGATACTTGTGTTTCACTTGAGCATTTGGTAGGTGGATCATATGCAGGGAAGGGCAAAATCAGTTTTCCAATGCTAGGGAGCACCTTACCATGGATGTCTATGATGAGACCTTGTATGGAGAAGCAAGGATTGTTGACTGTTGCAGGACTTGTTGGGGTATTTTGTGGCCTTATGATGAAAGGTGCAAAGGCCCGTGACAAGGGAGGAACATGATGATCGTTGTGGAGGATTGGGTCATGCTTTAGCCACATGGCTAAGTGCCCGACATGACTCATGAACAGATTGAAGGGAACACTCTTGAGGTACGATGATACTTGGGTGGACTTCTCATGGCCGAGACCAAGAGATAGTCTTGGTGGAACCTTCAGTGGGAGAGCTATGATGGAGAGACTCATGTGATGATGATATGGTTGGGTGACCGAGTTCACGAGACCGAAGATTGCAGCTTGGATGAGAATGATCAATTGTTGTGATGGGTCTACTTGGTTGGACTACATGGGCAGCTTAGTCATGGACATCAGGTTGGAGACATGGAGCATGGTAGTCTTATGCAGGGACATTGTGTAGGAGAACTTGTAGAGGTGTCACTTATGGGCATCCAATGAGGAGTGCCAAGGCAAGGATGTTGTGCAGGTGGATTTGCTAGTGTGACATGGAGACTTATTACTTATGAACTGATGGAGAGGTTGTGCACCTATGTACAACAAGGCCATGGACTTGGATGGAGTTGTGAGCAGACTATGGAGCATTCCTACTACATGGAGAGCTGAGGCATCTTGCAGAGAACTTTAGACCAAGACTTGTATGCTTGCTAAGATGTTGGTTGGGGATGAATTATGGAGCTCATGATGACATGAGATTGTTGAGACTTTTGGGGACTTCATATATGGTGGACTCGGGGACACTTTGGAGCAATGGAGTTACAATGATGTTGATGCCTTGGTGGCAACACTTAGGGCATGGGTTGAGCCGAGACTCAACCACTTTTGACACATGGGAGCTGATTGATCTATGATCATGGGCAACACATGGATAGATGAGGTAGGTGTATACTTATTTCTATGGAGACTTGAGGGTTGACACACTGCAGATGTGATGGAGGTAGCTTCATGGACTTAGATGTGGCATACCAAGAGTTGGAGTTTGATGAGGTGGTCTCTTCATATGGAGGAGGCACACATATGGATGATGATGTTGGGATAGATGTGGATAATTTCATGTAGCACATTGACACCAAACATCATGGACATCATGTTGCAGATGAGATGAGGACTACTTCATGGACCTGAGCATGGCTTACACTTATATGGAGATGGATTCTTGATCGAGTTCAGGATGTGACAGGATGCTTTGAGGAACAACTGATGGTGACATGAGGATGTGCATTCTCATGGTTTGAGCGTGATAGTTGGATTAGCTACCCAACTAGTTCAGTCATGGGGGACATGAGTGTACAAAGATGTGTTAGCATTTGTTGGAGTATCATGGCAGCGGTTCACATGAGGACAACACATGATGAGTTCAACACGATATGTTGCAGTGGGCATCTAGCTTGAGATGGAGGGACCAGCCTTCCACGATGGAGTAGCATGTGGAGATTGTGACATGGTGGTTGATGATCATGGATTGAGATGACTTCCGATATATGACATATTTTTGAGATGCGATGTTGGCACATGGTTGAGGTGTGACATATCATGGGCAGTTTTGCACATGGTGGTGATGACATGATGGAGTTTGACACATTGTTGTGGTGGACATGTAGCTTGAGTTGGAAGGATCAACCTTCCATGGTGGAGAGTAGCATGGGGAGATTGTGACAGGGTGGTCGATGATCATGGACATTTGATATATGACATACATTGGTATGGAGTATCTTGGTGACAGTTGGTTGCTAAGATGAGACATGGTGGAGATGGAGTCCTACATATGTTGCAGAGATGTTTGCCATATGTGAGGGGAGTTGACATCATGGATATTGATGCTTGGAGGACGGTATGTTGTCGAGGACGACAACGAATTCAGGTGGAGGAGGATGTAACGCCTTCTTGGTTGTGCGACGGGCGGGCGCCGGGCTACTGCGCGCGTGCACACGATGCGCGCGCCATAGTGCGACGGGTGACTGCGACCAACCAGGCATGCAACGGAGTTGCGGAGGAAATGCGACGTTTACATGAACTTCATGCGACAATAATAGAAGTGTGGTAGCATTTATATGGTGATTGGAGCGTGGAGTGATTTGTTTAAAGACCGACCACACTTGGAGTGAAATCCAACCATAACAAGGGGCTCTTTGCGGTGAAGTGTGGGCGTTGGGTGGTCGGTTGGGCGAGCCACCAGCCACACTTGTGATGGATATAAGTAAAGTGCGTTTGAAGAGCATTTGGCATCATCGCAGATCACTTCTCATCTTCGCACAAGTGAAGAGTGCGCAGTTCTAAGTGCGCAAAGACAAGAGGAGAAGGCGCAGTTCTTATGCGCCCATTCTTGGGATGATCACACGGTGGAAGAACATTGCACTTGGTTTTGGGTGAAGGAGTGGGCGAAGGTGTGCCTGGTGATCGGGTGAGGCGTGCACGATGAACGTGTGGCGCCTGTTTTGTGCGACGACTTGGAGTGGGTGTCTTGGCGACTCAGGTGAGCGCCCGCCCACCATGCAAGTGTGCACGAAGGTGAGACGAAGGTTGGAACCGAAGGTCGTAGAGTTGGGCAGGTGGTACTACGTGCTGTTCACACGATTTGGGCATTTGTCAAGGTTGGCGAGTGGGACTGCGTGTGGGCAGGTGTACACGGTTTGGGCGTTTGCGACCAAACGAAGAGCGAACCAACGAAGATGTGCGATCAAGTGAACGAAGGGTTGGAGAGTCATGCGGCGACCGTGCGGAGGTGCCGACGAGCTGGGCAACCGAGTTTGCCAAAGTCAGAAATTTGGCTAAGTATAATTTGGGGTTTCCCAAGGACTTAGTTTGTACATTGTAAAAATGAAGATTATATAATATATTGATATTCGGGCAGACTCATATTGTAGGGAGTTGCCCCTCCCTTTATACTGTTGTGCATTTCTCTTGGTTAATGCTGTTGATAATGAATGTGTATGGGTGTTCATTGGTATAAAGGCACATTAATAATACTTGGTAACGAAAATAAAACTAAGTATGGAATGTTAAGGCGTAGTCTACAATCATAAGTATTGGTGAAAAGAAAACGGTTGGTAGTGCCGCACCTCACTATAAGCGGTTGAAAGACTACCGCAGGTGTAGGGGCGTGACAGAACTGATTGGAGGCATGACACTCCCAAAGTCAAAAGAAATACTAAAAATGTTTTTTAAATCTCTTTTCCGAGGACTTTTAAAAATAAACACATGAAAAAATGTGTTTATTTTGAAAATTCCTTACATTCAACCTTATTTTTAAGGTGTATTTAAAAAAAGGCTTTGTGGGTATTATTAAAAAAAAAGGGCCTTCGAGAGCATTATTTTAAGAATTCCCATGTATGGTTTAAAAGTGGGGGCATCATTAATATTTTTTAAAAAGGGTTTTGTTCACAAATTAAAAAAATAAAAAATAATGAACATTTAAGAAAAGAATTACCAATATAAATTTAAATTGGTTGTAGTAGGGTTTTTGAAAAGGGTTTTGTAAACACATTGTCTTTGTAGAGAATTTTAAAACTTGTTTTTGAAGTTGAGCCATTGAAAAGCCACCATAGAGGCATTTTTTATTGCACACAACTGCTATGTCTCCAGGTCAATTTGCTTGTTGAGCCGCATTTTGTGAATGCTCAACAAATGGGAAAATCCAAGAGGCTAAGAAGCTTAAAGCGAAAACAAGAGATGTTTGAGATCTTTTTAGACTTGGAAGCGAAGAGCCAAAAAGACGCCTTTGCACTGACATGCATAAAAGAATCTATGGATGACAACATTATTCCCATGATTTCAAAAGCCAAGAGAGCCAAGGAGGCCTGGGATACTCTTGAGAGATGTTTTGGTGCAAAGGGGAGCATTAAAGTTGAAGATTAAGGTGGATATGTAGCTACAGATCTACATTCAGATGAAAGGATCATTGAATCCCACTATCCTCAGCCACAAGTGGATGATGTATGTGAAGAAGTTGTAGAAGAAGCAGAGAACGAGCATGTAGATGCTCGTGAAACCCACTGTCCATAGCCACAAGTGGACGAAAATTTGGTGATTCTAGCACAGAGATTGCTGATGACAATATAATGATTCCGACAACGAAGCTTGCTGATGAAGATTTGGTAAATTCGTGAACATATCTTGCTGATGAAATTTTGGTGAATCCAACAACAAAGCTTGCTGATGAAAGTTTGGTAAATCCAACAATAGAGCTTGCTAAGGATAATGAAGCTGCCATTTGAACAATCAATTCTATGGTGAATCCAACAATTACTATTGATGATGTAAATTTTGATGAAGAATTATTGGCTAATGATGAATGGTTGTAGGTAATGCAACAAAAACATCATATAAACATGATGTTATTCAATGAGGAAAGCCCAATTGATTCATTGGAAGACAATCTGTTTGTAGTAGCACATGTTAGTACAAAAGTTGAAGAGACAGAAACAAAAATATAGGAAGAGGCAAAGAAGGAAGTTCATGCAGTGAAAACAGAGACAAAGGTAGAAGGAGCACTAGAAGTGCAACAAGAGAAAGCTCTCATTACAGAGAAGAAGGAATAGAACCAATGTGGTTCTGCAAATATTTTTACTTCTAATGTTGATTTTAAGTGTGCAGGTAAACATAACAATTATGAAGAAGAATTAAATTTTCTTGAAGCATGGCTTGCAACACCATGCCTTGATGAGGTATGCATAGAAGTTGCATAAACGAATGTTGAAAACAACATGCATGATGAACAAATTAATGAAATTTTCAGGTATTGGAATCCTGAAAAAATGAAAATGTATTATAGTCTTATGTTGCAGCAAATTAAAGATGAAAAACGCACTACAGAAGATAATATGTTGCAGCAACCCACATACAAGTAATTTTTTGAAGAAGTCCAAGACTTGCTTAGACAATATAGAACTATGGAAGACCTACACCAACTGAAGAAAATGAAATTTGTATCCTACAAGAAGAAGAAAATGCTGAAACAATTTAAAGGCTATATGATCTTGAAAAGGAGAAGAAGAAAAGTTGAAGTCAATTTTTAAATTGTAAACCTAGCCGAGACATAAACTAGCAGGTATCTTACTTGATTTTTATGTGGTTGTAATTAAGGGGGGTGTTGGAGAATCTAATTCCAACCACCTGTTAGGTGTCAAAACCGTCCCTCCAAGTGTCCTAGTTCAGTTTCACTTAGCCCAGTTTAAGTCGAGTTTCAATCAAGTCATTTATTAGTGATGCTTCCAATGTAATCTTATTTAAGTGATTTGTAATACTATGAAGAGCAATCCTCTGCTCCATTGCTTTGTTCACTTCAATTTTTGTGAATGGTCTAGGGATTTTTTGAAACTAGGGTTTTATTCATGCTTTTTTTGTCAAATGTTTTCTTAATTTCAAACATGTTTTAGCTCATGATCATATATCACACCCATAATGTAATTTTTATTTCCTATTCTCCTAATGAAAATTAGGATTTTTTTTTTATAGAAAAAAATAAAAATAAATTGTAAATTGCTTTAGAGTAGGAGTGAATCCTAAAATTGAGATAAGTTCCTCCATACCTTTTCTTGGAGTCATCTATGGTTTTCATGTCATATAATGTATAGGGTAAATGTATTCTTTGAAGGTATTATTTAAATAAATAAATAATTTAATATATATTTGTTTAATAATGTAAATAATTATTTTTTATATATATATCTATATATATACTTATCGACATATATTAATATTTACTTATATATATCATTTCAAGAAAATTAATACTCATCCACATATATTAATATTTACTTATATAATTGTGTTAATTTTAATATAAAAATAACATAGTACACAAACTTATTATTTTTCATTTAAAATGGATAAACAATACAATTCTATAAATAACTTTCAAAAAAATCATTCCCTAATTAACCTTTAAAAAAAGACATTTTACCCCTGAAAATTAAAATTAGTTTAAGAATAAAACGCACCCTCACCCACTTACGGTTGAATTTTAAATAAAATGTATTTTATAATAAAATTCTTACCCATCGTCGACAAACCATATAGAAATGAATGTAATTAGAGTTATTTTATTAGGTATAAAAACAAAATATAAATAATTAATAATAATAATTTATAATAAAAATAATTTTTTATTATTTTTATAAATATTTAATATTTATGAATATGAATCATAATTGTCTAATTGAGGCTTCTGTGATCCATATTAATTTATGAGAGATTTTTCAGCGTAAATCACATAGAATATCATTTGTCACGCGTTTCGAACCAACTAGTGTGGTTCATCGTCAGGACAAATTCTTGACGATGAACCACACTAGTTGGTTCGAAACGCATCAACAAATGATATTCTATATGATTACGCTAAAAAATCTCTAATAAAATAAATCATAATTATGAAAACAACCCGACCTCAACGGGGAATGCCTAATATGCCAAACTGACGTTATGGCCATGTCACGCTGACGGTCACTTTATTGTTCAGCCATAGTTGAGATTTTTAGGTTTCACTTTACGATGTGAAACACAAACCAACAAGGAATTTCGAGTTTCTTCATCCTAACAAAAGGCAAAAGTCCACAGAAAATATGAAGAGAAAAGTTGGCACTACAATATAGATATTATATTATATGTAAAGCATACTCAACTTACTTGGAGATTAGGTAGAAGATTGCAAAAATATTCCTTCCTGCAAGCCGAATTCTGGGTAGACTGCGTTTCCAACGTTAGTGAATGGGGTAGCAGATTTACAATTCTATTGACGGAAGAAACACTCTTCTTTTCAAATCCACACAGTACCACAAAAGTCGCACGGGAATGTCGCGCCCCGTTCATTTCAGCACTATAGTTGGCGACTGCCAGAAACCTGTCAATTAAGTCAATTAATAGATAAGTTCACATCCTTAATACTTTTGCATTACCTTGAAACCTGAGAAAATCTCATGCAGGCTGTTATTGTTTTACGATTATGTCATTTGGCTGTTGCAATCCGCTGCCCAATAAAACACCATATTCATACTTTCCTTTCGATTCAAGTCACTTTTCCCATCTGCTCCAAGGGGTTACGTATTTCAAATCACCTTTTCCATACCGGGCTTTGCCATATGTGTTGTTTAATCTGTAAACGTAATGATAACTTTCTTTAATTAATTTATTCTTTATCGTCAAGACAAGAAATTGAAATGAAGGGAGGCGGGCCGCTTACGTATTTCAAATCATTTTTCCGGTGAATTCCGACGATGAGTGTTACATCAGCTGATGCTGGGCCTTCCCATAGGTTTTCTTTAATTTTTAATCGTAATGATTACTTTAATCATGCTTTATTCTTATTATAATAAATTAAAACGAAAGGTAGCACTATATAATACTTATCATTACAGTTTTCAATCCAACAAAAGTACATAGCAGGTTGTCTTATTGTGTGACCGATCAAACTAGTTTGGTTCTTCCTTGTAGTGGAGGTTGAAATTACCATTTTCATGGTGGTTATGGAAACACCAATTTCGTTGTGACTAATGAGCAAGTCTATTTCCATGGAGCCCCATCGAATGGAAACCTAACGGGCCCGTCATAGTTTGAATACCTATGGAAGCCGTCATCCTATGGAAGCCCATACAGTCACGATTAGATCATCGGAATATAGAAAGGTTGTATTCGAGTGATTTAAGTAGCCGTCTGCCGAATAAATTTATGAAATCAATTAATAAAACAAACCACAGGCTATATATGCGTACCTAAAATTAGCAAACCTGATAAAATATCGTACATGCAATTGTTGTTTCATAATTCAAAGACGTTTGGATGATGGACTAAAATATAATCTTCTTACTGGCCGTCTCATTCATGTGTTACGTAATTCAACTCACCTTTTCCATGAATTCCAACAACTGTAAACCAGCCCATGCTGGGCCATACTATATGCGTTATTTATTCAATTTATAACGGCCATAACAACTTTCTTTCACCAAATCTATGATAGGAAATTAAGGCAAAAGGTCACAAGCCTGAATTTTTGGGAACTAAAAACGGTGATATCTCTTTAAAATCACTATTGCAATTTAAAGCAAAGGTGCTTTATCACGTATTATGATTGGAGCATTAACCTCAACAATGGTGTAAAGCAACAACAGAAATTGCAAATAAACATGAGATGATTACGATGAATCTCAAATGTAAGAAAATGTAATTTACTAAGTAGAAGAAATTTATAATGATGGTGGAAACAAGTATATTTAGCAGCATCACTGTCTAACTGTCTAAATTTGTTGAATACATCCAACAACAAGAAGTGTTCCAAACTTCTTTTGAAAACTATACATGAGGAGAGATATATTGCAACATAACAAAATCCTTGGTAGGACTTTGCACTAGCATGAAATTCAATAAGTCCTTACAAAAGATGTCTACCTGAAAGCAAATCCATCTGTAGTAAATATGGAATGATTATTGATGATCCAATTGTCCAAAGATGAAAACACAGAAAAGCCCAGAAGAAAGGTCATAAAAAGTTGGCTAAAAGTCACCCTCATAAGTCAAATAGGCACAAGAAAGGATCATATAAAATAATGCCTAGAACACACTACTATGAGCTCAGAGATATCCATCTTAAGTCTCAAAGAAAAAATATGATTATGTGTTGGTTATGTGGACAGACTGAACATACTGCAAACAAATGTCATCAAGGAAGAGAGTCAAGGGAAAATAAAAAAGACACAAGAATATGTCTCTAGAACATCTAGAATCCACTTTAAGGAAGAAGTACACCTGATGAAGCAAAATTGTTGCAGTTCATCGGAATCATCTGATTCGAGTTTATCTGAGCCTGAACATAGTGAAGAATGGGTGAATGTCCAATAGTGCAATTGCACAGACACTGATGAGTGCAACTGCAACCCTACTGGGATATACTCATACTTTAGCTCATAAATAGAAACAGAAAAGGCACCAGCCAAAGAGAAAGTGTGCATGACACACACTATCGATGATGATGAATCAAAAGTTTTGGCAGGCATCAAGATGCTTATAGAAGGAGAAATGAAAGAAAAAATTCTAGAAACTTTTTTACAAATCAAACACAAAGATCTTGGTAATACCTCAAAAGGTAATATTTTTAAAGCACTATTTGTTGACGTTTCTTATGAGAAAAACAAAAAATCTTTTCAAAGAAACCAACACCATACAAAACCAAGGTCTTTGACTCTAGGAGAAGTCAGTCATAAGATTCATCATTTAAAAAAGGGAAAAGTTGAGCTGAAAGCAAAAATCTCTCGGATAGAAAAGGGAAAATGGCAAGAACTAGCAGAAAATCCTAATGTCAAGATTTTTGAAGATATGCAAAATAGTGGCACGTGGTTTGGCAATATGAAGATCATAACCATTTAGTATCATCAACACCATGTACTATTAAATGTTAATATACAAGGAGAAAACTTCATTCTCAGAACATTAATAGACTCAGGTGTAGATATAAATGTTTTAAACAAAAAAATGATCCCAACCAAATACTAGACACCTGCATATAGGCAAGTCACTGAGATAGGTACACGGGATTTTCAATATAAAGTCTCAAGTGCAACTCTTTGTTTTTCAGGATATTGTATTAAAATAAAGTTTGCAGCTGGAAATATTCCACTTGCTTGTATTTTAGGCAATATTTTTCTCGCTGTTATTGAACCATATGGATTGACCAGATTATAGGATGGAAAAGCTAGTTATTTTATATCTATCCTTGATAACAAAGGTTTCCTATAAACCATCACATTGCCTTTTATTTCAACATCAAGAATATGCACCATGGTTCAAACTATGCAGGAAGTTAATCTGACAGAAAGAAAACTGGGAGAATTAAAAGACTTCAAGTCCTCTCTCAGAATAAAAAAATAGCAACAGTCCCCAAATGTACAAAAAAATATCGGAGCTTAGAGAGAAATTAGAAAAGGATTGTTTTTCTAAAAACCCAATTTTTTTTGGCATAGAAAGCAACATATAGTTTCATCGTCGTTCAAAAAAGAATATGATGGAAATTCATGCAAGAGTCGAGCTATACATATGAATAATGAGTACAAAATTTTGTGCCAAAAAGAAATCTCAAATCTCTTAAAAAGAGGATTAATGAGAGAATCTGGCAGTCCTTGGAACTGCTAAACGTTCTATGTAAATAAACACTCAGAACAGATTAGAGGTGTTCCCAGATTAGTCATAAATTACAAACCTATAAATTATGTACTAGAAAATGATACATATCCTATTCCCCACAAAGGATGCTTAATAAGCCGAATAGCAGGAGTTAAATTTTTCTCCAAATTTGATATGAAATCTAGGTTTTGGCAGGTTGCGGTAAAAGAAGAAGATAGATTCAAAATTGCCTTCAGAATTCCTGTTGGTCATTATGAGTGGAATGTTATTCCCTTTGGCCTAAAAAATGCACCATCCAAATTTCAAAAGGTCATGGACCAAGTTTTCAATCCATACTTTGAATGGCTCATTGTATATATTGATGATTTGTTAATCTTCTGCAAATCTGTAGAATAACATTTCAAACATCTACAAATTTCTACTCAGGTAGTCAAGGGAATTGGGATCGTACTAATCAAGAAGAAAATGGAATTGTTTCAGACAAATATCAAATTCCTGGGACATACTATTGAGGATGGCCAAATCACATTACAAAAGCATGCACTTGAATTTGTTGATAAATTTCCAGATATGATCATAGATAAAAAACAATTGTAGAGATTCCTAGGTTGTTTGAACTACATCAGCAATTTCTATGAAGGATGTGCCCATGACAGAAAATTTTTAAATCAAAGATTGAAAAAAGATCCAGTGCCTTGGACTTCAGAACATACCAATACCATCAGAAAAATAAAATCTAAGGTAAAAACTTTACCTATTCTCTACCTTGCAGATGAGGATTTGCCAAAAATTGTAGAAAGTGACGCCAACAACATTGGATGGGGAGGTATTCTCAAGCAAACTAAAGAAGGAGAAGAAAAAGTTATACAGTTTGCTTCAGGCACATGGAACCAAGTAGAACAAAACTATTCTACAATTGAAAAAGAGGTAAAAGTTGCATGGAATTGTATAGACAAATTTGATATCAACCTCATACATAAAAGGTTTCTTCTCAGGACTGATGCTTCTTCTTTAAAGAAAGTGTTAACAAAAGACATCAAAAATCCTAGAGAATCCAATTTTGCTAGATGGAAAGTTTTGTTTGTAAATTTTGATTTTGATGCCGAGCATATAAAGGGAGAAATAAACTGTCTACGTGATTTTTTGAGTCGGGAGTATCTGAGAAAAGAAAATCATCTAATGGTTATTGTCACTGAATGGGACCCTAAAACACAACAAGAAGAACTTAGAAATATCCTAGACAACACCTCATGGCCAATCTATGCTGAAAAATGGAAACCCACTTGGAAATTAAGAAACACCAAAGTTATGGATGCAAATCTACAACCTCATCGGGACTTACAACACCTTGTACCAGAAAGAAAGATTTACCCTAAGTCCAACACTTGGATACATGATATGGTGTATAAGAATTCAATGATGTATTCTGATCTTGCAGACGAAGCATTAAGGGAAAGTTTTCATGATATCAGTCTGACATGGAATGAGGGGAGAAATAGAACCAAAACATCTCATAAATATTATACTATCAATAGAATGGGATATCCTGAACATCTTGCAAGAATAGTGTGGCCACAAAAGGGTCTGAGCGTTGTATTTCCTAACACTGTCTATAATTTATAGAGCTATAAAGATCTCGAGTGGGATCTCTTATGCAGAGAAGAAAGATTAGAAATACATTATACATTATTAAAATTTGAACCCGTCTTCATTACACGGTTACTGTTACAACCAACTTGGTTACATGAATGGTGGAGATGGTATGAGATAAATAATACTACTATGGATCCAAGGTACTTTGAAAGAGACTTTCAAATTGATTTCCAGGAGTGCACGAAGTGTAATGGCATGGAGTGTTTTCACCTTCCCAGTAAGACTATTGCATATCTAAAAAAAATCGAATGATCGCATATTAGGCTACTTCATGAGAGGAAATCATCATTGGTTAGTTTTAGCCAAAGTAAATTATCATATTATCCTCAGGAAACCAATGATTGTCCAAAGGATTTATTCAAAAGCATGGGAGACTAGTGGAGCATACCATCATAATAATGGTCGATTCCCTGGTACAAATCCATTGGGAACATAACTTGAAAGGCTCCACGGGTTCTCGTAAGCTTCTCCTAAAAAGCATCCATAATGTATAGTAATGTCTTGTCACTTGATTTTGATATGACCGATTTTCATGGGATTTTACGACAAAAATCTCCACATTGTAAATATATTTTCTGTAGGATTTCGAATAATCTCTACTTTGTAAAAATTATGATTTTGTGAGACTCAAAGCACTTCTCTGACTTTTGTGTGATTTTGATCCACATCTCGGAATCTCAATATGATTATCTTTTGGTGTGAGTTGATCCATATCTCAAAATATCAGTATGATTGTCTAATGTTTGTCCCCTTCTCATCCTATAAAAAGATAGAATTAAGGCTCATCGGGACATTCGAAGTTGTAGAATCTGAGAGTGAGAGTCTTGTTGTTTGAAGTCTAAGATAATCTTCATGCTCTACATTTGTGAACGTCTATGTTCGATCTACTTGCATCACGAAGAAAGCCTCTTTTAAAGTCGAGTTTGAAAAGCGTGTCTATCAGGGCCTAACAACCTTAGTAATAACCTAAAGTGGATGAACTCATTAAGTTTGAGTTTTTCTTTGTTTCTGAGAGTTCAAAGACAGAGTCTGCAAAGGGCCAGGTAGCCTCTAGAGTGCATATTAATTTAAGGTGTAGCATTTGGTAAATGCCCAAGCAGTCTATCTCTGATTGAAGTTTCTCTAAATATTCCAGCATTGTAATTCATCTTTTGAAATCAATAAAAGAGAGAAGTTTTTCAAAATGTTCCGCATGAGTTTATGTTATGTTATGCTATTTTAAATATTCTATGAGAGGAGAGGTTCATCTGAGTTCGTCAGAGGTTTACTGAGGATTGAGGGACATTTTGATCGTGTTAGCAAGAGGCCATTGAAGAGCATTATTGCGTGAAGATCCAAAGGTTCGTGTATGGGTTCATGTAAGAGTTTGTGTATTCATCACATAAGACATAGAAATTGCACAACAAGCTTCATTTTCTCCTTCGAAGGAAGCCCTGCACCAAATTAGTATAATGTGAAAGATCATAATTTAACACTTAAATATTTAAAATTAATATGAAATGAAATGTTAACAATTAAGAATTTAATATATGGTATGGATATATTTTTATTATTCATTTAAGAATATGAAAAGTCATTTCAATTTTAATAATATAATAGTTTTGTTTTTTGTTAATTTTTTTAATTAAAAAAATATGTCGGGAAATATTGTTTTCAATATATAATAAATTTGATATATAAAATAAATTTAAAATTATCATATAGATGTGTGGGATAGTTTAAGTTGTTTAGAGATAGATATGAAGTTTTATGATATTGTTTCTATATGTTTTTATGTTTTTAATCATTTTTTTTATTTTTTATTTTTTTTTGTCTTTTTTCTATTGGTTCAATAGTTTACTTATTTTACCATGTACTAAATGTGAGTAAATACTTTGGATATATATATATATATATATATATATATATATATATATATAAAATCTATTATCACTATATATAAAATGTGATTATTTTTATTATTTTGCAATAATAATTTGTAGTTTGCATGTGTGTTTTTTTGAATTGATTAAATACTCACAAAACCATATTAATAATTGTGGTTAATGTATACACATGGAAATAATAAGGATTAATATTAATTAATATATAATTATAACAATTATATTATAATAATTATTATTATATTACAATAATATAAACTCTAAAAATTTAAAGCCTAATATATTATTATAGATATTAGGGCTTATAATCTTAATCTTAATATAATAAAAATAATATAAATCCTTAAGGTTTTTGGGAGTAAAAATGAATTCTACTGAGGTTTATATTTGTGGTTGCAAGCCTTGCCGAATTGATGTCACTGAGCATGGGGTTGTGCTTGGCTTTCTCAGAGGGAGATTTTTCTATCAGGATATCTGAACATGGCGAGTGTATTGGGATTCCCATGTGAAATGGGATTTAGTTATGAACTCTTTGTACTTGGATTTGGAGGATTACTCCTCGAACAATCAAAAATCATTAAAGGATTCCCCTCATGTACGTCTGCCTTTACACCTCTTAATTTGTCTATTCTTGGTAGAAATTTTTTTTGGCTGGGTAGTAGGATGTTTGATGTCATTTTTATTACTAGAATGCTAGATCTAGGCTTTTTGACCATGGATTTATGGATATCACTGTTTTCCTCGCTAGATCTAGCAGGTTTGTAATTATTTTTTGTTGCAATTTTTTCCTGGAACATTTTGGTAGGTCAAATATTTTGTTTGAGAATGCATGTAGTCCTTTGCTAATGTTTTGGTATCAGTCCAAGTCGAAAACAAGGCAATGGAGCAATCCCTTTGTAGATATCAGTAGGCATATCTCAGATTACACTCTTAGGATTGAGAAAGTGTTAGTTTTTCCATCAGATCTGTTTGGAAAAATGGTTTTTTCTTCGGATTTTAGGGTTGCTAAATGCATCCCTTCTCTTCTTATGGAGACTTAGGATATTTCAAAAAGTATGAATAATTCTAAAAGTCGAAATCTACACACTTTCATATATTTGTTAAAACCCTTGTTGGTAAATCAATAACCATGAGGATTTGAGTTGGGGATCTGGTACAAGATATCAAACTGAAGATTCAAGAAAAGTTTAGTTTTCCAATAATGTTCCAAAGTTTGATCTATGCAAAGAAATAATTGGAGTATCATCATAAACACTAGATTATGTGGAGGATTTTCTGGATCTAGTAACTTGTTGTCGCTGCGACAACGACCCTCCAAAATTTTTTCTTATGTCAATTTTGGAGCCTACACTAACTATCATTTCAAGCCCCCTTGTGTCCTCATGTGGTTTGTTTTTTTATTTGTCCTCCTAGAGTCTCATACTCCTAGGTCAATGTGTCTCAATTATCGTCACTTGACCATAACAGGTGTTTGAGTTAGTAAGTTTATGGTTAGGAGAACTCACAATCTTTATTTACTTAGAAACTTTCCTTCTTTCCATGAACACACTAAAAAACCACACAAAAGTGGGAAAATCAAGAAAACACAATAAAATCACTCATAAAAGCCAAAAGTGCACTTCGAGTTAATGAAGGCATTCTCTTGAGGTGAGTGTACTCCTTCAGGCTGAAGAAGCGCAACCTACTTGAGTGCATTTATTCAGGCTTAGCAAGTGCACCCTACCTTGGTGCACTCCTTTGTGATGAATACATACACCCTGTCCAGTTGCACGCATGAGCAAACTTGTTGCATGAGGGCACACACCTAGGAAATAGGGTCCCCCTTAACTCCCCTTAACTAACCCTTTCATGCGATGACAAGTGGCACTCATGCATTGATAAATTTTGCATAAATAAACTCATTTAATCATTCTTTGCATAATCATTTCATCTGAGTTGAGCACACAACTTGGGAATCAAGAAGTTATTTAGTATTTGGTGCAACAAGTAAGTTTTCATGTTCATATTTTCATTATTTTTCAAGATTTCACACTCAAACCTTGCATTGCTTGTTTTCGATCAATTGTTTTGCAGTTTGTTTGCTAGAGATATTGCTAAATCTTCATCTTTCAAGTGTTAATACATTGTCACATGCAAGAGACTTTTCACCTTCTTGAAACCCTTCATCTTTCACCATGTATGAGACAAAAACTATAAAGCCTTTCATATCATTCTCCTCCTCATATTAGCATCGAAGACCATTTCTTGAACTTGTTTCTCAGCTCTTAATAGGGAGAGCACAGTTCTTAAGTTCAAAGCTCCTTCAACCTCTAAAATTATGCCATGTTTGACAAAGTTTTCTTCATGAGTGCATGGGCACATTGCGAAACCATTAAGCCTTTTCCTTCGACCCTTCGAGGTGCTAAAGTGCGTCGTCTTTCCCATAGTGTGCATGAGCACATCACAAAGGCACAAAGCCTCATCATTCATCCCTTCTCCATGTGAAAGTGTGGCCTTCTTTTCCTTGAGTGCATAGGCACACTTTGAAGACCCCAAGCTTTGTTTCCTCTAGCCTCCATCCCTTCGCAGTGTGACAATAAACCTTAAACCCTAAGATTGATATTATAAACCCTAGGGATTATAAACCATATATTTTTTGTGAATCTAAATTTTTTATTAGCTCAAATTTATGATACATCGTGAGAAGATACACATTAAAAAGATGCAAGACTCATTGCTACCAGACTTATTGGCCTAAAGATAAAATAAAAAGCAAACTACAAATAGATAGAGTGAACCAGATAACCATAAGTGGATAAATGAAAATGACCAAAAAATTCCGTGAACCTGAAAGCACCTAATTTTCATCATTGGTGAGGAAGGAAAGTTAGAGTTGGGATGCCTTGACCATTTCCTAGAGATGGAGAAGGGTGGAGAGCATCATGGACGTGAGATTCCATATGCTCCATTATACCTTTCAGTTAAGCTAATATTTCATGGATCATTTTCGTCCTCGATGTAATGAAGCCATCCTATCCATCATAAACCATTGGTTTTGCTTGATGTAGTTCATCAATATGATGAACTTGTTCTTGTCCTCCTTCTGGAACCAATCCATCTATTCCAAGAGCACTAAATATGTTGAAGTTGTTCATCAAAATAATTGAAGGTTGGAAGCATCTAAATTCTATGAGGAAAGTGCATAACTGGAACTTGATCAACCTCTTCCCCTAGGTCACGATTAGATCCAATATGAACAACCCCATGGCCTCGTGGTCCCATGCCCTGATAGGCTCATCATCGCTATCGAGGCATAGATCCATGATATCCCTTATTACACTAGCCACCCAGAATATATTGAACCTAATGCATCCCCCGAGCATTCACACCAACCCCATTCCTAGCACACCCTTGAACAAGTGCATAAAGCAGAGGCCCAATGCCTTGAACCTTGCTATCAACGACTAGAGAGTGTTGGTAAAATTGACTCAGGATTAGAGTCAAGGTCGACCAGGTTAAATAGTGGTGGTTTTGGGGCACATCGTATTGTGTACCCATGGTTTTCTGCCCATGGTATTGCATGTAATGGAGCCTATAAAAGGCTGGGAAGACTTCATTTTAATGTAGGCCAAGGAGGTGAGAGGGGAAGGCTCACTTGGTCAGGTTGGCCATGGTTCAACCAAGGTTAATGAAATTTCATTAGGATGAGTTTTTTCCCTAAGTTGGGTTTTTTTTCCTAGGGAAAATATTTTGTGCATTATGTGTATGTTTATTATTGTTGCTATATTATTTTTTCTCTCTGTAAATGTGAAGAGTATGCATATGTAACCAACTTGTGCATGGCCATTCATCACTGGTTCTTTGTATTTCTTATTTTTGAGGGAAATTAGAGAATTACAGGTGGGGTTGTGGGGGGGAGGTTGTGTTAGGTTTGGGATCCTCGGGAGGGAAAGGGTTGGGGCTTTCTATTCTGTTGGAATAATTTTGCAAAGGAAAGAAGCATATAGGATTTGAGAGCCAAGGGGAATTTCAACATTGGTTTTCTGATTCTAGTATTCTGATAAGCATCCTTGACTATTCATGTGACATTCTTAGGAAAATATTTCTACATTGTTTGTTGTGGGGGGGCGAGGGGGTGGGGGGGATGGGCGATGGCGGGTTATTTTATGGTTTATTTGATAGGTTAATGGAATTATATTTTTAAATTTAAAAGGTCTCGAACAGTGGTTAGAGACAGTGACTGGAAGGGTTCTAGGCATGATGCACTCTATCTTCTCCTTTGAGGATTTTTATGTTTATGTGATTCAACTGTGGATGGTAATTCACAACCAATTATCAATGTCTATAGTCTTTTTTTATGGCTTAATATATTTGGGCCATCTTACCTAACGATATAACCTTGTGTTCTCTCCTTGTTCCCTAAGGGGTGTGATGTTAATGTAGTTGGAATAAAAATTGTTGAGGGGAGGAGTTTGTTTTCAATGTGTAGTGGAATTCTGGTAGAGCGAAGGGGTATCCTTAGCTGAGCATTGCCACCCCCAAGAGAGGCTTACGGATGGTATTGGGGGAACTTCATGACTAGATATATGGATTTTGAGGTAATGCAGGAATTATATGTAGTGTCAGAGGAATGGTGTGATTTTCAATGTGCTAGAGTGAAGTTGATAATGTATAGAAAATGGGGCAGAGTGGACGGGGTAGGACAAAGAGGGAACCGAGATGAGAATAGAGGGCTAGTCACAGAGGGGTGGGGAGAAGATGAAATGGAAGCAAAGATAGAGGAGGAGGTAGCCTTTAATTGTGTGGTTTATCCTGGTCATGTTGATCATCTTCCCCCTTTTAACACTTTAGACTCCTAGTTGTGATGCATCCTCCTTCTTCTGGAGCAACTGGATCAAGACCACCATGATAACGGAAACAAAGTCCTATGCTTCCTGAACAATCTGCAACAAAACCAGTTGATTATGTTACATCCTTTGGCATCACTTCGATGGGGTTAAAGAGATTGGAAGAGCATATGGAACACATGGAGGGAAGGTTGGAACACTTATAATTTCATGTTCATGGTGATCACATGTATCTAGATCCTCTCAGGAAAGATCCCAATATTCTAACACTTGTAAATCCTCTCGTTCCTTGATGTTGGCATGTTTTATGTTTATCTTAGATGTCTTTTGGGAATTTTGGTCATTTTTTTTGGGTTCTCAATAAATTTTGGTACTTTGTAATTATCTTTTGTGATTCCCTTCTGGCCAACAAATCGAGCAGGAGTGAGGCCAAAAGATCAATATATATTTGGTAGACATGTTGTAACCTTCAGCTAAATTAATATTAGACTTTTTACTCACAACAACATATTATAAACCTTAAAAAAATATTAAACCCTATATTAATATTACAAACCCTATGATTAATGTTATAAACCCTAATATTAATATTATAAACCTTATGATTAATATTAAACCCTAGTATTAATATTATAAGTCATAAGATTAATATTATAAACCCTAACATTAATATTATAAACCATATGGACTATAAACCCTAGGATTATGTAGCAAATCCCTACTTATAACCATTTCTTTTATTTTCTCCCAATATTACTACTCTTATCTAAATACCGCTCCCAAATTTCTGTATAATGATTCTCCTTCCCATGTTAAACTTATGATAATATTATATGGCTTATTTACACTATTTATACATGTCGGCGGCCTTAATAATTCTTCGTTGATTTAGTTTGGGCATATTGACTATGGTTAACATTATAGTTATGAAAAAGGTTTCCTTTGCTGGTGATAATGCCTACAACATTGGATATACCTTAGAGGTATGTATATAGTTATACATGTTCTTATATTTAGTTGGTGCATGTCATGGTTTATGTTCTTGGTACTTTAATCATGTTAGTGTGAGAGCTTTGTTCATATTTTCCCAAGGATCAATGTGTTATCACCAAAGGATAGAAACATATGTCAAATGAATTTAACCATTACCAACCTTATTGAACATTTTTTGATTCTTTATATATGTCATATGGATTTATTTCACCTACCAAATTATTTTTGGAGCTTTCGTAGATTGGTTTTTGGGTTACTGCATTGAATGATTTGATGCGACATGGGCCCCACATGGGCCAGGTCCATGTGCATTTCATATATCCTGCTATACCCTATACCCACCTATGGTTAGATTTAAGGCCTTCAATCCAACGATTAAGATTTTCTCTCCTCCTCTTGACTTATCATGAGGGTTTGCAATTGATGTGTTTGGAGATGTTTCTTACCTTCCTTTATGATGTTGTATTCTCTAAAAATGCCACGATGGGGGCATAAATACGCACATCTAGTTCTCCCGTAAAGGTGTTGTGGCATTCTCCAGAGCTCCTCCGCCTCCACCGTTATCTGAAATAGGTAAGTTTTTGTACACAAATAAGTTTTTACACCCATTTAAATCCAATATTAGGTCTCTACCTACATGCAAATGTTTTTTTTTCTTTTATTTTATGTCCAAACAGGTGCATCGCTGGGTTTTCTCTCTCATTTTGCAAATTTCACTGGGATTGGCTTAACTTCACCTCCCAATGTTTTCTTGGTAAGTATTTCATCTTTCACCATAGAGGTTTACAAATTTTGATTCAGGGTTACCTGTAGAATCCATTGTCTTTACCAATTTTGTTAATTACACTTCTAGTTGTCTTTATGCAGAATAATGACAATCCTTCTAGGTGCGCTTTTTGGCATGGGCTCAATGTGGAAAAATTGCTCTGTTGTTAGTAACTATATTCTCCTCCATTTGATATGCATTTATATTTTTTATTTTTCCTTCGATATGATATATTTTTTGCATTCGAGGTAGCCATTTCCTTTTCCTTCCTGCATCACACATTCCAGGAAAATATTGGGCCATGGCAGGAGAATGTACTTCATGAGGTAATTATTTTACTTTGAAGGGTTTGTCTCTCAATTTCTCCATGTTTATTTTATCCTATTTCTCCAACAAAGGTGGGGCTAATCCTTAATTATTCTTTTTTTAGGTACCTTCAACCCCTGCATACTCAAGGGTTTTGTATTTTTTGTTCTTGCAAGTTCCAAAAGGGTTGAGATATTTCTTGTTCCTTGGATGAGTGCTCTCGCTCATGCCAAATCATTTAATTCACCTCACCTCTGCTTCTGAACAAAATGTTTCACGTATGTGGGGGATATTGGCTCTCTTT
This sequence comes from Pinus tabuliformis, assembly GCA_031772625.1. Classification (NCBI taxonomy): domain Eukaryota; kingdom Viridiplantae; phylum Streptophyta; class Pinopsida; order Pinales; family Pinaceae; genus Pinus; species Pinus tabuliformis. Next base: position 335,466,779 of record CM062815.1, on the reverse strand, counting down.
GGTGTAGTCCCTTCCCTGTTAGGGTCATTTCTGGTTTCATGGTGTTTGTTCATGTCTAAGCACAAACTTAAGAGTTTAACCCTTATTTGTTATGGGGTTAGTTGTTTTATCTATTTCATGTATTTAAATTTATAAGAGGAAAGTTACACCTCTCACTAGTATTGAACTTATGATTTCACTATAAAGTCATGGGCGACGTTATTTTAAGAGATGTATTCTCAGTTTTCCTTCCTAATTTTGAATATATGAGTATAAATTTTTAATTCCATATATTGTGAAAGATTTTTTCCTGTGTAGTTTTATATTTTGTTTTCAATAGTCTTTCTTTGTTTCGAATTTTGTCTAGATAGCATTTCCAGTGCTGGGTTATGAAGAAAATTTCTATAAGTTTTTTTTCAATTTAATCAGGAAGTAATGCCTACCACTGCTACTATGAATTTTGTTTTTTTACTTTTTCTAGATCTTGCACACATATAATTACATAATAAGTCCCATAGCTCCATTCAGCTATGGTTAATAAAGAAATTCGAGGCATTTGTCTTTGTTTCCATAAAAAAACAAGAGATTTGTACTAATATATACATATTTCTACTATGGACTCTCCAATCAGGCGGCTCAATTTTTTGTTCTTAATTTCTAGCTCCAACAGTTATGTTGAGGCTTTTTATGGTTTCATTTCTTTTCTTTCATTTTTGTATTACTACCCTCCACAACTCATATGATGTTTATGTTAACGCATTACCTGAATAATTAACCCACCATGACTAACCATTTTCGCATGGTTATACATCTTCTCTACGATTGACTTTTCTTATCCATGAATGATCATAGTTGACTACATTGAACCAAAGGTCAACCATGGTTGACAATAAATTTGTTTATCACACTACGATTTTGATATTTGTTCGTTACATTGTGACATTTCTTTTTGCTTAGCTTGTGAAGGCATTTGATGTTCATCAAATTGTGTCATTCAACTTTATGTTTTGTCCTAATGAGTTGTCTTCTATTTTTAGTTACCTTGTAACATTATCACAGTTATATTTCACCATGTTAAATATAGGTGACAATGGTAGACCATGATTTAACCATACTTTACCTTAGTCAAATATACTTTGCTAAAAATTATATATATATAAATACACTGAAAGTGCTTTGAAGTGAATACCTATTTTAAATTAAATGAAAACTTGAAGAAAAAAAAAGTTAGTTAATCCATTTTTTTTACTTGATGAGTTATAGGAATTTCTTATAATCTAATTATTAATTTTATTTATTTCAAAATTTATCATATATTTATATCATGTATAAAATAGTACGAATGTTTTCATTTATAAAGTTTATTTATGTTTTTTATTATACATATTAATTAGCTATTAATATATATAAATCAAGAATGTGATTATAAAACTAGTGTAGCCATACAAATTAAATGACTGATAAAAACTCATAAGTATCAATTATACTAGTGTTGCAGATATAGATATATATATATAGATATATCTATATATATATATATATATATATATATATATATATATGAGCAAAAGTGAAAAAATATATTAAATATGATATAAATAGAAACATTAGAATTTATTTAGCCATTAAAGTCGTTAATATAGCCATTAATAAGTACTAATAAAAATTATATTAAAATTTGCAAAATTAAAACTTAATATTTCCCAAACAAATATAATAATATTTAAATATTAATTTAATTTTTATTACTAATTATATAAACCTATTTAACAAAATACTAAAACTTTAACCTCCATAAATATTAATATATATATATATATATATATATATATATATATATATAGATATATTCTTAAAATTAAATTTATATTTTAAAAATTTAAACCTAAATTCATTATTATATTATAGTTTTAAATTGAAAAAGCTAAATAATAATATTTTTGTAATATGAAAAAAAAAATAATATAGTTAACTGGTAGAAACATATCAGATTCATATTTAATCTAAGCTCTATATATATATATATACACAATGAGTAATATTAATTTTTTATATTTAAATAATATTAAAAATAATTTTACAAAAAACTTTATAATAGAGTAAATATTTACCATAATAAAATAATAATATTTACATCTTAATATAATAATATTTAAATTATTTTTTCCTGTCAAAATTTCATCTTACATTTTAATTTCTTTAAAATTAAAATTTCCAAAAAATATTAATTTCTTAAAATTATTTCAACCAATATTTTCAATTAATTGGAAATTAAATTTAATTCTCATTCCTAAATTCCCAAAAACATAAAATAAAATTTTAGTTAAAAAAATTTAGAAAATGTTCCTTTTAATCCACAATTATTTTCTAAATAACAAATTAATTAAAATAAATATCTCCAAAAATGGAACATGCATTTAGTTTTAACTTGAGAGAATACTCTAAATGTATATGCGGCATATAGGGGAAGAGTATTTGTTGATAATGTATGTAGGGTTACATATGAACTCGGATAATTAACCCATCTGAGTTACAACCATAGATATTATCATAACTATATAGCAATTGTCTAACCTTAATCAAATCTATAACATACAAGCATATACATAAGTCTAACATACATAATATTTATATCATTGCATCAAAATCACCCTCTCCAAGTTTCATGAAAGTTATCTCAAAAAAAAGACACTACATACTCTCCCTCTTAGGCTAAATTTGACCCGAAGTTTTTCCTACCGTGATAAGATAATTAATATTATCTTATAATATAGATTAAGCAAATCTTACAATCCAATTAAAATTTAGCTAACATAATTATTAAATTATCAAATAAAAAATAACATCTAAATGTAAATACATATGTTACATTTAAATACATATGTTTATGAAATGAATAATTAATATCATCTTATAAAATAGATTAAACAAAATCTTAATATGATAGGATGAAATAGATTGTCCCACGACATATAGATTATATTATTCAATAAAAAGAGAAATGGAGGGATAGAGGTTGGGGTGTCTAAACTTCCTTTATGGCATGTCTTTTGTCGTCATAGATTTTTCTCTCTTGCACATGTTTTCCAAGTTCGTGGTTACTTGGGGTTTTCGTGTCCCCAAGTGAGTCTTTTGATGTTGAGGCCCAATGTCCCCAAGTGATTCTTTTGACGTTGACGTCAATGTTTTCTTAGATGTGTTGTCACCTACTACTGTGGAAAAGCTGGGATTTTTAGTGATTTTCTTGCTTATGCTCTATTTTGTTCCTTTTCTCACTATTTTTTTGGATTTCATCCTCTAAAATGGGATTCTTTGTGACAATTTGGGTTTTTGGAGGTCTCTTTCTATTCACACTCCTCCACTGTCGCTCATTGTTTCCGGCCTGGTTTCTTCTCATGTCCTCATGGGCGTGTTGCACTCCTGACTCATCTCGTCACCGTTTTCTTTTCTTACGGGGGTTGTCATCACTATTTTTAATGTAAGGATTTTGTTATGGTCTCATACTGAGTTTCGAGACACCATTTTCTTTGCTTTTCGGTATTTTTTTCACTCATTTGTCAACTGTTTAGCAGTCTTTCTTCCCTCCCTATTTGGGATGTCTGAGGGTCTGCATGCCTTGAAATATATTTTTCTGTGTGTTTTCTTCTAGTGGGTCTGCATGACTAGACCTTATATTTTTTCATGCCTGCATGCTTGGATTCTTTTGAATCTCTATGTTGTGGTCTCGGGATTTTTTGAACCGAAGGTTTTATTCATGCTTCTTTGTTGTCAGACATTTTCTTACTTTCAAACATGTTTTAGCTCATGATGGCCTACACACCCATAATGTAATTTTTATTTCCTATTCTCATAATAAAAATTAGGATTCATTTTCTAGAAAATAAAAAAGAAATGGTATTAAATTGCTTTAGAGTTCAAGCAGTGAATCCTCCAAACTTTTTCTTGGATTCATCTATGGTTTTCATGTCATATAATGTGTAGGGTGAGTATATTCTTTGATGGTTTTATTTAAAGAAATAAATTATTTAATATATATTTGTTTCATAATTTTATTTTATTATTATATATTTATTTAATAATATGTAAATAATTATTTATTAATTTCATAATTATTTATATAGTTTTAGTAACAAATTATTTAAATAAATATAATTAATATATTTAAATCATTCATATATATTTTTATTTTTATCATTTCAAGAAGATTAATACTCATCCATATATATTAATATTTATCTATATAATTAAACTAATTTACTAGCAGAACAATATTTACGAAGGTAAATATGGTTGATATATGTCCATAGGCGTATATCAAGCATATATATCAATCACATTTCCCAATGTGGTTGATATACGCAGATAGGCTTATATCAACCACATTAATAATTATTATAGGTATTTAGGATTATTAATAACTATATAAATAACTATATAGAATTATTAATAACTACTCCAATATATTAACAACCAGATTATTTATATATATCACTGTATAAATATTGTATTAATATTTTAATAATTCTATAGACTCCTAATATATATTAATTAATAATAAGAATAGCTCATATTATATATTAGACTATCATTTTATTATTTAAATAATCTAATAATATAAAATTATGAAAAAAATAAAAACAATTATATTGTATTATTATTATAATAATAAATAATATACTAATATTAATATTTGATTATAATATTATAATATTATATTATTATTATATAATTATAATAATATACAAATATAATTACCATATTCTCATAATAATATAATCAATATTATTTATTATAATATTATTAGGAGTTTATATAATTCTTATAATATTAATATAATATTTATATAATAATATATAGAAATAATGTAGTTGTTAATATTTATATAATTATTAATAATATTAGATTATAATGTTATAATAATATTATATTATTAGTATATTATTATAATAATATACAAATATAATTATTATTATAATAAAAATATAATCAATATTATTATAATAAGAACAATAAAGGCCAATAATTTATTATTTATGATAATTAATAACTATACAAATAATAGCAATTATATTCTTATATAATTATATATTTATGATTATTATAATAATACAAATACAATATAATATAATATTTATCTTAGGGTTAATTATTATTAGTATTTAGAATTATTAATAACTATATAAATAATGACAACCAGATTATTTATATATATTGCCATATAAATATTATATTAATATTATAATAATTATATAAACTCCTAAAATATATTAATTAATAATAAGAATAGCTCATAATAATATTAGATTATCATTATATTATTTAGAAAATCTAATAATATAAAATTATAAATAATAATAATAATAATATTATTATTATTATTATTATAATAATATACAAATATAAATATAATAATAATAATAATAATATATTCATTGTTTCATTCAAAATCATTCGAAAAATATTTTGAAAAAAAGATAAGGCAAGTATATCACAAATGAAATATAAAAGAAATGGAGAAATATATCGAATTTTACAAAGGAAAACAAAGGAACAAGTCTTAAAACATTAACACCAGACCCGATAATATATATGCCATATTTTATAATGACGGCGGGTCCGAAACAATGTATACCGCTTATATTACATGTATACGACTCTGCCGATTGCGATATGGGTGGGCCGGACCTGAAATAATATATACAGCGTGTTTAAAAGTTCAGGGGGTCAGCTGTATTGAAAGCCCTTTATATCCATGGATATGGGTTCTGCCGATCGCGATTTGCGATGACAGACTCGAAACGATATGTATTATTGTTTTATAATTGTGACGCGTCTGTAAGACAACATATTTACACTAACACCGGACCTGATAACATATATGCCATATTTTATAATGACGATGGGTCTGAAACAATGTATACCGCTTATATTACGTGTATACAACTCCACCGATTGCGATATGGGTGGGCCGGACCCAAAATAATATATACAACGTGTTTAAAAGTTTGGCAGGTCTGCTGTATTGAAAGCCCTTTATATGCATGCATATGGGTTCCGCCGATCGCGATTTGCGATGACGGACCCGAAACGATATGTATTATTGTTTTATAATTGCGGCGGGTCTGTAAGACAACATATTATATATATATATATATATATATATATATATATATATATATATATATATATATATATATATATATATATATATATATATATATATATATATATATATATATAGATATATATATGAAAGCGCTGATTGCGATGAGCGATTGGGTTCCGGACCCAATAGTTCATACGCTATATTTTATATGATTCAGCATGTGCATCTTATCGCGGGTTCCAAAGACTTTTATTGATATTCATATATATTGTGGTTTACACTCTTTTATATGAATTTTTGTTATAGAAGATTATAATAAAAAGGCCAGACTTAAAGCATATATGTATTATATTTTAAAGCCTCGGTGGGTCCGCAATCATCGTATAACACTTTATATGTATATATGACATGCCGATTGTAGGTCGGATCCGATAGAGATATATATTATGTTATATAAGTCTGGCGGGTCCGCAAGGCGTGCAAAAAGGGACTAATATTATAAACCCAACATTGGTAAACCCTAATATAAATATTAGAAAGACTAAAATAAACATGGTTTATTTTCATGGTGAGAGAATCGTTGTCACGATGTGACATTCAACCATGGTTGACAATGGTTGACCATGATCGATATTATAAACCTAAGGGGATAATAAACCCAAGGGATTGATATTATAAACCTAAAGGAATAATAAACAAAGGGAAAATACTAAAACCCCAAGGGTTTATGAAGCCAAGGAGATAATATTAAACCCATGGGACTAATATTATAAACCCAACATTGTTGAACCCAAATATAAACACTACAAACACTAAAATAAACATGGTTTATTTTCATGGTGAGTCAATCTTTGTCAAAATGTGACATTCAACCAAGGGACTAATAGTATAAAACCAACATTGGTAAACCCAAATATAAATACTACAAACACTAAAATAAACATGGTTTATTTTTATGGTGAGACAATTCTTGTCACAACGCGACATTCAACCATGATTAACCATGTTCGACTATGATTGACAATGGTTTAAAATGATTGATATTATAAACCAAATGTAATAATGAACCCAAGGGATTGATAATATAAACGCAAATGAACAATAAACCCAAGGGATTAATACTAAAACCCCAATGAACAATAAACCCAAGGGATTAATACTAAAAGCCCAAGGGATTATGAACCCAATGGAATAATATTAAACTGAAGGGCCTAATACAATAGACCCAACAACATTGAAGCATGGGACTAATATTATAAACCCAACATTGGTAAACCCAAATATAAATACTACAATCACTAAAATAAACATGGTTTATTTTGATGGTGAGACAATTCTTGTCATAATGCGACATTCAACCATGATTGACCATGTTTGGCTATGATTGGCAATGGTTTACAATGATTGATATTATAAACCAAACGAAATAATGAACCTAAGGGATTGATATTATAAACCCAAGGGATTAATACTAAAAGCCCAAGGGATTATAAACCCAAGGGAATAATAAACCGAAGGGATCGATATAATAAAACCAAAGGAATAATAAACCCAAGGGATTATTATTTGTTTTCATGGTGAGACAATCATTGTCACAATGTGACATTGAACCATGGTTGGCTATGATTGACAATGGTTTACCATGATCGATATTATAAACCAAAGGGAATAATAAACCCAAGGGATTGATATTATAAACCTAAATGAATAATAAACAAAGGGATCAATACTAAAACCCCAAGGGTTTATGAACCCAAGGAAATAATATTAAACCCATGGGACTAATATTATAAACCCAACATTGTTAAACCCAAATATAAACACTACAAACACTAAAATAAACATGGTTTATTTTCATGGTGAGTCAATCTTTGTCAAAATGTGACATTCAACCAAGGATCTAATATTACAAAACCAACATTGATAAACCCAAATATAAATACTACAAACATTAAAATAAACATGGTTTATTTTGATGGTGAGACAATTCTTGTCACAGTGCGACATTCAACCATGATTGACCATGTTTGACTATGATTGAAAATGGTTTACAATGATTGATATTATAAACCAAATGCAATAATGAACCCAAGGGATTGATAATATAAACCCAAATGAACAATAAATGCAAGGGATTAATACTAAAGCCCCAATGAACAATAAACCCAAGGGATTAATACTAAAAGCCCAAGGGATTATGAACCCAATGGAATAATATTAAACCGAAGGGCCTAATACTATAGGCCCAACAACATTGAAGCATGGGACTAATATTATAAACCCAACAGTGGTAAACCCAAATATAAGTACTACAAACACTAAAATAAACATCGTTTATTTTGATGGTGAGACAATTATTGTCACAATGCGACATTCAACCATGATTGACCATGTTTGGCTATGATTGGAAATGGTTTAGAATGATTGATATTATAAACCAAACGGAATAATGAACCCAAGGGATTGGTATTATAAACCCAAATGAACAATAAACCTAAGGGATTAATACTAAAACCCCAATGAACAATAAACCCAAGGGATTAATACTAAAACCCCAAGGGATTATGAACCCAATGGAATAATATTAAACTGAAGGGCCTAATACTATAAACCCAACAATGGTAAACCCAAATGTAAATGCTACAAACATCAAAATAAACATGATTTAGTTTGATGGTGAGACAATCATTGTCAGAATGCAAGAATCAACCATGGTTTACCATGGTCAATATTATAAACCTAAGGGAATAATAAACCCTTGGGATTAATATGAGAAACCCAAAGGAATAATAAAACAAAGCGATTAATACTAAGACCCCAAGGGATTACGGACCCAAGGGAATAATATTAAATCCATGGGACTAATATTACAAATATTAAAATAAACATGATTGACCATCATTGATTTACATATTGAGACAATTCCTATCACAATTCCATGTTGGGCCATGTTCGACATTATAATAAACCATGTTTAACTCCGGAATAATAAACCCAAGAGATTGATATTATAAACCCAAGGGATTAATACTAAAACCTCAAGTGATTATGAACCTAAGGAAATATTATTAAACAAAAGGGACTAATAATATAAACCCAAGGGAATAATGAACCCAAGGGATTGATATAATAAACCAAAACGAACAATAAACCCATCAGGTTAACAATAAAGCCTCAAGGAATTATAAACCCAAGGAATTATTAATATTAAAAAGTGGAAGAACGAAGAAAACCAATAATTTGATATTATAAACCATTGGGAATTAATGAACCCAAGGGAAAAATATTAGAAACCTGTTGTGCTATACAACAACCCTCCACATTTCAAAATCTTTATATAAAAATTTTAACAAAAAATGGGTCCCGTTTTTAATAAATTTAGCTAAATCAATAGTTCTAAATAATAAGTCTTTTTGCTTTTATGATAGCTTCAATAATAATCACATTTTGTAGAAAATCCATATGATACATGAAAATCCTTATGATGAGGTCCAATCCAATGGTTCATTGTCACAATGTGACATTGAACCATGGTTGGCTATGATTGACAATGGTTTACCATGATCAATATTATAAACTGAAGGGAATAATAAACCCAAGGGATTGATATTATAAACCTAAACGAATAATAAACAAAGGGATCAATACTTAAACCCCAAGGCTTTATGAACCCAAGGAAATAATATTAAACCCATGGGACTAATATTATAAACCCAACATTGTTAAACCCAAATATAAACACTACAAACACTAAAATAAACATGGTTTATTTTCATGGTGAGGCAATCTTTGTCAAAATGCAACATTCAACCAAGGGACTAATATTATAAAACCAACATTGGTAAACCCATATATAAATACTACAAACACTAAAATAAACATGGTTTATTTTGATGGTGAGACAATTCTGGTCGCAATGCAACATTCAACCATGATTAACCATGTTTGGATATGATTGACAATGGTTTACAATGATTGATATTATAAACCAAACGTGATAATGAACCTAAGGGATTCATATTATAAACCCAAATGAACAATAAACCCAAGGGATTAATACTAAAAGCCCAATGAACAATAAACCCAAGGGATTAATACTAAAAGCCCAAGGGATTATGAACCCAATGGAATAATATTAAACAGACAGGCCTAATACTATAGACCCAACAACATTGAAGCATGGGAATAATATTATAAACCCAACAATGGTAAACCCAAATATAAATACTACAAACACTAAAATAAACATGGTTATTTTGATGGTGAGACAATTCTTGTCACAATGCGACATTCAACCATGATTGACCATGTTTGGCTATGATTGGAAATGGTTTACAATGATTGATATAATAAACCAAACGGAATAATGAACCCAAGCGATTGATATTATAAACCCAAATGAACAATAAACCAAAGGGATTAATAGTAAAACTCCAATGAACAGTAAACCCAAGGGATTAATACTAAAATCCCAAGGGATTATGAACCCAATGGAATAATATTATACCGAAGGGCCTAATACTATAAAACCAACAATGGTAAAACCAAATGTAAATACTACAAACATCAAAATAAACATGATTTAGTTTGATGGTGAGACAATCATTGTCAGAATGCAAGAATCAACCATGGTTTACCATGATCGATATTATAAACCTACGGGAATAATAAACCCTTGGGATTAATATGAGAAACCCAAAGGAATAATAAAACAAAGTGATTAATACTAAGACCCCAAGGGATTATGAACCCAAGGGAATAATATTAAATCCAAGGGACTAAGATTATAAACATTAAAATAAACATGATCGACCATCATTGAATTACATATTGAGACAATTCCTATCACAATTCCATGTTGGGTCATGGTTGACATTATAATAAACCATGTTTGACTCGGGAGTAATAAATTGAAGCGAATGATATTAAAAACCCAAGGGATTAAACTAATAGCCCAAGCGATTATGAACCTAAGGTAATATTATTAAACAAAAGGGACTAATAATATAAAACCAAGGGAATAATGAACCCAAGGGATTGATATAATAAACCCAAATGAATAATAAACGTAAGGAATTAACAATAAAACCTCAAGGGATTATAAACCCAAGGAATTATTAATATTAAAAAGTTAAAGAACGAAGAAAACCAATAATTTGATATTATAAACCATTGGAAATTAATAAACCCAGGGTAAAAATAATAGAAACCTGATGTGCTGTACAACAACCCTACCCATTTCAAAATCTTTATATAAAAGTTTTAACAAGAAATGGGTCCCTTTTTTAATAAACTTAGCTAAAATCTATAGTTCTAAATAATAAGTCTTTTTGCTTTTAGGATAACTTCAATAACAATCGCATTTTGCAAAAAATCCATATGATACATAAAAAATCCTTATGATGAGGTCCGATCCAATGTAAACGTGAAACAAAACCTTATCATAAGATAAACTATAAATGAAACATATTGCATCGCGCACATCCTTTGGCTAAAAGATGGACTTAACGTTTCCTTTGGCATTCCCCGATGCGATAACACAATCGGAAAGCACATATCACAAATTTCTTAAGGAAACATTCCATGGGGTCATACAACTCCGCTGATGCAACAAGGCAATCACAATTGCACATCGCTAAGGTCCTAAAACACATAACGAATGCCCATTTGAGATCCACCAATGCAATTTCATCATCATAAATAAAGGCGTGCTTTTCAATAAAGTGGAAATAGTACGGTTAAATGAATGCTTGCAGGTTTTAAGAGCATAAATCATTAGTAAATGAGAAATAAACAATTTATTGATTTCTTAAATATTATCCCGCCTACCTATGACAACTCACTCTTTATCGCAATCAGAGCTATACGAAGGAAACAGCTAAAGTGTAAAGTTTGGCCTATCGATGTGCGATATGTGATTATTGCTAATCGTTGATCGGGAAACTCATGATATTTACTTTAAAGAACCATTATCAATATGTGCAATGTGACATATCATTATGGCATTTAATGATCACGATTGGTAGTTGCCGAAATCATTAATAAATCAATTATAGTTGAATCCTTCGAGGATTTCATCCATGGTAACATAATATATGAAATTCATATCACTTATTGCGCTTAATTTATGTTAATCTTGTGTATTGTGCATTATCTTGGAGTAGATTTTCTCCTCTGTTACGGTCATCTGTTTATTTTGCATAGTAAGTTTGAATTCATCAATTCAACAGAAATGTTGAAGATCAAAGAAAGAAAATATTCTAGTCTTAACCAAAGAGGAACCAGTGAAGAAGGTCTTGATACGTGATACTACCTGCGCTGACCTGGGTAAAGCTTCATGGGAAAGCATATACAATTTATTGGAAGCTAAAGATCCAGAAGTAATTGAAGAAGAAAAGGGAACAACTGATTCCAGTTACAAATCAGAGAATACTCTCAAGGCTTTGGTCTACTCTTTCCTCCACAGAATAGCTGCCCGCGCCAGAATATTACCCTACAATGACTTAGTTAGATGGGTAATCGAGAGCATCAACATAACAGATAGAGCATTTTTTACAACAGATGGAAGGATGTTCAGGTTGTTTAGAGCAGAAGATATCAAAAAGATGTACCATTTGGCGGAACCAAAGAAGCATTACAACAAGGCATTTATCGAAGCCTTTGCCAAACAAAATGATGTCGAATCAGATCCTATCAGGCACTGGAGGCATTACCCAAACAAACATAAGCATGAATAATATTGTATGTATTCCATTGAGTCCAAAGCATCTCCTTACTGCTATGCTAGTGCTATGATATGTACTCTCTTTGGAGTCTTTGATTCCGCTAGGTTTTCAATCAAAATGGTTCCTTTAATGGAGGCAATGGTTAACTCGTATATCATGGATTGGGTAACCATTTTGTCTGATAAAATGGCCAACCATATCCTTGATTATAGAAGAAATAGGTTCGTGACTACCCGGTTAATACCCCCGTTTTATATGAGTGCCTACATTATGGACACTATTTGTTTCAATTCTAATTACCCCATTCTAGGTTGGAAATGGACTCCACAAGACCCAACCCCCATTCACATCTATCATAAGGGATTGTGGAGAACCCATTATAAAAACCATCTGTATAGAATCCATTATGGTTTTGTCTCACTTTTTCATTATTCTATATGCAATAAACCCGCTCCTCGGTTATCCAATGAAGCCAGTGTCGACTTCACATCAATTGGTAATTAGTTTGGTGAAGAAAAGTTCACCCACATTAGACTTTTTGGAAGCACTGCTGCTACAGATGTTCTACCCTTATACATTCCCAATAAACTATTTACCAAGGAAATAGCTTATCAAATCACAGAAGAAGGGATGTCTAGAAACCTAAAGGACTCCAAAAAGCAAATGTGGCCTTCATTCCCCCTCCCATGTGGTACTTTCACACTGCATGACTTCAAACATGCAGAGAAAGAAGTAGAGAAAATAAAAGCGCTAAAGTTAGCAATCATTCCAAAGAGGCAATATGATCCAAAAGCAATAGCTTATAACTTCACCTCTCATGTCAAAATTGCCAAGTTTGAACATGAGAAAGATGATTATGATGATTTGTTCACCTCAGCTGAGTTATTTTCTCAAGTAAAACAACTTGCAAAAATCAAATTGGGAGCAGAGGGAGTAGAAGCATTTCTAAACTTCAGAACAATGAGGTTGCAAACTCTACCGATGGACTTATTAAATACCACCCCTATGCTGCAACATGAAGGCCAAAGTGAAGGAAAAACTACCCAGAAGATTCCTAAAAAGAAAAAGAGCCCTGAAATGCAGAGGACAAAGCAAAAGGACTTCCAAAACCTCACTACACCAAAACCGCCCACAGCACAACAGTCTAAGGTTATTAGTGTTCCGATTGAAGGGACAAGCGGCCTACCCAAAATGTAGCAGGATATAGAAATCATTCCCGAAAATCCCACAGAAGGGATTGTACTAAAAATAGAAGAAATACCACCCCTTGATGTATTCTATAGTCCAAAGCATAGGGTTGTAGTTAAAAGACAGAGGAAAAAGAGGAAAACTAATCAAGGACCTCTTTTAACTCCTCAGGACGAAATGATGAATGTGGTATGGAAGTTAGAAGTCAATCCTTCTGAGGATTTAACTAAATTATCTTAGTATGCAGGGGCTTATACAACAACAACAATGGACAAAGCCTCAGAGGTCAGTCAACTAATTAGGGATAAAGATCAAAGGATCACTCAGCTTGAGATGCAATCGGCAGAAGAACAACAAAATATTAATCAACTAGAACAACAGCTAGCAGAACAAAGGCAACAAAATGAGCAACTTAAAGAACAGTTGAATCTGGAGAAATAGAAAATTGATAAGCAGGCTCTCCAAAAACAATAGAAGTTGTCTCAAGAACTAAGCAGCCTTCAGATAGTGATTGAGCAAGAAAAGAAGGCCAAGGATGATCAAATTTCACAAGTAAAATTACAGATAGAAAAATACAAGGGTTATCCACAGGTTACTGAATTCAAAAAAGAAGCCTTGGAGATAACCAACGCCTTGTCTTAGAAATTGAACATCCTTTCCCATAATATATCTTTGGTCGACCCCTTGTGCAACATCTCTGCATCATTGATTGAGAACACAGTTGACAGAAGATTGGAATTGGAGAAAGTAGATGAAAAAATAACAAACTTTCTCTCTTGGCAAAATTTAAAGGAAGTAATGGTTGCAAATCTGCCAAAAATTCAAGAATCACACAAGGAAATCCTATTTTCAGAATGGGAATCTCAACAAATGAAAGCCGAAAGAGAAACTTCTAGAGCCAGAGCTATAACGAATGGTGTAATCGAATTAGTAAATAACAGTTTACATATGTCTAATTTGATTTCCGATTGCTCTCCAGGTAAACTCCCGAAAACAAAGGCACTAGAACATCATTGGAGACAGGAGCTGGCAAGCAGAGAAAAACAGATCGGAGAAGTTCAGAACTTGACATGGGATGCATTTTTTTTTCTTCTAGTCAAGCCTCATAGACAGCAGATGGCCATGAAATTCCTGTCTGACATGATCAAATGCATGGTTCCTGAACTCTCTGATGCCACCTATACAACCCAGCGAAATTATAGGATGAGTCAGCCTCCAGAAATCCATCCAATGCTAGCAATCTGTGAGTTGTAGGCACAAGAGAAGAAGTTGATTCAATGAATTAGTTCAACTGCCATCGCACTGCTAATTTTATACCAAATCCCAGATTTTCATGTCACAGTTTGAACAAATTATAGAGATTTTTGTTGATAGTAGTTTTTGCTTTTATTTTTTAAGACCCTTTAATGTATTTAGAAAGGGTCCTCAATTTGTATAAAATTTTGACTTGGGAAGTTACATTATTGTACTTCTAAATACTTTTTTTTTATCAAAACGTGCATCAAGGTTTCACATTTTTATCAAGAAGCTTTTTCAAGGCTTGCGGTTTTGCATTTTCTGGAGGTTTTCTCAAATAGCAAAGTGGAATCGAAGTGTTGTTCACACCGGAAGGATTCAAATGCATGCGATACTTCTATCACTGTTTTTGTCTTATTTCCTTATGTGAATGAACACTTCTTTAAAAATTGCTATTGGTGATATATGCATTTTTTCTCAAATAATTCTTTATCATATCATTTTTGAAGATTGAGAATTGTTATATTTCAAAGGATATATGTCAGTGATATATATATTTTGATGGATGTGATAATGTTTTTATAATTACTTTGTTTAATTTCCTAAACAAACTAACCATTACATGAATGCATCTTTCTATTTGATAAGTAAGCCATCTATATGATTATTTGTCTTTTAAGAATAATCAAAGATCGCATTGTTTATAAATTACCCAGCTTAGATAAGAATATTTATATATTTTTGAGTTGTAGGATAAAGACACTGTCATAGATCCATTCCACATGCTTGAAATTTGAAAAGTGAAGCTCATGTTCTTGAAAATGAAGTAAATGTTACTCTGTTGTTTAAGATGCTTGTGGCAATATTAATATTTCCTATAGAAGAGTCAGAATAGATTAGTTTGATTGTGATCTAAACCAAAACCAATATAAGAACCACATTGAAAACCAAGAAGATTTTTCAAGACTTGCACTTTTGCATCTTCTGGAGTTTTTCTCAAAAAGGAAAGTGGAATCGAAGTGTTGTTCACATTGGAAGGATTGAAATCCATGTGGTACTTCTATCACTGTTTTTGCCTTATTTCCTTATGTGAATGAACACTTCTTTAAAAATTGCTATTGTTGATATATGTATTCTTTCTCAAATAATTATTTATCATATCATTTCTGAAGATTCAGAATTGTTATATTTCAAAGGATATATGTCAACGATATATATATTTTGATGACTGCGATAATGTTTTTATAATTACTTTGTTTAATTTCTTAAACAAAGCAATCATTATATGAATGCATCTTTCTATTTGATAAGTAAGCCATCTATCTGATTATTTTTCTTTTAGGAATAATCAAAGATCACATTGTTTATAAATTACCTGGCTTAGATAAGAATATTTAAATCATTGCAACCACAGAAAGAACATTGAGTCTTAACATATATTTTTTGTTTTGTCTACATCAAATAATCCACTACAAAATTGAAGTTCAAAACTATAAAGAAGGCCACAATGTTCTAAGTTATATTTCATAGTGATATGGACTTCAATCGCTCCTCTTCCTTCTTCCTAATTGTAACATATGCGCTATTTTTCATCTTGGCATAACGTTGGAAAGAAAAAGGCGGTGCAATGTGTAAACCATCTATTGATTTCACTCTTGATATGGCTATGAAGGTAAGGCCTTGCTGCTCTTTATTCCCGATATCAATTGATGCTCACTCTAAAGTCAATCCCTGTGACTTGTGGATTATAAGAGCCCATGCCATCTTCAAAGGAATTTGTTTTCGATTTCCTCTTATCACTGGGGTGATAGGGACAATGTTTGGATTGCTTGCATCAAATGGAACACCAACATACTTATAAAAAACAATAGTTGTGAACATTGGAAGTCGAGGTGGCTTAGAGGTAGGCGGATAGAATATATCCTTAACAAAACCAAGTGCACCATTCACCAAGCCAGCTTCAACCCATAAATTACATGTCAACATAACACGCTGACCATGACACAACAAAACTTCACAGTCCAATTGATCATCATCAACACCACCGATTTCTGAACGCCTTGAATATTCAGCAACACATCGTGCTATGCAAGGACACTAAATTATTTGTTGGAAACATGTGAACTGCTACATTAAATAAATCTCTTTCTGTAAGATGCAACCTCACATTAGCCCGAGACATAAGTCCCAATCTTCAAGAACAAGTTCTACGTTTCTTATGTTATTGAGGACTCTATGAAAACAAGATTGTTTCTCATTATTCCCTTGTTGGCGAAAGATTGTGTCAAGAGTGACAACAATGTTGAATTTGTTCCACAAGACTTTCCCTATTGTATTACCTACATACAAAGGCTTATCTCTGATAGGAGGCAGTTGGCCAAGGTCACCCACAAGGATGATGGATCTCCCACCAAAAGGACAATTCTTTTTCTCTGGAAATGCTTCTTGTAACCGAGCATCTATTTGCATAAACAACCTTGATCCCAGAAAGCTCATTTCATCAATCAATATATATCTAACATGTCACATTTCTTCTTGGAATACTGCAAGTGACTGCCCCTGTAGTGGCTACATATCTTTAATTGGGATTTTTAGAGCCGAGTGTATTGTTTTTGCATGTATATTAAAAGTAGCTATTCCTGTTGGCGCAAGAAGAAGCAAAGGGCTTCTTCCATCACTTGATGAATTAGAAAGAGCTTCAAAAATACAATGGATAAGGAAAGACTTCCCAGTGCCCGCAGTGCCCTGAATAATCATAAGAAGAGCTTCACAAATTTCATATTCAGCAAAGTGCCTTAACACAATATCAAAAGCAAGTCATTGTTTTTTTGACAAAGAATCTGGAGATGCAAATGTTTTGTTTGAAAGGTCAACAATATCACCCGCTGATTTTGCATTCCTTATAAAATTAGTAGCTTCCTCTGCAACATCATCAGAAATAGTTGTACTTTCCCAGTCAAAGGATATATCAAAGTCCCTTCGACCAAGGGTGTGAAGATCAAAAACATTCACATTGTTTGGTGGAACCAAACGAGAGAAAATCTGCCATTCTTGAAAATCATCTTCAACATTCATTTCGTGGTTAGAAAAATCACCATGTTCTTCATCTTCAATATTGTCTATAGTTGATGGGTGTCGATCAACATGCCATGCTCGATATCGAAAATTCCTCCAACTTTCAATAATAACTTCAGCTGTAAGGCCAATTTTTGCAGAAATGTCGTGAAATGGCTCGTACAATAGCAATTCTGACTAGCAAAAGGTTTCAAATTCCTCTGAAGCCTCACCAGGAATAAAATAAAACCGTGGCCAAACCTGAAAAACAACATGAAAATCTCTAGGCTTCCATGGATCTTGTTTATGCTTGCTATCAAATGTCCAAGATCTTGCTATTTCTATCAAAGATAGATGAAAAAAGGTCTTTTTTGATAATGTTGAACGAAAGTATTCTTAGATGAACATTGCAATCCATCCCTTGATATTTTCCTAAAAACCTTTCTTCCAACATTTAAGGAAACAAATTCCGACTACAAACAACAAGAGGTAGCTTAAGAAACATATGGCATGTTTCTTCTGCTCCAATGTCACGGTCAACAATCGTTTCTGCAAGAAACTTTCTATATGCACATAAAGCACCATCCTCAGGGCCAATAGAATTTGAAATTATAGTTAACATATGATGATAACTTTTAGACCTTTTTCTGCTTTCGATGAATACTTAGCAATGTATTTCAACACATCATAGCGAGAAAGCATTGGTTGGAAATCAACATTAGATGCCACATTGTTAGAAGGTCAATGTTATGTACATTAAGCCTGTCATCATTTCTTGTTGGCTCATATTTTTTTCTTCTTTGATCATCTATGAATAATCTTGATTCACCAGAAAGATCCCATGGAGCATTGTACCAACATGTTAGAATAGCGCCCTTTTTGGGCAAACAATAATCCACAACGCACTTTGTGTGCCTTTGGAAATAGTTTAACAATTCTTTGTAATCATTATGAGGATTACAAGAGAAAATCTAACTAATATTCAATAGGCAAGGGTCATCATTGAGGCTTCATGGAACCATTATGTTGCGATGATGTATGTCACGTAGATTCCATGCAGTTACATATTTGTCAAAGAACATCTTTGCAAGTTGTACATCAGAACTATTTGACCAATCAAGTATTTCCATGTCAAGAGCACCTTCTATCCATAGGAAACCATGGATATGTGTTGAACCTCTGTGTTGCCACTCATATCTGAAATAAATGAGCATATAGTTACTACAAACAATATAAATAAAATCACAATAAAAGTTGAAAAAGTATAGAAAAAATTCAACACAAACCTGTACCAAAAGTCTTTAGCTTTAAGATATTTTTGGATAACTTCCTCTCAAAAAATATTGAATCTGTGGTGCATAAATGCCACAACAATATGAGGGTACTGGATAACATTCTCAATTTTCATATGATGCTCATTTGAAGAACAAGAATGTGAATGTATGGGCATGAGGTTATGCAACTCTCGCCACTTTGTGTCAGCTACACTCAAAGTAAAAAATAAAGATGGACATCCTAACTGAGTAATCATGTCCGTCAATTCAGATCGACACTTAGTCTAGTATGCCCTTGTACCTCTTAGAGAAGAACCAAACTGCATAAGATGCTTAGCCAACTTATTATCTGGTAAATTAGATAGTTGGTGACACAACTCCTTTACTATTGTAGGTGAGTTATCATGTAAATGTTTCTTTGCAAAAACTGCAGCAGTTGCTTGGCTCTGATGCTACATTATCATGTTTAATAGGTAATATCGAAACTGAGGATGGCTTCCAAATCTCTGATCATAGTACCTAAGAAGATGCAATGCATACTCATGAACTTCAACACTACAAATATGTGGTTGCAACCAATTAGCATCACCAGTGGGGAACAATGTTGGGAATGCCATATCGAACAGCCCCTCTGTATTATATTCATTCACTGGAGAGGTTCCAATAGTGGGCCAATCCATGTCTTGAACATGTGAAGAATGAACATTATCAAGAAATGCTCTAATTTCTTCCACTTCTCTGTGTTCATTTGGTAGGTGAGCAACAAAGGAAGAAGGATGAGAGGGCAAATGCTCAGCATGAAACTCTTCATTATTAGTTTCATTGATCTCAGATTATTCAATATGACAATCAACAAATTTAAGCCTGGAGGAGACATCTGTTGATCCTTTGGGCAGAGCATTCACTGAATCATAATCAATTACAACATCTCAATAGTATTGATCACACTAGATTTTGAAAAGCAATTCATCCATCACTCGAGATCTTTTGACATAACATTCATAATATTTAGACTCAGTGCCATGTCTCCTCATAATTAGAAAGTCAATATCTTCAACACGTCGGGGAAGCCTTCGTACAATTGTAGAAATATCTTGAGGAAAGCTAATTGTATGACCACTATACTTATATTTCCCACCTCGAGCATGTGTCACTTGCAAAATGGGATTCACACGTGCTATTAGCATTTCTTCGACTTGAGTAAGAGCTCTTAAAATATGAGGTTGCTCACCAGGATCCATGTTATTATACTGAGAAAAATGATGGGCTCCTCTTTCACTCTTACATTGTCTGCAAACAAGTCCTTTAGAATGTCTCACAACAAGGATTCCGGGATATGATTCTTGGCAAATGTGTCACATCTGGACAACTGACAAGCTATATATCTTTGCTCGAAACCTTTTATGCACTGCAATCATGTTTTCATCAAAATGAATATGATCTCTACTCGCCGAACCATGTTGAAAACCATTTCGATGAGTAAAATCTCTTCTAAAATTTCTTTCATCTTCAAGAAAATGAGATTCCCTTTGCAAATTTGAAGCATGTGGAATGCATCTATGAGAATGTGTTTCCAAATTTATGGTGTGCATTTCGCAAATCTGAGAGGATGTAAAGGTCTCTTTTTCATAAAAGACTTTAAAGTTTAATTTGCAACTAATTATAAATGAACAACATGAAAAGAATCGAATGCATTGAAAATTTACATTTCTGTCTTCATGTGGATGAGGGTTATGAGATGGTTGCTCCTGGATTCTAAGAATAGTGGATGGAACATTTTTGCATGTAGTTTCTTTGCCTCTATTCAAATGAGTTGTTTCCTGTTTCAAAAAAATAAAATACGTTATAAAACTAAATGTCCAAAAAAGAAAGATTCAAAAATTGAAAATAAATCAAATACATCTACAATAGTTTTACAATTTGATTGTTTGGATTCCAATTGGCCAACCTAACGAGATGACATCATGGTTTCTCCATGAAATGTTACAAAACACAATTTCAAGGCAACTGTAAATGAGAAAATGAGAAAAATATCAAATCCACTCAACATTTACATTTGTTTGGCGATGTGGATGAACGCTATGAGATAGTTCCTCTTCACTTCTAACATCAGTAGATGTAACATCTACGAAGTTAATTTCTATGCCTCTATTGGAATGACTTATGTCCTGTTCAAAGAAAATAAAAAAGCCATAAAATCGATTGTCCAAGAAATTAAAATTTTAAAAAATGAAAAGAAAATCAAAAACACTGAAAATTTATATTAGTCTGGAATGTAGCTGAACAACTACTATTGCAGCGAAAACCAAAATATAATTGTGTTACCTCCATTATGCCACGTGAAATGCTATCAGGGATGACTAATTCTCTTGGTGGGACCACATTACTTTGAGAAGTAGGATTTGAAGGTATTTTGTTTCGAGTAGCTGAATCCAAATTATCAAACAAATGGCCAAGTAAACTATCATTGAAATCATCACACAAAATGTCATCGTTACCTCAACCACATCTTATTTGCATCCTTTGGCCATCAGAACATGAAATTGGACACACGGAAGGGTTAGGGTGGAGATTTTCATGCACAATATTGATATGTCATTCTTCCCAATTGCAAGATGTTTCCCCAATGTTATGAACATTTTCAGAAAAGCATCGAACAACAAGACTATGCTGAGGAGGAGCATATCCTGATAATGAACTATCAATAGGAAATTTTCTTTCCATTATATCGTCCATACTACAATACTTACAAGGAGCTATAGAATCATTTTGAAGAGTGGATTCACTCGTTTTTCTCTTATATGTAGCTCTCCTATGCTCATTTATTGCATCCTTATTTTGTTGATACCACAAACAATGACTTTCATTAGACCTCTCACGTGATTGTGATGAAAAAGTTCTTTTTCTTGCACGCATGCTTGTGCCTTCAGATGACATGTCTACAATGAATAATAATTATTCATCATGCAATCATAAACATGGAACATAAAAAGTGTTTATCTTATTTTTTTCCAATCGTATAAACTTATGAAAATGTATAAGGCTTTTTCCAAATGCCTAAAAACAAAAACAAAAATTTCAAAATGGCAAAAGAAACAAATGAATTCTTCCAAATGGCTCAAACAAAAAAAGAAGTCTAAATTTCCATGTATCATATTATAATCAAAATGGAACCCATACTATTGTGACACAAGAATCTAAAAATTTGGAACTATATATACTATCAAAATATAAATATAAATATTAAAATGAACATAAACATATAAAATTGTTTGAGAATCAATGACAAAAACCATTACAAATATAATATATAACATAAATCATAGAAATTATAATTATAAAAACAAAGAACTAAGCATAACATTGAGAAACATCTACATGTAAATAAGAAAACTTTAGCGGAAACAATATTAAATATTTTACATCACAAAGATCGATACAAACATAATTTTAAAGTATTACCATAAAGACACATAGTATGTATAGAGAAAAAATGGAAATATTTTCCACAACCATAGAGAGTATATAAAATGGAAATATTTATAAGAACTCCTAAGAATACTAATATCCTAAGAATCCATCACCATATCCAATGGTGGAATCTCATCAACAGAATCCATACGGGCAGCAATTGCAAAAACATCTCCATACTCAATCAGATCATTGCAGTCCTCTTGTGTTGGGTACCAAAACCGAGACATCTGCTCATTAGTTGAA
The DNA here is from genome assembly GCA_031772625.1 of Pinus tabuliformis. Classification (NCBI taxonomy): domain Eukaryota; kingdom Viridiplantae; phylum Streptophyta; class Pinopsida; order Pinales; family Pinaceae; genus Pinus; species Pinus tabuliformis. The sequence continues at coordinate 335,443,500 of CM062815.1, read as the reverse complement.
TTATCAATATCTATTGGAAAACAGATGTGAGTTACCATGTCATATAATAGGAAAGGAACTTCACTGCAGTTTCACATAAGAACCAGACCATGGACTGTTTGGAACGGAAGATAGCCAGGACATTTGCTATTTATATCTGCAGAAATTTCTTCCAACAACTTCCATCTGAAACCCCAATCATCTTCAAAGTAGTCAATTCTTCGTTCAAAACATGGTTGACCAAATTGGAAATGATCTAATTCTTCAATTGACCATACAGAAGTGGACCCATCATTGACAAGGCATATCAACTGATTCATGTATATTGCTAACGACATACAACGTATGTCACTAATTGGAACAAATGAAAAACACCACTCATTATTTATTACGTCAAACTAGTAAATTGTATACCCGTACCGAGGATAATCTTTATACTCCTTGTCGAGATACAGCCAAAACAATTTACTTTTATAAAACACCACATTCTTGGGCGGTGAGGTGCCACCAAATGGAACAACAACCCTTTTCCACACCCTATGAAGGCTACTACAAACATACAATTCAGACTGCATTCCGTCATAGATATGTTTTAGAACAACCCAATCATATTTTTTGCTACTTACATTTTCCAATAATGAAAAGAACCTTGAGTCTCCGATTCGTACCGGCCCTGTGTTTTTAAATGCCTTTGTAAATGGATTCATTACAAAATAGTTGTGTGTTTGGGAGCATTTTGTTGGTAAGGATAAAACCACCATTGGTCCAACAACACACTCTACTCTGTATCTTGAATCAATGAATCCAAAATGAAATTGATATATGTGGCCATTCTGATTAAGGTATTGGGTAGCAAAACAATTGTCTTCACTATTGAGGAAACAAATGAGAAATCCAAATTGGTTCATGGAGACATTCTTGCAATGCAAAAAGAAAGAAGGGTTCTACAAAGCATTCTTCCATTTTTTAAATACAGTGCCAAACTTTATCACAACCGATAAAGGGAGCCACAGCAAGACAAGTTCAAGAACTTCGAATGGAAGAGAACTCCAAATAGTTGGATCCATGATGAAAGAGTGAAATCACCTAACAGTGAAAAAAAAAGGGCATTTGATATCAACAAAACAATTTAATGTTGAATGAAATTAAAAGTAACATAAATACATAATTTACCACACACAATTTTCCATTTTGTTGAGACTATGTTAACTGAAAACATAGTAAAGGATCATGAATCCACCATGATGATAGGCACAATGCAAATAGCCATGGAAGTTGTTGAGACAGTTACTAAGAAGAAAGGGCATCTGCTGAAAGATGTTAAGAAGGAAGCAACGTATGCAAACAATTTAACCTTGGGAGAAGGAACACTAACAGAGGAGTGTTTTACAGAGGATGACCAATCTTTTGAAGCTGGAAGAGGTATGGAGAAGTATCTTTCATAAGATTAAAAACTCTCAAGTAAAGGAGGATGGAGAATGTCTGTTAAATGAGAGAAGCAGTGATTTATTGCAGCAGAAAGAATTTGATAATACATTGATATTTGAAACTGTGACAACATAGGAACAAGTTGTTGTGCAAGAAGGAGATGAAGTTCAGTTTGAAGAGCTAATATGTGAAGCAATAGTTGAGATTGTTGAACCTTGTGATTTCCAAACTAATAATTTGTGTATAAATGCAGGAAACATAAGTAATGATGAAACACTTTTAAAGTGTCACAGAGAAATTGCATTGCTTACACTTACTTTGTAATTATGTATTCATTTATATATATGTCTAGATATTTAATCCCAAATTTAATAAGTGTAAGCATCGAATGGTGCAAGATGAGCGAACTATATCATTCTATATGTGTGTGTGTGTGTGTGTGTGTGTGCAAGTGAAGTGCAGCAATCACACAAAGAATACATAAAGAGGAGGATCAAGATGGGGTGTTGAATCCATTAGAAGGACCAATCAAAGCGCAGGAGGAAGAGTGCATGGCAAAATAACAGTGGGACGAAACCTTCAAAGAAGAGCAAAAATGAAGACTTAGCATATATTCTAAGTAAAAGGAATGAGCGGAGGAGCGAAGATTGATGCTCAGAACTGTTAGATCTGGGAAGATCAACCGCTGAGATCGAATCGGGAAGGTGAAATATCACATCGCCGGGGTCATTATATAGTTTAACTCCCCCAAGTGGAAAACCCAATTACGCTAAGAAATGCTGAAAAACACAGTTGGAACCAAGTGCTAGAATTGAAATATTATAGGCAATGGTTTATATCCCTATGGGGTTCATAAAGATATCGGATAGCGGAAGGAGTCTGGCATTGAGGTTGAGCGATATGCGATCACGCAAGTTAATCTTCATTATTAGATCGCAGATCGAATCAGGAAGGCGAAATATCGCATCGACGGGATCATTATACAGTTTAACTCTCGCAAGTGGAAAACCCAATTACACAAACAAATGGTGAAAAACACAGTAGGAATCAACTGCCAGACTTGAAATATTATAGGGAATGGTTTATATCCCTATCGGGTCCGTAAAGATATTGGATCGACGTATGGAAGTGGAAGGAGTATGGCATTGAGCTTGAGCAATATGTGATCGCGTGACTTAATATCAAGCGTCGGATCGCGGACCAGATCAACGGTCAAGATCTGATCACAAATCGCAATCAGAGGAAGTGCAGATCAGAGTGTGCAATGGAAAGGCTTGGAGACCTGGAATCGATGGGCGTATTCCGGAATGTTTGATGCTCCTGCTAATATCCTGCAAAAACCTTGACCTTTAACAAACTTTGCTGGCTTTATTTCTAGATCATATTCTTGGAGAGCTGCGACCCAATTTGCCCTCTTTTCTCCCAATTCCTTTTGGATTAATAGTTGCCTAACTGCTGAGAAAGGAACTATCACTTTAGTATGGGTTTTTAAAAGAAAGGGTCGATAATGTTTGACTGCTTTAAAGACAGCAAAAGCTTGTTTCTCAATATCGGAATAGTTTAATTCGGCGCCTTGAAAGTTTGAACTGAAGAACGAGATGGGCGCTTCCAAATTGTCATCATTCAACTGGGTGAGCACTGCTGCGTAAGATAAGTCGGATGCAATGGTATATAATATAAAATGATTAGAAAGATTTGGAGTATTCAGAGCTGGGACATTGATTATTGATTGCTTAATATCATTAAAAGCTTGCTTTTCCTCTAATCCCCATCTGAAGGTTGAATTATTTTTAATCATCGTTTGTAGTGGTAGTACAATCTGTGAAAAATCTGGAACAAATCATTTAACGAAATTAATCTGCCCTAGAAACGACTGCATCGATTTTTTGTTGTGCGGAAAAGGAATTTCAGAAATTTCCTTAATTCGATCAGGATCTACATAAATGCCATCTTTAGATACAATAAACCCTAGAAGCTTACCCTGGTTGAGAGCAAAGAAAGACTTTTTCAAGTTGAGAGAGATACCATATGTTTTGCATCGTTGAAAAATCTGTTTTAAATCATGCAAATGGTTATATCTCTTTTTAGAATACACAGTAATATCATCGAGGTAGACGACTACTGTCCGGTTAATTAACCCTCTAAAGGCTGTATCCATGGCTCTTTGGAATGTCGCTCCTGCATTTATGAGTCCAAAAGGCATCTTTTGATATGCATAAGTTCCCCATTTTGTCCTGAATGTAGTCTTTAGTTGGTCATCAGGATGGACCAACACTTGATTATATCCTGAGAAACTGTCGAGAAAGGACATTAATTCAGATCCTGCTACCGATTGGAGGATTTGTTCCATGGTAGGCAGTGGGAAATTATCTTTCAAGCTTGCCTTATTCAAGTTTCTGAAATCAATACAGATTCGAATGTCGCCGTTTTTCTTCCTGACTGGTACCATATTGGAGACCCAGTTTGAGTGTCGGACAGGGAAGATAATCTTAGCTTTTAGGAGCTTATTAAGTTCCGACTTTATTTGGCTCTCCAAATTCGGGTGTATTTTTCTTAACTTTTGCTGGATAGGTTTTTGATCGGGAAGCATAGGAATAGTATGTTGTATGATAGATGTATCATATGTCTTGAGGTCGTCATACTTCCAAGCAAAAACTTGCTTGTTTTTCCTTAAGAGTTTGATGAATGCTTCCTTTTCTTCTATAGAAAGTCCTAGTCCTAAGTTGATATTTTGAGGAGCTTGATCTGTTCCCAAATTGATCGATTCAAACCTAAGAGTAGAGCTTTGGAGTTTTGCATTAATTACAGATTTGAACCTATCTTTAATGTCATAAAGGTCTTCGAGCTTTACTACAGGCTTAGGAATCGCGTTATCTTGAGATGTTTCTTTCATTTGAGAATCATGGTCATGCTCTTCAATGATTTGATTGTCATAAGACTTTTCAGAGGTTAAGAATTGCAAGATGTCCTCGTCATGGTTGAAAACCCTCCAGTTAGTGATGTTATCGGGAACTGAAGGTCTAAAAATTAATTCTATAGAAAATCTATCAAGGCTATAGTCTTCGGAAGGGAGGAGTTTGGAAGCTACGTTGGCTAGTAAATCAGCTGTTGAGTTTTGTGATCTTGGAATTGAAGAAATGTTGAATGCTGAGAAATGCAAAGTAAGATCTTGCACTAGTGATTGATAATGCTTAAGGTGGCTTGAAAGGCAATGAATTGTATTTCTTACCTGTTTAACAATGATCTCACTATCGCTGAATACTTTTATATATTGGACTTTAAGGTCAATTGCCTTATATAGTCCCTGCACTAGAGCTTCCTATTCGGCCGTGTTATTGGTGCATTCAAATTCTAATCGACAGGATAGCATTGTTTTTTCGCCTTGCGGACTAACCAAAATGCAACCTGCTCCTGAGCCCTCACTGGACTTAGAGCCATCAAAATACAAAGACCAAAATAAAGGAGAATCAACAAAAATATTCACATCTTTTTTATTTGCGTTGAAGCATTTGGATAAATTGGTTTGTGAAAAATTTTCTACTTGAGATGTACAATGGTTAACTGAAAAAGGGGAAGATTGGGCAACAAAGTTGCCAAAGAATGATTCTGAGGAATAATTTCCCAAAATGTTGTTGTTGAAGGCCACAGGCTGGTTTTCTTGTTCGAAATCGGTTACTGTGTGAGTCATGTGTTTCTCACGGTCGATCCTTATTTGATTTGGCTTACCCTTGTAGGGGAGCCACATATGTGACCAATCCGTGGAAATGTATCCATGCAGTTTCTCAGACCAATCTCTGCTCAAAATTAAACCATAGAATTTAGGTATGTCAGCAATCAAAATATCTATTCTCTGTACTATTCTGGGATCAGCAGACAACCTGATAGTCACGGAATTAATTTCTCCTATAACCTGCACTTTGGTTCTGTCTAACTGTACAATATGAATTGCGGACTTCTGGGGTTCTATGTTCAGTTTAGAACAAACTGAAGCTGGCATAATATTAGATGAAGCCCCTGAATCAATTAAACAGTTATGCAGATTTCGATTATAGATTTCATAGGTGAGCAAGAAAGGTGGGATATGAGAATTGGATCTATCTTCGATCAGAACCGAATCGGTAGCTTCGACCATATCTGGAGGGGGTTGTCCTGAATCATTAGCAGCTTTTGAACTGGGAAGAGGAGAAGAGGGGACAGCGTTAAATTCTCTTAGGAGCAATTTCTGCTGATGTTTTAACTTACTTAGTTCAAACATGGTTATGTTTGCCTTAGTCTTTTTCATATCATCAACAATATTATACTCCATGGATTCAGATACCACTAGTGTCTTGGATGTTGAAGGAGAGTTAGAAATTGGAGGCTGGTTTTGAGGGGCTGCTACCGGAGACTTCTTTGGAAGAACTTTTTCTTTTGGTGTGGCAGCACCTGCACTCCTCTTTTTTGTAGTTGTTTGAGTAGGTTCAGAAGCGATTTTACTTCTTGTAGTAACAGGAAAAGCTTCTTCTTGATTCTCGGTGTCAGAATTTGGGAGTATGAAATCCCACATGCCGTGACACTCAACTACTTCTTCATCATCCGTTTGAGAGGTTGATTCCTCTTCTTCTTCTTCCTGTTCAGAGTCTGCATTAGATATAACATTGGGTGGCTTTGTTTCAGTTTTCTTGAAAGTTCTAAATGGTCTTTTGTTCGAAGTTTCGGCCACCTGTTTTTTAATTTCAACCATTTCATTAGACAATGTTTTAAGGACCTTTTGTAAACCTTCCATGTCGTATGGGTCCTTTGGGGTCTTTTTCTTAGAATCTTCTTTAAATGAAACTTTTTTGGATTTTCTATCCTCCATGGCAGCTTTCTTCTCTAGAGCATTAATACGCTTTTCAACTGCACGTGCTTCCTTCATATTTTCAGCTAAGGTAGGTTTGCCAGCCCTGTCAACAAAAATAGCTATATTGGAAGGGAGGGCAGTAATGTACCATTCGCTCGTAATTTGTTCACTTGGTTTCGAAGCGGTGGGGATTTTATTTAGGAGTTTGTTGAATCGAGCATTAAACTCCTTTATTGGTTCCCTATGCTCTATTCTCAAATTGGAGAGGTCGTTTATTAAAGTCGCCAGAGACCTGTCATCTCCATATTTGGTAAGGAACTGCTCTTGGCATGTGGTCCAGCTGGTAATAGAACCAGAAGGTAAAGAGAAGTACCAGGATCCTGCCGATCCTTGCAGGGTATAAGGGAAAAGTCTGACAACAACATCTTGTTCTGTCACTCCTTTTAAGTTAACTGCTAACATGAAATTGTTAATATGTTCTTCAGCTTGTGTTCCGTTATCTGGATTAAATTTAGGCAACCATTTTTCGGGAGCATCAGGTAGATCATGTAATGGTCCGGGCATATTGACTGCACCTGGCGTAGTCCATGGATCTGCCATTATGCTGGCGATAATAGTTGTTACTACTATTGGTATTCCAGATGACTGAGGAGAAGAAGTTGTTGGAGAGAGAGTAGCTTGAGATGCTGTAGTACTTATTCCCTGATGAACAACAATGTGTAACGGAGGAGTGGATGGTTGACTTCGCAGAGGAGGAGTTGAGATGGAAGATATGGAAGAAAGATCTTCACTATCAGATACTTCAGTAATCTTCTTAGCCTTTTTCCTTTTCGGTAAAGGGAACTCAGTAGGTTCAATACCGAGTTTTTCGCTCTGAAGTCTGGTAAGTGGATGGGATAAGTTTAACTGCGAGGTCACACTGCTTTGTGATACTTCAGATTTCTGAGGTGAAATCGAGAAGCTCTGAAGTTTATGGATAAGAGACTGAACTTCAGGGGATTCAAGACTTAAATGTTCTGAAATATGATGGGTATGAGCAGTGGTGGTTGATTCCTCTTTTTCTCGATTGTGTGCCGGAGAACCAGCATGTGATTGAGAAGGGGAAGAGGATTTGGAGGGAGAATTACTCTTAGAATGGTTTGCAGATTTGGACCTACTTGCCATTCACAGTCGAAGGCCCTCCTTCTAGCGCCAAAAATGTTGATGCCCCGAAATTCGTTGCAACAACATCGGGGAAACCACCCCGTCCGGAACTTAGTGCAGCTCCTTTTCCGTTTGGAATAGTGGCTCCGACTGGGGATAATGGGACCAGTTTCCCAAAGATTATAAGTAAACGGGATGGATGAATGATTTACGATATAAGGTGATAATAAATAAATAACTAAACTACAAAAGAAATATAATAACTATAAGCTAATCCCGGGACTCATCGATTCATTTGAATACAGCGTTTGATAATTTAGGCTTACTGGCAGGCATATAGATGACACTAACAATAAGCATAAATGTTTAAATCATTTAAGATTGCTTTGCATAAGTAGTTATGCAGAGCGATAATAGCGAATTACTGCACTCAGTCATTTATATCATTGTTATGCGCATGATTAAAAGAGATAACAAATCACAAAACATTCAATAGTGATATGAAATGCAGACTTGCTGTTATATTGCATACATGTAATCAACAATAGCAAAAGTAATAACACAACAATTCATATAATAGAAAAGAGAACAGATACAGATAATAGTACCATGCAAGCTGTTTGATCAATCCAATATATTAATCGCTATGTCACGGTTCTTCCTTCAGACCAGAAAGCATTCCAAGCAAACGACAATAGTGCACAATTTACTTAAAACAGCCTTCCAAGTAAAATTAAGAACCAGTGGTCGAGTTTCAAAAAGAATATAGACTGAAGCACAATAGTGCAAACTTCAGCCTTTAAGTCTTTTACAAAATTTTACGACCCTTTCCAAAACAATGAAAGGGTCTATAAATACTATGCTAATCTAAATATCTAAATATCTAAAACTGAAAAACAACTAAATCGGCATTAACAAATATCATTTTGCATTTTAGTGATTCGGCAGTCGGCGGCGATGCTTCAGTCAGAGGTCTCTTTGCCTTTACTCCTTCGCTGACATATCGCCAGCATTGGCTCTACTTCTGGTGGAGTATTGAGGCGTGAAGTCAGCTGTGCATCATATGTGGCATCTTGAATATCGGCAATCAGGTATCGGAGAGCATCTGTTAGAAAATTAAGAGCCGACCTTTGAGAATGTGGTTTAATCAGGAAAAGCCAGTATGCATCGGCGGTCAAGGTATTTACTCCAGCAATTAACCGCCCTTGTTTCTCCAGATTAGGGTAATTCCTGTGCTCCAGCATGTTTGCCGTTGTTATGTTTCCAGGTGTGCATTGTGAAATCATGTTTGCCAGATACAATGTATCATTGACTAGATTGATCATGTTACTGGCAATCATTTTGCATCTGGAGGCTGCTCTTTCTGCTTTCATCATCTGTGTGTTCCATTCCATGAAGAGTATGTCCTTGTATGTTACACAGATTCGGGAGAAATTTGCGGCTTGCCCTTCTGGAGTGTCTTGCCATTCAATATACTCTGTTATATCGTCTTCAGCCTGATCCAACTTACTTCTGGCTTTCTCGATTTGTTCACACACTGTTGTAGATGTTTCACACAGTGATTCAGCTTCAATAAGTTGTTGGCATAAGATCCTGATTTGAGATATCAGTGCACTGTTTATTCGAGTTGCCTCTGCTCTGAAATCATTGATACTCTGGGCGCTCTTAATACCTTCAAGCTGAGCTGATAGCTGAATTATTTGCTCGTCTTTAGCTTGTATCATCAGCTCATTCGATGCCTTCAACTGGGATAATGCCTCTGACAATTCTTTTTCTTTCTGAATGTCACTTTGGTCTATCCTCAGTTGTTCAATTTGCTGGGTTAACAAATGATTCTCTTGTTGTTGGGCCAGCAATTGTTCCTCTGCCTGCGCTGCCTTATTCCTTGCCTCTATCACTTCTGCTTGTAATGCGTATATCTCATGCTCTTTAGTCTTCAAAAGAAGACTTACTTCGGATGCTTTGTCAATAGTTGCCACTGAATAAGCTCCCGCAAATTGCGATAGCTTTGTCAGATCTTCAAAGGGATCCAATTCTCCCTTCCAAACCACATTGCCCGTGATTGTTTGCTCAGGCAAAATAGAAGGTTGATCAAGCCTTCGCCTTTTCCTCGAGCGCCTTACAACGGCTCTATGCTTTGGGCTGTAGAAAATGTCTAGAGGAGGAATTTCCTCCACCTGAAGATCAATTTGATCGGATGAGTCTTGAGTGATTACCTCTACATTCTGTACCATGGGTGAGCCGCTGGTTCCTTCTAGAACCGGAGAAGAAGTAGTATTGGGAGTCTTAGAGGCGTTTGAGTCTTTGGAGGCTTCCTTACCACTTATAATGGAATCGAATTGGTTCCATTCTTTAATTAATTCAGGATCAGTAGAGATTTGCTCGCTTTGTTCTGTGTGAGCTTTACTTTGTTCTTTCTCCCTTTCAATCCTCTGCTGTTCCTCCAATGCCTTCCGCTGTTGCTCCTCTTGTGCTCTTTGCTGCTGTTCCTCCAATTCCCTTTTCTGCCTATCTTCCAGTTCTTTCTTTGCTTTCTCTTCTTCTTCTCTTTTCCTCTGTTCTTCTAACTCCTTTTGCTTTCTTTGCTCTTGTTCAATTTGTGCTTTTTGCTGCCTTTCTATCTGCTCTCTTCTTTGCTTCTCTGCTTGCAGCTTGTTTTGCCTTTCCTCCTGTTGTCTATCATATTCTTTAGTTGTAACAGGAGATAGGTGTATTTGCTGCTGACCAGACTCGCTTGAGGAAGATGTTGGGGTTGTGGATAATAAATCTAGAGGCAAAGTTTGCAACCTTTGCTTTCTAAGTTTATTAAATTTAGTTAACTCCACATCTTCATATCTCAGTGAAGCGAGTTGTCTGACTTGGCTTATTGAATCGGCACTCATGAACAGGTCGTCAAACTGGTCTTCTTGATGAACAACCTTTGACAGCTTGGCCTGTTCCAAGGCAATGAAAGCAGTCTTTTTTGGATCATAAAGTCTGTTTGGAATAGAAGCCAGGGATATCAATTGGAGTTTTGCTGCTTCCTTTTCTGCATGTTTGTAATTCAGCAGCGTATAAACTCCAATTATTAAAGGAAAAGAGGGCCACCCTCTCTTCTTCTCCTCCTTGAGAGTTTGTGTGACACTCTCAGACATAATCTGGTAGGAGATTTCCCGGGCTAACAGTTTATCTGGGACGTACAGGGGGAGGACATGTGGCCTAGCCTTGCTTCCAAAAACTCTAATATAGGTAAAATGCTCTTCGCCGAACCTATGGGCTACGGCTGGGAGATCAAAAGAAGCTTCATAGGAAATTCTAGGGATAGGTCTGTCAAAAATAGAATAGTGAACGGGAACCATAAAACCATTGCAAATTTGATACAAATGGTCTTTGTGGGAGGGTTTCCACAATTTCCGATGGTACAAGTGAATGGGTGTTGGGTCATGGGTTGTCCATCTCCAACCAAGGACAGGAAACTCAGAATTAAAACAAAGGGTATCCATAATGTAAGCAGAGTAATAGAAGGGTGGGATTTTTCTCTCAGTGACTCTGGTTTTGGCCCTAAACTCACGAATAGCTATGACCAATTTATCAGACAAAATAGTGGCCCAATCCATGATTATACTATTGACGACCGCTTCCATTAAAGGAACCATATCAATATGAATATTTGCAGAGTCATGAAATCCCCACAATCTACACATCATAATCCCGGCGTAGCAATAAGGTGAAGCCAAAGAAGCATTGGAGTACTTACCCGACATATCATGCTTGTGTTTAGCTGGATTCTGCCTCCAATCTCGGAGAGGTTCGGATGGTGATTCATTCTCCTTCGCGAATTTTTCCAAAAAGGCTCTATTATAGACTAGCTCGGGTTGAGGCAAATGATACATCCGTCTCAAGTCATCAGGCTTGAAGGAACCGAAAATCCTTCCATCCTTAGTATGGAAGGTTCTATCAGTGAGAGTAATTTCTTCAATTGCCCAACGTACCACATCAGTATAAGGCAAGACTTGTTCTCTGGCTGCTATTCTGTGCAGAAAGGAGTCAGCCAAATATTTAAGAGTTGCCTCAGACTTTCTTAGTTCATCCACACTAGCCTCCGTTACTGTCTTTTCTGGTTGTTCTGCTTCTAGCAAATTGTATGTACCTTGCCATGTAGTACCAGGAAGACCAGTGCATGTAGTATCTGAGATTAAGCCTTTCTTTGAAACCATAGCAGCTTGGCCTGAGACAGGTGTCGGAGTAGAACCTGCCACCTTTTTGAACTTCTTTCCCATCATATTCAGACTTCTCTCGGTTGAATTCTACACAAATGCAAGAGAAATCGTAACAAAGAAATAACAATGACGATCCATAACGGGATAGATATATAACTTGAAGCGTGGTGAGATTAATTCTAAAAGTGGTTGCGGATCTAATGATTTGAGAGGGCACCGCAGATGCAATGATGGTGATTTTACAGCCTGCAGCTCCATAAATGACCATTACTTAAGTTATTAAACCGAATGACCCCTTAAAGCGTGCAATAGATTTCTTCAAAGGTCTAATCGTAATTGCTCGTTAATTCGAAGGGGCAAAGCTTTAAATACGCATGCATTACCTTATCCCTTTACTTAACGGCATTTTGAAATTTGTGCTTTTGTCAAATCGGATTTAAATATAACTTTAATGCTTTGAAATAATCACCTTTTTTTTTAGGAGTTTTGGTCATCATTAAGCGTCATCGCATCGCATCGGGAGCGTGAGTGACATTATCATTTGGGAGAGATCTTGGCGAATGCCGATTGCGACATTGTATCATATTAGCGCGCGAACATAATCCCTAAATGCATATCAATTGATTTACCGACTACCGATAGCGATATCACATCGCATCGGGAAAAAGATCTGAACGTCTTATGAAGATGTATGGAATTCTGCCGACTACCGATAGCGATATCGCATCGGGTCGAGGCTTAAAAGACTTTTCATAAGAGGCAGCGCCGATATTTGATCACCGATATCGTGTCGCATCGGGGAAAAGATGTGTGCTTTTTCTGTGTGTGTATTGGCTATCGCCGATGGCCGATAGCGATATCGCATCGGAAAGAACCAAGGTAGCAAACGGTCTTGCGATTGCTTTTTCGGACTTAACCAAAAATTGCTTATTATTTGTTCAAAAAGGCTTTTGTTAACAAATTCATTTGATTATCATACCTTTTTCGAACAAATTCATTAATGCCAATTAAAATTTTTAAAAGGGACCCATTTCATATGTTAATTGTTTGTGATAAAAATGTTATGAAATGGGGGGTTGTTGTAGGGCACAACACCTTCATGCACTCACTACAAGAAGGATGGACATGATGATGAACATTGTTGGTCTTTGCATCCGAAGCTGAAACCCAAGAAGTTCGATGGCAAGAAGAAGAAGGATGCTGCTACCATACAAAAAGATTTGGGGTCAGACTTAGGTGATGAAACAACAATGTATCCACAGGTACAAAAGGTAAAAATTTTGAAGCATCTACTAGTAATTCTGCCCAAACTATTGATAGTGAAGAAAATGAGAGAAGAAGACATGAGCTTTTTCATAATAGAGTTATTTCCAAGCATCAAAAGATTGATGCTTTATTTAATAGTGGCTCACAGGTAAATTTAATTTTTGAAGAAATTGTAAAGAAATTGGGACTGTTAACCACACCTCACAAGAAGCCATATCCATTAGGTTGGGTATGTTATAAAGAAAAACTACAAGTGACTAGACAATGTAAACTTAGGTTTTCTTTTGGGTTAGCATTTGTGGATGACGTTGAGTTAGATATTGTTCCCTTGGATATATGTGGGATTGTTTTAGGAAGTCCTTACTTGTATGATAGAAAATCCATATTCTATAGAGCTGAAAATAAGTATCAACTTGTTAAAGATGGAATTGAATATATTGTAAGAGCTCATAAACTCAAGAATAATTATACTCTCATAAACTCAGGGCAGATGAAAAGAATTGTAAATTCATACAAGCAATTTTTACTAATGGTTGTAAAGGAAAAGAAACCTGAAAAAACCAATATATTTTAGGGTTGTGATGCTAAACAACAAGCTGATTTAGAAAAGGTTGTTTCCGAATATGATATATCATTTCAAGGACCTAAAGGTTTGCCACCAAAAAGGGAAATTGTACATGATATTAATTTGCAGCAAGATGCTCCATTGCCTAACATCGGAATGTACAGGTTACCCGCTTTAGAGAATGCAGAAATCAAGAAGTAGGTACAGGAGTTGCTCGAGAAAGGGTTCATAAGAACAATCACATCACCATGCGGATCTCCAATCGTGTTGGTGAGAAAGAAGGACTGTTCGTGGAGGATGTGCATTGATTACCGAGCACTGAATAAAATAGCGATCAAGAATCGTTATCCCCTTCCCTGCATAGATGATCTATTGGATCAGCTGAAAGAGGCTGTTTACTTTTCCAAGTTGGACCTACATAGTGGTTACCATAAGGTCAGATTAGCAGAGCAAGATGCATGGAAGACTTCTTTCAAAACAAAGCAAGGGTTGTATGAATGGCTAGTTATGCCTTTTGGCTTAACTAATGCTCCTGCCACTTTCATGAGAGTAATGAATGATGTACTCAGTCCTTTTATTGATGAATTTGTAATTGTATATTTATATGACATTCTTGTATTCAGTAAAAAATGGGAAGAACATTTAAAGCATGTGAATCAGACTCTAGATGTTTTGAAAAAGGAAAATCTCTGTTAAATTATCAAAATGTGAATTTGGTAAAACATCTTTGAATTATTTGGGTCATATTGTAGGGGGTGGTGAACTGAAGATAGATCCCTCTAAGGTTGCATTCATTGTAAACTGGCCTAAACCCAAGTCTGCTACAGAAGTTAGAAGCTTCCTAGGGCCAACACAATATTGGAGAAAGTTTATTGCTAACTTTTCCTTAATTGCAGCTCCCTTACATGCTTTGACAAGATTGAACAAGGTGTTTCAGTGGGGAGGCAAATAGCAGAAATCATTCGACACCTTGAAATAAAAAATTAGTACAACACCAGTACTAGCATTGCCAAATCTTCAACAACCATTTGAGATCGAAACAAATGCTAATGATTATGCCATGGGAGCAGTGTTGATGCAACATGGTAAACCCATATGCTACCATTCCGAGACTTTTAATTTTGCAGTAGTTAATTATCCTACATATGATAAAGAATTGTATGCAATAGTCCAGAGTGTGAAAAAGTGGAAACATTACTTAATGTGCAAGGAAACAATAATACATACTGATCATCAACCACTTCAGTACTTGCACTGACAAACTAAGTTGCAGTAATCAAGACACTATAGGTGGATGGGTTTCCTACAACAGTTTCATTTAGTCATCAGATATAAAAAGGGCATACACAATAAAGTTGCAAATATGTTGTCCAGACCAATTATAAATGCATCTACTATACTTAAGAATAACTCACTAATGCATGAAAGCTACATTTAACAATATGCTCAAGATGTAGACTTTAAAGATGTATATGCAGCTTTAAGTAATGGAAAAAAGGTAGAAGAATTGGATTACTATGTTAAAGACCGACTCTTGTATCACTTGGGAAAGCTATGCATTCCACAAACAGATAGGATTAATATAATTAGGGAAGCACATACTTCTTTGATATCAGGTCATTTTGGTGTAAGCAAAACAATTCCATAACTACAAAGATACTACTATTGGCCAAAAATGCATGAAATGGTTTCTAGATATGTAAGAGGGTGCACATGTGTGCTAAAAGCAAGCCCAACAATAGAAAACTAGGCTTGTACACTCCACTGCTAGTCCATTCCCATCCTTGGGAAAGTGTTTCCATGGACTTTGTTGGAGGACTGCCAAAATATAGAAATGGTCATGACTATTTATATGTTATTGTGGATAGGTTCGGCAAAATGTGTATTTTAATACCTTGTAATAAACAAATTATAGCTGAACAAATAGCGAAATTGTTCTTTCAACATGTCTAGGTACATTTTGGGTTACCCACTTCCATAGTATCTGATCGAGACCCCCGATTTTTTGGGAAGTTTTGGTCAAATCTGTGGGAATTAATGGGCACTAGACTGAAGAAAATCACAGCCTTTCATCCACAGACAGATTGCCAAATAAAGGTAGTCAACCAGACAGTGATCCAGTTGCTTGGGGGTTATTGCAGCAAGCATCCCAAGCTTTGGGATGAACATTTATGTTATGTGCAACATGCTTACAACCGTGCTAAACATTCTTCTACATAGAGATCTCCTTTTGAGACCTGTTTTGGTTTTATACCAAGGTCTCCCTTGGATTTTGTCTTTGAAAAAGATATAGTAGTTGCTGGGCACAGTGATGTGGATAAAGCAACCAAATTCATTGAGAAGATCCAAGAGATTCACCAGGCAATGCAGGAACAACTGGAAAAGAGCCAAGCCAAATACAAGGCAAGGCATGATAAACATCAGGTGGAGCATAGCTTCCAAGTTGGTGATCAAGTATGGTTGTATATCAACAAGGACAGAATGCAAGGTGAAGGAAAGAAGCTGAAACCAATAAGGTATGGGCCTTTTAAGGTACTTGAGAAAATTGGTGAGAATTATTTCCACCTTGATCTGCCAGGATACATCCACATCTATTCAATGGTAAATGTAGAAAATTTAAGACTGTTTGAACCTTCATTAATTTAAGATCCTGAAGAGCAAAGTCAATTTCCTTCCATTGATGATCTGTTGCTTAAATACCTCAATGAGCTACAGGAAGATATAGTTCTGGATAGGAAGGTGAGGAAAACACACAGAAGAGATGTTGAGTACCTAAGGATTGGACTCAAAGGTTCAAAACCCAATAGTGCAAAATGGATAGAAATTGGACAAGTGAGGCAGTTGTATCCTCAGTTGATTGATGCTTGAAAACCAACTTTTGGTGGTCCAAAAGCCTTTTCAGTGGGAAGGTATGATCCAAATGGATCCAAGAAACACTCTGTATATCTTTATAAACTCGAAAATCATGCCAAAAACCTTTAAAGGATCGAAAATATTGCAAAAGGGATGCTTTTAGCATGGCAGAGAAAACCTTCAGAATGGAGAAAAACATTATCGAGAGGCCCAAAACCTATGAAAATAGAGTAAATAGGGCTATCAATGCTTTAATACAATATTAAATCAGAGCCGTCGGATCTGGCCGATCAATGGCCCACATCCGATCGGTGGAGACCATAGGCGAGATATCGGCACTTTCTATATAGATATTGTGATAGCGATTGGCGGAGTGAATCGGGACCGTCGATCAAGCATGCAGATTGGCGGCCCATATGAGATCACTGGATCGCTATTGAGGGATTACAGGAGCACTTTATAATGGCCCAAGGGTTATCGCGATGAGTGATTGCGATATATCGCGTGGCCGCATCACATCAGAACTATGCAGTGGGGCGGGGCCGATACCCATTAGGGCAGTGATATTATGGACCCGACAATCTAATAGGCAGGATTGCATATATGTTGAAGTCCGGAAAACTATGTTTTCCTTTGTAAATAGATTTTCGTGAACAAACGAAAAACCAAAGGGAAAAGTGTGGATGCAATGTTGCAAACTCGAAAGGGTTTATCAACGATATTAAACAATATTGTCTGGAATGCGGGGATTTACAACATTTTAGTAGAGTTTCATATTAAACGAAATACACAGAGGCGGAGCCCTTCTGATATGCGATTTTTTATCTATGAACGGACCCGATAGAGAAATGAAACATATTTAAGGACTTTTAAAGTCTGATATATGAGTTTTTGGTGGATTTCTCCATTTCAAATACATTTCCCTGTGTTTTAACAGAGCGCAGCTATCTTAAGAATTTCAGAGACCCGGGCACTCTGGCGTTATGGATAGGTGGCCACCTCCCCTCCATACGTTAAACAATGATTGAGAAATGCTGGCAGGGGGATTCTAAGCATTCAGAGGCTAGGGAGACTAAGAGTCGAGGATGTGAAATGAACAGGTAGTGCAGTTGGCTTTAAAAGCCACAGATAGAGAGAAAACAGGCAGGCAGTGTTCAAAAGCAATTGCGAGACAAAGTTTAGAGTAGATTGAGAGCTGTGAGGGAGTTTGTGTACTCAGATGAAGCTTGAGGGATTCAAGTGAAGCTCTTTTTATTGTAATATGTTTGTGTGTGAGGCTCAAATTGAGCTCACTTTTGTAAATAAAACTCTGCTTGAAGACATAATAGAGAGGCCACCACTGAAGGCTGGACCAAGAGATGTAGCCTAGGAGAATTGGGTGAATTCCTTATTAAATTGGCTATGTTATGTGTTGCCTATTATGTTTTGTTTTACTGCTTCATTGTCTGTGCATTTCGCAATCTTATCGATCCATTGCATAAAATGATATAGACAAATCCATGCACATAAGTCTATAATACTTTATTAAATTGTCTTAGATCTCATTTCCAGATCAATTTGGGTCACGTTATTTCAAAAGAAGGACTAGGATTGGATCTTGAAAAGATTAGAGTCATGGTAAATTGGCCCATACCAAAGGATGTGTCTATTGTTTTTTCATTTGTGGGAATCATGGGATAATACATAAGATTTGTCGAGGAATTCTCTAGAAACTAGCACATCCTATTACATCCTTATAGAAGAGAGGAGAAATATTTGAGTGGAAAACCAAATGTCAAGAAAGTTTTGATAAGTTAAAGAACTTACTTACAGTGGATCCTTATTCTAAAAATTGTAGATCCAAATAAGGAGTATATTTTTTAGACTTATCCCTATATGGAGGGGCTCGGGGGAGTGTTAATGTAGGAAAATTCAGTGATAGCTTATGAATCCAGAAAGCTGAAAAACCACAAAATAAATTATGCTATATATGATTTAGAACTAGCTGTTGAGTACATGCCCTAAAGATGTGGAGACACTATCTATTAGGAAAAAAATTCACTTTGGTAACAGATCATATCAGCCTGAAATATCTTTTGAGCCAACCAAACCTTAATGTGGACAAGCTAGGTGGATGGCGTTTCTCATTGAGTTTGAGTTTGACATTAAAAACATAAAAGGGAAAGAAAATAAGATAGTAGACGCTCTAAGAAAACACACGTACATTGTGATAGGAATATAGAGTAGCAGTATTAACACAGATTTATAGGAGTATACTAATAATTCAGTAACTAGTGATTCTTAATATTGGGAAATCCAAGAGAAAGTACAACAAACTAACATCCCTAGTTATGTTGAAAATTATGAAAGTTTGTTGAATTATAGAAATTGGTTGTATATTCCCAACGTACATGCTCTAAAATAATTGGTGTTAGATGAATATCATAAGAAACCATATGTAGGACATCCTGGGTACCAAAAAATGATCACACCATTAAGAAAAATCTTCTTTTGGCCAGGTATGAAAAAAGAGGTGGCTGAATAATTATCAAAATGTTTGGAATGTCACAAGGTGAAGGTTGAACATCAACACCCAGCTAGGTTATTCAATCCACTCCTTGTCCCTGAATGGAAATGGGAGATAATTTCCTTAGATTTTATTACAGGACTACCAAGGGAAAATAGGCAACACGACTCTATTATGGTGGTGGTTGAAACCTCAAGTAAAACTACACATTTCATACATGTAAAGACTAATTATGGTACAACACAGATTTCCAATATTTTTATGAAGGAAATTTTTCGATTACATGGAATACCCAAGATGGTGGTGTCAAATAGGGATGCCAAATTCACCTCAAAATTCTAGAAGGCATTGTTTGGGGACATAGGAAATCAACTAAATTTCAACATTGCATATCACCCGGAAACCAGTGGACAAACTGAGAGAACCAATCAGATTCTAGAGGACATGTTAAGGATTTATGTCATGGACATACCTACTAAATGGGAGGATTTTCTACATTTGGTAGAATTTGCTTAAAATAAAAACTATCAGACATCTATAAAAGTGAGTCCTTTTGTAGTCATGTATGGAACAAAATTCCATACACCTCTTAGTTGGAGTTAGCCAGAAGATGGCAATTGGACTAGACGATTTATAGGAAATGGAGCAAATAGTATGGAGGATTCGACGCAATATAAAAACCGTGCATGACAAACAAAAGAGCTATATAGACAAAAAAGGGACACACAAGGAGTTCAAAATCACGGATCATGTTTATTTAATGGTGAAGCCAAGAAAAGGTACCTTGAGGATAGAAATTTGTGCAAAATTGGCACCATGATTCTGTGGGCCCTTCAAAATTATAGATATAATTAAACCCATAGCTTATCAGTTAGCATTTCCTAGCCATGTTAAAGTACATAATGTTTTTCATGTATCTTTGTTAAAGAAATATGTACATGATGGATCTCACATCATTTATTTCAAATTTCTATAGGTGGAACCTAGAGGATATTTCCTGGAAGAACCTCTCTGTATCATAGACTAGAAAGAGATCTTTCTCTAGAATTGAGTCGTCATTCAGGTTAAAGTGCAATGGAAGCACATTACTCCTGAAGAGTCCACATGGAAGCAAGAAGATGAGATGTGAATTAACTACCCAGCGTTGTTTCAGGGTGAAGTAACTAGGAAGTAAACACCGAAGACTATGTAAATAAAAAGGGGGGAAGTTGTAATACCCCTCCATTTTAGTAATATTTTTATTTTTTTAGACTGAGTTATGGTAGAGTGGATGGCAGAAAAGCCATGAACTATTGATGAATTAAAAATGTTTATGTAATAGGTAATTTTTATTAATAAATAAATAAAAAGGCTGGAACTACTTGGGAATGAGATGCTGGAGTGAGAGATTCTTGCCAAAACAAAAAAAATATCACTAATGGATGAGATTGAGGTAAATATTCCATGGTAATGATTTTTGGATAAGATTTAATGGATGGTAGAAAAAAATTCATTAAATTGATTAAATTGAGAAATATGCTAAGCAAGAATTTGAATAAAGTGTTGCGGGAGAGAAAAGCGGGCTTTAAAGGAAAAGACAAGGCAGGTGGAATTGCAGAGCCACAAAATAGGGACGTCGCTTAGGAAAAACCTTTCATGGAAGAAAAGGTATAAAATACCTATTAAACAAATCAAAGAGGTTGTTTATCTAGTGGAAATAGGTCTCAGCTCGGGGTGAATTGGTGGATTAGTTCAAGGTTGGGTGGATAACATCTCTCTCAAGTACAAATCCATCAGTGTTTACAATTAAAACCTCTAGTCAAGTTTATAAATTGTTTGTGAGCTCTTCTTCTATCATCATTTAGATTGGTCCTAATGATGGATCCCTGTTGGGATTTGAAACATTGACAGAAATATGGTTTCTACTGTGGATACTCCGAGACTAATGTCAGAAGAATATTACATTAGATTTAGTTTTGTAATGGTAGATACTTAGAAACGATAGTGTCATATTTATTTAGATGCATTCTTGAGTTACAAGATGTTCAAATTAAGTTCATTATATGAATGTTTATTTATTGAATATGAAAGCTTGATTTGGGAAATAATCAAATTTAAAAGGTAAGATGGTTATATTGACTGCATGTCAGATAGCATAGTCTGTTACACAACATTTTGTCACTGTCCTTGTACTCCCCATTCCATGATCCTGGAGGACCTCTAAAGTGAACCCTACATGCTTTCCCATCATGAAGAAACTCCCATTGTGTCCCTCTCCATGAGCAGAACAATTCCCTTTTGCATCATTTCCCAAAAATCTTTTGTTTTCCCCAGTTTACAAGACCGACGCTAATGACTAGTGTCCTCCTCGCGTCGATATGCAGGGATTAAAACTATCCCTAGCATCGACCAAAGTGACTAAGCCTTGTTCCAGTCATGTTGATCCTCTTTTGGAAAGTTTTTAAAATAAGGAGCCGAAGCTTCTAGCTCTATAAGCTTCGTAACGGAAGTCTGGTAAATGGTTGGGCTGGATGGAGTCAAGGATGTCAGTTTGGGCTTCTTTCCCCTATTAGGATGGAACTACCTCAAGAGATAAGACCTTATCCCATGAGAAGAGGAACCATATCCCATCCATTCATGCTATATAAACCTCCCTTTTTCCCAAGCACAAGCTAGTGTTAATGTTGGTGTGCTAGTGCTAATTAAGTTTGGAGTAAACAACAAGTTATTAATAGTTGTAGCTCTCTAGTTGTGTGTGAGGGAGAAGTGTGAATTTGGTTTAGTGTGAAGACTAAAGGGAAGAGCCTTAAAACTATCATTGTTGAGGCCATCATGGAATGCTAATGGAAGTGTGTGGGAACCCGGATTTGTTAGGAGAACAACAACGTCAAGACAATGGTTGTAATCTCTTCTTGATTTAATATATATGCAACCATCAATTGATTTCCTACATAATATGTCATCTCACATGTTTATGTATTAATGCTTCTTGACTTGTTAAGTAGGTTGAATTACAATTTGTCTATTATCACGGTTGTTGTTTGCTGTTGTTTACTTGTTTTAGGTGTTCGAAGAAGGAAACAAGAGATAACTAGAGCAAGCAAGCAAGGTCATCATCAAATGGGATAAGTGTGCTAAGATGTAGGCCCTCTTAATTGGTTCTAACCTAAGGAAATCTTCCATACAATGTCTTGTTTATGGCTAGACCCGCTCTTGGGCTAGAGGAATTGTTTGTGTCCACACTTATAATTTTACTTCACCACAAATTAGCGACCATATTGGGGACACAATCCTTCTGTTTGTTTGATTGGAATTTCATGGTTTTGTGTGAACTTTTATAGTTTCACCATTTCCCTTTAGTTCTGTCTACTTCTATTTGCTTACTACTCTGGGTTTGAAATTCATAGTAGAAAGTCTGGTCCCAACTTTTGATTTTTATTTTTTATTTTTTTCTTTTCCTTCTCGCTCAACGCCCTTATTGGGCTAACAGTTGTGCTGATCAATGCGATATGCTGGGAAACAGTCACGCCGACCCCCTTCTAGTGCTTGTTGTCAGTTAGGCAGTCGTGCCGATGCCTATAAGTGAAGATTAGGGTTCACCCTAGATCTTGGCTAGTGTTTCTTGCTCTCATGATTTCTGCCTCGTAAGCTATTTAGACCGTCTTCTCCCTGACTAGAAAGATGCTTTTCATTTGGTTTATTTTCTTGTTGATTTGCCATATTTTCACTTGATTTCTTGGGCCATTGGTGGTTTGTGGCCCTAGGGCATCTAGGTTGTCATCCATTCTACGACTTTGACCTCCATTACACAAGTTTGAAAAGTTTTGTTTGCTTGTCTAAATGTCACTTTTCCAGCATAGATCACATTACTTGTCTTGTTTTTGGTAAATTCGTTGCATCATTAGTTTGAAAGAGATTCTCTTTTCATGTTTTTCATTTGCTTGAGAATTGATTGTCTCAGAACTTTTTCATTGAAGTGTTTTATGAGAAATTCATTTTTTCATTTCATGAAAACTAAAAAATTCTAGTTTGCTGCATCAATATGTTACGGTAGTTAGCATCATTGAAGACTAGGATTGCATTGGCATTTGAAAAGAAAAATAATTCTCTTTACTTTTGAAAGGACTCTTCGAGTGTACTTGTTAGGAAATTAGGAATTGGAATGTATTTTTCATTAGTTTATTTTCTTGAAAAGTGAAGTATTGAAAAATCATTTTGCTTTCGGTTGCTTGGTTTTTTGCACTTGAGTGTGTTTTCTGCCCTCGCCAGTGTAGACAATTCATCACATTGAAAGGGTCTTGTCTCATTTAGCTACATCTATGGCTTTTTGAGTTGTATCACTAAGGTTTGAAAACCAAGACATAGTTCAAGATAAAATTTAAAATGAACTCAATTAACCTAAGGCGCATTTGAAACCTAATGATCACATCTAAAAGGTCTAGGCTAGAGACGTGTTTCGACATCTTTAAACCTAGCAGCTGTCGTTAGCTTCGACACTAGACAACACTAGTATGGACTTGTGCTCCCCATACCATCGAGTATATAATGAGAGACCCCTCTAGGCTGCAATCCTTTATCCATAGGAAGCTGAGTATGTCGCCTTGCAAATGTCATACACCGAACACAACATTCAGGGAGATTGCCTGCCCGTACTTCTCGGTTTGCTGGGATGTGTTCTACAGTTCATAGTTCCCTGGTAATCCTTTTTACCTAGATCATCCAGAGTAATCATTTGATCTTTTTGACTCATTAAACTTAAAAGATCACTCAAGCACTTGTCTTTTTGAGCTTGTCTCCAATTGAAAGTGATAGAGTCGTCTTTTCTTCTTTCTCGACTCTTAAAACATGAAAGAGCATCAGTTTATTTATGTGTCTTAAAAAATTGTTGCCCACAATCTTATAACATCCTGTTAGTCTTTTCTAGACCAAATCGCGAGTTTTCCCTAAAGCACATTTTAAAGCCTTGAAATTTATCTCTCTTTTCCTATTAACTAAGACAAGCTCTATGGGGGGTGAATTAGTATTCCTTAGAAATTAGCACTTTTAAATCTTTTCATAGCATTAGTTAATATTCAATTATTATTAACGTTTATGCAGTAATAACAGTGAATAAAAGAACCCAAGAGGCACAAAGATTTTAGGTGGAAAACCCCCTCTGGGTCAAAAACCACCAAACGCTTTTCTAATAAATTCTTTAATCTTCAGCCCCAATTGAAATGAAAGCAACAACTTGCTAGAATTCTAGAAAATCATTCTTCTCTGGCTCCCACTAGATGGATGCTCCAACCCCCAAGATTCTTCAGTAGTCAACTAAACAGATGACCCAACACCTAGTGAGATAAAACTCACCCTAGCACCACCTTACCACCCTAAAGTTTTCACAGGCTTGAACCTATTGGTGACTTCATGCACCAGCCTAGCCCCACCCTACCACCCTATAGAAGAATAAAAGAAGAATGGACTCCCGTACTAGGGAAAATGGTCCACTTTACAATGATATAAAATGATGTAGAAGAAGACAACACACTAGACCATAACCCCAACTATGACACATTCACCTAATGATGATCCTAGACCTCCTGACACTACCTCTTCAACTCTTGGAAAATAGACACGTGTACAACTTTTACAAAGATGCTTTTACAATGACTTTGTACAATGATACTTTTAGAATGTTTGTATGCAGTGCTGCCCACTTGGAGACTTCATGTGGTGAACTTATTGTTGTTGTTCTGCACCTTGATTGCTGCTCTTGGCATGCTACCCTTTCTCATTCTTCAGAACATTAGATTATGCATTGAGTCTTCTCTTGATGAATATATAATACCTGCAAAATTTCTTCAAGGAAATACCCATGACATGATAATAACAAAACTTACCTCATCCTATAGAGCATATGTCACTTCTAAACAAAAACAAAAAATTAGAATACAAAGAACCTAATGCGATTAAGAGATGAACATGCATATACAGAAGATACTTACCTGTAGCTTACCTCTGCTACACCATTTTGCTGCACCTTGCTCTTTGCTGCCCTAGAAAGTCTGGTCCTTTGCACCCCTTGACGACACTTGATCTAGTTTTTCTTGCCTTCTAGGAGCATGATATTTAATCTAATGTATCTCTACGATTTTAGATCCCCAACATGTGATCTTCAAGCCTATCGAAGCCCTCTGAGTCTTATTTCTAATGCTGTAGGTCTGACCCAATTTGGACTCTTCAAGGCAAAGTTATGCCCATCCTTTCACAATGACCTAATTGTGGACTAGTTCAATAGAGAAAACTTCTACGACGTGCCATGTGTCATTGTTTCCTCCTTCGGCTCTGATATTTATACACATAAAACTACAACTAGTGCACTATTCACCACTTTTTACATAATTCCAATCCTCTTCTCAAAGAGAGAGTTATGACGATTTTCCCAAGGACTCTTCTTTGAGATGAAATTCAGAAGTCTGCAAAAACCCTAACTTCCATAGATCATATGTCCAAAAATATAGCAAACCAAGATCTGAAATTTGGTCACAACATTCATCAGGATTGTGAATCAAATGGGTTTTCATTTCAGAATCTAAGACTTTGCTGAAATGAAGTTATAAGAAAATTCCATGATCACTTCATTTGGAGGATATATGAGATTTCGTTTTATAGAGTTGAGAGGGGCTTCTATAGAGAATGTTGGAGGGATTTTAGGAGCTTAAAAAATTATTAATTAATGACTATTCAATGAACAAAACCAATTATGAGTGCCATGCCACAACCCCATAGGATTTTAGCCCACTAACTGGGGTTACTAACTTCAAACATGAATATCTCTCAAACTGTGAAGAATTACTTGGTGTGCCATATATCAACAGAAACATCTCGACGAGTAGAATCCATCTAGAGATCCTTGACTCAAAATAAAGTAAGTTTTCAAGTCAAAATTCCCTTGCAAGATCATGGTAGCCCCTGGTGCTACTTGGGCTGACATCAATGACAACCTCATATCATCTTTAGATCAACAATATTGTGGATGAACCATTTGGTTCACCTAGTTCCTCTTCCTCTCCTCCATTTGAAAGTTTGTCTAAGGAGCCTTTTTATGAATTACCAGAGTCACTCAAGGACCAAGGTGTTGAACTTGGAATCGTTCTAAGCATTCAACGTTTTTCATATCATCCTCTGCCTACTTCAGATACTGGGTCACCTGCTGATATTGGCTCGGAATCTCCAGAAAATCCCATCTTGACTCCTAAGATTTCGTCGACAATAGATGGTCAGCTTGGACTAGTTATATATCATCTAAATCCTTTGTTCGTCCCTATTGTGATATCACTGTAGTGGCCATACAGTCCGTATGATCAACTGGGTGTTCCTTTGGAATTATCCCCTTGTACAACTTTACTCGTTAGTCATCATTTGTTCCCAGCTATGGAACCTGAAGACGATGCTCCAGTTACCTCTCCAAATCAATCAGAAGTTTCTACTCCACACATTATTGAAGAGGAAGAACATCAATTTCCTCCTGAAGATTTCCCCTTCACGGGGAGCATTCCCATCAGTGTGTATTGGGATTTTCCACCTAATTATGTGACTTTAGCACAATTGGTCTCAGGTACACCTAGTGCTTCATCACTTTATCACAACCCTGTTTAGGCATATGGCGCCATGCCCACTGTAGGTCCATTCATTGCAAACCCGACCTCACAATAGGATGTTACCTCAGTCTCAGTGCAACCTACCATCCCAAACCCTCGTCTTGTTCATCCCAGTCGCCCATCTGGTTTAGCCAACGGTCTTGAGGAATGTTAGTGTCAGTTCTTCAATCCCTCCAGTAAGTGGCCAAGCTGTGCCGTCACCTGGGGGGAAGAATCTGAGTGTTTCTATGGTGTCAAGCACCACCAATGTGATTAGCTCACAAGCTCACATGGTTGGTATGAACTAACCTTCTTCTGGTGTTATCCAAAACCCTGTTGGTCCTACTGGATCGAGCAATGTCCAGTACCAATAGGTCCAAAATCCTGTTGGTCCATCTGGGTCAAGCAATTTCCAGTATTAGCAGCCTTATGAGGCTCAGGTTCAGTACCAAGCTCCTTATGTTCCATATGTTTCTCAAGGAATGGTCAATTCGCCTTACGTCCTTTGGTCTGGGCAATATGTTCAACTTGGCCTATCCACTTTTCAGGGTGGCTATGGCCATATTCAGTTTGGAAATTTCTTGGGAACTATTCAAGTACCCTTGCAGCAGCAAGGACAACCTCTACAACAACAAGGGAAACCTTTGTTACAACAAGGGATGTCCACATAGTAGTAGGGGCAGATGATACTACAGTAAGGACAACTGCAACAACTACAAGGGAAACCCTCACAACAGTTGCAACAAACCATGCCGCATCAGATGCAGTATGCTCCACAAAACTCCCAGCCTATGTCTTCGCAAGGCCAACCTTTGTAGCTGCAAGGATAGCCTTTGTAGTTGTTGTTATCACTCAGATGTTTTCCCTCGAAGCTATCAAAGAAGGAATAGTCTGAGGTAACCACAAACCTAATCTTTTAGACTCGAGTTCTAGCCAACCTAAGTCTAGAGAGGGCTCTCTCTTTATAATTTAACTTTTTTTTAATAAGATTTCAGGCTAGTTCCTAGTGTTCATGATTGTTTTGTTTTGATTGGGTGGTGGAATTAAGAAAACAGATGGGCAGAGAAATTATTCAGGCCATTGCGCTATGGAGTCAATCAAGAGTGGTTGAACAGGATCTGATCAATCACTAAGGTAGGAGTTCATAGGGCAGGCTGGCACAACAAAAGCAAATATATAGGTTCAAAAGGATGAAGTAGTCCTAACCAAGGCAAAGGGAAATGAAGGATCCTTAACCGAGATTAAGATGAAGAAAGGAAGGATGATCAGTAGCAAAGGGCAATGAAGAATCCTTTACTATGGACCAAAGGGGGGGTAAACTATGGATGTAAGGGAGCAATTAAGAATTCCTAGACCAAGACAGTTTAGTAGAAAAGATAAAGAAGGCAAATAGTTAAAATAGAGAGTGCTTAAGCTAATTCTGATGATATCATTCCTTGTTTGCTTTTAAGATTTCATAAGAGACACATATGAATATTTATAACATGAAGAGAACATAATATTTAAACATGACGAGATAATACTTATTTGTTCCAACTGTGCACAAGAATCCAGTGAAATGTCCTCAGCTTTATTTCATATCTCAAAATAAAATGTCTACAAAAATGTATTTTAATCCACACTAATTACTTCAATTTGTGAAGTATTTATACAAAAAATGATACAAAATATCTCATAACAAGATGAGAATTATTTTAGGAAACCAAAAATGATAGAGACAGATGGAGAACTGTCTTCTTGCTGTCCCTTTTATTGTGACTGTGCTGGCTGTTGTAATTTGGATTTGGCTCTTTCAGTTGCTTTGTAGTTGTGTGTTGGAATCACTTTCTATCTTCTACATATTGATACTCATTACCTATTCTGCTTTGACTATGTCTTACCTGTTCTACCTGGCAGCAACGTTGTAGATTTACTGCAGTGACTTTATAGTAAATCTGTAAGTCTTGTTCACTATTCACTATCAAGTAACTTCATCCTTATCATTTTTCTGTATATCTCGTAAGCTTCTGTATACTTAGCAAAATTTGGCTTTCTGGTAAACAAGTGCTTTACCTCATGCTCTATGTAAAACAGATTTTCAATACCATCATGTAGTACCTTTCCAATGGGCAAAGATTTCACCCTTTAAGTACTTGCTTGGTTTCTAGCCAGCTTGATTAACCTTTCAATATAATCCTCTTGAGTCATCAGCTTGTCATGTATTACTATAGAACTTGGAAGTCCTTTTTCTCTTAAGATGCCATACTTTATCATAAAACTATCAATGTCTACTTGGACGCTTTGACACCTTCTCTCCAGATTTAGCATCAGGTTCCTTTTGGTGATAACCTTCTTTATTTCAATGATGGTTGCTATTCTATCATCAATTTCTAGTTCATCAAGTTGGTAACTGTTTTTGCTGTTCAAAAATGTGATCAATAGGTTGGCTGCTTAAGGCATATCCCCTAATTCTTCTTTTCTCTTATGGACTGCTTCTGTAGCCACTTTTACTAGTTTAGTATGTTCAAAAATAACTTGAATAGAAGGCCAAACATCATTGATGGAATCAATGATGTTGGCCCAAAGAATTTCTTTCATGTCTCCCAGTGGCTCTTGCAATGTCAAGTCCTTTTCAAGGACTTTTATTCTTTCTACCATTCTTTGGTTCTTCTGAATTTCTTCCTTTTGTTGTATCTGGGAAAGTTTATAGTTAGTCTCTAGATTTGACACTTTTTCTCTAAGTTTCTTAAGTTCAGTGGCCTAGATGCTCATTTCCTCCATGGCCTTTACCAATTCAACTGTTTGTTCTGTGGAAGTACCTACGCTTGTAGATGCCCCTGTGCTTGCTGATGTACCTATTACTGGCAAAGCTATAGCTGGTGGAACTGTGGGTGGTAAGGCAACAACCAATGTGGAGGGTACTGCTATAGAGACTATAGGGATTACAGTTTGAGGAGTGGTGGCCAAATCACTCTGCTTAGACTGTATCAAGTTATCCAGCTTCTTTTCTGTCTCTTTTAATTCTTCATTTAGCTTGAGGGCTAAGTCCATAAGCTCTTCCTCCTTCTGTGTTTCCAACACTTCAGTTGTCTGAGGATGATGTAGAGGAGGAATTTTAAGCTGCTTCTTCAGTGCAACTATGTCATCGTTTTTCTTCTTGATAAGCTTTTCTGCAGCTTTCACATCCTTGGGATCATGTCCCAGTTCTATGACCAAGTCCTCTAAGGACTTTATTATGGTGTCCTTGGCCTATGAAGAGGCCTTCTCCAATTGGAATTGTGCTGATATATTATTCAGAGAATTCTAGAGTTGGTGGGCTACAATTGCTTTGCTAGTCAGAGTGGAGTAAACCATTTCCCCAATCTTCTTGTGTAACTCAATTTGGTCAATAGGATGGATATCCTTTACCCATACTTCAAAGTCTATTTTTAGATAATCTGCCATTGATTTGGGTTGCCGTGTGGTTGGCTTCAAAAAACTCATCTACATATTACCTTCCTTTATGTCAAAGGCTGATAGTAGCCTTGTTTGATTTGTTGGAGCCATTTTCAAGTAGTGTGCATAACTTTGAACTTTCAATCTTTCATTTCTTGTCTTGATTTCTTTGTATTTCTCTTTGATATCTTGGCTCTGGCTAGTAGGAGGATACTTCCATGCTCTGCTGCCTTTCTAGAATTTGAACCTATGAGGTGGAAGGTTCTTGTGTACCCCGTGAAGGAGTGGTCTGCATGCTTTCTGCTCCTGTAGTTCCTACTATCTCCTCGGTATACTCCCATTCTGAAAATGGGTTCAACCTTTGCCTCTTGACATAAGTTTGGGCAACAGGTCTACTAGAAGGAGTGCCCTCCTCTCTATCTCTTTTAAGATTCTTCTCCTCATTTAGAGGAGTCTGTAAAATAGGAGGATTTCTCATGATTTGTTCTAGTTAAGCAAGTTCTTCTGAAATCTCAAGTTGTTCTGATTCCTCTGGCTGCTTTGATGGCCCTGGTTGCTCTGATGGCCCTTCTTCTACTGTTTATCCACTGTGTTCCTATGATTGCCTTTGAGATTGAGTTTCTCCTGGCACCTGTACAAATGAATCCTCATTAGGTCTTCTACTTAAATCAATCAATACATTATTGACAATAGTTTCTGTGCTATTTCGATCTACCAGAGTGTTTTCCACCCATTCAAGCTGATTTGCATATTATTCAATTTTAGGGATTCTATGGTGGATGTAAGGAGATAATTTATTCTTCTATCTCCTATTGCAAATGAATTCTAAGGGGTCATAATTCCAGATGAAGCTTTGTTTCAGTGTCAACCTTTGGAGGTTTTCCTCTCCTTCCTTCCCTACTTCCCTACTGTTACATATGAAAGGGCCAATCTGATCTTTTATCCTAAGATAAGCCTTCTTCTTGGCTTTCACAAAATGCACCTCATCTAAACTGATCATTTTTCTGTAGTACTCTAGGGCAAACAATCTCATAGAGAGGTATCTAGGTAGTTTGTAGGGAGCCAACTCACATCCATAGATTCTGATTTCAGTGTGGTTTGGTACAAGTACCAATCCCCCACTATATATTGTTTTGATAACTGAAGGACCCTCCTGATGTCTGCATTGATTCTGGGGTAAGGCTTCCTCATAGCATAGTTTTCACTAGGTACACAAAGAGATCTATAAAATTAGTATAAGAATATTGAGAGTCATATTGGTGGATTAATGAAGTCCGGAAGATCACTGATCTGGGGTTGCCTCTGGTATTAATATTTTGGAGGGTGATTGGAAACCTATTAGCTTGATAATACAAGAAAAAATGATATAGAACTAAAGAATATTTAAACACTCTTTCATTATCCAACCTCATGAATTGATCATGCATTTTATCAACAATGAACTTAGCATAGTCAAACATGATGGCTGGTGGTTGCCCAAGAGAGTAGATGGACATAAAGGCTATAATGATTTCATCAACAAATTCACTTGTAGTATAGCCTAACACATTGGATATCATGTCTATGATGTCTCGACCAAGGTTAGAGAATATGGTATATAGGTATGGTGGAGAATCCTTTGGAATGTGTTGTTCTTCCCTGATAAAGGTCTGGTATAACCGAGCAAGTTTGATTGAGGTGAGTGTAGGGTATCTGTTCAAAAAATCTCCAACAGAAAGAGGGGTCAGGCTTTGGTTTGGTTGTAACTGTAGCATTTCGTTAATGGACTCAACAGTGATGGTAAATAATACAGACTGGTTAGGGGTCCTCACTGCCCTTTGGTTGGGATCATAATTCATATGGCAGTAATGGATAATCTCTGGGAAGATATGGACTCTAGGGAATTGATATTTGGGTAAACCTGACTCCCAAAGGCCTATACAGTCTGCATGGTTCAGGTACTGGTCTCTGTACTTGCAGTATAGTTTCAAAGGGTATTCATGGATAGAAGTATCTTTAATTTGGAAATAATTGTCTGTTAGTGGGAGATGGTATAGATCTCTGTGAGGAGTAGAAATGGGCATGACATTTAACATAATTGGGGAAGCCATCCTTGGTTCTTCTGGATTCAAGGCCGGGGGCAAACGGTTTTCAGTGAATTTTAGGCAAAACTAGTCTAATTCAGGTATTTTGGAGTCACCAGGCAATTTTCTTACTAAATTACTTAGGAATTGGAAGCAATTTAGTCCAGGTTGTGGAAAAAAACAAGGTTTTTCAGTGAATTGGGATAGATACCTAGTTTTGGCTTTTGGACTAAGTAATGGAAATTGTGCACTGTTTGTAGGAAGCACACGGGTCTGCAAGGTGGTCTAGAGTTCAGCAGCTTTGGTAAATTGGCAGTTGGACGTAGGTTGATGGTTGCACATACTCTAGTGCTTGCATGGAGGTCAGAGTGCTCTTTTTCACGATAAAACAAAAAACAATGCATTTTTTAGTTTTATTCGTAAAGTCAATGATTTTGGCAAGTACACTGGGAAAAGGACACTTGGCGTTAAGTGGGAAATGTGACAGTTTGTCGTTTAGCGAGAGGCGGTAAGCAGGATCATATCACACCGCTTTTGGGATAAAGTGGTTTTGGAGGGAGGCCGCCGGATGCCATTCATCGAGCGCCACGTAGCAGCAGGGTGAATAGTAAAACCACCCACATCAGGTGGGTAAAGGTCAGCCTTCAGAGGCCGCCCGATATGAGTGTTGACTGTTGGATTTGAAGGGGTCAAATCGCATGGTGATCGGGGTGATGATTTGATGTGAGGTTTAATGGAGGGGCCCGATGGGGTTTTAATGAGCGGAAGGATTAATTAACTGCGGATTAGGGAGTTTTAATGACGTCGGGAGGGATTTCATTGGCGGGGAAAGATTATTAATTAATCATTGATTGATTAATTAATTTCTTTATTCAGCGGTGGGTCATGGTTATTAATTAGTCACTGATCGACTTAATTAATCCCATTAATTAGTTTATTAATAAGTTTATGTTTCAAACTTTGGGGCGGGATATTATTAACATATGGGTTTTAATAAAACATACAGGAAAGGGGTATTTTTGGGATTTAATAAATAATGTTAGAAGTCAATATGAAATGAAAGCGGAAAACAAAGTGCGCTAAGTATAATGTAAGTTGAATTTATTTGCTTTTCACATTAAACATTATAACTTAGGCCAAATGCGTATTTGTGGGTTTTTGTGAAAAAGAGGGGTTTTACATGGGGGGATTACTTTTCCTAGGTGAATGGTGATTTTATCTTAGGAAAAGGGATTTTTTAGAGGAGATGAGTGAATTATGGAGGGGGTGAATGTTTATAAGGGGCTTTTTAGTACTTAGACCCTATAAGTTATTGGGTTGAGGGTCCGGTCCCTCCAGAAATCAGAGAAATGCTCTGAGCCCCTTTAACTTAAAGTTTTAGGTACTTTTGACTTTGCTTATGGGAAATTAGTAAAATTGAAGGTAAAATGAATGGGGAAATTAATCCCTTGACTTTCTGTAAATGTCCACTTATCATCCATACTTTAGAAACTTGTTGGTGAAAGTAAATGATATGATATTAACTAATCTTTCATCACAATTCTGCAACCATTCAACTACTTACCCATCTACTCATCCTACCAATTTTTCTACTCTTTATTAGGGTGCACTTAAGCTAGCAGACCCTTAACAAAACATTTTTATTTCATTTACAATAGAAAATTATCTAAGTCTATCCTTATTACATCCAAGGGCTCAGATTAAACTGTTGAGCTCCTTTTATTTACTCTAATTATCTATTTATCTACCAAAATTAAATAGTTTGGTCAGATCTTATTCTCCATCTCTAAACATGAAATTCAAAACATGGAACAACCAAGATTAAATTGTTTGGTTACCATGGATTGTGGCATGCATAACAAGTTCCACACAATCGTTATTATGCAGAAAAGTAAATGGTAGTGGCATTTGAGCTTGCACACTTTTATGGTCTTTTCTTTCTTGGGGTTCATTTTTCATCTTTTTTGACCTTTTCACTCTTTTTGACCTTTGATTTTTCTTTTAGGACATACCCTCTTTACAATTTTTAATTTTTTTGATCTTTTGAATATGGAAAACATTTGCAGAAAGCAAAGGTATGCACATATTACAAATTTGACCTCAGTCATTCAAAAATTATGACACCTATTGGTATAGGAACATAACACCTAGTAGGAAATTTAAATGTTTAAAGTTATTTTAATTTTTATTTGAAAATCTATTATGGCTAGCCATGGAATTTACAAAGAAAGACAATAGTTGATTTTTTTTACTCACTAGACAGTTAGAGGATAGTTACTCCCTTCCCTAGAGATAAATAATCTCAGTTAGGAAAAGAAGCGAAGAGGGAGGAGACGAATCATGAGGCAGGGAGGAGAGGAATCATGAGGCAACTAAGAAAGAAGTGAGAAGATTCATCCCCTGAATAGGTAGGATGTTGTTAAGGGAACGCAAGACATTGTTAGTTAGGGTGCTCTTGAGTTGGTTGTGACCACTGGAACCCCTAATTCAAACTTGTTGAGTCACTAAGTTCCTAGGCTCGACTTGAAGCCTTTGGATGGAACTGGTATCTGTCGACAACTATTAAGTAGAGGAAAAATGGCTCGGCGGAGAACTAGTGGTTGCTCATTGGTTGGGAGGAGTGTTCTTCTTCTCTGTAATTTTCCTCGCAAGCATAGACCTAAACAAATAAGTATTTTGTGTTGTTTTGTCTCGGAACCAAAAATGTTGTTATAAATGAAAGTAATGTGTGGTGTTTTTATAAAGACTTTGTGCTAATTTACAAGGGCTAACTTGTTGCTATCAGAGTTTCGAATGTTATCTTTAATTACAGTGGTCCAAGTATCTATAAGATCTTGCTATCAGAATTTGGAATGTTATCCTTAATTACAATGGTCCAAGTGTCTATAATATATCCGTATATCATGATTTGATTGAAGGTAGAGCTAGAGTTGCATGAGTCGAAACCATGTATAGCAGAAAATTTTGTAATATTTGATCCTATATCGCTATAAGCAGCATAATGGGCAATCATAAACATTTATTTTAGTAAAGGAAATTTACAGCCAAATATGAATAATTGAGAGTAGTTATAAAATTAGATCAACCAACAACAAATGGCTACTAGAATTGAGACCCTAGATAAATAGATGCAATACCATAAAACAAATACTAACAATCAAAAGTCCCATGAAAGATTAATAATTACGGAGAACTCGTAGTTAATATTTGCACTTGACAAGAGCTCCCGGAGACTGAGACTCAGTCGAAATTCAGTCTTAAGCGAATAATGGATACATTTTGTATTCCATCCAGAACCCTATATAGGGCAAAACCTGTGTAGCAGTAGCTGGAATAATAGCTATGATCATATGAAAAATAAATTATCACAGTGCAAGCAAGGGTTTTGCTGTTAGGCAACAACATTTCTTAAGAACCTTGGCAAAATACCAGGAGGTAGTAAGAACCTGAACCCTAAGAGACTCTAACTCCTCAAAGTTGAGTCTGTATGTCACAAATTCCAATATCGAACAGGGCGAATAGGTATAAACCCTAACCTGTGAAATAGTAGATAATAAAGGAAAAGGTTAACCTGTGCACAACGACAATAATGAGATTTCGAGAAAATAAGGAACAGAGAAAATAACTCTACCTGTAGCTGTAACACGAATTGGTCTCATGGGAAGCTGCCTAAAAGAAATGGAAACGTTAATATGTAGACCATGCATGCAGAGCAAACTCCCAAATAAATGAATTATACAATCAGTGCTTAGAAAGGAAATTATATGTAGGTCCTGATAATCACATTCTTTTCAAAATCTTGCTTTGAGTGTTGGTTAGCAACCAAGGGCCGCAAGTACAATCACTCTGCACAGATATACAGCCACTGTCAATAATTCCCTTGCCCCAAGGATCTATTCCCATGGGAGAACGACTTGAATCATATGGCCAACTGAATAGTGCTATCCAACTCTTGACGAGAGCCTAACCCAGCAGGTTTAGGTATGCAAATCGATAAAAAAATATATATAATTAAAAGATCCTAACTCTAATTTTGTCAGGAAGCTCTCAAATACCTAGCGAAGAAAACAACATTCTAGGGGATTCTGTCAGAATCTGGAGGTTTTTTTGAAGCCAAGATAAAGTTATGCTCACCAAATGAAGCCCAACCTGTGGAGAAATTCCAATACGACTCGTAAATAATTGAAGAATTCGGGTCCAGGTTAGTTCCCTTCCCGTAATCTCTGTTTTGGAGGACAACTGCAATACAAATCACTTGGACTTAATTCAAACTTGGTAAGTCGAACCGCAAGGTACCAAACCATCGAGGGTGCAGTGGGGATTTTTCCCGACATTTAACCTGTGCAATATGGAAGCGACCTTTTCAATGTTACTAACCCTACACCTTGCACAACATAAAAATTAAGAAGCGAGAAGGAACGTGAACTTAATTAAAATTCTGTCTATGGAAAATACAAGAAAATATACCTGGCAGTGTGAAATAAATTCGGCGGAAAATTGTTCTAATGTCAAATGTCCTCTAGGAGAGGAAGCCACCTAACTAAGTAAAAGCAATATTTGCAAGTTACCAAGAATAAGTTGCGGAGCTCATGTCACCAAGAGTGAATGGTGCAACTGGGAGAGGAATGGCGCTGTGGGTGGGAGAGGAATGGCGCTGTGGGTGGGAGTTCCTTACACCCATAACCGAAGGACCTTACCCACTCCGTCGATCTAAACCCTAAGAATGGGGACGATAGGATGATCTCTCTTTTCCCAAGGTAAAATTAATTCGCCAGACCATAACGATTGGCAGCCAACGAATCTAGAGTGTTCGGGGGATCGTAAGACTGGTAACTACCCCGTGGAAGAGTGTGAGCCATCCGATCCCCAAGAGTCATAAGAGCATGATCAATAATGGAGTAGTCTACCTGGGCGGAGGAATGGCCCGGTTTCCGGCGCCGCCCGGAAAAACCTCCGGCTCCGGCCGCCGCCAATTCCTCCGCCAGCTCCGCCACCCTCCTCGAGCTCCGCCCAGCGCCGCCGCTCCGTGAACTTCCAAAGATTAACAAAACAGCGAAAGATTAACAAAACAGCGACCCCTGGCGCAATGGTAGCGCGTCTGACTTCAGATCGGAAGGTTGCGTGTTCGATTCATGTCGGGTTCAATTTTGCGAGTTCGACCCTTCCCGACTTTTCAATCTCAACGACCCGTTTCTACTCGGTGGCTTCCGGACTTTGACGGTTTCTTCTGCAATTTCATTTTATAAATTCATCGCATATTTTCTCTAATGAAAACCTGAAATACCAACGCTCTCCTGCCCGCCTGACTTCCTCCATCCCCTGAAATACCAACGCTCTCTTGCCCGCCTGGCTTCCTCCGTCCTCGCTCATTCTGCTAATTCATTCTCGGTGTGATGTTGTGTTTATATTCCTGCTTTTGTGCCCGTACGCTCTAATCTCAGCCAGATGGAGGGTTGCTACTCAAGTAGACAGTAGGAAGCAGCAAAATATAAAGTCTGCAATCCTCATCTGGGCGAAAAATAAACGAACTCGCGAAAAATAAACGAACTCACAAACTCGCAAAATTGAACCCGACATGAATCGAACACGCAACCTTCCGATCTGAAGTGGCGGCGGTCGGGCAGAGCTCGAGGAGGGTGGCGGAGCTGGGCGGAGGAATTGGCGGCGGTCGGAGCCGGAGGTTTTTCCGGGAGGCACCGGAAACCGGGCCATTCCTCCGCCCAGGTAGACTACTCCATCAATAATTACATATGTACCAAGACGTACGAAGACATTGTAATCATAGATTAATAATCCAATCACTGTTTGGTTCGCAGTGAAAAGATAAACACATATCTCGACAACAAGTAGGACCATAACGATTGGCAGCCAACGAATCTCGAGTGTTCGGGGGGATCGTAACACTGGTATCTACCCCCGTGGAAGAGTGTGAGCCATCCGATCCCTAAGAGTCATAAGAGCATGATCAATAATTACATATGTACCAAGACGTACGAAGACACTGTAATGACAGAATAATAATCCAATCACTGTTTGGTTCGCAGTGAAACGATAAAGCAGTTGTCTATAAAGCGACTTTTTGAAAGCTTTTCTGGCGGGTTTTTCCGGTCGAAATCCGGCAGGAATTTATTGGAATCGCAAGTTTGATAGCTAGTTTCTGCACAATGAAAGCGTCGCAGGAGTTTTTGAGGGTGCTGAATCCAAATATGCAGTTAAGACACCATTTTAACTGCAACAAATCAAGATTTAACCTCAATTTCTTCCGCCGGATTCCGTCACCGAAATCTCCAAAAAGT
The DNA here is from genome assembly GCA_031772625.1 of Pinus tabuliformis. Taxonomy (NCBI): domain Eukaryota; kingdom Viridiplantae; phylum Streptophyta; class Pinopsida; order Pinales; family Pinaceae; genus Pinus; species Pinus tabuliformis. Next base: position 335,405,368 of record CM062815.1, on the reverse strand, counting down.
CTCATTATAGACAACTCCAACGATAAACACACATATCTCAACAAAAAGTAGGGATATGATAAATAAATGTTATTATCATGCTTAGGAGCTCGAGAATAACAAACAATAAAGTATTTATGAATATATTAAAAGATGGTTCACATGGTAATACCTTAACCAGTTAAAAACTCCAATGATAAGCAACTCAAATGTTTAGCGAGATTAGAAGCAATGAAATTAAAACAAATGTGTTATAAGCAACTCAAATGTTTAGCGAGATTAGAAGCAATGAAATTAAAACAAATGTGTTGTTTAACAATTATATCAATGCCCAAGGAATTCAATCCTAGCTTCACTAGAATATTAGGGGGCGAGTGATTTATACATTGGGTGTACATGCAACGTTTTATATTTAGGTAACATATATGTTGTAAACTCCGCCAAATGTAAAGGAGTAATGTAAATTAGAATAAACATTTATTTTATGGGGGAGAAGTTACACTATATTTATTTTAATTTTTTATTTATTAAATAGTAATTGAGATTAATTTTTTTATACTTCAAAAAAAGTTTGCATTTCCAAATATTTGATTTTTTTGGTGTTTGTAATATATTTTGAATTAAGAATTAAAGTGGATTTAAAATGATCATACCAATAATTTTGTCTCTTTTAAAATAAGACATTTTTAATTATTAATAATTATTATAAAAATAATACATGTTTAATGTCCACAAAATAATTACGAAATATTTTTAATAATAATAAAAATAAAAAAATTAAATTAAATTTATTTAAAAACTTTTTATTCAATTGAACCAAAAAATTAGGAGATAGTTTTATTAAGCTACTGTGTTTTTCTTATTACATGATTTTATATATATATATATATATTTAACTTATATATTATATTTTTATAATTAATAAAAATAACCATTTAAACTAAAGTTATATTGATGCTGGCCATGGGCGCCCGGATTTGGATTTCAGTGGATAGATCATCATAATTCAATTTCCCTCCATGCAGGACTGCGCCCTCAGCAAACTGTTCCATGCGCCGAGTTACCGAGGCCAACAGCTAGACCAACGTCGAATACATGTTCTCCCTGAACCGAGCTAACAATAACAACAGTTCGTCAACCCCGAATACAATATTCTCTTCGCGCCGAGCTACCTGTAATGATTGCTGTGACAATGTGAATAGGCCGATAGTCAATAAATGTCAACGGCCAGTGGGTAGAACTGACCTCGGCTCTGTGAAATATCACTGTAGAATAGGTGTGTCGATGAGGTACGAAGTCCAATTTGCGCAGCAGTTGAATCCTGTTAGATTCAATATTGTCACACAGTCACCTTGTCATATAACAACTAAAACCATACAAATTTATGTTTGCCCTTCTATATACTAATAGCGACAATAGATAGAAAGGAAAATGAAATGTAGAGGTGGAGCCTGCTTCCTCTCTGTCTTCCTTTATTTCTAAAATTCATTAAACATTTACATGAAAACAACAATTCGTTCAGTTCCTCTAAGAAATAGGACCTTAAACATTTATTTTAGTAAAACACATAAAGCCACCATAACTATTTCCTAATTTTTTTAACCTACATGGCAAAAAAATTTAATTCTATCCTAACAAACCCATAACTAGAGGAATCAGCCCCTCTAGCCAAGTTCTTTACCTTTCCCTCGATTGTTGCAGTGAAAATTGAGAATCTATCCTCCTGCATCATATACGTTTGTTTTTTTGTTTTTTTTATTATTATTAGAGGTATAAGAATAATAACGATATATAATTTTTTTAATTTTAGAGTTATAAGAATAATAATAATATATTTTTTTAATTTTAGAAATATGAGAATAATAATATAATTTTTTTGATGTTTATTTTTTTTTGTAAGCTTAGGTGGGACCTTCTCATTTTCGAGTTTTTACATGTCTGTTATTCACCCCATTTATTCACCCCATTTCCAGGGAGGGTAGCACAAGAATCGAACCCAAGATCTCCGGTTCGGTGAGACTTCATTTCCACGGCCATTGCCACTTGAGCTACCCCATACTTTTTTGATGTTTATTATTTATTAATACTTGTTGATATTTATCAATCATTCAATTTTTATTAATTTTTTAAAATTCAATTGAATTAAAAGTCTATATTTGATATACTCATATCTTCAACATTTAAATTGTTTTAAACTAGTGTGGATCCATTTACATCTTGATCTAATATGAGTAGAGAGGATCTAATTTCTTCACTTGCATTTTTTTTTATTACCAGATATTATTTAAATATTTTGTATAGTTATTTATTTTTATTTTTTTAGATTTTTAAAAAATTTGATGAAGGATGCCAAAATTACAAGGCTACACATCACACTAGCTGTAAAATAAGCCTCTCGACTCAATAAACTAGTATACATAATACTATTTTTTTATAATGAAAATGTTTATCAAGAAATAAAATTATACCTTAGTACAAAGTCTATTAAATTAAAAATAAAATGAAATAAAAAAATATCAAATTTGTCACAAAATTTTCATTAAATTCCATTATAAAAATGTAATCTGTAAAAATTAAATATATCTATAATCAATTTATTTTCATATAACAATAACTAAAAAAACCCTTTATTCTAGGTCGAAAATAATTTAAACTAAAAATGTTGTTATTCACTAATTAACATCCTCTTATACCTGCTCCACTTTTGCAGCCTCTACTTGGAGGGGATGCAATGGTAGCACTAGCGTATGTTGGGGGTACTGACTATAGGCAAACCAATGCGTATATCACTGCATAAAACTCTACAGCTATTTATTGGGCTAAAATATTCAACTCACTAGGGAATTTGATTTATATTGTAAAGGAGAATGTTCGAATTCAATGAAGATTATTGCAAGAACGTAGATCATTGCAGAGACTATGATTTGATTTATATTGTAAACGAGGAAGTTCGAATTCAATAAAGGTTAATATTGCAAGAGCGTAGGTCATTGTAGAGACTATGTGGTTACTTGGGTGCACATTCCCACGGAAGTAAGGGATTTGACTAATATTGTACAAGAGGACGGTTGAATTGAAAGAAAGTTCGTGTAGTATTAAAACTAATAGAGAATATAGAGCACTGGTTTTTTTTACACGAAAACCAATAGGGCTGAGATAACATGTATATTAAAATGATGATGGAAAGGTACCTAATCCTACCCTGCATCGCTACAACAAATCGATAATCGGACAAGTATGATTGAATGTACTTTTGCTATGCATTGCCATCCTAAAAGATGAGGTAGCTTGTTAAAAGGGTTGCCCATTTTGAGTTTCCCCAATTAGGAAGAAGAACCACGTCTACTTGCTAAACCAATGTATTGGCTTATATAGATAAATATAATGAGTATTGAGCATTCTTAATTATGTAGTTTTTATTATATCAAATGGCATCCTCTCAATGAATTTGTTTTTAATTGAAATATTTGTTTTTAATTGAAATATTTATTTTATAGTCGTAAATAAAAATGCATGGCATTTGCATTCACTAGTAGAATTTTAAATATTTATTGCTTTGCATTTCTAAAATCCATTTAAAATTTACATAACACAATTATCAAATTATCAAATAGAAAATAACATAATGTAAATGTAAATAAATAAGTTTATAAAATGAATAATTAATATCATCTTATAAAATAGATTAAACAAAATCTTAATATGATAAGATGAAATAGATTTTCCTAAGATATACAGATTATATTATTTAATAAAAAAGAGAAATAAAGGGATAGAGGTTGGGGCGGCTAAACCCTACCTCCTTTGACCTTGGTTCATGCCTCCTTTATTGCTTGTCTTTGGCCATCACAGACTTTTCTCTCCATGTAGATGTTTTCTTAGCTCGTGGTTTCTTTCGTGTCCCTAAGTGAGTCTTCTGATGTTGAGGCCTATGGTTTTCTTAGCTGTGTTGTCGCCTACAACTGTGGAAAAGTTGAGGAGGTGGGAATTTTGGGTGGTTTTCTTGCTTAGTGCTCTATTTCGTGCTTTTTCTCATCAATTGTTTTGGATTTCATCCTCTGAAATGGGATTCTTTACGACAATTTTGGGTTTTTGGAGGTCTCCTTCTATTCATGCTCCTCCATTGTCGCTCGGTGTTTCCGGCCTGGTTTCTGCTCTAGCCCCCATTGGCATCTTGCACTCTTGACTCATCTTGTCATAATTTTCTTTTCTTCCAGGGGTTGTCATCACTATTTTGAATGTAAGGATTTTGTTGTGGTCTCATACTGGGTTTCAAGACACCATTTTCTTTGCCTTTCGGCATGGGTCTCTCGCCCAATTTTTCTATTATTTTTTTCAGACTCCTGTGTCAATTGTCTAGTGGGTTTTTCCCCTCCCTATTTGGGATTTCTGAGGGTCTGCATCCCTTGAAATGCAATTTTTTTTTTTTTTTTTCTTCCAATGGGTCTGCGTGCCTAGGCCATATATCTTGTCAGGCTTGAATGCCTGGATTCTTTTGAATCTCTATGTTGTGGTTGACAAAGATTGAAACCGAGAAGTGGGGTAGAGATTTCTCTTCTCAATATTCAAAATGGCTGAATAGATAACATTGTAAACATCAATAATAAATGACTAAAGTAAAACTTGAACCATATGGAGTAGAACTCAAGTAAAACTTAACTGTCTATGACACCTAGAAGACAACATAATCAAATGTGATGACAGCTGACCAACAACTAATTGATAGTGAGATTAATATCTCAACATCCCCTCCTAATCTCAACTGTTACATGTAGTGACACTCACAATGCCTAACTGCTCTCTTTGAAATTCGAATACATTCTTGCCCAATGGCTCTGTGAAAATATCCGCTACTTGATCTTAGGAACCACAAAAATCAAGTACTATGTCCCCATCATTGACAAGCTCACGGATGAAGTGAAAACATGTGCTAATGTGCTTTCTCTTTTTGTAGAAAAAATGATTTTTTGATAAAGGAATTGTTGAACTTTTATCACAGTAGAATGGAGTTGGCTCCTTCTCAATATTTGAAATATCTTTCAATAATCTTCTCAACCACACAACTTGACAAGATGTTCAATTTGCTGCTACATATTCTACATCTGCAGAAAATATTGAAAAAACTGAATGTTTCTTGGATGCCCATGAAATCAAATTGGTTTCAAGATGAAAAACATACCCTGAGGTGCAATTGTGATCATATAAACTCCCTATATAATCGTTGTCTTTATAACGTGAAAGTGAACAATTTTCAGAATGTGTATAGAACAAACCATATTCTATTATCCCTGCAATATACCTTAAGATCCTTTTTACAACCTCCCAATGAGAAATCTTAGGTGACTGCATAAACCTGGAGACAACTTGCTGCAAACATAATATTAGGTCTAGTTGAAGTGAGATATAACAAGCTACCAACTAGGTTTTTATATAGCGTGGAATCAACTAGTGGTGCTACATCTTCTTTTCTTAGTTTTGTGCCTTGAGCAATTGGTGTATCTGTAGGTTTGCAACTCGTCATTCTGAACTTTTAAATTATATCAGTAACATATTTTTGTTGATTGAAAAAAATGCCATTAACAGATTGGTGAATTTCAATGTCTAAGAAGTATTTCATGACTCCTAGATCTGTCATATCAAACTCTGTTTGCATTGCTACTTTTAAATCTTCTCATAAAATATTTCTTGTATCAAGAAGATCATCTACATAAAGGCATACAATAAGAATTTTACCTCCATGCATTTTGGTATACAAAGTTGGCTCATGATTGCTTCTGCAAAAACCACTTTTGATGAGATAGGTGTCAATGCAACTGTACCAAGCTCTTGGAGCTTGTTTCAAACCATACAAGGCTTTCTTCAATCTGTATACCTTATGCTCTTGTCCTAGAACTTCAAAACCAAGAGGCTGCTCTACATAAACTTCTTCCTGCAATATACCATTTAGGAAAGAAGATTTTACATCAAGCTGATAGAATTTCCATTTCTGTTGATCTGTTGTTGACAAAATGGTTCTGACAGTGTCTAAAATTGCTACTGGAGCAAAGGTTTCACCATAGTCAACACCAAACTATTGTGAGAATCCTTTGGCAATCAACATTGCCTTATGTTTCTGAATCTATCCTTTTTCATTCATCTTGTTCTTGTATACCCATTTTACACCAATTTTGGTTTTGTCTCTTGGGAGATTAGCTAATTCCCAAGTCTGATTCTTCTCTCTGGTAGCAATTTTTTGGTGCATTGCATCTAACAAATTCTCTTCTTTAACTGCCTCTTCAAAATGAGTTGGTTGAGATGAAATAAATGCAAACATATTCTACTGGTCAAACTCATGCTCCTGCTCATATATTTCTTTGACTCTTTTTGTTTTCTGATTGTCTTCTGAAGATGTTGAATCACTGGTGGATTCACTACTTGAAGATGTACCATTTTCAAAATGGTATGGCTCTTCTTCAACCTGCAATCTTGGTGGTTGTGGTGGATAAAAAGACTGATTTGAAGCTTCATCAACTTGATTAGACCAAGATTTATTTTCAAAAAATTTTACATCTCTGCTTAAAACAAACTTCTTTGTAACTGGATTATAAATTTTGTAGGCCTTTGACTGCTCAATATAGCCTAAAAAATACATCTTTCACTACTATCATCAATCTTCTTTCTTAGCTTCTCAGGAACATGTTCAAATGCTACTGATCCAAAAATTCTAAAGTGAGATACAATTACCTTTTTACCATCCCATGCTTCTTGAGGTAATGTATCTTAGAGAGTGGTTATTGGAGATCTATTGAAAACATACACATGCTGACGAAACAGCTTTAGTCGAATAATTGTTTGACAACTTCTTCTCACAAAGCATACATCTGTCCATGTTCATGATTAACTTATTTTTCCTTTCTCCTACTCCATTATTTTGTAGAGTATATCTTGTTGGGTTCTGCATTATGATTCCATTTTGTTGACAGACAACTTTGAAGTCATTGGAGTTGTAATCTCCCCCTCTATTGGATCTGAGTACTTTCAAAGGATTTCCACTTTTTTGCTTCTGTTTTGAATTCTTTGAACCTTGAGAATGTATCTGATTTGTTTTTGAGAAAATACACTCATGTCTTCTTGTTATAATCATCAATGAATATCATGAAATAAATACTACCACCAATACACTGTGTCTGCATTGGGCCACATATATATGTATGGACAAGCTCTAAAGGTTCCTATGCTCTAGAGGAAGATTTGGGAAAGTTGTCTCTTTTATGCTTAGACATAACACAAATTTCACAATTATAGTCATTTTCATTCATAGTAGGGAGACCAATGATGATAATTTGATCATTTCTGAAGTTGCCTTGGATTCTTGAATGATATGTGGCCATATCTAGAATGCCATAGCTAAGGCTCATTTATTCTTGATACATTGTGGACAAAATACTGTGAGAGATTTCGACTTCTAAGAGTCATAGGAAACATCCTATTCTTGGTTTTTTAAACCTCTACTATCAGTCTTCTATTGGGAGGTTTGTCATAGATATAACATGTGTTACCTTGAAATAACCATGTTCCATCAGTTGTCCTACACTAATGAGGTTATGCTTCAGATTTGGAACATAATAAACATGAGGAATGTATTTCTGTCGATTTTGTTTAGTAAGAATAGGAACAATACCTTTTCCTTCAGCTTTAATGCAAGAACAATATCCAAGAGTAATTTCTGATGTTATGGAAGCATCAAGATGAGAAGGCAGATTTTTGTTACCTCTCATATGATTGTTGTAGCTACTATCCAACAACCAAAGATCCTTGTTGTGAGTGTCTTTAGAAAGATTTCATGAACAAAACATTGTTTTAGAGGATTCTCCTTCATTGTTGGAGAGATCGACATTTCCTCTATTCTGATCCGAGTGTTTGTTTTTGAATTCATTTTCATAATGCCCAAATTTCTTGTAGTAATAACATTGGACATTAGATTATCTCCATGGCTTGCTTCTTTGAGTTTGGTTTTGTGAAGGTCTCCATTTCTCTACTACATGATGATGTTCTGATCTGCCTCTGCTTCGACCTCTTCCTTACTTGTTGCCGCCTCTATATCCTCTGCCTCTACCTCTTCCAAAAGAAAGTTGTGCTTTGAAAGCTTGTTCCATGGAATCTTCTGTCAATTTTAAACTTGTTTCATGTGTAATAAGTGATCAAGTCAACTGTTCTACTAAAAAAATTGTAAAATATTTGGATTCCAAAATGGGTGTTACAATCATGTCATATTTCATGGGTAGAATTTGAAGGTCCTTTTGAACAATTTTCTAAGCTGAAATGGTTTCACTAATCAGTTTGATCTGATTGACTATTTCCACGACTCTAGTCATGAACTAATCCACATTTTATGTGTCAGTCATTTTTAGGGTTTCAAACTGTGATCTCAATGTCTATAATTTCACTGACTTCACTGTATCATTACCTTGATATGCAGTTTTCAAGATTTCCCAAGCTTCATGTGTTGTGGATGCACCTGTTATCTTGTCAAAAATAGAGTCATCAACTGAGTTTTGTATCCAACATTTGGCTCTGTGTTCTTTAGTTCTGAGTTCAGTAGTCGCATTCCTATAAGTATTAGTCATGGCTGCCCATGCTTCTTCAATCGGCTCTATATATGTAGTCTAAAGTGTATCCCAACACTCTTGAGCTTCCAGAAATGTCTTCATTCTCAAAAACCAAAACTCATAATTTTTTCCAAGAAGAGTCGAGGTATGTGGCAAAGCACGGGAGGAAGCCATTTCTTCGAATGCAAAATGTGAGCCTTTTCTTTTAAATCTCCTTTTGAAACTTCATGAATCTTTTTCGTAAATCACATTAATGCAGGTGGTTTTGTTAGAAGTTGCGTGCACCGAAGAAGCGTGTAAGATATGTGCACTAACATGACCTCTCTTTTAATTGTTCAACGTTAGTAACATTTTCGCTCCTCTAGTGCTTTGAGTGAGTGTTAATAACGCTCTGGTTTGACTTTGTTATTCTCCCAAATTCGAATACAACTCTTCCCTTCAATGGCTTCGCAACAACCTTCCTTTTTGCAGTAGGAGGCTTTTCACAACTACTTCACTTCGTTATGATCTCTGCTCTTTTGTTGCGAATACACACACATGAAATGATGCTCTCAAGGAGTGTTATTGCATTATTCAAGTTTTCGTTCTTTTCAACGGAATTCATTATGGCATCAATGGAATTCTGCTAATGCTGATTTCACGAGGACGAGCCATGTGTGACCAAAAAGCATGCAAAGCATTGAAACCCACACATCTCTTCAAACTTCTCAACTGCATTAGTGACGCCTAACGCAGATTCTTAGGGTGCTCATCTATGTTAGTAAAGCAGTGTATCCAAATAACTCAGAGAATTATCAAAACACTTTTTTTTTTTCTTAATATTTGCACTGAACTTTCTTCAATCGCCTTCTCTAACTTAGCCTACATAAGACTCTTTGAGAGAGAAGCATAAGTTTGAAGAAACAACAAGTGAAAGAAAAATCCAACTATGCCTAAGCCAAAGAAGGCGATTGGAGAAAGTTCAACCCAAATATTTAAAAAAATAAAATTGTTTTGATAACGCTGAGTTATTTGGATACGCTTTACTAACGCAGATGAGCATGCTAAGAATCTGTGTTAGGTAGTTGAGAAGTTTGAAGAGAGTTAGTTTCAATGCGTCGCACACTTTTTTCTCACACGGGACTCCTCTTTGTCAAATCAGCGTTACTAGAATTCCGTTGATGCCATAACAAATTCCGTTGAAGAGAACGAAAGCCTGAACACTGCGTCTTCATACAGAGACAAAACACCATCACAGGGAACCTGTAATGCCTTCTTGGTTGTGCAACGGGCGGGCGCCAGGCGACCGTGCGCGCACACAACAGGCGTGCGATAGTGCGACGGGTGATTGCAACCAACCGGGCATATGACGGAGTTGCGGAGGAAATGCGACATTTACACAAACTTCATGCGACAATAATAGAAGTGTGGTAGCATTTATATGGCGATTGGAGCGTGGAGCGATTTGTTTAAAGACCGACCACACTTGGAGCGAAGGCCGACCATAACAAGGGGCTCTTTGCGGTGAAGTGTGGGCGTTGGGTGGTCGGCTGGGCGAGCCACCACCCACACTTGCGATGGATATAAGTAAAGTGCGTTTGAAGAGCATTTGGCATCATCGCAGATCACTTCTCATCTTCGCACAAGTGAAGAGTGTGCAATTCTAAGTGCGCAAAGACAAGAGGAGAAGGCATAGTTCTTATGCACCCATTCTTGGGCTGATCACACGGTGGAAGAACATTACACTTGGTGTTGGGCGAAGGAGTGGGCGAAGGTGCACCCAGTGATCGAGTGAGGCGTGCACGGTGAACGTGTGGCGCCCGTTTTGTGTGACGACTTGGCCTGGGTGTCTTGGCAAATCGGGTAAGCGCCCGCCCACCGTGCAAGTGTGCACGAAGGTGAGACGAAGGTTGGAACCGGAGGTCATAGAGTTGGGCAGGTGGTACTACATGCTGTTCACACGATTTGGGCATTTGTCAAGGTTGGCGAGTGGGACTGCGTGTGGGCAGGTGTACACGGTTTGGGCGTTTACATCCAAACAAAGAGCGAACCGGTGAAGACGTGTGACGAGGTGAATGAAGGGTTGGAGAGTCGTTCCGCGACCGTGCGGAGGTGCCGACGAGCTGGGCAACCGAGTTTGCCGAAGTCGAAAATTTGGCTAAGTATAATTTGGGGTTTCCCAAGGACTTAGTCTGTACATTGTAAAAATGAAGATTATATAATATATTGATATTTGGGCAGACACATATTGCAGGGAGTTGCCCCTCCCTTTATACTGTTGTGCATTTCTCTTGGTTAATGCTGTTGATAATGAACGTGTATGGGTGTTCATTGGTATAAAGGCACATTAATAATACTTGGTAACGAAAATAAAACTAAGTATGGAATGTTACGGCGTAGTCTACAATCATAAGTATTGGTGAAAAGAAAACGGTTGGTAGTGCTGCACCTTGCTATAAGCGGTTGAAAGACTACTGCAGGTGTAGGGGCGTGACAGGTGGTATCAGAGTTGGTACGTGACGAAGTGCAGGTGTGGATGCACTTGACAGTTGATGACAGTGGAAGCAGGTACTTGCAGATGAAGGAAGCTAGTTTCACATATAAGTGAGACAAGGGCCGGTTCATGGCTGTAGGGAAGTTGGTGAAGCTGGTGAATGGTGAAACAGGTTTAGCAGGGGTGAAGCTTTGTGCTTGGGCCAAGCTGAACGACAAGGCATGGCAAATTGGGAAGAATGCAAAGGGAAGCTCTTGCTTACCTTATACAGGTTGAAGAGGTTGAAGGAAGAGAATCCCCAGATTCGAGATAAGCTTGACGTCTTGGAAAAGAATGTTGAAGATGAACTTCTTCAACTTGGTTGGACAGTGGAGCAAGGTGAAGTTGCAGATTGTGCTATCAAGAAAGAGGAATCCGTGGTAATTGAGAATGTTGCAGATGTGACAACGATGGAGGATGAACTTGAGATTGATCAAGTTGGACCAGGATCATGCAGTTTGTGGACATGGATGGATGAGGATACTCATATGGATGAGCCTCATGATGATGATGATGATGTAAGTATTATTGATACTTGTGTTTCACTTGAGCATTTGGTAGGTGGATCATATGCAGGGAAGGGCAAAATCAGTTTTCCAATGCTAGGGAGCACCTTACCATGGATGTCTATGATGAGACCTTGTATGGAGAAGCAAGGATTGTTGACTGTTGCAGGACTTGTTGGGGTATTTTGTGGCCTTATGATGAAAGGTGCAAAGGCCCGTGACAAGGGAGGAACCTGATGTTCGTTGTGGAGGATTGGGTCATGCTTTAGCCACATGGCTAAGTGCCCGACATGACTCATGAACAGATTGAAGGGAACACTCTTGAGGTACGATGATACTTGGGTGGACTTCTCATGGCCGAGACCAAGAGATAGTCTTGGTGGAACCTTCAGTGGGAGAGCTATGATGGAGAGACTCATGTGATGATGATATGGTTGGGTGACCGAGTTCACTAGACCGAAGATTGCAGCTTGGATGAGAATGATCGATTGTTGTGATGGGTCTACTTGGTTGGACTACATGGGCAGCTTAGTCATGGACATCAGGTTGGAGACATGGAGCATGGTAGTCTTATGCAGGGACATTGTGCAGGAGAACTTGTAGAGGTGTCACTTATGGGCATCCAATGAGGAGTGCCAAGGCAGGGATGTTGTGCAGGTGGATTTGCTAGTGTGACATGGAGACTTATTACTTATGAACTGATGGAGAGGTTGTGCACCTATGTACAACAAGGCCATGGACTTGGATGGAGTTGTGAGCAGACTATGGAGCATTCCTACTACATGGAGAGCTGAGGCATCTTGCAGAGAACTTTAGACCAAGACTTGTATGCTTGCTAGGATGTTGGTTGGGGATGACTTATGGAGCTCATGATGACATGAGATTGTTGAGACTTTTGGGGACTTCATATATGGTGGACTCGGGGACACTTTGGAGCAATGGAGTTACAATGATGTTGATGCCTTGGTGGCAACACTTAGGGCATGGGTTGAGCCGAGACTCAACCACTTTTGACACATGGGAGCTGATTGATCTATGATCATGGGCAACACATGGATAGATGAGGCAGGTGTATACTTATTTCTATGGAGACTTGAGGGTTGACACACTGCAGATGTGATGGAGGTAGCTTCATGGACTTAGATGTGGCATACCAAGAGTTGGAGTTTGATGAGGTGGTCTCTTCATATGGAGGAGGCACACATATGGATGATGATGTTGGGATAGATGTGGATAATTTCATGTAGCACATTGACACCAAACATCATGGACATCATGTTGCAGATGAGATGAGGACTACTTCATGGACCTGAGCATGGCTTACACTTATATGGAGATGGATTCTTGATCGAGTTCAGGATGTGACAGGATGCTTTGAGGAACAACTGATGGTGGCATGAGGATGTGCATTCTCATGGTTTGAGCGTGACAGTTGGATTAGCTACCCAACTAGTTCAGTCATGGGGGACGTCAGTGTACAGAGATGTGTTAGCATTTGTTGGAGTATCATGGCAGCGGTTCACATGAGGACAACACATGATGAGGTCGACACGATATGTTGCAGTGGGCATGTAGCTTGAGATGGAGGGACCAGCCTTCCACGATGGAGCAGCATGTGGAGATTGTGACATGGTGGTTGATGATCATGGATTGAGATGACTTCCGATATATGACATATTGTTGAGATGAGATGTTGGCACATGGTTGAGGTGTGACATATCATGGGCAGTTTTGCACATGGTGGTGATGACATGATGGAGTTTGACACATTGTTGTGGTGGACATGTAGCTTGAGTTGGAAGGATCAACCTTCCATGGTGGAGAGTAGCATGGGGAGATTGTGACAGGGTGGTCGATGATCATGGACATTTGATATATGACATACATTGGTATGGAGTATCTTGGTGACAGTTGGTTGCTAAGATGAGACATGGTGGAGATGGAGTCCTACATATGTTGCAGAGATGTTTGCCATATGTGAGGGGAGTTGACATCAAGGATATTGATGCTTGGAGGACGGTATGTTGTCGAGGACGACAACGAATTCAGGTGGAGGAGGATGTAACGCCTTCTTGGTTGTGCGACGGGCGGGCGCCGAGCTACCGCGCGCGTGCACACGATGCGCGCGCCATAGTGCGACGGGTGACTGCGACCAACCAGGCATGCGACGGAGTTGCGGAGGAAATGCGACGTTTACACGAACTTCGTGCGACAATAATAGAAGTGTGGTAGCATTTATATGGTGATTGGAGCGTGGAGCGATTTGTTTAAAGACCGACCACACTTGGAGTGAAATCCAACCATAACAAGGGGCTCTTTGCGGTGAAGTGTGGGCGTTGGGTGGTCGGTTGGGCGAGCCACCAGCCACACTTGCGATGGATATAAGTAAAGTGCATTTGAAGAGCATTTGGCATCATCATAGATCACTTCTCATCTTCGCACAAGTGAAGAGTGCGCAGTTATAAGTGCGCGAAGACGAGAGGAGAAGGCGCAGTTCTTATGCGCCCATTCTTGGGCTGATCGCACGGTGGAAGAACATTGCACTTGGTGTTGGGCGAAGGTGTGCCTGGTGATCGGGTGAGGCGTGCACGGTGAACGTGTGGCGCCCGTTTTGTGCGACGACTTGGCGTGGGTGTCTTGGCGACTCAGGTGAGCGCCCGCCCACCGTGCAAGTGTGCACGAAGGTGAGACGAAGGTTGGAACCGAAGGTCGTAGAGTTGGGCAGGTGGTACTACGTGCTGTTCACACGATTTGGGCATTTGTCAAGGTTGGCGAGTGGGACTGCGTGTGGGGCAGGTGTACACGGTTTGGGCGTTTGCGACCAAACGAAGAGCGAACCAACGAAGATGTGCGATCAAGTGAACGAAGGGTTGGAGAGTCATGCGGCGACCGTGCGGAGGTGCCGACGAGCTGGGCAACCGAGTTTGCCAAAGTCAGAAATTGGCTAAGTATAATTTGGGGTTTCCCAAGGACTTAGTTTGTACATTGTAAAAATGAAGATTATATAATATATTGATATTCGGGCAGACTCATATTGTAGGGAGTTGCCCCTCCCTTTATACTATTGTGCATTTCTCTTGGTTAATGTTGTTGATAATGAATGTGTATGGGTGTTCATTGGTATAAAGGCACATTAATAATACTTGGTAACGAAAATAAAACTAAGTATGGAATGTTAAGGCGTAGTCTACAATCATAAGTATTGGTGAAAAGAAAACGGTTGGTAGTGCCACACCTCACTATAAGCGGTTGAAAGACTACCGCAGGTGTAGGGGCGTGACATAACTGATTGGAGGCACGACACTCCCAAAGTCAAAAGAAATACTAAAAATGTTTTTTAAATCTCTTTTCCGAGGACTTTTAAAAATAAACACATGAAAAAATGTGTTTATTTTGAAAATTCCTTACATTCAACCTTATTTTTAAGGTGTATTTAAAAAAAGGCTTTGTGGGTATTATTAAAAAAAAAGGGCCTTCAAGAGCATTATTTTAAGAATGCCCATGTATGGTTTATTTTAAGAATTCCCATGTATGGTTTAAAAGTGGGGGCATCATTAATATTTTTTAAAAAGGGTTTTGTTCACAAATTAAAAAAATAAAAAATAATGAACATTTAAGAAAAGAATTACCAATATAAATTTAAATTGGTTGTAGTAGGGTTTTTGAAAAGGGTTTTGTAAACGCATTGTCTTTGTAGAGAATTTTAAAACTTGTTTTTGAAGTTGAGCCATTGAAAAGCCACCATAGAGGCATTTTTTATTGCACACAACTGCTATGTCTCCAGGTCAATTTGCTTGTTGAGCCGCATTTTGTGAATGCTCAACAAATGGGAAAATCCAAGAGGCTAAGAAGCTTAAAGCGAAAACAAGAGATGTTTGAGATCTTTTTAGACTTGGAAGCGAAGAGCCAAAAAGACGCCTTTGCATTGACATGCATAAAAGAATCTATGGATGACAACATTATTCCCATGATTTCAAAAGCCAAGAGAGCCAAGGAGGCCTGGGATACTCTTGAGAGATGTTTTGGTGCAAAGGGAGCATTAAAGTTGAAGATTAAGGTGGATATGTAGCTACAGATCTACATTCAGATGAAAGGATCATTGAATCCCACTATCCTTAGCCACAAGTGGATGATGTGAGAGAAGTTGTAGAAGAAGCAGAGAACGAGCACGTAGATGCTCGTGAAACCCACTGTCCATAGCCACAAGTGGACGAAAATTTGGTGATTCTAGCACAGAGATTGCTGATGACAATATAATGATTCCGACAACGAAGCTTGCTGATGAAGATTTGGTAAATTCGTGAACATAGCTTGCTGATGAAATTTTGGTGAATCCAACAACAAAGCTTGCTGATGAAAGTTTGGTAAATCCAACAATAGAGCTTGCTAAGGATAATGAAGCTGCCATTTGAACAATCAATTCTATGGTGAATCCAACAATTACTATTGATGATGTAAATTTTGATGAAGAATTATTGGCTAATGATGAATGGTTGTAGGTAATGCAACAAAAACATCATATAAACATGATGTTATTCAATGAGGAAAGCCCAATTGATTCATTGGAAGACAATCTGTTTGTAGTAGCACATGTTAGTACAAAAGTTGAAGAGACAGAAACAAAAATATAGGAAGAGGCAAAGAAGGAAGTTCATGCAATGAAAACAGAGACAAAGGTAGAAGGAGCACTAGAAGTGTAACAAGAGAAAGCTCTCATTACAGAGAAGAAGGAATAGAACCAATGTGGTTCTGCAAATATTTTTACTTCTAATGTTGATTTTAAGTGTGCAGGTAAACATAACAATTATGAAGAAGAATTAAATTTTCTTGAAGCATGGCTTGCAACACCATGCCTTGATGAGGTATGCATAGAAGTTGCATAAACAAATGTTGAAAACAACATGCATGATGAACAAATTAATGAAATTTTCAGGTATTGGAATCCTGAAAAAATGAAAATGTATTATAGTCTTATGTTGCAGCAAATTAAAGATGAAAAACGCACTACAGAAGATAATATGTTGCAGCAACCCACATACGAGTAATTTTTTGAAGAAGTCCAAGACTTGCTTAGACAATATAGAACTATGGAAGACCTACACCAACTGAAGAAAATGAAATTTGTATCCTACAAGAAGAAGAAAATGCTGAAACAATTTAAAGGCTATATGATCTTGAAAAGGAGAAGAAGAAAAGTTGAAGTCAATTTTTAAATTGTAAACCTAGCCGAGACATAAACTAGCAGGTATCTTACTTGATTTTTATGTGGTTGTAATTAAGGGGGGTGTTGGAGAATCTAATTCCAACCACCCGTTAGGTGTCAAAACCGTCCCTCCAAGTGTCCTAGTTCAGTTTCACTTAGCCCAGTTTAAGTCGAGTTTCACTCAAGTCATTTATTAGTGATGCTTCCAATGTAATCTTATTTAAGTGATTTGTAATACTATGAAGAGCAATCCTCTGCTCCATTGCTTTGTTCACTTCAATTTTTGTGAATGGTCTAGGGATTTTTTGAAACTAGGGTTTTATTCATGCTTTTTTTGTCAAATGTTTTCTTAATTTCAAACATGTTTTAGCTCATGATCATATATCACACCCATAATGTAATTTTTATTTCCTATTCTCCTAATGAAAATTAGGATTTTTTTTTATAGAAAAAAATAAAAATAAATTGTAAATTGCTTTAGAGTAGGAGTGAATCCTAAAATTGAGATAAGTTCCTCCATACCTTTTCTTGGAGTCATCTATGGTTTTCATGTCATATAATGTATAGGGTAAATGTAGTAAATGTATTCTTTGAAGGTTTTATTTAAATAAATAAATAATTTAATATATATTTGTTTAATAATGTAAATAATTATTTTATATATATATATATATCTATATATATACTTATCGACATATATTAATATTTACTTATATATATCATTTCAAGAAAATTAATACTCATCCACATATATTAATATTTACTTATATAATTGTGTTAATTTTAATAAAAAATAACATAGTACACAAACTTATTATTTTTCATTTAAAATTGATAAACAATACAATTCAATAAATAACTTTCAAAAAAATCATTCCCTAATTAACCTTTAAAAAAAAACATTTTACTCCTGAAAATTAAAATTAGTTTAAGAATAAGACGCATCGTCACCCACTTACGGTTGAATTTTATATAAAATGTATTTTATAATAAAATTCTTACCGATCGTCGAATCCCAAAAATGATATCTAATATAATGCACTGCGTAAATCCCCCATACTTAAATTCAAAAAGAGTCAAGGGATCTCTACTTGAATGGTTCATGAGGCACAATACTTGCTAAGGTTTTGCAAATGGGGTAGCAAGCTAAGTGGGCTTGATTGTGGGGAAAAACTCCACAGTTAAGCGCGCTTGAGCCAGAGGAGTTCTGGGATGGGTGACCTCCTGGAAGTCCTGGTTACCGGGTGCAAGCCCGGAAGTGATTATTGTTCAGCCAGAGTTAAGATTTTTAGGTTTCACTTTACGATGTGAAACACAAACCAACAAGGAATTTCGAGTTTCTTCATACTAACAAAAGGCAAAAGTCCACAGAAAATATGAAGAGAAAAGTTGGCACTACAATATAGATATTATATTATATGTAAGGCATACTCAACTTACTTGGAGATTAGGTAGAAGATTGCAAAAATATTCCTTCCTGCAAGCCGAATTCTGGGTAGACTGCGTTTCCAACGTTAGTGAATGGGGTAGCAGATTTACAATTCTATTGACGGAAGAAACACTCTTCTTTTCAAATCCACACAGTACCACAAAAGTCGCACGGGAATGTCGCGCCCCGTTCATTTCAGCACTATAGTTGGCGACTGCCAGAAACCTGTCAATTAGGTCAATTAATAGATAAGTTCACATCCTTAATACTTTTGCATTACCTTGAAACCTGAGAAAATCTCATGCAGGCTGTTATTGTTTTACGATTATGTCATTTGGCTGTTGCAATCCGCTGCCCAATAAAACACCATATTCATACTTTCCTTTCGATTCAAGTCACTTTTCCCATCTGTTCCAAGGGGTTACGTATTTCAAATCACCTTTTCCATACCGGGCTTTGCCATATGTGTTGTTTAATCTGTAAACGTAATGATAACTTTCTTTAATTAATTTATTCTTTATCGTCAAGACAAGAAATTGAAATGAAGGGAGGCGGGCCGCTTACGTATTTCAAATCATTTTTCCGGTGAATTCCGACGATGAGTGTTACATCAGCTGATGCTGGGCCTTCCCATAGGTTTTCTTTAATTTTTAATCGTAATGATTACTTTGATCATGCTTTATTCTTATTATAATAAATTAAAACGAAAGGTAGCACTATATAATACTTATCATTACAGTTTTCAATCCAACAAAAGTACATAGCAGGTTGTCTTATTGTGTGACCGATCAAACTAGTTTGGTTCTTCCTTGTAGTGGAGGTTGAAAATACCATTTTCATAGTGGTTATGGAAACACCAATTTCGTTGTGACTAATGAGCAATTCTATTTCCATGGAGCCCCATCGAATGGAAACCTAACGGGCCCGTCATAGTTTGAATACCTATGGAAGCCGTCATCGTATGGAAGCCCATACAGTCACGATTAGATCATCGGAATATAGAAAGGTTGTATTCGAGTGATTTCAGTAGCCGTCTGCCGAATAAATATATGAAATCAATTAATAAAACAAATCACAGGCTATATATGCGTACCTAAAATTAGAAAACCTGAGAAAATATCGTACATGCTGCTGTTGTTTCATAATTCAAAGACGTTTGGATGATGGACTAAAATATCATCTTCTTACTGGCCGTCTCATTCATGTGTTATGTAATTCAACTCACCTTTTCCATGAATTCCAACTACGGTAAACCAGCCCATGCTGGGCCATACTATATGTGTTCTTTATTCAATTTATAACGGCCATAACAACTTTCTTTAAACAAATCTATGATAGGAAATTAAGGCAAAAGGTCACAAGCCAATATTTTTGGGAACTAAAAACGGTGATATGTCTTTAAAATCACTATTGCAATTTAAAGCAAAGGTGCTTGATCACGTATTATGATTGGAGCATTAACCTCAACAATGGTGTAAAGCAACAATAGAAATTGCAAATAAACATGAGATGATTATGATGAACCTCAAATGTAAGAAAATGTAATTTACTAAGTAGAAGAAATTTATAATGATTGTGAAAACAAGTATATTTAGCAGCATTACTGTCTAAATTTGTTGAATACATCCAACAACAAGAAGTATTCCAAACTTCTTTTGAAAACTAT
The DNA here is from genome assembly GCA_031772625.1 of Pinus tabuliformis. Taxonomy (NCBI): domain Eukaryota; kingdom Viridiplantae; phylum Streptophyta; class Pinopsida; order Pinales; family Pinaceae; genus Pinus; species Pinus tabuliformis. Next base: position 335,385,485 of record CM062815.1, on the reverse strand, counting down.
ACATGAGGAGAGATATATTACAACATAAAAAAATCCTTGGTAGGACTTTGCACTAGCATGAAATTCAATAAGTCCTTACAAAAGATGTCTACCTGAAAGCAAATCCATCTGCAGTAAATATGGATTGATTATTGATGATCCAATTGTCCAAAGATGAAAACACAGAAAAGCCCAGAAGAAAGGTCATAAACAGTTGGCTAAAAGTCACCCTCATAAGTCAAATAGGCACAAGAAAGGATCATATAAAATAATGCCTAGAACACACTACTATGAGCTCAGAGATATCCATCTTAAGTCTCAAAGAAAAAATATGATTATGTGTTGGTTATGTGGACAGACTAAACATACTGCAAACAAATGTCATCAAGGAAGAGAGTCAAGGGAAAATAAAAAAGACACAAGAATATGTCTCTAGAAGATCTAGAATCCACTTTAAGGAAGAAGTACACCTGATGAAGCAAAATTGTTGCAGTTCATCGGAATCATCTGATTCGAGTTTATCTGAGCCTGAACATAGTGAAGAATGGGTGAATGTCCAATAGTGCAATTGCACAGACACTGATGAGTGCAACTGCAACCCTACTGGGATATACTCATACTTTAGCTCATAAATAGAAACAGAAAAGGCACCAGCCAAAGAGAAAGTGTGTATGACACACACTATCGATGATGATGAATCAAAAGTTTTGGCAGGCATCAAGATGCTTGTATAAGGAGAAATGAAAGAAAAACTTCTAGAAACTTTTTTACAAATCAAACACAAAGATCTTGGTAATACCTCAAAAGGTAATATTTTTAAAGCACTATTTGTTGACGTTTCTTATGAGAAAAACACAAAATCTTTTCAAAGAAACCAACACCATACAAAACCAAGGTCTTTGACTCTAGGAGAAGTCAGTCATAAGATTCATCATTTAAAAAAGGGAAAAGTTGAGCTGAAAGCAAAAATCTCTCGGATAGAAAAGGGAAAGTGGCAAGAACTAGCAGAAAATCCTAATGTCAAGATTTTTGAAGATATGCAAAATAGTGGCACGTGGTTTGGCAATATGAAGATCATAACCATTCAGTGTCATCAACACCATGTACTATTAAATGTTAATATACAAGGAGAAAACTTCATTCTCAGAACATTAATAGACTCAGGTGTAGATATAAATGTTTTAAACAAAAAAGTGATCCCAACCAAATACTAGACACCTGCATATAGGCAAGTCACTGAGGTAGGTACACGGGATTTTCAATATAAAGTCTCGAGTGTAACTCTTTGTTTTTCAAGATATTGTATTAAAATAAAGTTTGCAGCTGAAAATATTCCACTTGCCTGTATTTTAGGCAATATTTTTCTCGCTGTTGTTGAACATATGGATTGACCAGATTACAGGATGGAAAAGCTAGTTATTTTATATCTATCCTTGATAACAAAGGTTTCCTATAAACCATCACATTGCCTTTTATTTCAACATCAATAATATGCACCATGGTTCAGACTATGCAGGAAGTTAATCTGACAGAAAGAAAACGGGGAGAATTAAAAGACTTCAAGTCCTCTCTCAGAATAAAAAAATAGCAACAGTCCCCAAATGTACAAAAAAAATATCGGAGGTCAGAGAGAAATTAGAAAAGGATTGTTTTTCTAAAAACCCAATTTGTTTTTGGCATAGAAAGCAACATATAGTTTCATTGTCGTTCAAAAAAGAATATGATGGAAATTCATGTAAGAGTCGAGCTATACATATGAATAACGAGTACAAAATTTTGTGCCAAAAAGAAATCTCAAATCTCTTAAAAAGAGGATTAATGAGAGAATATAGCAGTCCTTGGAACTGATACACGTTCTATGTAAATAAACACTCAGAACAGATTAGAGGTGTTCCCAGATTAGTCATAAATTACAAACCTATAAATTATGTACTAGAAAATGATACATATCCTATTCCCCACAAAGGATGCTTAATAAGTCGAATAGCAGGAGTTAAAGTTTTCTCCAAATTTGATATAAATCTGGGTTTTAGCAGGTTGTGGTAAAAGAAGAAGATATATTCAAAATTGCCTTCAGAATTCCTGTTGGTCATTATGAGTGGAATGTTATTCCCTTTGGCCTAAAACATGCACCATCCAAATTTCAGAAGGTCATGGACCAAGTTTTCAATCCATACTTTGATTGGCTCATTGTATATATTGATGATTTGTTAATCTTCTCCAAATCTGTAGAATAACATTTCAAACATCTACAAATTTCTACTCAGGTAGTCAAGGGAATTGGGATCGTACTAATCAAGACGAAAATGGAATTGTTTCAGACAAATATCAAATTCCTGGGACATACTATTGAGGATGGGCAAATCACATTGCAAAAGCATGCACTTGAATTTGTTGATAAATTTCCAGATATGATCATAGATCAAAAACAATTGTAGAGATTCCTAGGTTGTTTGAACTACATCAGCAATTTCTATGAAGGATGTACCCATGACAGAAAATTTTTAAATCAAAGATTGAAAAAAGGTCCAGTGCCTTGGACTTCAAAACATAACAATACCATCAGAAAAATAAAATCTAAGGTAAAAACTTTACCTATTCTCTACCTTGCAGATGAGGATTTGCCAAAAATTGTAGAAAGTGACACCAACAACATTGGATGGCAAGGTATTCTCAAGCAAACTAAAGAAGGAGAAGAAAAAGTTATACAGTTTTCTTCAGGCACATGGAACCAAGTAGAACAAAACTATTCTACAATTGAAAAAGAGGTAAAAGCTGCATGGAATTGTATAGACAAATTTGATATCAACCTCATACATCAAATGTTTCTTCTCAGGACTGATGCTTCTGCTTTAAAGAAAGTGTTAACAAAAGACATCAAAAATCCTAGAGAATCCAAGTTTGCCAGATGGAAAGTTTTCTTTGTAAATTTTGATTTTGATGCCGAGCATATAAAGGGAGAAAGAAACTATCTACCAGATTTTTTGAGTCGGGAGTATCTGAGAAAAGAAAATCATCTAATGGTTATTGTCACTAAATGGGACCATAAAACACAACAAGAAGACGTTAGAAATATACTAGAAAACACCTCATGGCCAATCTCTGCTGAAAAATGGAAACCCACTTGGAAATTAAGAAACACCAAAGTTATGGATGCAAATCTACAACGTCATCGGCACTTACAACACCTTGTACTAGAAAGAAAGATTTACCCTAAGTCCAACACTTACATACATGATATGGTGTATAAGAATTCAATGATGTATTCTGATCTTGCAGATGAAGCATTAAGGGAAAGTTTTCATGATATAAGTCTGATATGGAATGAGGGGAGAAATAGAACCAAAACATCTCATAAATATTATACTATCAATAGAATGGGATATCCTGAACATCTTGCAAGAATAGTGTGGCCACAAAAGGGCGTGAGCGTTGTATTTCCTAACACTGCCTATAATTTCTAGAGCTATAAAGAACTCGGGTGGGATCTCTTATGTAGAGAAGAAAGATTAGAAATAAATTATACATTATTAAAATTTGAACCCGTCTTCATTACACAGTTACTGTTACAACCAACTTGGTTATAGGAATGGTGGAGATGGTATGGGATAAATAAGACTACTATGGATCCAAGGTACTTTGAAAGAGAATTTCAAATTGATTTCCAGGAGTGCACGGAGTGTAATGGCATGGAGTGTTTTCACCTTCCCAGTAAGACTATTGCATATCTAAAAAAAAATCGGATGATTGCATATTAGGCTACGTCACGAGAGGAAATCATCATTGGTTAGTTTTAGCCAAAGTAAATTATCATATTATCCTCAGGAAACCAATGATTGTCGAAAGGATTTATACAAAAGCATGGGAGACTAGTGGAGCATACCATCATAATAATGGTCGATTCCCTGGTAAAAATCCATTGGGAACATAACTTGAAAGGCTCCACGGGTTCTCGTAAGCTTCTCTTGAAAAGCATCCATAATGTATAGTAATGTCTTATCACTTGATTTTGACATGACCGATTTTCATGGGATTTTACGACAAAAATCTCCACATTGTAAATATATTTTCTATAGGATTTCAAATAATCTCTACTTTGTAAAAGTTATGATTTTGCGAGACTCAAAGCACTTCTCTGACTTTTGGTGTGATTTTGATCCGCATCTCGGAATCTCAATATGATTGTCTTTTGGTGTGAGTTGATCCATATCTCAAAATCTCAGTATGATTGTCTAATGTTTGTCCCATTCTCATCGTATAAAAAGAGAGAATTAAGGCTCATGGAGACATTCGAAGTTGTAGAATCTGAGAGTGAGAGTCTTGTTGTTTGAAGTCTAAGATAATATTCATGCTCTACATTTGTGAACGTCTATGTTCGATCTACTTGCATCACGAAGAAAGCCTCTTTTAGAGTTGAGTTTGAAAAGCGTGTGTATCAGGGCCTAACAACCTTAGTAATAACCTAAAGTGGATGAACTCATTAAGTTTTAGTTTTTCTTTGTTTCTGAGAGTTCAAAGACAGAGTCTGCAAAGGGCTAGGTAGCCTCTAGAGTGCATCTTAATTTAAGGTGTAGCATTTGGTAAATGGCCAAGCAGTCTATCTCTAATTGAAGTTTCTCTAAATCTTCCACCATCGTAATTCATCTTCTGAAATCAATAAAAGAGAGAAGTTTTTCAAAATGTTCTGCATGAGTTTATGTTATGTTATGCTATTTTAAATATTCTATGAGAGGAGAGGTTCATCTGAGTTTGTTAGAGGTTTACCGAGGATTGAGGGACATTTTGATCGTGTTAGCAAGAGGCCATTGAAGAGCATTATTGCGTGAAGATCCAAAGGTTCGTGTATGGGTTCATGTAAGAGTTTGTGTATTCATCACATAAGACATAGAAATTGCACAACAAGCTTCATTTTCTCCTTCGAAGGAAGCCCTGCACCAAATTAGTATAATGTGAAAGATCATAATTTAACACTTAAATATTTAAAATTAATATGAAAGGAAATGTTAACAATTAAGAATTTAATATATGGTATGGATATATTTTTATTATTCATTTAAGAATATGAAAAGTCATTTCAAATTTAATAATATAATAGTTTTGTTTTTGTTAATTTTTTTTAACTAAAAAAATGAAAACTGTGGATTATCCGAGTTCAGATTCTAAGAAACAGAACCACAGAAATCTGCAATTCATTAAAAAAAATGTTAGGAAATATTGTTTTCAATATATAATAAATTTGATATATAAATAAATTTAAAATTATCATATAGATGTGTTGGATAGTTTAAGTTGTTTAGAGATAGACATGAAGATTTATGATATTGTTTCTATATGTTTTTATGTTTAATTATATATATATATATATATATATATTTTGTCTCTTTTCTATTCTCTTGGGTTGGTTCAATAGTTTCCCTATTTTACCATGTACTAAATGTGAGTAAATACTTAGGATATCTATATATATATATATATATATATATATATATATATATATATAAAATGTGATTATTTTTATTATTTTGCATTAATAATTGTTTTTATGTTTTTAATCATTTTTTTTATTTTTTATTTTGTCTCTTTTCTATTCTCTTGGAGTTGGTTCAATAGTTTACCTATTTTACCATGTACTAATTGTGAGTAAATACTTAGGATATATATATATATATAATATATATATATATATTATATATAAATATATATAGTCTATTATCACTATATATAAAATGTGATTATTTTTATTATTTTGCATTAATAATTTGTAGTTTGCATATGTGTTTTATTGAATTGATTAAATACTCACACAACCATATTAATAATTGTGGTTAATATATATACATAGACATAATAAAGATTAATATTAATTAATATATAATTATAACAATTATATTATAATATTGTTAAGATAATCTTCGGAATCAAAATCACATAACCAATCTTTTGTTGACGCATTTCGAACCAACCAGTGTGGTTCATCGTCAGGACAAGTTGAAGAACCAATCCGGCTTAGCGTGATTAAATAGAGTGGCAGAGACTCCAACAGCTAAAATGCTAACGGCTAATTTTGACCTAATGATCTTGGTCAAACCACTAAATTA